>OZ020245.1:26326446-26926446 GCA_963971285.1 Astropecten irregularis | reverse complement strand
GCCGGAGCCGGAGCCGGAGCCGGAGCCGGAGCCGGAGCCGGAGCTGGAGCCGAGGTTTGGAAAAGGGCCTTGGGTGAAACACAAACTTACTTTTGGTCCAGTCATTGTGCTTCCTCCATCTACAGATTATTTTCCCCCCACAAAACATGAATTTCAAATTCTTTATGATTTTTGTTTTCTAAAACTGTATCTTCAAGGGAAATTATCAACGGGAGCTGGTATCTCATTTTACAACTTTCTAATGGGGCCCCTTGCCATTTTGCAAATTACCAATTAACGATTACTTGTATCCAAGACATCCCACACTCTAAATATGGGGGAACTTATTATCCCTATGAAGTATGCCGTATGTGTCGCTTTTACAAGGAAACGGGAAGTATTTGTAGAAAAAAAAAGGTTTAATCGGCAAGCGGCTTTGTTATGGTCCGTTTGCATATCGCCCTCTGTTGATCAATGTGAGACAGTTTTCTATTTTGACATGCCATCGGTCGTTCAAATGTGCGTTCATATAACATCAGATTGCCACACACATAATGCTGTTTAAAGATCTATAATAATAATAATTATTAAAGCATTGTCATTGCGGGTAGCTTTCTTTCAGTTTGAGAAAAATAAAACTTGCGTTCACAGAAAATGAGCAATTTTAAGCGAAAAACTGCGAATTTGAACAAATTAATGATGAATGGCCTCATCCAAGCTTTGAAGAAAATAGACTTAACTGAGTCTGGCCAGCAATGTTGGGCGGTCTTAGAATGTGTCTCGTTTCTGACATACCACTCAGCCTGCTCAGGTGAGTTTAGGCGTCAGTAAAAATGTCACCAAAAGATGTCTCCGGTCCAATATTTACTTCAGGTCCCGATTACAACTTAAAAAGTGATCGAAGTTATCGTTTCAGCAAAGTCCCCGATAAAAGTGCAAATCATTTTTTTTTTAAATTGTGATCAGCAGGAAAAACACAGTGTGTGGATTCAACCTTAAAGGCAGCGTACTGGATTTGCAAGGCCTCCGAAATTTGTTTAGTTTCAGACAGAAAAAGGACTCAACAGTTCGTAAACAGGGCCAACAGTCACCATGGGAAATCTTGGTTTATCAGAACTGATGCTGGTAAAAATTTTTCAAGGAAATCAAGATTTAGTATCTTTTAAAAAAGATCGTTCGTCTGAACGATTTGCTGGCATTTCGAAAGGTGTGGTGTAACCATGATGGATTCGGAGGGGGCAACATTACTTCGGCCGTATTTCTGCTATGCAGATGAACAAAGCGTAAAAAAAGTACACGAAACAACTTCTGTTAGGAAGTTTAAGACCTTCACTTCTGTTTAAGTACCAAATTCAGCACAGAACGCAAATCTTTGCAAATCCTATATAATTTATGCTCCCTTTCATTACCACACTGGCACACTAACATAAAAAGTCACAGCGTCTTCATTTTCATTTGTCAGACTATTTTAAGACGTGTGGGAAGCAATACAAGGACATCTTGACCAAAATATTTGCACGACAGGCTTTCGCCGCTAATACTAATTCTAATTACAGTGCATAGGGTGTACGTTTTTTTAGGCTGATTGTGTAAGTTTACACAATTTTTTATTATTATTATTTTTTTTTTTTTTGGGGGGGGGGGGGCTTGAAGAGCCATCATTTTTCTGGGGCTCTAGAAGACCCCAGATTTTTGGTTCTTCTAACACTCGCTTCTGCTATGTCTTTAAGTTAGGGGTCGAAAACCTGCACATATAGCCCATACACAACGCGTTTCTTTAAAATGTAATTGGCGCTTAATAACTGAAAACAATCCAGTATTTTCAAGATTTTTTTTTTCAATTGCATTTTTTTTGGGGGGGGGGGGGGGGGGGCTAGACAAAATTTAGAACCGCGCCTGGAAATGGCCTAATAATATTCAACAAATTACGACTTTTGGTGTATAATTTTGCGAAACGTATTCCGATCAAAGAGCATTGTTATCAAATAATACAAGGCAGTTATTTGGCATGTTCACGGGAGTTTCAATGCGCTTTCAATTTCCTTCCTCCATGATCAACCCCACGCCGAACAGTTTATTTAAAGGTACAGTACATGATTGGTAACACAACTAAACAGAACTTTCACGGTATGAAGATGGTGGTGGTGGTAGAAACACATATTTAGAAAATATTTCCGCCTGAAATTGTGTATTTATCCAGAAAGAGTAAAAGCAAACACCAAAGTTTTTTGATATTAATAATAATAAGGAGAATTCTGAATTTATTCCGCGCACACATCTGGCAAGATCAAAAATCCTTATTTATGTTTTATAAGAAAAATTGAGTCGGGTTTCTGCTATTATTGAGTGCAAATTTTCATAGGCTTATTATTTCATGTACATGTTGGGTTAGACACATTTACCAACGTTGTACACGCCTTTAATCAACCCCACACCGAATAGTTTTATATTAAACATACAAAAACAACGTGGTCAATAGATTGGCCGCCATTACTAGGAGCCATAGACCTTTCTTTTGCAACGTCACAGCCCGAGTTTTGACCAACCAAGATGGCGGAAACTATGAAGAGCCATCGAAGCCGGGCATACAAAATAACCACAATTTGAAAACAATTTGTACACATCGTTTCATAAACGTTGAAAGAAAGGACTTGAGATATCGTATACATGAATTACTATACAGGGTGTCCCAGAAAAAAAACTCAACACTTGTGTCGAGAACTATTTTATACACATTGAACTGTTTATCACTTCAAGATTCAGATATGTGATACAGCCATGTCTTGGCTATCACCATGTAAAATTTAAGCAAAGTCGGACTGAAATAGGCGAAAATATGACCAATTGAAAGAGTACTCCTTAAAAACAAATTTGCAAGGATTACACGCATAGTGGTCAATACACACATAATGTGTATTTATGAGAGAAAGATGAAAATCGGGTTTTGAGGTTGGGTAATTCAGTCTTTGTTTTTTGTACTCAATTTTTGTCAACTTTTGCTCAAATTTTACATGGTGATACCCAAGACATAGCTGTATTACATATCTGAATCTTGAAGTGATAAACAGTTTAATTTTTATATAATAGTTCTCGTGTTGCGTTTTTTTTTTAGTCACCGTGTAAAGGCAAGAATGGAGCCTTTCTTCGGCTTCGTCGTGTGGCCCAATCCCTTTATTTCGTTTTGGGGCCTCAAAATGGAGGTATAGCAAACTACAGTCTCATTATACAGGCCCTATAGGTTTACGTGACCACCCCCAGATATTGTGGGCATAAAAGGGTTGGCAATATGCGGGTCCTATCAATCAGGGCGTGGTCGAATCGTTTACTAAAGTAATGTTAACCTTACAGAACGGCATGTTCAGTGTCTGGTCAGTAAACAGCAGCTCCATCTTCATTAACATTTTGTAAACAAAGAAGCTGCGCAGTATGTACTTTGTTATTTTCCATTCGCTGTGCATATAGTCGCAACGTTAATGATTATGCACACGCGCAAGCATGCAGACAATATTTAAACAATGACTTTGGATCACTCATTAGCGGCTTTTGACTGTCCTTAAATTTGGGGTTGTGTAAAAACCGGGTAGAACTATAAAAATAGCTCCAACATCAAGCAAAGAAAATAAGCAATATCTACCCGCATTTCTAGCGCGGTTATAATATTTCATATATTCGGTCTCTCTTCTTTCGTTTTTTTATGTTTTTTGTTTTATGAGCCGATTAAGCAAGGCGGCGTCTGGTTGTGTCAAATGTTTGAACTCGTAAACCACGCAACAATGGTCATCACCTTCAGTTTTATACCGTGTATATACCACCTCCCTATATGCCCTCCTCTTCCCAGTGTACTCTTGCTTTAGTTCAGCTGTCTATCTAATCTCCACCTGTCCCGAATATTACATAAATAATATAAATTACCTCCTGGATTTTTTCTTTATTTGAACCTTTGGGATCTGTGTTGCCTCCCTACTCCAGGGGCGCACAGCAAAACAGTGGTGTAACCTCGTTGACGCACAAACCCAGAAAGTGCTTTTTATTACAAATGAAATTTGCGTATATCGAAAATGCTCCACTCACAAAGACACTTTAGGTGATATTTTTTTTCAAAGCACAAATTATATTCTATTTACGTTTTTTCATTCTATTGTGTTATACCATTTTTTCATTAGCATTCTTTTTTTTCGGGAGATGAAAAGGCTCAATGTCCAACTGTTGTTGTCAAGGACACAGCCAAATATAATTGACTCTGCACGCGCATCTCCCCCCTATAAAACCCATGTCCAATTCATCATGTTGGTTTGAACGGACCGTATACCCCATCCACATTTATATCAACCGACCTTCCCACAGCTATCACATACATGATCTAATTGCCCTGCATGATAATTCGATATCAAACAGCCGTAGATTATGTGAGAATTTACAGAAGTATAGACGACTTCTTACAAAACTATACGTGAATTTCCGACGACAAAAAAGGGAATGTTCCGTCGGATCATGGAGATTTTTATAGCTCCATGGTGAGATATACAGTTTTGAAATCTTCACATAATATACCATCATCAAAACGCGCAGTTATGCAATTTGTTTTTAACATTTATTTCCAACCGATGCAGTTATAAGGTAATATAGTTACGTTGGTAAAGTTGATAGAACAGCTGCAGCCTGTTCATGATTTAATTAGTCATGGAATAAAAACAAACCTGTGAATTTTTCAGCTCAATTGAGAAATGTAGAAAACAGCGAAAAACCATTGCAGTTGTTGCGAGAAACTGAAGGGTCATTTGTGAGGGTTTTGATTTTGGAGATCAAAACTGTTTTCGGTCTTTTGTTTTCTACTCTTCTCTGGGTAAATTTAGCATTTTAGGCAGAATTTTTTTTAGCCTATATATGTTCCATCTTTATACCCTGTAAGTTATACCTAAATCTGTGAATATTTCTGTTTTGATTTCCTACCAAAGTTTGATACAGTTAGTACCTTTAATGTAGTCTTTCATACTGTGACTGAAAGACTGACATGATGTGTACCTCACTAGCTTTTGCCTTCAAAAAATTAAATTGCCACAAATAGCGCAGCTTTGTTGCGCGGCGCGTTTTGTGAAAGACTCAGGTTTTCTCTGGTGATTTGTCCAGCCCTGAAATCATCTCAGTGAGAAGTGAGTATAGAATGGAAAAGTGCATTGATCGAGGACACAATCCCCTCGTGCGCGCTGCCGTATGGCTAGTAGCTTGAAAGACACAAACCTCATATCTTGATTTATCCACCGCCGCATCTTTTTTTAGGTTAGGGCGCCCTTTTTTAATTCTGTGGTTCTCATTTCCGACCGACCCATATTTTGGAATCCAACCGAAGAAAAAAAAAACATTTTTTTTTGCCGCCGACCCTGTCAGAATGGCATAATATAAAAAAAAAAAAAAAAAAAAAAAAATTCCCAGAATTTCTGGAGACAAAATTTGTCTCCAAAACTTCTGCGAATTCTTTTTTTTTTATTTTGCCAATAGACCTCCAATTTTTATACTTTTTATCACTGAAATAATACAAAAATATTCAAACGCGATTACAGTGAATACAATGAACATCATTTTCTTTAGGTTTTTGTGTATTCAGCCAGGTTTTTTTTTCCACCAAACTTTTTTTTTTTCGACCGACCGACCCTCCCTCAAGGTGAACAAGAAATGAGAACCAAAGTTATAAAAAGGGGCGCCCTTAGGTACCGGTAACTGCTATCATTCTTTGGTAGCATACCGAAGCAGACATCTTCACAAAATGATTAACTTACAGGGTATAACGGTGGTGATGGTAGAAACATACCGTTAAAATAGTTCTGCCTGAAATGCTGTATTTCCACCCCAAAAAAGGAGTAAAACCAATGACCAAAAGCAATTTTGATCTTTTAAAGATAAAAAATAACGGTGAAAAGACTGTTGACGTTCTTCATTGTTTTCTAAAGACAATTGTCACCGTATGGGACTGGTAATTTTACAGGTGACTGTTTATACTGTATCTTCCTTGATATTTTCGCCCATGAATTTGCATTTCTTTGACAAAAACCAAAGTATAATATTGCCTTTGTAAGGGGTGGGGTAGTGAGACGACATAATTTCTTAGAGGAAATTAGGAATACTTCTGCTATAAAAAAGGAATCACAGAGCAAACTACAAAGAAATACATGTGTATTTCCAAGCTAAAGACAAGAAGATCTTGACAAGACCTTGTAAAAAGTGATACATTTTTACTGAAAAAGAGGAATGATTCTTCCAAAATAGGAATGGTTGACAGCTATGCAATTTGAGCTTTGGCAAGTTCTTCTTCTTCTTTTGTTTTTTGCAAATTGTCATTTCCCGTTAGTTTGTTTTTCTCTTTTTACTTTATTATCAAGAATAATTAGGACCTATTTGAAAACTCAAAGATAAAACATCATTGTACGACAGGGAAAACATTTGGCAGTGTTTAGTAGGCCTATAGGTCATCGCCAAATGGCATTTGATTGGTGCAGGCGGTATTGCCATCAATTCGATAATTAAAGGGTAATTGCGTTCAAATTTAACTGCCCGACCTTGATCTGAGAGTAAAATAATGTCCATTTTTTTCCGGGGCGGTGGAAGCTTGGAGGAAGGGGTCATTTAGCACCTACAGACCATATCGAATTAAGTACTAATGAGATATGTCCGACGCTGTCATTTCTTTGTATTAACACGGGCAGCTATGGAGTTTTATAATTGTAGCAGTATAGGCCAGCATACAGGCACGATACACAATGGTAATTACCAAACGGCTACACAATTATTACCAAATGGCAGGATTTTTGCAAACAACTGTATTATTATTCACAAGGAGGCCACAACTATTGCGCAGTGTCACGTGTGTTGGCCAGTTTATGGGCGTGTCCGTTCCCATCCCCCAATACTGCAAGGGGACACTGCCTGCATGGATGTCCCCACGACCACTGTTTCCTTAATCCTGTGAGTGGGTATTCAAGGGTATTCAAATTTCCCGATAAGTTGTTCTCAGTTTGAAAACTATCCATATTGACCAGAGCACGAATTTGCATCTTTACCGTGGAAACAAAAGAAGACTTACCGTCAATGGTGGCTTGTTAAAGGTACTATCATACTTTGGTAGCGGCTATAGCATACCGAAAAAGAAATCTTCACAGATTTTTCAATAACTTACAGGGTACAAGGATGGTGGTGGCTCAAACATATACCTTTGCGTTTATTCTGCCTGAAATGATGTATTTATTCAGACAAGAGTAACACCAATTGACCAAAGATTTTTAGAAATACCGTGGGCTTTTTTCACTGTTTGGCAAAAAGTGGGCACCGTATGGAACTAGGAATTTCACACAGAATGATGACTGTTACTGTAATATTGTCTTGATAGTTGTGCCCATGAATCTGCATTTTCTTTGTGAAAAACAAACAAAGTTTGAGTATGAAATAACCTTTAACAATAGGCATGGTCCCTACCAGGAATACTGATGCCTCGCGCTACGGCCCAACCAAAATATCAAAAACCATTTCAACTGGTGTAGTTAAACCATAAGCGCGTCATTGGCTAGAATGTTCAATATTCACGTTAGCAAAATAATAGTAGTAAACTCACAGACCGTGTTATGAATGCTTGCCTATTATAGCCCATAATATCCAACTCGAGTATGTATTTGGTGTTCCCTTTTCTGACACTGTGACACATAACATTATTCAGGAACATTCTGACATCATTCGTTTATGATTATCCACATAGAGCTCTCATAACAAAATTAATATGTGAAAAAGTCCACTCGCGAGTGCCTTTATAAAGATCAATGCACTTTTGCGCCTCTGTTTAAATGAGAATAATGCACGCATGCGCTATGCTTCTACTATAATTCTCCATGCCGTCAAATTTACAACAATTATGATGAAACTGTTGAAAACTAATAAAAAAAGGGAAAAGAAGATAATCACCATCATCATGCCTGGACAGTGAATAGATGAATAATACGCTATACATCCCAAGCTCCATGTAGGCCTGTAATATCCTCGGGAAAAGTGCGGGTACTTATAATGGTTCTAGAAATTGCCAGTTCTGTTCCAACAAGTTAAGTGGTTCTGTGCCACATTATTTGGCGCCTTTTTTTAATCCTGTTCAGAAAGCTATTAACGTTCATGTGATGCAGTGGGTTGAAAATAAATTGCAATTTCAACCTATGTTCTCGCCCTAATCCTTCAGTAAATGAAATAAAATAGGCCCACTCTGATGATTGGCGGTATCTTAAAAAGAAATTAAAAACAAAATAATAAAAAGATATGTGTAGGTATTTGGACTGATGATTAAAATGAAGGACGTGACAATAACGGCCGGTCCGTTCTCGTTTCATGCATTATTAAACGCCTACCGTTAGTTGCATAATTGTCACGTCCCAATCCCGTTAATACGAACACACATGGAAATTAAAGGTAATATCATACTTTGGTTTTGTCAAAGAAATGCAGATTCATGGGCACAAATATCAAGGAAGATACAGCAACAGTCCTCTGTGAAATGTTCAGTCCCATACGGTGCCCACTTTTCGGTCATTGTTTTACTAATTTCTGGATAAATACACCATTTCAGGCGGAAATATTTTAACGGTATGTTCCAACCACCACCATCTTCATACCCCGTAGGTTATAGGTAAATCTGTGAACATTTCTGTTTTGGTTTCTTACCAAGGTATGATACTACCTTTAAAAGATCCCCCCAAAAAATGGGTAATTGGTTTCACTCTTTTCTTGCTAAATGCAGCATTTCACGCAGAAAGATTTTAATGGTATGTTTCTACCATCACCATCTTTATACCCTGTAAGTTATCGGTAAACCTGTGAAGATTGATATGTTTCGGTATAATACCAAAGTCTGATACTATCTTTACGAAACAACTGCCTCATGGAACAACACACAGTGGTAAATTTGCATAATCATGAATTTCAGTTCCGATGAGTAATAATAGGCCTTATGATTAAAATAATTCAATGGTTTTCTTTACTGGTTTGTCGTCGCACGTCGTTAAATTTGAAATTGTGTTGGGAAAGCAATCTTTCTTTGTTAATCCCTCCATGTCAGGCAATAGCCATTAGTATATAATGTATCATAATTCATGAACGATAATTAGCTCGCAGTATAGGACTGGATGCAAAAGAATAATATGTACGTGTCGTTAAGTTTAAAGGTAATATCATACTTTGGTTTTTGTCAAAGAAATTCATGGGCAATATCAAGAAATTAAAGATACAGTAACAGTCATCTGTGAAAATTCTAGTCCTATATATACGGTGCCCACTTTTTGAGAAAACAGTGAAAAACGGCCACAGTATTTCTTAAGTCTTTTCTCTTTTATTTTTGATCTGTAAAAGATCAAAAATGTTTTGGTCACTTGTTTTATTCTTTTCTGGATGAATACAGCATTTGTTATAGGTATGTTTCTACCATCACCATCTTTATACCCTGTAAGTTATAGGTAAATCTGTGAAGATTTCTGTTTCGGTATGTTAACAAAATATGATATTCATGAATATTGAATATATTGCCCTTCACCTTCACGTCGGTGAAGGGCAAGCCTAATTTGCAAAATATGATATTGTAGTACCCTTAAGGGAATTCGAGGTTTAGCTGTAGAATTCTGTGGCTATTTACTGTTGAGGGCTAGGGTCGATTTCACCAAACTCATCGCAACTTACTATCAATCGTAGGACTTATGATGCATTGCAGCCCTACGTAGGATACGATGGGTTTAACCTTTGTAAGTCGAGTTACGATTAATCATAGGGCTTCCTGAAATCGACCCCTGGTTACACGGGGTTCAATCAGTCCAGCATGAGGTATATCGCTTACTGAGAAATGCCGAAAAACTACTATTTTTATCATTTTTTCGACGTTATCATCACAACAGACAATGCAACATAATGGACTTTTTAATGATGAGATGAGCCACAGGAACTGCGAAAAATGAACCCAATTACTTGAAGAGAAAGACAGCCCCAACCAACAAGGAATAGACGGAAACATAATTGCTGACATTAAATGTAAAAAACCCCGCCAAATTCATTGTTTAGATGTTGTTTCTGTCTGTAGAGCTCATTGTGTGTTAAAGCTAATATCATACTTTGGTTTTTGTCAACGAAATGCAGATTCATGGGCAAAAATATCAAGAAAGATACAGTCACATGCAGTCATCAGTCATTCTCACTTGGTGCGCAAAACCCTTAATCTCGTTTTTGTTTTGTTTTCTTTAAAAGGCGGATTTTGCCGTCATCCGTGCTCGCTGCGTTATCTATCTGTATTATCACATGCATAGCCAGTCACTCACAAAAATAATTTGCGAAACTTTTAAGCTCTGGATTAATGTTTCATTGAAGAGATTGCAACACGACATTTGAGGACACCGCTACCACAGGGCTGGATATTTTGTGACTGAATGTGAGTCTAGTTTGTAGCAGGAGTTAGGGGTCCATTAAACTAGCCCATTTCAAGCCAAACCAAGGGTAACTTATGCTTATAACCACTAAAAGGGACCACTATATGGACCCGTTAAAGGTAATATCATACGTTGGTTTTTGTCAAAGAAATTCAGATTTGGAAATAAACATCAAGGAAGATACACTAAGTCATCTGTGAAAATTTCAGTCCCATACGGTGCCCACTTTTTGAGAAAACAGTGAAAAACGGCCCCCTTTTTTTAAAAAAGTCTTTTCTCTTTTATTTTTGATCTTTTAAAAGATCAAAAGGTTTTTCGGTCGTTGTTTTACTA
This sequence comes from Astropecten irregularis, assembly GCA_963971285.1. Lineage (NCBI taxonomy): Eukaryota > Metazoa > Echinodermata > Asteroidea > Paxillosida > Astropectinidae > Astropecten > Astropecten irregularis. The sequence continues at coordinate 26,915,701 of OZ020245.1, read as the reverse complement.
ATTTCTGGATAAATACACTTTTAACGGTATGTTTCTACCACCACCATCTTATATAACCCTGTAAGTTATACTTTAATCTGTGAACATTTCTGTTTTGGTTTCTAAATACCAAGGTAGTATGATACTACCTTTAACTGTGTCGAGCTGAGGTTGCCCCCTTTTTCAAAAAAAAAAGAAGAAAAAATAGAAACAGATATTCATGCTGGTATAAAAAGGATGATTTGTTATGCTTTCCAACGAACCATGGCGCAACTGCATTCTAAACATACCATTTACCCTCCCGCAGTCCCGCATCACAGCGACAAGGCACACAACCAGGCCAGAAATCACCAGCATTGTTAAAGAAAATTCCAATTTCGTTGTTTTTTGGTTTAGGCCTATTTGCTTGTTCAGCAACATAAATGATCACCTATTATGTCAATTACAATGTTTAGCTGACGACACCATACAGTGAATTGAATAATCTATCGGTATCAGATTCGGTTCAAGGATAAAAAATAATCACCCCTCCCCAACACGCACACACACAAAGAATGGGGGGGGGGGGAGAAAGGTACGATAGGGGTACACCGCTGGCAGGTATCAATTTCCGCCCTAGCCCACGTGAACTTGTTCGTTGACCCTTTTCATTTGTTCATTGCGTGATGCAACTTGCGACTGACAAATAAATCCCCGCACCAACCTCAACACCAAGCTGAATATAAGCACCTCGGGAGGATAAAAAAAAAATCATGTATAGTCAACAACCATTTTGGGGGTCAACGGATTGGCCCCCTCAAACACAAGAACCAATGCCTGAGGGGTTTATGGCGCGGAATGCTGTCTATATTACTCCATGACGGTGGTATAGGCCTACCCACAAACAAATCAAGAGAATCTCTGTGCATTGGTATGTATAAGCATTATATCAAACCACACTGTGAATCATTGCCACCTTTTGCCGAGCTTGAAGAAGTTCAGGGATTTTTCTTTCCCTAATACCGCAATCCTGGATTACAAGAAATTTTTGAATGATAATAAAAAGAAATGTGCCGGGTATAGCGAGTCTCAGCCCGTCCGTGCCACGCTCACTGAAGAGGGGGGAGACAAAATGTGACCCAGGGGGTGAGCGAGCGGACCAGACGCATTTAGCCTACCCTTCCGTTGAAGGGACGTTACCGGGTACGTCTGCCTCAAGTTCACCGTCAATTAGGCTGAGTGATTAGACATGGGACAGGTGCATTGGCCTCCGCGTTCATTGACCTGGGCTTATATATACTCGGCCCATACGATCAGTGTGCTACAAGCTTTAGATCCCGTCGTGTTAGTCTGTGTTACCCCTTGACGTCTTAAGCATTTAGCCGGTGTGCTGTTAGGTTAGGTAATGGTTAATGGTTGGTAAGAATTCAAACTGGGGAGCGGCGAGGATCGGAATGGCCGGTCAGATCGCTCGGAGGAAACTGACTGAGAGAGATGTAATGATATATAAGCCTAAAGTGACCCGGCCATGACCAGGGCCTTTGGAATTGATTGACCTACCTTACTGACCGGCGTCAAGGTCTTTATCGCCAGCACTTCACGGGGACTGGTCAGCTGGTCAATGGTTATAATCACTTATATCACGATGCCCTCATGTCATCCTTGGCCTGGCCGGACTGACCCCGTTGGTGGCCGGCCAGCCGCAACATTCTTACGTGTCCATTGGACAATCGGCCGTAATAATCCGGCCGTAGCAGCCGTCATTCAAGTAACCACAAAATTCCCTCTTGACCCCAGTGAACTAATTCAGAGCGACGGGTCAGTTCGGCCATAATGTCATAATGATGTGATATTTCTAATATCCAGTATCATGCGTATATGAAAAATGCAAGTAAAAATCATTACATTGTAGATTGCATACGTTCAATGCCAATACAGGCAGCATTTCATTGATGCTATTCACAAATACATGTATACTGTACAAGTTATAAACTGCTGCAAACTGCTCATCAACCAAAATGACCCAAAATATACAGGGTGTCCCCTAAAAGCGAAACACTTTGTTTCGAGAACTATTATATGAAATTTAAACTGTGTATCACTTCAAGATTCAGATATGTGATACAGCTATGTCTTGGCTATCACCATGTAGAATTTGAGCAAAATTGGACCGAAATTGAGGGAAAAAACTAAGACTGAATTACCCATCCTCAAAACCTGATTTTCATCTTTCTTCCATACACATTATGTGTATGGACCACTTATTCTGGAATATTGCAAATTTGTTTTTAAAGAGTACTCTTTAAATTGGTCATGTTTTCGCCAATGTCAGCCTGATTTTGCTTAAATTGTACATGGTGATAGCCAAGATATGGTTGTATCATAATATATGAATCTTGAAGTGATAAACAGTTTATTAATTGTAACATGATGGCCCCCGACAAAGTGTTGCGGTCCTGACTCGTTTCGATCCTAGAATGATATTTGTCAATGAGACAGATCCTGATACGGTGTCCGTTTTATTCCAAAATGAATGAATAAATTAATAAATTAACAGAAAATATTTTCAAACTAAATACGTGACCCAGCATGGCTTTTAATCGCATTAAAACAAAATCATATTACTAATTGACTTCATTCAATCTTTAACAATGAAAAACCTGTGCTGTGTTTTTGTCCAGGGGCACTGAGTTGTTATTATATTCAAATGCATTTTAATGCGGTTATACCGTGTGATCAATTATTGTACCATTACGTTGGGCAATTAATATGCCCCCTGGTAACACGGCATTTAACAAAAAAGTGGGGCAACCAAACCTGACTATAATTATTCCAGTCATTCATTTTCTTTCTTTTTCTCTTGTTTTTCAGGCCAGTTTTTCCAAGAATAACCACAAAGATATCGGAGGTCTGTGTACGTGGTATATGACCGGTCACCGGTGCGGGATTGGGTTACAAACAAGCCCGTCTATTGTGTCGGGAGGTCGGGTCGCATTTTGCGGTGGGTTGACCGGTGTTGCTACGGTCAAGGTGAGCGGAATTTGTAACGTAAGCTTATCGCAATGGATCCCCCCACCCCCTAAAAACCAGGACGAGAAGATACAAATAAAATGTTGAGCAACTTTGCGAACAAAACTTGACCTCATATGTTGTTGTGTATAATGTTGGCAATGACCTGGGTGTGTTTATGTTGACTGCCTGAAAATGAACGCAAAGTCAACTGCAAGCTGGCGCGTGATTGGGTCAGCCTTCCCGCCCAAAGCTAGGACCATTGTCCACGGTTGACTGTCCCCGCCCCCATCACATCGCCTCTTGTCTGTGACCTCACGCGAGGTCAACGACGTAACACGTCACGTGCCCTGATTAAACAGGTGTTGATGACCCTTTATCGGCCATGATGATGGCGGCTGCTCATTATGTGTTTATTTATTAATCGTCCATTCTTTATTAGCCTTGCTTCCAAGGCGGCAGGAGATTCAATTCCATTTATAATTCGTCTCCGAACCGGCCCCATAATTAACCTGTGGCTGACAGGTTAACAGAAGAATGATCAGATTAAATCATTACAACCTCCTATTGGGACGTGCATTGTGTATACCAATGGGAAATGGATCCATTGTTATAGGTGTTTTTGCCATTTCTGTAATACGAAGATAAAACTGTGAAATGATATGGAGACTTCAACGATGAGCAAACTGAATGGGGGTAGACATCAAGTTCAACCCTTTCCTGCCACACTTTGTGGGAAATTCAGGAGCTGATTTGCAGCCACTTTGTGCCAATTTATATTGAGAACTTGATGGCCTTTCGTGGGGGGAAAGATCTATTTTTGGCTTGCAGTTTGGGACCAGGGGATCCTTGTGAGGATTGACCAAGGAACATTTTATCCATCGTGAGAAAATTCATTCGAAAATTGTCTTCAAATGTGCATGGTCTTCATTTTAACGAGGAATGTTTTCCTTGTTTATCGTACTCGTAAGTCGTAAATAATGTCCTAACACCAAAATGCATTCACTTCAAATAGAGATTAGAATGTGTACACTGCATGTCCTGCAAGGGTAAACATATCATTCATTTGCTATTTTTAGCCTCATTCCACTGTGCTATATACACCGGGACTTGTTACACAATCATCACTGCAGTACATGACATAGTGAGCCACATAGGCCTACATAATATCAGGGTGGGGTGGGGGGGAAGAACTTTTACAATACACCATAGACTTTCTTGGCAAATATCTACAACTTTAATCATCTCAAAATGACGCAAATCTATATAATATTTATCATAATATCCGGTGACACTATTTCACAATGGCAGATACAAATAATGTGTGTGTTTTTTTGTTTGTTTTATTTAATTAATTAATAAATTAAACGATCAAGTGGCTTGGTAAATTCCGTACCCTCACGGCGCATGATAGGGACTGTAGTGGACTATGAACCCCTCCATGGATATTGAAACACTTGAACGTTCAAACCCATTGAGGATGGTTCACGTCCCGCTTGTTCTCACAGATCACACCGTACCGTTTAACATTCCCTATAAAGGTGTTGATTTTGCCTTTGATTTGAGAAGAAAAAATAGCATATTTCATGTGGCAGTTGAGTTGTAAAAAATCTTTAAACACTCGCGTTGGTTTCCACTCCTATACCAAACACGATCTTGCATTAATTTGAACGCCAGAGATCAATAAGCCTTTATCATACAATTTTCCACCTGAATCCTACAAAGTTCAGCCTGAATAGAATGCAAAACGAAAAAGAAAAATAACAATCCTTTGAAAGACAAACTGCGTTCGATTGCAAAGAAATCTGCCCGGGCCATCAAATGGTCGCGTCTCATCATAATAATAGAATCCAACGACAAAGCACAAGTCACGAGGTAAAATCATTTCACATAAAAACAAAATGGTTTGAATACCTCAACAACAAAAAAACATAAAACCCTCAAATCGAAAAAAAAAAAAATAGCACCAAACATTCAAAACGTATTGATCATTAATTTAACCACACAAACACACACGCACACCAACCATTATTAAAGTTACAATGCTATTTTGTTGTGTGTTTCCCGCCCGTTCCACGCGTGCACAAAGAAGGCAAGAATGAACATTGTATTAAATATACCGTGTTATTCAGCTTTTTTGTTCGTCATAACATATAATATATAAACAGGTTACGCAACTTAGCCCGGCCTTAACCCGCTAACGCTCTCACGTTCGTACTGAGACGGCCTAGCAGTAGCCATATCAGTGACCATCAACTAATTTACAGGGACGCTGAGCTGACTGCCCATAGCCTGCACTGTACTGGCCGAGTGAATGAAGTTAAAGGCGTAAATATACGACTTCCATTATCTCACCTATAATGAGGGAGACTCGGCAAATTGCCTTCCTCTCTAACAAACAAACAAACAAACAATCCACCGTTACGGGATTCTAGAATAAATTATGCTTCATAAGAAATTCTCTCTATTTTGATAGTTTTCCTGTGTATTTCATACAATTCTGGATTACTATAATAATGACACGCGTTTCCCTGAGAAATGAGTTGGTTGAGATTTAGCCTGCTTTGGGGGCTTTTTCCTGCCTTAAAACTAGTCCAAGTTTCACAATTTCCTCGTGGAGACAACCAATGCACTGCCCTCCTGCACAAAATCAAAATAGATCTTTTGTTTTTAAACCTGAAAAAAATTATACATTTCACAATTTCATAAAAACTGCCAATTCGCGACATTAAAAGGTAAGCAGTGCTCTAAATATCAAAAATCATTCTTAAAATCTTAAACTTTTTACAATTTTACATTACAATTTATGCAGGTGGGACAAGAATTAGATATCTGAATCTAAATATGCATTGAATACATACATAAACATTCTGATGTTGAGTTGTACACTGAACAAGAGTAAATCGTTTCTATTTTAGTCGGTTTTAGTTGAGTGATTGGCAATATATGCGGGCATGTATATAGCGGTATAGGTCTGGAGTTGGAGCACAAAAAAGTGCGAGTGAAAAGTAAACAGAGAAACATATTGAGTTACATGGTCTCCGAAATGTCGAGGAAATACATTTCGACAAACAGATAATAAGACGCGCTTTTTCACACAGCGCATTGCAGCATCATTCACACATTCGTCAAATTACAAGGTTCGCTATAATATAGATAACATTTCAGTAAAAAGTTTTTGACCGTCCGATCATTTTTTATTTAGAGGGTAGGAGGGTGCCAAGTGGAAGGAGGCACCATCATCAGCAGTTATACACCATATAATGAAGCCTACCCATTTCACTTTTGAGAATAGACACCTCAGCTCTCAGTTTCATGTTCTCCTGTTCGAGAATGACGGCGCGGAGGGCAATTTCTTCTTCCTTCTCCCGCCGGGCATCACGGGAGCGCTTGGCCGCGTCGTTGTTCTTCCGTCTCCGATCCCAGTAGCAACTGTCCTTCTTTTCTTCGGGGACGGGCCGCACTTTCTTCCTCGTGGGCTCTGTGTTACCAGCGGCGGCGGCGGCGGCGGCGGCAGCGGCGACGGCTGCGACGGCGGCGACAGGGTGGGCTGGCATGTTACCACCCTCGGATTTGTCCCCGGACGCGGCAGCCCGTCTCTTCCGCGAGGCCAGCAGTGCGGAGAGCCTGAGTGTCGACAGAGAGGGGGCTGTGCTATCGGCGGCAGCCACTGGGTAGGTACCGTACAGTGGGTACGACCCGTAACCAGAGCCATAGTTCGCTGGCGTGATTGCTGAACTGGGTGCCTCCCCGAGGTACGAGTACGGCGGGAGTGTGGAAGCGGAGATGGGTAGAGTCGGGTAGGGGTAGAACGTCTTGTACGATGCCGAGGAAGGGACGGGCAAGCCCCGGTGGCTCAGGTCCAGGGGCTTGCTCCCTACGGGGAAGCCACTTCTCTGGTTGTCCTTTGACGGGCGAGATGGGCCGATCATGTTGGCTACATCAAGGGCCGTCTGCTTCCTGACCGTAGTCACTGGCTTGCAGTCGGTTGTCGACTCAGCCCGTTGGCATTCCTCTTCTTTGGTAACCATTCTGGTAGTGTAGGAATCGGCGTGGTCCTTACACGAAGTCTTCTCATCCATTCTATATCGACTGAGACCTATTGGTTGTTGCTCCCTGAAGAAAAGGAAAAAAAACAACCCAATTTTGTGAACAAAAATTTAATTTGCGTTTACGTCGATCCGTTTTGAGGCCGACTGGCCCCCACGCGTGTCACAGAGAAGCTTGCACTAAACAGACCCATGCCGATCGATTATGATGCCAGTGACTTATACGATTAACACAATTGAAACGGTGCACAAGCATTTCCAAATTATTGATACTGAAATCACACTTTATGATCTAAAGCTCTTTTTTCGAGCATTATTCGTAGCTCTGCCTCAGTGCACGCTCAATTATCAACCAATATAGTGTACAGTACTACATGCGACACCCACGTTGACTTGAATCTCGTTACGATACGTGAATCATTAGGGAATGATTTCTGGTGCCGGAAATGGCGTGATTGAAGAAGAAGATATCAACAGATTGTTTGCCATTTTCTTTTGCTTTTGAGTGATGGAACTAAAAACTAAAAGGTATGAAGTAGAACTGGTATACTTACTTTCCTCAGAGCTGTTCAAGAACTGAGAAAGGTGTTGGCGTGTGTCAGCGGGTAAGACGAAATCGGCTAAACGTAGACCCTTGATTAGAAGGGTGATTAGAAGCTGGTCGATGGCAGTTTAATTGCCCAGAAGTTGCTCCAAGATATCATGCGTTGATTGCTCTCTGCCAATTACTCTCCTCGATTCTGTTTGTCTTCCTCTCTGTCCTCGCCGTGGGTTTGGTTAGCTCCGCCAGCTCTTCTTGCTCGTCCGTGTCTGTTGAGCTGACCCCACACCGACTGGGTTTTATACCGCCTGGCTGCCAGGAGCTGAGCTGAGAGAGCCCGTGCACTTGTGACCTCAGATGTTATTGGTGACGTCGCATAAAGCGTGACCTCAGTGCGGTCAAACACGGCTTTGAACGACTCTCAATGATCCGTGTGACAGCCTTGGGTCTGATGAATGTTACCTAATACAGGCTCTGTAAACGCAAAGGTAAGTTGAGGTTATTCATTGATTATGTTTTTTGTGGGATGTGTGTTGTGTGTGTGTGTCATGCACTCTTCAATATAGGCCATTACTTTTGTATGGCCATTGAAAGGTGAAGCGCGGTGACTATTATGATCATTGCAAATATTATTGCTATCGAAGGTAACACGTGTTCACCGTAATGAGAATTTGTCACAATGATGTTGTCGGGACCAATGCTCGACTGTACTAGCAAGTTACAGAATGGAAGAATCTCCATAGTACCAATATCTCTTTGCCGTATGCACGACTTAGACATATTTATCCACACAAATTCTCAAAAGCAATTTTGAATAATTATTTGAGAACCACCTTCTGCCAACTTCACATTGTGTGAAAGTATACTGTCGTAATCGTTTTTCCCGCCATGCGAAGTTTCGAATTTTGATTTTTTTTGTATCAGTATAAGAACCCGCATCAGCTTCATTTGTTCTGTGTGAAAAAAATGAGCGATTCCTGATAGGTGAAAACGAGTTCATCGGCGCGTTCGAGGCCGCCGATGGTCGTTACAAAACAGCATTCGTTACGTAAGACCCCCTTTATTTCCACCAAGGTTGTGGTACGTGGTGTTCTCTGCCGCATGCGGCAGACGCAAGCCACCGAAGTACTCACCCTGCGCAGCGCGGCTCGTCGGCGTTCGCTGTTCGGGCAGGCTTCTTTAGGCGCGTGAAGTTCACATCACGTGGACGGAGGGACCATGATGATCATTCCTTGTCGTCATTAACTCATCATCATTCGTACATTGCTATTAAAATAGGATAAGTCATTAGCACCGGAGAGGCAGTTCAATGACGATGACTGAGAGGTTATGTAACGAGTCCTAACCGCCCCCCCCCCCCCCCCTGTCTGATCACATATAGACGCCCACCGTAATAACAACCTTTCGGCTATCAAATCATATTGCCTTAAAGGTAAAATACATGATTGATAAAGGTCACAGAACAGCACTCACATTTTCTCTGATCATGTACGTGAAATGATAAACCTGTAAAAAAAATGTGTGCTCAATCGGACATCTGAGTCACGAGAAAATAGCGAAAACCCGACCAATTTTTCTAATAAAACATATAAAAGAATGGTTTTTATCTCATTTTCTTTTCCCAAGATCAAAACTGTTTTCGGTCGTCGTTTTACTAATTTCTGGATAAATACACAATTTCAGGCGGAAATATTTTAATGGCATGTTTCTACCAGCACCATCTTTATACCCTGAAAGTCATAGGTAAAACTGTGAACGTTTCTGTTTGGGTATTACCAATCCTGTGCTCTATATCTTTAATATCGTTTCGATGTTTACCTGTCAAACTATTACAAAACAAGAGAGAGGAAATGTGAAAAAAAATAAAAATACATGTTATCATAACAAAACATAAAGAAAAATGACACGGGCAGCTTTCTATATGTTAATATAGTACCAGGTGGTATAGTGGTGGGTCTCTCTCTCTTTGTTTTGTAATTTAGACATTTAAAGGTAATATCATATTTTGGTTTTTGTCAAAGAAATACACATTCATGGGCACAAATATCAAGACAGATACATCTGTGAAAATTTCAGTCCCATACGGTGCCCGCTTTTTGAGAAAACAGTGAAAAACGGCCACAGTATTTCTTAAGACTTTTCTCTTTTATTTTTGATCTTATAAAAGATCAAAAAGATTTTCGGTCGTTGTTTTACTAATTTCTGTATAAATACACCATTTCAGGCGGACAAATTGTAACGGTATGTTTCTATTATACCACCACCATCTTCATACCCTGTTAGTTCTACGTAAATCTGTGAACATTTCTGTTTTGGTTTCTTACCAAAGTAATGATAGTACCTTTCAATCAATACTTTTCGTATACAAATTGTAATTGCTCGTCTGCTGTTGTGAATGGTGCGAAATCTGCTAAAGCACGTTCCATGATTGTATAATGTATACATGCAGAGACAGTCACATGTCACGGTAATCCCGTGTCTCACATGTACTCGAACTTTATGAATATTTTGTATGCATCGCATTGCCCCAGGGGAGGAATGGAAATTCACAATATTTGACTTGAGCAGAATAAACAGTCGTGAAATGACGTCTGCATGTATGAGGTGATGTATAATACCGATTACCGATGGAGAGGGCGATGATTCGGCAACAAGCACGGCAGACGTAGAAACGTCTCCAGACCTGGGGGATCATTTTGCTGGGACTTAACATGTAACTACTTTTTCCGTAACAGGGTGACATTTCCATAGATTTTGCCAATAACTTTACTTACCTATTTCTAAATATCCTCCAAACCACTGAACTTGAAATTGACATAATTATGTTCACATTGAGAGCATTCTCTGTCTTATATAACAATTCGGACGGCAAAAATATGTCTTAAAAAGGTAGCTAATAAGACGTTACCATAGTACCATACCATAGTTGGTTCGATACGAAACATTTCACCAAACTCATCGTAAAAATTACTATCAATCGTAGGACGTATAGGATACAATGCAGCCATACGTAGGATACGATGGGTTATCCTTCGTAACTTGAGTTGCGATCGATCGTAAGGCTTCGTAAAATCGACTCCTGATCAGGTGTTGACTTTAATCTAGTCAATTACATTCATTTAACCACGTCAAACACATTAAACTTGTTTGTGCATGTATATAATACATAGCAAAACACCCCCCCCCCCCCCCCGCCTAACGTAGGTTGTGTACATCGGGGTGTACATAGGCCTATACAGTGTATATATTAATTAATATTTTTGGTGTCGGGTTATTGACTTCTCGGTTATATGCAATGGAGTGAAATGGCTGGAGATCGGTCGTGACCGTCCCCTGTGGCACACTGGCAGGAGGAATAGCAGTATTCTCAGCTGATTGTCGTCCGAACGTCCTGAGTGATTGACTCATCCGATGTGCGAGGGAAAGTGTGAAGAGGTTGATCCGTAAGCACGGATCACTTTGGGATGTCTCTTGTGAAATGATGACTTCCTAAAGGGGGGAAGAAGGGGGTACTAGTACGGCATGTGTGACCTGGTAATCACGGAGTGAAGAGGGTGAAAGATCGCTGCGCCCGACTGGCTTACTCCATATAATTATTATTCAAAAAGACAACATATTTTGATTTTAAACCTGTAGGCTTTCAAGTTGTCTTTTTTTCCAGTGTTGCAGCCCGAGTTCAACGGTAACAACCAACTTAAAGATATAATACATGATTGGTAAAGGTCCCAGAAGAACACTCACAATTTGTCTGGTCAAACATGTACATAAAATAATAAACCTGTTAAAATTTGAGGTAAATTACACATCTGATTCACGAGAAAATAGCGAAAACCGGACTGAATGTTTCTTATAAAACATAGGGGTGCCTAAAGAATGGTTTTGACTTTACCCCGAGATCGAAACTGTGTTCGGTCTTTATTTGACTAATTTCTTGATAATGCACCATTTCAGGTGGAAATATTTTTACGCTATGTTTCTACCAGCATCATCCCATATGGCCTGGAAGTTATAAATCTGTGAACAATCTTTAACCACGGGGAGCCATCCACGCAACACAAAAACAGTCGGACCTAATCGCAGTTTGCAATAAGGTTTTTCTCGTAAAAGCATTCATTGACGCGGTATAGTTTGTCAAAGCAACCATCTTTTATGTAGGAGCTGAATGTTATCACAACTTTTGTCCATCAAGAGATTTGGTCATGGGGATCTTGATTAGGCTTAGGCTATAGAGATACATACTAATAAACTAGAGGGCAGAAGCACAATACTCCCCTGTACTGTGGCGTTGTGATCGCATGGGCCCGTGCCGCCATTACTATTAAAGGCACGAATTACGTATACGCATGCGTACCAGGGAATGATATGCTGACGGAGCACTTGCATAAATTACAGTACAAAGGCCTACGCCGTACGTACACATCAAGGATAGTAAAGCGCCGGCGCAGTGCCTTTTTCAGTAATGGCGGATCGATCCCCATGTTGTCACAGAAATTTCGCCGAGCCCGCCCTCTAGTTTATTAGTATGTATCTCTATGGCTTAGGCTGACTGTCTAAGGATGAGGCACTGGCCATCCATTTGCCTCCTAACTTCCTGTTAAGAATCTTTTTGGGGGCAACATTTACCCGTTGGTGCTTACCAGAACGGCCACTTTTATTGCCAACAGACAGATATATTCCTGTATACTTTCTGGTCACGTGGGGCGCCGCAGGAAGCCATCTTTTGGGACTAAGTCCAGAAAACAAAACTAAAGCATAATTCTTTTTCATGATGTTAATTAAATAATTTGGTTTTTGTCAAAGAAAGTCAGATTCATGGGCAAAAATATCCGGAAGATACAGTAATAGTCATCTGTGAAAATGTTCAGTCCATGCATACGGTGCCCACGTGTTTGAGAAAGCAGTGAAAAACGCCCATGTAAAAATATTTTCACCGTTATTTTTTATCTTTTAAAAGATACAAATTGGTTTTACTATTTTCAGTATAAATACAGCATTTCAGGACGAACAATTTTACTGGTATGTTTCTACCATCACAATCTTTATGCCCTGTAAGTTATAAATAGGTAAATCTGTGACGATTTATGTTTCGCTATGCTATCTTTGCTTGCTTTTTGCCTATGCTTGGCAAAATTCCAAATTACATTGTCTTTATATAATTATTTAGGTCCACGATATGGAATGGCCATATTAAACTGTGTATAGGCTTACATCCCAGCTGGCTCTGATAATGAGCATGTACATAACATATGCACAAAGGACAAAATAACACCATCACATTTCATTTAATCATTGAAATTTTATGCGCTTTTAACTTTTGTCAGTAGCTTATAATGCAGGCGTGGCAGCAATAAACCGGTGCGACTTGATCAAATTCGTTTTGAGTTTTGTCTTTGTGTAATGCGGTTTTGTGAAATACCGCCTGGTTTAATATGACCACCGTATGCTGCATTAATGAGTTTGTGCCTCGTCGTCCTGTCAGAAAGTATACAAGTCCTTTCCCTTGGGCAATACGGTACGATACGGCTCTGCGTCAACAAATCATTGAATCACAAAAATCATCTTAAAGGTAGTATCATACTTTGGTAAGAGACCAAAACAGAAATTTTCACAGATTTACGTATAACTTACATGGTATGAAAATGGTGGTGGTAGAAACATACCGTTAAAAATTGTCTGCCTGAAATGGTGTATTTATCCAGAAATTAGTGAAACAACGACCGAAAATCTTGTTGATCTTTTAAAAAATCAAAAATAAAAGAGAAAAGACATGAGAAATACTGTGGCCGTTTTTCACTGTTTTCTAAAAAGTGGGTACCGTACCGGTATGGGACTGAAATTTTAACTGATTAAGTTTTACTGTATCTTCCTTGATATTTTTGCCCACGAATCTGTATTTCTTTGACAAAAACCAAAGTATGATACTACCTTTAAATCCAAATGGAATGGATGATATCTTGTCAAAAGGCATATATTTCCAATAAGCTAATTAAAGTTTACCCCCCCCCCCCAACCTACACTCCAAAAAGGGTAAAAACCTTTTTGATAATATTCAGAATGCTGATGATTACCGTGACTCGGATGGTCAAAATGTTTGGCGTTTGCATTGCATAATTATGGCAGAAACCTCGAAAACAAACATCACGGGGGATCGATGTCGCCAAACTCATCGTAACTTACTACTAAATCGTAGGATTTATGATGCATTGCAGCCATGATACGATGCGTTATACTTCGAATGTAACTCGAGTTACGATCGATCGTAGGCTTAAATCAACTAAAACTGGGACTTATATGATACACATTACTCCCTTATTTACAGGAAATCTTCTAGAGGATAAAAAATGATATCAATTTTGACATATTCTTTTATACGGATAGTGTATAGAAGAGGCTATTGGAAAAACGTATTTCGTGCTTTCGAATGTTATGCGGCGAAGTCGGTATAGCCTGTGAATATTGCCTATAGTACGACAGGTCTATAACAATCAGCCTTAGTACGACAGGTCTATAACAATCAGCCTTATACTCCGTGCCGTCTCCCGTCTCTGAACGGCCCGGGCACGGGGGCCGGGAGCTCCCGTAGTTCTCGCCGCTCGCGTCGCTAAACAAAATTTCCCGCCCGGAATCCTCGCCGATTTTTCCGCCATCATTTATCCTAACATTATTCTAAGCGTTCGTGCGAAAAAAAGTAATTATGCAACGAATCTGGACAAAACAAACCTGGAGTGGAAAACCGGCCCTTAAGTTCGAAAACACAAAGTTGTCCATTAATGTTTCACTTGAACATGTTTACGGTATGTAATTATTATGTTCATACGAAGCAGGTCATTACATACACGCGCACACACCAACGCAATTGAAACTGCATGTTGAAGAAGGAGGTTGGCAATAAATTGACTAACACTGAAGAAGAAAAAAAGACCCGCATAAAAAATCAGACAAATATAATTTTCGCATACTTACGCACGCGTGTCTGAAAAAAAAATGTTACATTATATACAAACTTCGAGCAGGTTCTTGTTTCACAATTTTTATTTCTATTTTCTCTTTTGGCGAGTTTATTTATTCATTTCGACGGGAAAAGAGAAGCACAATAACAACTGATACCCGCCTGAGTGATTGCTGCAGATCCATATTCTGAACAACAGAGTTTGGGATGCTTTTTTTATAAAGTGCTAACAGGAAATTCATGTAAAAGAGTAAGATTCATCTTCTGCCCAGTTTTTTTTTTTAAGGTAGTATCATACTTTGGTAAGAAACCAAAACAAAAATGTTCACAGATTTACGTATAGATTATAGAGTGTGAAGATGGTAGTGGTTGAAACACACTGTTACAATTGTTCAGCCTGAAATGGTGTATTTATCCAGAAATTAGTAAAACAACGACCGAAAATCTTTTTGATCTTTTAAAAGATCAAAAATAAAAGAGAAAAGACTTTAGAAATACTGTGGCCGTTTTTCACTGTTTTCTCAAAAAGTGGTCACTGTATGGGACTGAAATTTTCACAGATGATTGCTATACTGTTTCTGTCTGGATATTTTTGCCCATGAATTTGCATTTCTTTGACAAACACCAAAGTATGATATTACCTCTTTTCTGGATAAATACAGCATTTCAGGCGGAAACATTTTAACGGTATACACAAAACCTCTATTTTGATACATGTTATACTTAAGAATTGATGTAAGAAATGGAGCCGTAATGTGTTTCGATACTTGCAATGAAATAATGATCTCTACAAAAACAATAGCTCGAGAAAGAAAGGAAAATGGAAAAGAATCAACCAACATAATCGGGCAGGGCGTTATTGTACTTCTTATGGCTTTAGATACTTACGTTCTATATTTTGTGCATTTTTGTTTATTTCATTATCATGTCTTTTTGCCTCACACGTTGCCCCCATCAGCTAAAATATGTATACACCCTCGATCCATTCTCTCGCCCAGAGAGACGTGGAATAAATGTTCCCAACCACACGCAGCAACAGAAACACACACATCACACTATACATGACGGTTTCCATGCACTACGAAGCCTGCAGCACAATCCTCAAATATTACAAATACCTATAGTAATAGTAATTTTCCTCTTTAATCGCCTGTAAAAATTGCAGATTTCTGTTTGTTTGTTGTATTTTGAAAATCTAGTATTCAATATTAAGCTTGTCTGTATGTGCGTACGTATTTTGTGCATGCGTGTCGGAAAACAATGTATCGAATTAGTGCTATTCTGCCCACTGTAATTTATTCCTTGAAATGGTTAATGAGGTGAATTTAAGTTGTATACTGGCCGTGCAACTTGACCTCAGGCTTACGGAATCTGGCATAATAACCATTTCGATTCAATAAAAAATAAATATGGTCCGATAAACACCGAGGAACATCAATAATACAGAAAAGTGCTGGTCAATGTTTGTGTGTAGTGAATCCTGGTATAGTCTATGTTTAGTCTGCTGATGTTTGCAGTAGCTTGATATTACACACCATTAACAAAAAAAGGGGGTTAGGCAAATTATTAAGTAGCCGCGGAATTGGTCAACTGAATTGAATGGAATGTGCACATTATTACAATGAAATCTGTTGGACAATTAGGCCGAAAAAAAAAATTGTTGTGTTGCCCTCAGCGACCGACCGTAAAATGCCAAAACTTTGGGTCGGAATTTTTTTTTTCTCTTTAAGTCTTAAAGTATAAAACTTACCATTTTCGACAGAAAAATGTAAGATTTAGCAGTAAAAAAGCGTGTCTCCTCAAAACGACCCAAGACCGTTGATTTATAAGCCCTGGTGACCATACATCCTGTATTTATTCTTAAATGTTTGAAAGTCGGCCAAACAAAAAAATCCACCGACCGACCCAACATTTTAATTTTTCCACTTGAGGGCAACACAACAATTTTTTTTTCGGCCTTATTGAATGTTGAACTTTGGCGGATATTTTCTTGTTGATACCATGGACCTAAGAAATTCCATTGTATTTTTCACACAAAACCCTCCCCATCCCACCCCTTTCACACACATACACCCAAGTGTATAAAAGTCCCCGGGCCAATTTCAGCTGCTTAAAGGTAGTATCATACTTTGGTTTTTGTCAAAGAAATACAGATTCATGGGCAGAAATATCAAGACACTAAGACAGATACAGTAAAAGTAATCTGTGAAAATTTGAGTCCCATACGGTGCCCACTTTTTGAGAAAACAGTGAAAAACGGCCACAGTATTTCTTAAGTCTTTTCTCTTGTATTTTTGACCTTTTAAAAGATCAAAACGATTTTCGGTCGTTCTTTTGACTAATTTCTGGATAAATGCACCATTTCAGGCGGAAACATTTGAACGGTATGTTTCTACCACTACCATCTTCATACCTTGTAAGTTAAAGGTAAATCTGTGAACATTTCTGTTTTAGTTTCTTACCAAAGTATGATACTACGTTTAAGCTTAAGCCCCACAATTTGCTTTAAGCACACAAATCTTGGTATATAAAATCAGTACGCCTGCCAAACTCCTTGTGAATGTTTTGCTCAGCAAACAATGGCCCAATACAAGTCGAAAGCAGTTAACATCACATGAAAATTTGGTTGGCAATCCTGTTTGATCAAGGAAGACTTTTCATGCTTATAAGCAAATTCTGTGCTTAAGTAGCTCTGTGAAATTGGGCCCTGCTAGCGTGGAACCCCTTTTGTTCGTGTTGTGTTTAGACAAACTATTTGGCAGCAGCTCCATTGGTTTTGTACATACTTTCCTATCGTGGACCATAGTCCCTTTTGTTATAAGTCCACGGTTTGAATGCCATCTTCAAACAAATTCTGGTTTCACTGTGGGATATTTTCTCGCCTTTTTATTGATTGATTTCTTTTACTTTCTCGTTTTATTCTTCTTCTGCCTTTTTTTAATGATGCTTTTTGTATACATGCAGTTCTGGGCTATAGAATGTTTATATGCATTTCAATACTTAAATGAGCCATTTTATCATTGTCTTGGATCAATCAGTATAAGATTCGTCTCCGTTTCGAACCGTGTATGTTGTCAAACCAGACGGGCACAAACTAACATGATGTCTAGTTGCACAATACCACGGGATAACCTATAGGTTTACTTCAACCGAACTTTTGGTGCAGTATCTTCCGTACACGTATATTTCTTTGGGTTATATATAATATATATTGTTTGTTTATTTGTTCTTTTGTTCGTTTCCGTCTGGAATTTGAAGTGAAACAGCAGGTGCCGACATTGTCCCAGATCAATTAGCTTGCGATTGAAATAACGCAGGAGTGCAAATCCATTCATAAATGATAATGTGATGTTTTGTTCGCCTCATAATTATCTAGAAATTGCATTTTATTGCATTTGCAGGTATACTGGGGCACATTTCGGTAATCCTACGAAATGAATTTCAAAATTTAATCGAAGCGTGAAATTGAACTCGTCTCCACAAAAGAACAAACTTGAAATAGAACCTCTATATTAAATATGTGATCACATCATACTGTATCTGATGATAGAAAAAGTCTCTGTGTTTTCATATAAATATCATATTGAGGGTACATACAATAAATATGTCATTTATATTGTAACAGTATCAATAACTAACTTGATACATTATGAAACAACTGGAGTTAAAACCATGTTCCAATTATTTGTGTGTGCATGTTTTAGTGTGCCAGGATATTTTGCAGGTATTATTTCCACTACTTCATGGGGTCGGACCTTGAGCACAATGGTCTCTAGCTTAACTCAGAGGACGGACAAGTTTTGTTTTTCTGCGGGCCCAATTAAAAAGAAAAGCTTTCATTTGATGTATTCCTGATCTTACGGAAGAAAAAAAAACAGCCATGGCAAAACAAAAAATTAGTCCGACTATAATTATATGCAGTTTGGATGACGCCACGGCTGGCCTTAAACCACGTTCACTTCGAGCACTTGAACTCTCTTGGGTTTGTATGAATACGTTTGTATAATTATGATGTATCATAATTACTGATGTTGTATCTATCCCCTGCGATAATCGCCCTAGCCAGTTTTCTCTGTCCAAATGTTTGCATATTACTCACAGCCGAGGGGGAAAAAAGCAATCGTGATATTGGTATGTGTTGTTGTGTTCATGACATTAGGGAGATGCTCTCTGCATGCAATGTGAAAGAAGGCGAGGGAGCATCTGTGGTGAGTGGAAGACAGAAGCAGAAGAAGAAAAAAAAAATATCTAGTTTGCATTTTTTTTTTGCGATTGAGCGCTAAGAGGCAGGACGTATGTCAACAATCTAATGGTTGGGCCGCCGGCAATACTCCACTCCCATTGCAACAAGTGATGAAGATTGTCACCGGGGTCGGAGCGGATGCAGTCTTGAGACAAATGGCCCCGGCAAACCTGCAGGGGGCTAAACATGGACATAGCACTCGCCCTTGGTAATTGCCGTAATTGTGATCTCATAAAAGAGACTGAATTGACTCGGACAATCAAGCAAAAACTACTGGATTATGCACTTAATTAGACGGCGAGTCATCGCGAGACTGCTAGGCTCCGTCTCCAAGTCCAACTCAATAAGACCTCCACAGGTTTCCCTGCATCCACCATTATTTATACCAGACGCGTCAACCCTATAGTCCACAGTTGTGCAAGTTCGGTTGCATTTCACTTGGGGGGAGGGGGAAAAAACACAGAAAAGTAGAATCCTGAGATTGAACTGTCCGATAATATGACACTCGTCTCGTGCATTACCCGACTCCTCCTTTTACCATCCCCCTTGATCTTTCCGCCCGCTGCGCTTATCAAAGTCCTCTTCTTTTTGCCTGACCAAATTTATTAGCGCAGCAATTGAGGAGGCTGGTTGGACGGTGGAGTGGTGTCGCTAGCGTTTCTTCAGACGTTAATGATTTTATCGATTTGACAACGCGCGCCGTCGGAACCGGACGCGGCCACCTGACGTCTCTTATTAGATCAGGTTAACTCGGCATTTTAACCCGTCAAACTCGATAACTTTTATCGCATCAGCGCCGCTTATGCTTTCCATTGCAAGAAGAGGGATTTGTATATTTGCGCAGTTGTAGCATGAAGATTGTTTTGCCCTTTCCGGTGTCGTGCCTATGGTTATGCGAGTTTAGTCGTTCAGATTACCCACCGAATGCACATCAATAATTAATTGGCTCAGTAAAGTGTATTATGTGCATGGCGCGCACTTTTTGTGTGCTTCTTTTCCATTTACTTCCTCCCTTTTTCCAAAGGCGTTATATTCTGTATCCATACACTGCATACTGTACTTTCTGATACGGGTATTCTTCTGCGACGGTTGTCGTTGTCATAGACAGTCACCGCC
The DNA here is from genome assembly GCA_963971285.1 of Astropecten irregularis. Taxonomy (NCBI): domain Eukaryota; kingdom Metazoa; phylum Echinodermata; class Asteroidea; order Paxillosida; family Astropectinidae; genus Astropecten; species Astropecten irregularis. The sequence continues at coordinate 26,895,836 of OZ020245.1, read as the reverse complement.
ATTACCATCGTTTCAGTGTCGTGGTCAATGTTATTGCCATCATTTTTTTTGGTTTTGTTTAAAGGTAATATCATACTTTGGTTTTTGTCAAAGAAAATAATGCAGGTTCATGGGCAAAAATATCCAGAAAGATACAGTAACAGTCATCTGTGAAATTTTCAGTTCCATACGCCCACAGTATTTTACAAAATTGTCCACCGTATTTTGTTTTTATCTTTAAAAGATCCAAATTGTTTTGTGTCGTTGATTTGACACTTTGTTGGACAAATACGGCATTGTAACAGTATGTTTCTACCATCTTTGTTAAATAGGTAAATCTTTGAAGATGTCTGTTTCGGTATGCTACCAAACATATAATACCTTTAAAGGTAATATCATACTTTGGTTTTTATCAAAGAAATACAGATTCATGGGCAAAAATATCAAGACGGATACAGTTACAGTCATCTGTGAAAATTTCAGCCCCATGCGGTGCCCACTTTTTGAGAAAACAGTGAAAAACGCCCACAGTATTTCATCAGTCTTTTCTCTTTTATTTTTGATCTTTTAAAATATTAAAAAGATTTTCGGTCGTTGTTTTACTAATTTCTGGATAAATACACCATTTCAGGCGGAGAATTTTTAACGGCATGTTTCTACCACCACCATCTTCATCCTATGTAAGTTATACGTAAATCTGTGAAGTTTCTGTTTTGGTGTCTTACCAAAGTATGATATCACCTGTAAAGGTGAACAAGTACAAACCCTTGGGTGCATAGCCGTTGAATTGGTTTTTTTTTTTTTTTTTTCAATTCATTTCAACCGGATGGAGGTTGTTCTCACGCTATCTTGATGCATTTTTCATCGAGTCATCCCGATTCGGTCAGGCTTTAATCAAGCTGACCTCGTGTTTTAATTAATCGGCTGTAATGAATAATTGATGGTCAAGGATATCATTTAACTGACCACCAAATTATTTTCTCCGTCGTGAATTTTGTAACCAAAAATTGTAACAATGAAAGCTGTTTGCGTTTTCGAACCCCAACGTTTCTGCCTCTGCTTCACTGGCCTGTAAGTTATAACTTCGTCGGAAAAGGTATAATTATCATCATTTGGGGGGGGGGGGGGGAGAGAAAAAGACAGATTGAAGAGGGATATCTGAAGCTTATCAGTCCAAGGTTGTAGGGGAATTAAAGCTGGTAGCCAGAGCTATGTTGGGCAAAGATTGTACTTGCCCAGCAGCTGTATAAAAAACGGCATCCACAATGGTCGGTAGCCAAGAACAACTGGGCCATACCACTGACCTTGTATACCGACAATTCTATACAAATTGTAGGATATCGTTAATTTTATGCAAATCGAACAATTTTGTTTTGTTTCTTTTTTTCTCACAGTTTCTTGACACAAACCTAGCTAGAGTCCAATCCCTTGTCGTGTACCTTTGTCAAGTTGCTTGCCCAGTGGAATGTATATAGAACATCAAACGTCGCTGTAAGTTCACGTCTTTCAGCAGATGTTTATGGAGCTTTTTGTACCTATATACTCATGGACAGGTAGCCTCAAAATTGAAATATTCTGTTCTTCTCTGTCCTCCTTGTTCACAGTAACATGGTAAAAAGAAGTTGAGAGAATTGTCACAAGGACTGCATGCCCTGGATTTTAAAGATACATGTAATATCGCACTTTGGGATTGTGTCAAAGAAAATGATGCAGATTCATGAGCAAAAATATCAAGAAACAGTAACAGTCATCTGTGAAATTCCCAGTTCCATACGGTGTCCAGTTTTTGCGAATACAGTGAAACACGCTCACCGTATTTTAAAAATCAGTTCACATGATTTTTGATCTTTCGAAGATCAAAATTGTTTTTGGCAAGTGGTTTTACTCTTTTCTGGATAAATACAGCATTTAAGGCAAAAACATTTCAACGGTATGTTTCTATACCATCACCATATTTTATACACTGTAAGTTATAGGTAAATCTGTGAAGAATTCTGTTTCGGTATTCTACCGAAGTATAAAGCATGTATTGCATGGCACGAACGTTGACAACCGTCCACAAGATCTTTGAAATCCGCGGTGGGATTTGTGCCGAAGTATAGGCCCTACCCCACGCGCTGACTCGAACCACAGCCCACCCTGACTTGGCCAGTAAGAACAGTGACGATTTCGCCCTTTGCGAGGCGCCCTGCTTCTTGAAAAAAAGTAATCCCTCCGAAATAATTACTAGCTTCTTCCTCGATTCAATGGCGCTGAAAAAGTCGAGATTTGTTTTAAAGATAATAGAAGTATTTGATGTGATATCAAACGGATAATATGCCAAGTCAAGTTTGACAGGATGCACACTAAGCTGGTAGCCAGATTACCGGGTCCCTTCAGTGTTCTAGATCCTTGGGAAATTCGTCATTCTCGGTGAAATCATTTGCTAGCGGTCTCCTCCTGTTCAGTTTTCACCTACATTTGGGTCCAGCTCGTTGTTTTAAAAAACGAGTTCTCGTATATTCAGTGGTTGCGGCTGCAACTAAACCTGCATGTTTCTTCCACGGCTAGCTGTGGATAAGATCGAGTCTGTCTTGTCGTGAATAGCTCCCACACCAGGGGCCGATTTCACTAACGCTTTGCGATCATCGTAAAGCCCAAATCCATCGCTAAACAGAAAATCTTTGTGTAGCAATTTTCCGTTTCGCGATGGATTTGGACATTTGGGCTTTACGGTGATCGCAAAGCGTTAGTGAAATCGGTTGTACCTAGCTGGGTTGTCTCCCCGTGGGGCTGTGTTGACGTGTGGGTGTGGATGGGAGGGTGGGGATGTAGTTGGATGAGGTATTTTAACAGCCCATGCAATTTGTTGCAAGGAGTGCGCGTGTTACACGGAACAACAGCGACGTGTGTGTACGCACGCTCCAACATCAGGGTACTCAGGCAGCGTTTCCGAATACGATTCATGTTAATTTGATAGTGACTTCTACCGTAAAGACTCCTCCAGATTCGTCCACAAATACATACCAATCTTGTATAAACAAAGTGTGATATTACATGTTCCCGTGGCAATATTGATAACTTCATGTTTTATTACTATAAAACATGAAAAAGCGATCATCTGCGTCCGATTAATTGTTTTTATAAATATATCAGGTATCGAAAAAAGCGATGATGAATAATCTCGAATACCACGATTTCGTCACAAATAAAACAATCTTGGGGGGGGGATGAATAGAGCAAATGTGTTACATGTATTATTTCGGCCACGTGCCAGACAGTAGGCCTTATTCATTAGTACTAGACTACTAGTAGCATAATTCACGACAGATCATGGAGCGCTATACGGACCGCAATTTCACTGACGCGCCTACCGGTGAAATACGTTCCCAATCCCCCCATCACGGGCCGGTTCGCAGGCTGGCAGTGGTCTCGTGATCAATACAAGTTGTATACGCGTTGTCTCGTCCCTTGCGCTAGGATTATGATTCTATATCTAATTATAATTCAAAAACAGATAATGGTTAACTTGTGCTGGATTCAATGTACTATTCGTGCTCCTAGAAAGTATCGGTAGACACAAACTGACATCGGTTTAATCATTTGGCAAGCATCATCGCACTTGATGTTAGCGTAGCCAGTATCTCCCTGCAAGTTAGCCCTGGTTGTCTGTTTGGTTGACTGTAATTGGCCTTGTCACTAAATTCTAATATCAATGGCGTTATCATGGCTCAATTGCTAAAACAGAGTGTACACTGTCAACATTTTCGTTAACAATCTCGGTGTACATGTTGCCCAGGTACCTTTTTTGCTGCAAATGTCGCCAGTGTACACAGAGCAAAACGAGTTCAAGAACATGTCGTAGCAACATCTCGGTAACATGTTGGTCAAATTCTGCTCGTGCATACACGGGGCCCAAAGTCGTGTTGCCCAGGTGTGTTGCCCTAACTGGGGAACATGTTACCGTAATTATTGACAGTGTACACTCTGCTTTATGGAGAAATGGATGCATCCATTATTAAAGAGTATTGAAAACAAGTTTAAATGTTGTCAGGTTATAGGCAGTATTCTTTGTGATGATTCTTTGTGAGTGGCAGTCACTCAGGGTGTCATCTTGTGATTGTTCTTTGGCTGTTGCTCGCTGACCATGCCAATATCAAAATGGAATTTTTAATGGTGGTTTGTTTTATTAATAGGCAAGAAATTGTTGGGCTTAGCAGCTCCATAAAATTGGCCCCTGTACCGTTATCGTCACACAATTTACTGTATGCGTGTCCGGTATATGGGCACGGCTGGAATAATTATTAACACGTTTATTATAGTAACTGCTAGTAGTCGTTTCCCATAGACTCGCGTACAAATTCAAAACATAATCGCATTTTTACGGACGTCATTGGTCGTGCGCAAACGAAACAAAATATGCAAACCTATACAAACAAAACGACAGAGTTGGTCGATGTGTCATGTATTATGAAACTGGGCACTTCCAATTACATATTTTATGTTGAAGATATCAGAAACATTCTGTTTTCTTCCAAAAAGTGAGATTTTAAATCAGTGCGGGGCCGGGCACCGACTTTAAGTGAGGGTTCGTGCCCTCGCCCTCAATAGTTACGTCATAGGCCACGTGACTGATATGCAAATCCCCCGATGCAAAAGAAGTAACTCATGATAAACTGGGCCGGGCATCAATATTGAGATGTCAACTCAACTACGAGTGACATTCAAAAGGTCAATGACATCCTGATTCGCTGACGTAAGCACATGTCTCCATTATATGTAATAGACGTACACCGGAGTATATAACCCTTATTCACTTATGTTCTTTCTTTTTGTGCATGGTTTAGGGTATGTCCCTTGTCCGTTGGCCCAATCAATGGTGACACAAGGAAACCTGCTCCATTTCCGTTGATTATGCGACAGGGGGGTCACCTTGGAAGTTTTGGGGGCACTTATCCGGCATATCATGGGGGTTAAGGGTGCTGTAAAGCAGGGCCATCGTCTACTACCCATGGCTGGTGTCTCACCTCGACCAGACCAAGCGAACCCCGGGAAACTGAGGGGGGCCCGGCGACCAGACTCATGATGATTTGATACTGTGCAGAGCATTTTGGTCTTGAATCTAACCCGTTTCAATTAACTGGTTGATGGCAATTTGTTCTGAAGTTGCTTCTGTACCTATACAGTACACCATAATATCCCCAAACAGACATGCTGTGCCTCTTTCTCTTAAACCATTTCTTTTTTTGCCAGGGTCGGTGAATACCACAGTATGCCGTCTTCAAACTCTGTCCCTGGCACTGCTTGGCACCATGGAACTCTTCCTACCAGAGCTAGTCCTGTTTTTTTCTTTTCTATCACATATTCACCGTTAAGATAATTATTTCAAACGTTATGTCAGCGGTTTGTTTGTAGGTCTCCTTGGGAACCCAACAAGTCGTTTTAGTGGGCGGTATATGTGGGCGACTTGAAGGTCTCGCCTTCATAGGCAGAGCTACTATTTGTCCTTTTTGTAGCTGCCTTCCTTTGTTTGTTTCCCTTATCATCATCAGTGGGCTTGGGGAGATGGGGGTGCGATGGTAGTCTTCACTTTTGTTTGCTTGAGTCTGAGCCCGACTTTACAATCCTATCCTCTAAGAAAGATCATGTAGTATCCACTCACAGAAAAGAAATTCCACACGTTGTGTAAAAATTTAACGTATTTGCGAAGCACTATACGAACTCGATCATTATTATGTAAATTTTAACCCAACATGTGTTAGGTAAGCTTTTACTAGGTAGTTATGTAAAAGATTACGTCATTGTTGTGTAGGAAAATTTACCAAACATTTATAGGTAAACGAAAGTTAGGTAAAACGTACACAATAATGCATAAAGAAGTAAAATCTATAGCACCTCGTCAATTTGATCAAGTTCACATACGCAATATTTTTATTTTAAAAAACCCCAATGGCAAAGAATCAATACTAGTATAATTAACTGCTGCAAACTGCTTCATCAACCGAAATATTGACCTGAAATTCATAAAATTGCGTTTTGGGAGTCTTTTTTTTCCGAGCAGAATCTTTCTCAAATGCTAAGAGTTAAATCGATGATGTACAATTATTTTTTACATGATATGAAAACACAAGTGCAAGTAGTAAAAGTATAAAACATGATTGGTAACCGAGGTCACAATCCGGCATGCGCATGAGATGATAAACCTGTGAAAATGTGTGTTCAATCGGACATCTGAGTTACGAGAAAATTGCAGAAAACCGACTCTTTTTTCTTGTAAAACATAAAGAATGGTTTTGATCTTACTCCGAGATCAAAAGTGTTTTCTGTCTTTGTTGTTACTATAATATCTGGATAAAAACACCATTTCAGGCGAAAAATGTTTTTAACGATATGTTTCTACCAGCAGCATCTTCATATCCTGATAATTAAACGTGAATCTGTGAACATTTCTGTTTGGGTATGTTTCTTTAAGAAAGATCGAGACGGTATATGGGATCATAGAGCTAGCTCTGTGATAGGACCGAGGCGTCTGGTCCTCCGATAACTCTAAGGCAGATTAACAGTCGGAAGAGTCCCAACAAAAGAAAGATGTCAGGAATGTGGAATGTTTTAGCAACATCACCACTGTCCTCATCACCTATACGCAACCACCACCTCTAATTGGAACATAGTCGCCCTCACCACAGTCATGATCAGGGGCCAATTTCACGGCGCTGCTAAGCACAAAAATTTGCTTAGCACAAAAATGTCTTGCCCAATAAAACAAACCACAGTTAAAAATTCCATTTGATATTCATGGTCAGTCAACAACAGCCAAAGAACAATCATAAGCGATACATAACACATGGATATTTGGTTGTTAACCCTGTTTTTAGTAAGACTGAAATGTCATGCTTAGCAAATGTTTGTGCTAAGCAGCGCCGTGAAATTGGCCCCTGTGCGCCATCACCACCACCCACCACCTCACCATTATAATCTTTGACCATCACAACCTTCAACCGTCATAATATAGTGTCATCGATAGTTTGCAAAGGTCTTCTTCTTACATTCTGTCTTTAGTCCTTCTTCTTTTCCCCTCATCTTAACATGTTTTTCTCCTTTTTTTCGTTTTTAAATTATTTTATTTGCCCACATGGTAAAAAGCATTGCCATCTTGTTATGTCATCGACTCTCACGTGTCATATATACATGTGACGTCCTTATTTTTAGCATCGAAGTTATAGGCTCTGACATGTGTTCCATATACGAAGATAAAAAAAGGTCATCCCACATAGACAAGTCGTATGATGTCCTGCTAAATTTGGAATATCTTGAAGGATTGCTCTTGTTTGCGTATAACATCTCCTCCCTTTTTTTTATCATGCTTTTTTTTGGGGGGGGGGGGGGTTCTGATATGTTGCAATTTCATCTTAAAGCTGACCAGCATTTCGGTAACCATTCTATTTTTCGACCAACATCAAGAGGGCTTCAGTTAAAAATATCTCAAAATGTGACATAGCAATTTTTTGGAGCCGGTGTGGCGGTCTCGGCTGTCCTCCGGTCTCAGCTGACCCCCCCCCCCATGATTTAGTCGCACATAGCACGCCATTTAAACTGATGACTTTCCTGGGTTTTTTTTCGCAGAGATGGCATGACGTATTTTACCATATTTGGTAAGGGGGACAGCTGTGACCCGGTGACAGCTGAGACCGCTGGTCTTTTTTGTTTGCAAGGGGGGATGCATCTCGATGTGAGAGATGAGAGTTGTGCAGGTCCTCAAGTCAAAAGATTGCTGGATTCTGTGCAGTTTGATCAAAATGAAGAATGGGAAGAGTATGGGCTTCAAGTATGACAGACTGGAACGAACTATACCGTTTTCGGCATTGCTTTTTTGCTTGTGATTATAAATGAGTCCAACCTTGTGTAGAATCAAGCACATATATATAACTAGCCTCAAATTTGCACTGAATATCGAGATTTGGCTCATAAAATGATTTGAGATCATCTATAAGGGTGTATTGTGGGTCAAATCATCCGATGTCCATTAAAATGGAGCTATATGTATACCGTTAGATCTTGTCGTGTGCCATCAATATTAGGCAGTTCATTTATTCTGATGATGTCTTCGTATATTATTATGTAAACGACGTACTCGGCCGTTGTCTTGTCAGGGCTTGCCGGTTGCCGGTTGCAGGCGAAGAGTGTATGCGTTTAAGGGGTGAGAGGGGGGAGCGATGCGCGTTTCTATCGGCCGGGAGTGCATCTCGCTGAAGATACAACGTTCCCTCCGATCCACGGTGGTGGGGAGCCAGCCAGCCAGCCAGCCAGCAATATTCATTGACCGTTCCCCGGGGTGTAACTTTCCTCGGGCAATTTGGTGACTCAAGCCCCGCGCGTTGGCTGCCCGAACAACGCCGTTATGTGCATAGATCTCTAGGCTCACTCTGCAGAAATATGATATACATTGACGCGTATTACAACAGTTTATACCGTGGACGATATAGGCAAGAGTGGATAGATAAATAGATACTCCTGTCTGTTGGATTCGGTTCCCCTGTTGTTATGGGGGAGGCTTTGCGTCAAGCCGAGTGCAGGATCTACGCTCCAATCCGTTTCCGTCTCGTCAGTATTACGGCATTTCAACATTACCATTACAAACACTCGTCATTAAGTCCGAGCTGGCCGCACGAAGAAGCAGCAGTTGGGGTGATTTTAGTAGCTGCTATAACCGCCCTGGGGGAATAATGCCCAAGTTTACCGTGAAATCGTCCTGGTTTGACAAAGACATCCCAGCTTGGCTGGGAAGGATTAACTTGTTGATATTACGGACAACAACCTTTCTAAGAGGGATTTCTTGTGATTTGGCATAGGTTTATTTTATTTTATGTTTCGCTCTGCGTTTTTTTCTAGACTTCACTCTCTGTTTTTTTATGGAAACTTTGTTGTCCTGCCCCACGGCTTTTATACGCTAGAGCTCAGCAAGACTTCATCCTGCGCTCCTAGCGGCCGTAGAGATCGCTGAATCCGAGACAAATCTCTTCTTGTCATTTGGCTTATCCTCGCATTTTCCCGCCCCGGGGAGGATATATCCAAGAGTTATCGGAAACCGTCTCACCAGAGTTTTATTGTATTCCTTTCGGGGAGAGGGGGGTTGGGGGTTTTGCTTTCCTGCACAGGCTTATTCACGAATCTCTTCCTTAATCTCGTTTTACTTGTAACATGAACTTCATGAGTCCAACAATACGGCACATCTGTTTTCTGGAGAAAAAAAAAGAAAAAGAAGAAGAAAATCTTCCAAGTCGTTGCGAAAGGGTAAAATGCAGGGACTAAGATTCCTCCTACGTCGTGATGGCAAAACGATGTAGAGATAAATGGATGATTTAGCCCAGCACATTTCAAACATATTCCCGAGGCTGCCTTGATACTCGCTCCTTCAACTTGTTGCTCGCTTGTTTCTGTATGCATTCGGGGTTACACACAGGAAGTATTCATGCCGGCATTTCAAGCACCGTCTTCTTAAAGGTACTATCACACTTTGGTAGCATATACTGAAACAGAAATCTTCATAGATTTACCTATAACTTACAGGGTATGAAGATGGTGATGGTAGAAACATATACATTTCTGCCTGAAATGCTGTATTTATCCAGAAAAGAGTAAAACCAATGACCAAAAACAATTTTGATCTTCGGAAGATCAAACAACCTGTGAAAAGATTTTTTTTTTAATACTGTGGGCGGTTTTTCTTACTGTTTTCTCATCAAGTTGGCACCGTATGGGACTGGGAATTTCACAGATGACTGTTACTGTATCTTTCTTGATTTTTTTGCCCATTCGTCCGCAAGCTTTTGACAGAAACCAAAGTATGATACATTTCATATACATAATCATACATATGAGTGAAATAAAATCCGCCTTTTCATGTTTTGAATATTATTTTCGTTTTAAGGCCTATCATGATGATAACAATCTTTATCCCATTTGAGTTGTGAGTGCGTTCGTCTTCTTCAAATCCAAAAAGGACTTCGTCTTTATTTGCGCGTTTTATGCTGTCATCATTGAAGGACGTGTTTTGCGAGTTTTTGCGAGTTGTTCTCATGCTTGAGAAAATTATCAAGGATTCACCAGGGACGTCGGTCACTCTCAAGCATTGGTGTCCTTCACATGTAAGATTTTTTTGTAAGATTTCTCAAGCATGAGAAAAACTCGCAAGCCTTGTGATTTTTTTCAAACATCGTGTGAAAAGGCCTAAAATGGGGATTGGGTTAGTTTGTATAAATATCATTAATGCATGTCATGTCGAGTTAAAAAAAAAACAGATTCCATTAGCGTATGGGTATAATCTTGGAACATGCAACATCCGACATTTCATTACGGTATGGAATGCCATCAACTGTTCAGGAACTGTCCTCATCAAAATATCGTCTGCATTCCCTCAAAAAATATAGTCCGGTATGATTCAATCTGAAAGAGTCTTTGGTGGGTCAGTTCGGGCACATTTACCCCCTCGGTTGTTTCCACGCGGCATCGGTATAAACATGACATACGCCGTATAGAGGCTAAATCTGTTACCTCCGCCAACAAAAATGGAAATTTCCAGAAATATGGTCAAGGTGTATATTATGTGATGTGGTCGACGTTACACCTTAAAGGTATTTTCATACTTTGGTTTTTGTCAAAGAAATGCAGATTCATTGGAAAATATATCAAATAAACAAATACAGTAACAGTCGTCTGTAAAATTCCCAGTCCCATAGGCCTACTGTGCCCACTTTTTGAGTTGAGAAAACAGTGAAAAACGCCCACGGAATTTGAAAATCTTTTTCACAGGATTTTTGATCTTCTGAAGATCTCATTTGTTTTTGGTCAATTGGTTTTACTCTTGTATGGATAAATACAGCATTTCAGGCAGAACTATTCTAACGGTAGGCCTATGTTTCTACCATCACAATCTTTATACCATGTAAGTTATAAATCTGTGAATAAATCTGTTCCGGTATGCTACCAAAGTAATAGTCCCTGATAGTAACAGTTTATTAATGCTATGTATCAAAAAAAATCTCGGAGTACGATTATTTTCCTAACAAAAGCGCCCTGCAGATCTTTAGCTCATAAATCTAACCAGATTAAAACCTTTTTTAACAAATCAGAAATATGATTGTTGTTAGCATTGCACTTCTTCTTTGTCGGCAAAATAGAATTATGCAAATTAGGCCAATTTTACTCCGGCGAAGGGCAAGGCTAATTTGCATAATTATGATTCCATTTTGTGTTAATCTATACATGGTATAGTTACAGCTGATCTTTGTGAGATAATGAAAAGAAATAGCTATTTAGGGGATGGGGTGGGATGGGGGTGGGGGTGTACTACTCAATCAATTTTGACTCGGACCGTCAACAAACGGCCTGGGGGTCCGTGTACAGGGAGGCCTGGCCGGGTCCGCTCGGCAGGCCGGGCCAGGCCGACGCTTGGCTACCCGTTCCGCATCATGGCTCATCACCGACGCGCTCAAATTGTAAGACCGGACCATGACCACTGTTCTGTTGGTTTTTCATCAACGGTCAATTTGTAATTAAAAAAATATCTTTCAATGGAAATTTGCACGACGTATTGTATTTCACACAAGGCTGAAGTTTGATTATTTGGTCGGGCTTGTCAAGGGATTTGTTCTCTTTTTCACAATGAATATTAATAATTATCAGAACTTTACAGCAGATGTGCAAAGCTCACACAATATTATTGACACATTTATCCACAGGTAAACAAAGCACCAGTCTTTCAAGGCTTCGTCCACAAAATGACCAGCAATGATTACAACACGTTTCATTTCTAATCGGCGACACTTATCGGGTTCTGCATCTTATTTATCGTCTGATTTTACGAGAAAGGCCAGGGTCGATCTCGGCCACACAATGATAGACAGAGCGGCCAGAGACTGTGACTCTTGTCCGGGCTGGGCTTGACCACCAGCACCAGCGGCTCTGCATCACCAATGACCAGTGACCAGTTGACCCACCGATGCCCTCGACCGTTCGACCCCTCTGACCACATTAACACTCAACCTTGGACTTTAAAATTTTCGGACCAACATTTTGCCGTAATCGTAAACAGGCTTTGTGTTTCGGGACCCTTTCCGCCACACCACGGCCGATATAGGCCAATAATATTCTTCGGAAATTGAAATGTATTTTCTCAGGGTGAATTTTTTTTTTCGTTTGTTACTAATAAATGTTGTTGATGGTGGAAACTTACAGTGAGCGGCTTTCCAGTTCACTGACGCGTGACGAGAACCACTAAAACAGGACATTTCCTTGTTGTTGTTTTGGGGGGCGAAGTTAAGGGTGCCCCTATCCATTCATCAGCAATAAAAACATGCCTTTCAGCAATTTGGGACACTATTAAATTCTTTCAATAACTGATCATTTCAAAGTATAAACCGTAAACAGTTGTATAAAATTGTTCTACCGTATGAATTCTAAGGTTATTCTTCATTACTTTGTACTAACACATTTTATGATCCATCTGAAACCAATTTCTAATTCTATCTCTAAAATTCATTCCCCCAGACGCACAAAACGTAGCATTTGTTACAGTTTTTCCTCTTATAAGTCAACATGGCCGTTTTCAGGGTATTTTCGTTTGGATGGACTTTTCTCAAAAAGTCATTGGTTACCCTATAGCCTAGAATCTTGAAAGGAAAATGAAAATTTTCAGCTTCATTTTGTTGTATAGCTTGAGTGTCTGAAAAACTTCTGAGTATTTTCTAATAATTGTTTGAAATTGGCCATTTAGCATGGGAGCCTATATGGGAAATTATTGGCACCCACATGTGAACCCATCCTACATTCGAAGCAGTGTAATCAAACCAAGGCTTGGATTCAAAGTAGTCTGGTACCCGTTTTCTTTTTAGAATTGGTGTTATCTTTTCCAATGGGTATACAAGGAAGGTGATAAGATGGATGTGCTGATATGAATAGGACTATTATGCCCGTATCTGTAACGCAAAACATAAGGGCTGGCAAACGATCAGAAGTGTGAATGGGTTTTCATTACATATAAACCGTTGACGTTTTCAACTAATGTACAGTTAGAAAAAGGGGATGGCTATTAAAACTACTTCGGCATGACATATTGTAGGCCTATATATGAAATTGCAGGCTCACCTATAAACCTACTTAAAATGAAATGTCGGACAGAAACCATCATAATCATTTATGGGTTTTTGCTTTCACACAAAATATGAAATATGTAATTGCCGTGGCGGTATATATTTTCATGAAGCGGTTTTCGTTTCACAAGTTTACCAAATTCAACATTCAGCATATTTAAGGTAGTATCATACTTTGGCAAGAAACCAAAACAGAAATGTCCATAGATGTACGTAACTTACAGGGTATTAAGATGGTGGTGGTAGAAACATACCCTTAAAAGTTTTCCGCCTGAAATTGTGTATTTATCCAGAAATTAGCCAAACAACGACCGAAAATCTAAAGTTGATCTTTTAAAAGATCAAAAATAAAAGAGAAAAGACTTAAGTAATAGTGTGGCCGTTTTTCACAATTTTCTCAAAAAGTGGGCAACGTATTGGACTGAAATTTTCACAGATGACTGTTACTGTATCTATCTTGATATTTTTGCCCATGAATCTGTATTTCTTCGATAAAAACCAAAGTTTGATATTACCTCAAATCTCTCAACAAACCATTAGAGGGACAAACAGACCCAGAGACAATATACCGTTAAAATAATTCCGCCTGAAATATTGTATTTATCCAGAAATAGTAAAACAAAGACGAACAATATTTTTGATCTCGGGGTAAGATCAACACCATTCTTTATGTCTTATATACGAGAAATTGAGTCGCGTTTTCGCCATTTTCTCAAGACTCAGATGTCTGATTGAGCTCCAATTTTCAGATTTTTTATATTCCATGTACATGTTTGATCATGTGGTGACCTTTACCAATCATTGTATTGTACCTTTAAGAGACCGCGCAATGGTCAGTCCGCGCCCCCTTCCCTTTGTTTTTACATGCAATCTCAGCCACGAGAAATCATGGAACGTCCCCAACCCGAAAAGACGTACCGGTTGGTTTATAGAACGAAGCCCCGTATAAAGTTAGCTTCTCTTTCTGAGTTTCTACCGTAGTCTGCTCGCTCGGACAAACCTGTATAATTACGCCACTGAACTCCACTGCCCTTTCCTGCAAGCAAAAGTAGGAAATGAAGAGACTTTGAACCCATCACATTCAATATCCCAGTTAGAGGTGAGTAGTAGTTCGTTCACTACCACCGGGGTCCGATCAGTTGGAGAAGGGGGTCTTATCTTCTATTTAACCCTTCATCAGTGGCAAGTTGACCGGTACAACCTGGGGTCACGTGCCCCAACCTCCCTCCCTCTTCAATACTAGATGTCATATTTGAGTTCACTTATGGATATCTCTGGGAAGTTGAACTCACGAAACCTCCTATCCGTCAGCACGTACTCAGTTTGTATTAATCTCCACAATATATGATTGAACCCTTGATTCCATATATATACGCCTTGTATATCATGTGATGGCGGGTTCAAGTGCCTTCCCGTTTTGGATCAAAATCAATCTCCATACACGATTCTGTGTGACTGAGACGGAAAACGCAATATTTGGGTGGGTTTTTTCTTTTTGTACTGATACATGGCGGTCCCGTGACGTACGCAGCACTCTACGCCATAAAAGCTCTTTTCATTGTATTATTGAGTGAGATGCTGTAAGTGAACTTGTATCCTTACCTAAATACAGAGAATTCACACACAAAAATTCGGGGGACGCTTAAAGATAATATCATATTTCGGTTTTTGTCTCAAGAAATGCAGATTCGTGGGCCGAAATATCAAGAAAAAACACAGCAACAGTCATCTGTGAAATTCCCATTCTCTTACGGGGCCCACTTTTTGAGAAAACAGTGCATAACGCCCACGGTATTTTAAAAATCTGTTAAAGATTGTTTTTGGTCATTTGGGTTTTAGTCTTTTCTTGATAAATACAGCATTTCAGGCAACAACAACTTGAACATGGTATGTTTCTACCATCATCATCTTTACACCCTGTAACAGGTCATAATTATGTAAATCTGTGAAGATTTTTGTTTAGGTATGCTAGCAAAGTATGATACTATACCTTTAAATCCAATTTGTATGAAAATGCAACTTGAATATACCATTAAAGAATTATTCAAGCACGATCTTCATTGAGTCAAAGTTATAGGGCCTATTGTGTGAACGGATACACCGTAAGTTCACCCAATCATTATAGCATTGTTAGATGGCCACGTGGTGACATCACCTTGAACTGTTGTACATGGCCGTACAGTATATACCTCACATTGAAGTCCATATGCCTGGCTAACATTTCGACCATAACCGTCGGTGAAGGTCGGAAGAAACATAAACTCTATAATGGGCCAGCACACATGACCGATCGCTCCATGATTTCTGTTGTAACAATGGAATGAGCGTTATGACTAATATTTTGTTGTTATCGTTAACCGCAAGAATACTAATAAAAGACGTGTCATGACTGTTGGGGGGGCAGGGGGTGAGTGGCGTTGTAAAATGTAGCTGTACACGTGATCTTTAGATCTATTACTGATTGAGGTTTTAATTTTGGTTATTGTTAAAGGGAGGGTACAGAATTGGTAAGACAAAATACACTTCATAATCACAGATTCACATAAAACTTACACAGTATAATGGTGATGATAGGAGAAAACACCCCATGAAATGTTTTTGTCTGAAATGCCATATTCGTTGAGAAATAAATGAAACTATTTTCCGATTGGAATAAATCGCTTCGAAGCGTTTTATTCATTCGTTGAAATATGTACAGTTCTCCGTACACGGGTTTTCACTATTTTCTCATGATCCAGATGGCTGATGGACCTCAAACTTCTACAAGTTTGTCAGTTAAGGTATATGATGGATTACATAATGTGTTTTCACTGTCAGCAACGGTTTTGTCCCATAAACCAGTTCTGTACCATCCCTTTAATAATGATGATAATAATAATAATAATAAACTGCATTTATATAGCGCATTATGAATGAAAGATTCTTCAATGCGCTCAGTTACAAAATAAAACAAAATGTAAACTTAATCAATACACAAAAACCTATTATAATAATCATTTGACATTAAAAAGGCCAGCTAAAATTATTAAAAACGACGCACATTTGAAAAAAATGAAAATAATGTAAAGTATCACCAACAAAGATAAGAACCGGTTTAAAAAGTTAACGATAAAACACCAACAAAGCAGTACAAGTATACAAGATTGTAATCAAGTTCAGATTGTATCAGTCGTACTGTTTTTCCACACCGTTTTATTGATTTGGATATTTTAAATTCAGTTTTTGTTTTGAATTCTGATGTTTTAAATTTCCTCTAAGCGACGGAACGTATACATGCGCCAAACTAGCCGATACGAGTTTATTATAGGACCCACATTCTCAGTGTTTTAAACAAATGGCGCCAAAAAAGATTTATTGGTAAAAGATGAACTTCTGAATGAAGCTTTCTGTTATATTAATATTAATTGCACGGTTGCTGGGTGAGACCTCAGAATTGTGAGCAACACAAAATAGTGATCAGTCCACACGGATTACATCCTCGATCCCAGATTTTCAACGGCTATTTTGTTATATTCATCCCATACAAAATACATGTCATTTCATGATCAGATCAAAGAAGCCAGTACAGCGTTAATGGGTATATGAAACTCACGGTAATAAAAATACCTTATTGTACCATATGTATTGCAAATTCTCCATCATACACCAAGATTTGTTTTGCATAATGATAGGCCTATTATTTGTGAGGGCATTCATTCATTCCTGTGTATACTGAACAAATTTTTAATACAATTTCCATTTATACAGTTTGTCGTTTTAGCTTGACAACCATGATTTTACATTTTGACCTAATATCCCCATCATTGCAGTTTCTAGTTTATTTGGTGAAATCAACGTGTGGAAAATGTTACGAGTCATCAGGTTATCTCAGGAATGAATGTGCATTTTGGAAACATTGTTCTGGAGCTCATAATTTTCTAAAAGGATTTGGTTCGCAAATTAAGAATGTTACAATTTAGTATAAGCGGTATTATAGCATGTATATGAGTTATATTCCTCAGATTCAGCATCCGGTCCACTCTGACCTGGTTTTGTAATTGATCCCCAGAACTTTGCCTAATGACTAGGCTAGCCTTCCCATGCAGTTTTCTCAAACAATAATTGGAAGAGAAACTAAACATAAGAGTTCGTCTTCATTAAAAAGAACTATAAATTACTCCAAGAAAACGGAATATTACTTTCTTCACTCTTAATTAACACGCTCGTTATCTTGAAATCGTACCACTAGAAAAACCGAGCAGGAGGTCGCACAAATCCATGATGGATCCAATTTGACATGAGGCTTCCTTGCTCGGGGAAATCGTCCTTAAAATTCAAAATCTAATTTTGTTTATTAAATGACAAAAATCACAAGTCGGGTTAAAATTTGGCAATGCATCTTTAAAGGTATATATTATACTTTTGGTAGCATACCGAAACAGAAATCTCCACGGATATACCTTTAACTTACAGGGTATAAAGATGGTAACTATACTCGTGGTAGAAACACACCTTGAAATTAAAATGCTGTATTTATCCAGAAAACAGTACTGAAAACAGCAGACCAAAAACAATTATGATACTCGGAAGATCAAAAATAATGGTGAAAAGATTATCGTGGGCGCTTTCGTTCTTTCTCAAAAACCGGCACCGTATGGGACTGGACATTTCACAGATGACTGTTACTGTATCTTTCGTGATTATTGTTTTACCCTTGAATCTGCATTTCAATATTGACAAAAACAAAACTATGAAATTTCCTTAAGTATTTATATTAATAATATGCCAATTGTTTTACCTTTAGTTTCTATGTTAGTCAATAAAGCTAGCGTTGGGACCAGTCCCACTCTGTATTCAGTATAGGCTGGAGAAAAACATTAACACAAACATTGATATCTTATTAACCAATTACTGATCACTAAAGTGCAATTCTATAATAATTTGACTGTCTCGAAATAATGTTGCTTCAGCTTGTGATCATCACTCCCCCACCCCTCCCATCCCCACCCACCAAAAAAAAGAGAGAAGATAAAAAACGGTCATTTTAAGTCCAAAATCACTGGACCCCCGGAGTGTGTATACCCGTCCCCAACGCCATTTGCCCCGTCGAGGTGGTGACAGCACGGACTGTGGCTCAGATGCACTTTTTAATTCATCCTGACATGGATATAATTGTTAGCAATTTCTGTTTGCTGCGGTTTGTTGTTGTTGTGCCAACAGGCAGCCAACTCATCCGCCAATACCTTCACTCTGAAAAATATACACTTAATGATAGCGCGCGAAGCTTTGACAAATTTCTGATATGAGTAGGATAACTGCAATGTTCCGGGTTATTTCCCATGTGGGGGAACGATCGAAAAAAAGGTCGCACAGAGAGAGGAGATAGTGGGAGATGCAGGACAAATAAGTAGAAGTGAAGTATATAGCAAGATCCTACTAGGTCGACTTAACCGATTGTATCTCCTTTCTTTTGGAGATTTTTTTTTTCTTCAATATTTGTTTAATGGAGAGTTCCGGTGTTAAGCACTGCTATAGGTCGGCGGCCGGGCGGTCGGTGGGTGCCCTGGCTGACATGACTGGCATGGCTGACACGGGCAAGAGGCTTGGACTGCAGCTACCGCTGCATGTCTTAACGGGGACTTTGTATACGCGATACTTCATTAATACGAGCTGTAATATTACCATAAAATTTTGGAATTTTCTTCAATGAGAATTAATTACTTCGGCTTGCATAATTTCTTGCAGCATTGAACTTATCCGCGTTATTAGATTCGCCAGAATTTACAGTACAGGATTGGTAACATATACCCAAACAGAAATGTTCACAGATTTACTTATACCTTTCAGGGTATGAAGATGATGCTGGTAAAAGTGTACCCTTAAAATGTTTCCGTCTGAAATGGTGTATTTATCAAGAAATTAGTCCCAAAAAAAAGACTGCAAACAGTTCTGATCTCGGGGTGAGATCAAAACCGTTCTTTATGTTTCATGACGAAAATTAAGTCGGGTTTTTACTATTTTCTCATAATTCGGATGTCTGATTGAGCTCAAATTTTCACAGGTTTATTATTGTATGTACATGTTTGATCAGACAAAGTGTGAGTGCTTTTCTATGACCTTTAACAACCATGCAACGCACCTTTAAGTCTTGGTAAGATAGCACCTCAATTGGCGAAAGTGGATTTTCTTCGCCATTTTGTGGTCACGGTTTTATTTATTCAGAATCAACCAAAACTAAACACCAATGAAAGAAAGCGTCAAAGACGTCCATTTTTCAGGAATGGTGACGATTCCCAATTTTGTTGGCCAACCCATCCACAACTGTGGCAATTTGAACTTAATCGAAATATCAATATTTGTGATGTTCACAGGTCACTGTGATCAAAAGAGGGCGCTATTCGAATTGGCTAATTAGTTTGATACACGCGTGGGCGGGGCACGAATCGATACCGGGTACCAGGGCACGCATGATTCGCTTTGAGAAAGCGATAGACATCAGTTTCATGCAATGATTTGATGTATGGAGGCCTGTAAGCTATTTATTTTTGTAGGATGAGATAGCTGACGAAGAGGAACCCTTCCAAAAGGGGGCAACTAACACAAACTTTGATGGCGTTTGGCCTTAACTGTTTAAAATACCATTTCCCGTTTGTGGGAGTTTGGCACGTGTTTTCGAAGGCACGTGTCTAAGACATGGGTCATGCAATCCAATTACGCCAAAGGTGTAATATATTGTTTCCCTCGTTTATACTGTCCTTCCTACGCCGTGCCTTAAGGCTGTGCGTGGCCATGATGTATAGTATATAACGCTCGTAGATGTATACTTTTCTCCAAGGCTATATCTATGCCTGATATCATGACATGCCTAGAAAGCAACGACATGATTAAAGTAACCTCCGTGCGCCTACAAGATGTTATTCATGTTACCCAAGTGGCCGTGAATGAATTGCATATCTTCCGTCCAGGTCATGACACACGGTCCGGTCCTGATGTATACTGATGGCTGGAAAGGCCACCACTTAAACTTCGTGCATCTTAGCTATGCTCAAGTGTTAGGCCTATAGACAGTAAACCTTTTTTACATTGACATGTAGACTAGAAAGAGCAGGGAGGGCATTGGAGTCCATTGGACCATGCAGTATATTAACATTAACTTCAGTGATGGTATCTCGAGTTAAATAGAAAGAAAAAGACATCAAGCCTTGTAAAAGTTGTTAGGCTACAAATTGATTGGCTGGTTATACTGTTGGTGATACATCGTTTCACGTCTCAAGTCAAGTCAAGTCAAGTCAAGTCAAGTCAAGTCAAGTCAAGTCTCGGCTCATGATGATAGGAGCAAAGTTGGGTGATGACTGTGATTAGTTTGTTCCCGTGTCCTTTTCGTCCTTGGCCCCTCAGACCGCCCCCCCCCCCCATCTCACTAGGGGGATATGGACTAAGGCAGTGCCTTTCAGGGTAGTGTCCCCTGGTACACCACTCGACAGGTGTTTGAATTGGTCATTCCGAAGCAATCAATTAGCACCTGAGAAATGACCTCATGGAACTTAAATCCCAACAGATTTTTTTATATTGTAAAAAAAAGAAGATATTTCGTGTTAATATTATTGATTCGTCTGTACATGGTGAAGTCAATGAATGAACGATCATGAACTTTCTGACCTGTCGAGTTTGTCAGAAGGCAGCGTTCAGTGACTTGTGTTAGTGGTGCAGGGGAAAAGCAAAAACACACCAAGAGAGTATTAATATTATTAGGGAAATGTGTGTATTGATTGAAATATGAAGTAGATGAAAAACGAAGAAATATTTGTATAACATAAAAACATTTTATTTTTCACTCCTAGCTTTTTTATAATGCATTTTTTGTTCAGTTTATATATTTGAATTTGATCTTATTTTTAAGTTTGTGGTTTCTTTTAAATTGTCGTGAATACGTATGTTTAAAGTTTATTTTGAATGTTCGGGTTTTTATTATTACATTTTTACTGATTATTGCTTTCCTATTTCCCATTCCGATTTTTATTTTCCGATTTTCGATTTTTGATTTTTTGATTTTCGATTTCCCATCAGTGACTTCCGATTTTCGATTCACGATTCACGATTTACGTTGTATGATGTACGATCTATGTTCTACGATCTACGATCTACGATCTACGATTAACGATTAATGATTGACGTGATTTTCGATTTTCGATTCACGATTCACGATTTACGTTCTACGATCTACGAGCTATGTTCTACGATCTACGTTCTACGATCTACGAGCTACGATTTACGGTCTACGATTAACGATTATCGATTATCGATTTACGATCTACTATCTACAATCTTAGACCTACGATTTACGATTTACGATATACAATTTACGATGTTGTGAAAGGAATTTCTGATTTGTATCCTATGGGGGTGAGGTCGGGTGTTGAAAGCCCAATCAACAGCAGATAGACAAATGGAGATTGACTTAGACTCGAATTAAGGCCAATTACGGACGGGCAAAATGCCCAACAAATCGGGACACAGTAAAATGTGGCGAATCTAGCGAATAATAAATATAATCCTGGAGCCTGTCACTGCCTGTCACGATTCAGAGGTATCCTTCAGTCTCATCCCGCCCCGGGAGGTCAACGCCTGCAACCCGACTACAAACATCTCATATCCCGCCATCAGTTGTTGTCCCAGCTCATTTTGTTGCCCGTAAATAATGCATCTCAACATGTTCACGTATACATATATGCCTTTGTACCGATTCCGCAACTTCGACAATAAATTAAACAAACGGATGTCTGCCCAAGGCAGTCAGTTTCAAGTAAAGTCACATTTTGTTAGATGTAGTTGAACTATGCGAATTGAGCGCACATGGGGTTTACCGTTGTTGAAAAAAAAAATACTCCCACTGTAGCTCAGAAATGGCAATTTGTAATAGCGCACTGCCTGCATAGAATCCGACCAGCCTCTTCGTTCTTTCTCTGTTTTTATTTCTTCTATTAGAAAAATAAAAGTACCGCACGAAGTTGTCGTAATTAAGGACGACACACCGAATGCACCTTAACCAATTATGCACTTCAAACAAACATTAGACGTCCTACATTACGGTTGAAGATTTCCACCACGAGTTCCCTTTCCTGTGTCTATTAAACGTAAAATGACTGCAATTACCCTCACTGATTATTGGCAATGTCGTATATTTCCCCCCTTTGATTCGTCGTATCTTTCGGTCGTTGTGATGTGTTTTTTTTTTGCCTGGGCTCCTGTCCACTGAGTGAGCGTGCTCATTATTCAATGTAAATCTAACTTGTCGAGTGCACACGTGTGTTTAATTGTACGGGACTTGCCGACAAAAGAGGTGGCTTACATACAGGCCCGGTTTTGCAATCTGCAGAGTGAATTGAGCTGTTGCTAGTTATTTTGATTTTCCTTCTTCTTCTTCTTCTTCCTCTTTCCCTTTTTTTAAGTCCGCCAGTTCCGCCTGCGTGCTCCCACTTAAACCCTCGCCCGTGGTCGGGTCAGCTGTTAGCATTCGAAGGTAGCACCTCCCTGATTTCCCCCCTCCCGCTCAGAGTGCCGCTTGGCCGCCCCCCGCGCGCGCGGCGGTCTCCCGGCCATGCATCATTAATGCTAAAAAACTCAGCCGAGTTTTGTAAAATTAATGACGGAGATCCCGGGGTTTTACCTGCATGGCCGCTTCGAGCAAGTGTCATGCAAGTAATGGTTAACGCAGGCGTTGCGCCGAGAACTTCTGAAGATAAAAAACAAAAACAAACAGACAAACAGAAAGATGGAGGACGGACAAACAAACAAACCAAAAGGGCAAACATGACTTTGTAATAATTTTCAACTGAGATCACTTTACAGTCATGAAAAGTTGGATTGCTTTGGATCAAAATTCCAACTGATAGAGAACAAACTGAAGATAATGGATGAAAAGAACTGCATAGAGTAGAGAGGGATTGTCATGTCTATAGAATGGCATACGAATAAATAGAAATCACGAACCTGATCTAGAGAGTCAATGACAAAAAAAACAAATGACGAACTATTATATAAGCTGTTAATATAAGATTTCTTCAAGTTTCATAATGCCTCATTAGGGGCGTACACCAGCTTTTCAAGGAGGGCGTTGGAGCAAATGAATTCAACTTCGATTCACAGAGTATGGGTTGTGTTGCTTAAGCATAATTGTTGTGCTGAAACAACTTTATGAAATTTGCCCCTTGTGGAATATTAAATCAGGGTGGAACTGACGATGGGCGGCGCGGGGAAAGGTGCCACAGAACCAGGCGCGGTTCTAGAGCCAAAATTTTGGGGGGGCTAGAAGAGCCATTATTTTTTGGGGGGCTAGAAGACCCAATATTTTGGGTTCTTCTAACACTCGCTTCTGCTATGTCTTATTAGGGGTCGAAAAACATGCACATTATAGCCCACACAACGCGTTTTTATGTAATTGGCGCTTAATAACTGAAAAAATCCAGTATTTTCAAGATTTTGTTTTTTTACTTGCATTTTTTTGGGGGGGCTAGACAAAATTTTGGGGGGGCTACAGCCCCCCTAGCCCCCCCGTAGAACCGCGCCTGCACAGAACAGAACAGAATGATACCAAACGAACTGTTCAGATTAAGGCTAGATGACATAGAACGCTACAGAGCAGGCTGGGCCTGGTGGAATGGAACAGAAAGTTACAGAACAGGTTGAACGGCACAAAACAAAGAACAATCACATAAAGTGTACAGAGCTGGGTGTGGCGACGCAGAGCGTCACAGAGCAGTGTGGGGCGATAGATCGACATACAGATTTGGGCGGGATGGCACCGCCCAAAAAGAGCGGACGAACGGCACAGAACGGCACAAACAGAAAAAAGACCCTAGTGGGTCTGGCCTGCACAATCACTACCCAAGTAATTAAAGAGTTGGCCCATCATTAAGCCACACTGACCTCTCTTCATGTGCTTGCATTGTGTAATCTAGCCTTTGCTTTTACATAAACTTCATATGACTTCATCTCAGGGACTCTGAGTAAAATCAATGGATACCTACAGAACGAATAAACAGAAATCACGAACCTCAACTAGAGAGTCAATGACAAAAAAACAACAAATGACTCAGTATTATAATTGCTGTTGATATAAGATTTCTTCAAGTTTCATAATGCCTCATTAGGGGCGTACACCAGCTTTTCAAGGAGGGCGTTGGAGCAAATGAATTCAACTTCGATTCACAGAGTATGGGTTGTGTTGCTTAACCATATTTTTTTTGTGCTTAAACAACTTTATGAAATTGGCCCTTGGTGAAACTATGAGTGGCGCGGGGAAAGGTGCTACAGAACAGAGCATAATGATACCAAACGAACGGTTCAGATTAAGGCTGGATGACATAGAAAGCTACAGAGTAGGCTGGGTGTGGTGGGATGGAACAGAAAGTTACAGAACCATGAGGGTTGAACGGCACAAAACAAAGCAAAATCACACGGTGTACAGAGCTGGGTGTGGCGACGTAGAGCGTCACAGAGCATTGTGGGCGATAGACCGACATACAGATTTGGGCGGGATGGCACCGCCCAAAAAGAGACGGACGGCTCAGAACGGCACAAACAGAAAAAGAACGGCACAAAATGACATGTGATTAAAGAATGGCATAGAATGATTGGGAGGGACGGCACAACGGCAAAGAACAGGGTGGGCAACACAGAAAATGATTAGGGACGACACAGAACGGATAGGGGCCCAAAACGAGATGGGCTTACATGCAGAGAACAGCACAGAACAAGGTTTTGACGGCATTGGACTCTACAGAATGGGAAAGAATAGCATGGAACATGGTTGGGCGGCAGCTAGGGACGGGGTGGGACGGCCCAGAATATTGCACAGAATAAGGTTTTGACGGCAGACAACTCTATAGAATGGGGAAACACGGAACATGGTTGGGTGACAGGGGACGGGGTGGGACGGTCCAGAATATTGCACAGAACAAGGTTTGGACGGCATGCAACTCTACAGAATGGGAAGAAATAGCATGGAACATGATTAGGCAGCAGTTGGGGGACGGGGTGTTACGGCCCAAACGGCCCAGAATATTGCACAGAACAAGGTTTGGACGGCATGCAACTCCATAGAATGGGAAGAAATAGCATGGAACATGATTAGGCAGCAGTTGGGGGACGGGGTGTTACGGCCCAAACGGCCCAGAATATTGCATAGAACAAGGTTTGGACGGCAGACAACTCTACAGAATGGGAAACAATAGTACGGAACATGGTTGGGCAGCAGTTGGGGAACGGGGTGGGACGGCCAAACAGCCCATAATAGGGTTGATCAGAAGACAACATCGCAATTGAGGGAGCGAAAACCCATCTACAGGGTATATCCTTGCACAGAACCGTAATAAGTACAGTATATACCGAGTGGAATCCAATGCGACAACCCTACTCATACTGGTGAGAGGAAGTAAATCCGTAATTTCCGATAGGAAAATCATCCAATTTTACCAGTTACTCTATAGTGCCTTGGCTTGGAAAGATATTCATCTGTGACTGACACCTGACGTTGCTTTTTGATAACCAAAGAAATGTGGTTGATGTTTAGCTCTACATTGTCCTTTTTAGTTTTCATTTCTTGGAGTTCGACCATTCCTTTAATTAAGTACTCATTCCCGTCAACTTATACTAGATGCAGGTTACTGTAACTCCCCCTTCAATACCATCTCATCATGTTGCCCGCCGGGTCTTTCTAAACATGTACAGGATGTCCCACAAAAACTTAACACTTGTGTTGAGTACTATTATATGAACATTAAACGGTTTATCACTTCAAGATTCTGATATGTGACACAACTATGTCTTGGCTATCACCATGTAGAATTTGAGCCAAATTGGACTAAAATTGAGTGAAAAAACTATGACTGAATTACCCAACCTCAAAACCCGATTTTCATCTTCCTTTCATATACATTATGTGTGTATTGACCACTTTGCGTCTTATCCTTGCAAATGTGTTTTTAAGGAGTACTCTTTCAATTGATCATATTTTCGCCAATTTCAGCCCCAATATGCTTAAATTCCACATGGTGATAACCAAGACATGGTTGTATTACATATCTGAATCTAGAAGTGATTAACAGTTTAATTTTAACATAATGGGTCCCGACACAATGTTGCGTTTTTTCCGGGACACCCTGTATATAGTGAATGGCATTGATTCATTAATGTAATTGGGGCCGATATTTGATTTCAAAATGATTATTCGTAACGAGTTGTAGGCCTATCCTATTTCTCTCTCAATGCGTCACGTTTAATGTCATCTAAGACGTAATGATTGACATCTGATAAAATGCCGATTGAAACCTTGTTTGTTGACCTTTGTTTGAGAGTTTAGTTTGACGGCCGAGCAACATTCTGAGCCGGTCAATCCGCAGCGGACAAAGCTCTTACCACTTCGCCCCTTGGACCTTTTTCTTGGAATTTCGGTTTGAGGTGAAAAGGTGAGCCCCCCAAACCCGTGGTCCTACGTCCGATTCGGCATTCTCCGATACTGCTGGATACTGACAGCCGTAAATTCAATCATATTTATAATTATAGAATTGCGTTAATTGAAAACAAACCGGGGTTCGTGTAGCCTTGTAACACCAGTCGCCAGTGTGTGACCGTTCCGTTGGTGTGCGCACGTGCCCTAATACGTGCTGTCCGACACGGCTGGCGAGGTAATTAGAACCTTGACCGGTTGGTACAGCCTAGCGGGTCTGGCCTGCACAATCACTGCCCTAGTAATTTAAGAGCCTGGCCCATCATTAAGCCACACATTAAGACCTCTCTTCATGTGCCTGCATTGTGTAATCTAGCCTTTGCTTGACATATAAACTTCGTACGACTTCATCTCTAGGACTCCATGTTTTTCTGAGTAAACTTATTGGATTGGATACCTACAAATTGCATTTTAATTGGATCGGACGGAATGGGGACAATTAAACATACACTATATAATCACGATTTTTAAACTGGAGAGCGAATGACGAACTCTAATGATTTCTGATTATACAAGATTTGCTTCTTTCATAATGCCTCATTAGCAGCGTAAAATTGGTTCAGAGTACACCAATACTTTTTAAGTAAGGCCTTTGGAGCAAATGGATTAAACTTCGATTCAAAGTGGGTATTGTTGGGTTGGACCTGTCCTTTTCTGTCCTGGCCTGGCCTGGCCTGGCCTGCCGTGCCCCGCCCCGCACCGCCCCTGTCCTGTCCTGTCCTGTCCTGTCCTGTCATGTCATGTCATGTCATGTTCATGTCATGTCATGTCCTGTCCACTGTCCTGTCCTGTCCTGTCCTGTCCTGTCCTGTCCTGTCCTGTCCTGTCCTGTCCT
The DNA here is from genome assembly GCA_963971285.1 of Astropecten irregularis. Taxonomy (NCBI): domain Eukaryota; kingdom Metazoa; phylum Echinodermata; class Asteroidea; order Paxillosida; family Astropectinidae; genus Astropecten; species Astropecten irregularis. The sequence continues at coordinate 26,868,409 of OZ020245.1, read as the reverse complement.
GTCCTGTCCTGTCCTGTCCACTGTCCCGTCCACTGTCCTGTCCTGTCCTGTCCTGTCCACTGCCCTGTCCACTGTCCTCTCCTGTCCTGTCCACTGTCCTGTCCTGTCCTGTCCTGTCCTGTCCTGTCCTGTCCTGTCCCATCCTGTCCTGTCCACTGTCCTGTCCTGTCCTGTCTTGTGCTGTCTTGTCCTGTCCTGTCCACTGTCCTGTCCTGTCCTGTCTTGTCCTGTCTTGTGCTGTCCTGTCCTGTCCTGTCTTGTCCTGTCTTGTCCTGTCTTGTCCTGTCCTGTCCTGTCCTGTCCTGTCCCGTCCACTCTCCTGCCCTGTCCTGTCCTGTCCCGCGTATGCCTACCTATATGTCTCGTGCGTAATAGTACATTCTTGAATGTTTTACAGGAAGGGATATCTTCTGCATAAATTTTGGTTTAACTCCCGATTTGTTGGATATCGTCAGAAGGGTGTAAGATACTTAGTGCATGGCCCTAGGAAAACAATATATCGGGCTTACACAACGCAGTTACCCACGCCCCCCCCCCCCCCCCCGCCACCACCACAACCACGACCACCATCACCACAAAAAGAAACGCCACTATAGTACCAACATATAACGAGTGACAGTGATTTGGTCATTGCTCACGGCGGCTCGTGCAGGAGACTAGTCACTCAGCAGCCAAGATGCTGCTGTGCTTGAAAATAATCTGCGGCGCTGTTTCGACTCGATCTCTCAATTATAGATGAAAACACAATGAAAAGGCAACACCCAGCTAACAATGATGGCTCCATGATCCGCACATGTCTCTTTATTTTCTATGGTGGCCCACGGTGTGATAACACTGATCCCCCTCTTGCAGCGAACCGTTATTGTAGAAGCCGTTATAAATAATTTTGTGTCAGCAATTAAAGACGATACTGCGGTGAGGAGGGCAGTATGGGGTTTTATTTCGATTCATCCTGCATCATGTATGAAGCTTCTACGTGTTCCGCACCTGTCTCTCCGTAATAATTCAAAATCTTGAGTCAAAATCGCTGGAAATGACATTATTGGCCCGGTCGTGTACAAGAGTCAAATCATAATGGGCCGTATAACCTACGGTGCTCCATGAGTGCCATTCCACTTGTTCAGAAAACCACTTAATTTATCTCGCCAGGTCGACTTTTGTGTTCACTGTGAGATAAATATTTTTATCTCATGTCAAGTAATTTAAGGATTATAGTTCTAACAAATAAAGTGAGGTTTGTTGAGTGTTGGACATCCTCTTTAATAATTATCTCAACTAAGGTTGCATCCGAATCGGTTGTCTAGAGCTAGGACTGCATGGGTCTTCGCTCCATTGGAAATACGCGGGGACACGAAGACAATAGACCTAGCCGTAGCTCTGGAAGCCCGTTGTTTCGGACACGGCCTAAGATGACTTTTAGGGGAAAACGAGAAGTCGACTTATCCAGATAATTGATCTAGCCTAGTCAACGTATAGTGCATCTAATGAGTCGTCTTATCATGATAAGAGTAACCTCGGTTTTAGCACTCGTTCTTACAGTATCAAGACAATTCGACTTCCTCCTTTTAGTAGGTCGTCCTGACGAGATAAATCATCAGGAAATGCCGACTTCTTAGTACATGTATTCACAAAGTCATCTTGCACGGGTAAATTACCTGGATAAATCGACTTTTAGGGCTTAATAAGTCGAGTTGGCGAGATAAATTACGGTTATCTGGATAAGAGGAATGGCACTTGTGGAGCTCCGTGGTAAACCAAACCAACTACAGAATTGCGGACACACCATGTATAATACTCTTTTCGGAAGATGTGTGGTCCTGAAAAGGACCGATGATAGTGGATTATCGACGTTTCGACTAGTGTGTTGTAGTCGTCCTCAGTCGTCCAATACATGTAGTATTGAGCACAACACTACCGCAATTGAATACAATAATCAAATCAATATTTATATATTCAGTAATCTCGTTGGAAACAAACATTGGAATTATGCGAATTACCCGAAGGGGTTATTGAGACAAGTGGGAAAGTAACATGTCAATTAATTAAGCCTTGTGTCTAATTGATGGAGTAAGTTCTTAACTCGGGAAGATCCTACAGCAAAATCACCAACATTCATGAGGCAAGTAGGTCATTTTACTTGTTTTGATGTCCATGGTTCAAATTCCTGCTCGGGGTAATCCACCCAAATGTAGGGCTGGATGGCTCAGTTGGTAGAGCGCCTGTACGGTATTCAGGAGGTCGCCGGTTCGAATACCGCTCCAGTCAATTTTTCTGTGTTCACTTGTCAATGACTTTAAAATTCAGTCAGTTTCCCTTGTGGTTAATTCATGATTCTTTTTTTTTCGGCTTATTCAAATATACACGTAACTATCTGTACTGTATATAATATTAAAATAATAATTTAAAGGCAATTACACAAATTATTTTGATCTATTCTAATTCGGACTTGTCTGTCTATTTTTCAAAAACGGCAAAACGTTTTCGTTTAGAAGCATTCGAAGAATAACACGTTTGAACTGAGGAAATAGGGGAAGCGCAACAACAGAGTGTCTTGGTCACGTGATCAGGATCACGTGACCGAGATCACATGACGGCCAAGAAGCAGTGTTCAGGCTGTTTTCATTTCAAACCAAAATCTAAGTTAATGGCAGAATTTTCGTGCAGTACCTTTGAAAAACAAACAAACAAACAAACAAACAAACACCCACAATACCCCCAACAAACTAACAGAAACGAACAAGCAAGCACTAAACAACTTGGCGAACAAACAAACAAACACCAAAACTTATGCACATTGGAATTCTTTTTCTGTTGTGTAAGAACAAGGAGTGGACCCAACAACTTTGATATTAGAAACTTCACGTGAATCATTGATTTCATGGGGGTCTTAATTTAAATAATCACCGATCGTAAAGATATAAAACCAATAAAGCACTAATCCTCCTAAACAATGGCAACTTGAATAAGCTTCGGCTTAAAACTCAAAGCCCGGGGGTGCCACTCAACTTGTACTTTCTACCCGTTTTATTTGTTTCTACCGTAGGGAGCCGGAGCCGCAATGACAGTGTCAGCTCAACTCTCATCACCTGAGTCTAAGTCCGCTCGCCCCGGTACACACCATCCCCCTCTCCTGAACAAAAAAAGCCGGGCCCTTTTGTAAGGGCAGCACCATCAAGTTTATTCACGGCCAATGAGTGTATTCGTGCCAAGCCAAGCAGAAAGGCCTGTATTATATTTATTATGTGTGTGTGTGTGTACATAATGTATATTATAGCCATATAAAACCCCCGCCACGAGAATTATGACCATACGGCTGTATTTCTTGCCCGTTTCTTTGATGTGTCGTCTGTTTTGAAACATTTTTTTTTTCTCTCTCTCCTTCCTAGCCTCCCAACCCCCTCATCACTCCCGGGCTCTATAACTCCGTGCCTGGGCATGTCGTGCGCGTGTGCCTTGGGTGTATATGGTACATGGAAACTCTTGTGTTGGGCTTCTGGCAAGCGCTTCTTGTGTGCAGAGGATTGGGCCGTGGGGGTCAATAATCGAAAAGACGTTGACATGGATTCGACACACAGGCGTGTATATTAGCTAGCTCGGGGGCGTCTTATACAGATATGCCGCTTGACGCGCTCATAGCTTGCCTTTCCTTATATGCATAGCCATAATATGCACGCCATTGTAACTACAGTTAATGCTTCGTTGTCCTTATCAGAAATTACTTCGGATATAGCAAGCAACAACTGATTAGTGGTATATCTACACGGGAGATTTGTATTAAGAAAAAAGGGAAATAAATAAAACATAATTTAATGCAAATTGTAATAAGGTCCCATCATACTGATTCTTTGGGGTTTTTTCTCATCCCATGGACTATTATGCCCGTTGCCGTCGGATTTGAATGTTTCGTATTATGAAGTTAAGCTATAGCAAAATGTCCGCCAGGCTTGCTTGCAAAAGACCACATTTTGATCCAGAAGGCGCATGTTCCATTTATGAAGGTATTATGCAAACATCATTTCCCAATCATCCGTACTTTCCACAAACATTGCAGTCTGTTGCAGTGTGTGTGTGTATACTAATAACAAAGATTGCAAGCCCGTTGTCATCATAATACGAGTTGTGTGCTTGCAGTCGGCCGCTGTATATGCATGTAGATAGTATACTCATGAATTTTCCTCGTAAGTTTAGTCCGTTGATACATCAGCCTGAGCTATATCTCCCCGTGGAGGGGGACAGAACTGCCCCAGGGGCCTGCCCACGGGCCTGCATTATTATCGTCCCGGCGAATTTTTTGGTCAACAGGCCTACAACTGTCGGCCCTTTAGCCAATACGGATTCACAACTGTAAACATTTTCTCAGCCACGCTTCATTATAAGTGAGTTTCTTTCCTTTAGTCTTTTTTTTTTCTTAGTCCAACGCGACTCCCCGGTCAGTGACCCGATGACTTTGAAGTTTTTGACTTCGACTCTCTGACTCTCGCTTTTAAAAAAAATTCAGTTCACGTCACCCAAGAGACTCGGAAGAGAAATGTCTGGTCGCAAACAGATTATGTTTTTATGCATTACCTGTTGAGCGCCAGATCATTGCCAGGCATCACTGGATAAGATGACGCAAATACGCAGTAATTTGCTGAATATATTTATTCACAGTTTCTTCATTCTTCTTCTTCTTCTTGTATTTTCTTAAATGGAATGATATAAAGCCTTCCTTTTGAAAAGTCAAACAGTCCAATTCTTCTTTTTCTTCTTTTTCTTCTTCTTCTCCTCCCTCCCCTTCTCTTCAACCTACCCCCTTCCCTGGCGTTTCTTTACTCCAAGAAACTTAGGTTCTATTTTTCCTGGTACTTGTTTTTGCTTGTGCGTTGGTGCAAAATTGATTACACCTCGACCTTAGCGTATGTTTAATGAGTTTACCCATTATCCCTTTTCATACTTTATACAATATCATTTTGAAGCATTGTTATTACGTATGATGCTCTTGTCATTACTACTCTTTTAATTTGTATATTTTCCCTTTGTTCTCGTTTGTGCTTTGGTAATTTGTTTCTGTTTTGGAAATAAAGTTCCTATTGAAAGTCTTCTTCTTCTTCTTCCCCTCCCCCCCCCCCTTCCCTATATAGCCTACCTCTTCCTTTGCAATTACACTTTTTTATTAATAAATAAATGTCCCTCAGTTACTTACTACGGCTTTGTCACTTAATCAATTATATTTCTGTACTTACTCAAGTTCAATTAGCTTACTTCTGTTCCCCTTGTTATCTTTCATAATATTGTTTATTGAATTTATATCATTTGGTCAGCTCACTGTTAGCACTACTCTTTTAATTTGTTTTATGTTCGCATTTACTCGATTTCGTCTTGGTTTATTGTGCTCCTGTCTTTACATATTTGTAATTGTTTTGGAAAATAACATTTTTCTTTGAAAAGTAAAAAAAAAAATCTTCTTCTTCTTCTTCTTTTATACTCAATGTTTATTATTGAATTTATATCATTTGGTCAGCTCACTGTTAGAACAACTCCTTTAATTTGTTTTATGTTCGCATTTACTCGATTTCGTCTTCGTTTGTTGTGCTCCTTTCCTTATACACATTTGTAATTGGTTTTGGAAAATAAAGTTCTTTTTTGAAAATTTAAAGTCATTTTCTTCTTCTTCTTCTTCTTTTGAAAACCAATACATGGACTGAAGGAAAAAAACATGATGATGGTAACTTTTAAGAGTCATTGAGAGGTTGGTGAAAATAAGCTAAAGAGCTTTTTTACCGTCGTCTGTCTGTAAAAGTGATGGTCATCAGCCACACAATGTCGTTAGTGGATCAAGCCGGTGAATTGAGGCAAGAGTCACAGCGGCGCTTGCAGCCGGCACCGCGCCGGTACTTGCGCATATCAGACGGGCCCCGTCTGATGAGGAGAGTGGTTTAGCCAAGCGTTTCCCCGGAGTGATTGGTTTGTCGTGGAGTAGGCCTAGTGTGTATGTGTTGTTTTTCTTCATCTTCTCGATGTCCCCCTTTAGCATCGGAGGAATCTTCTTGGCTTGGGGGAAGGGGCAGCCTAGTCGGTGGTTGTAAAATGTCCTGCAGGTATATAAGACCCGGCCGGGTTGTAACTCTCTGTGATGATACTGTCAAGGTCAGGAAACCGCTGTCACTTTCATCTCCGGAAGATGAAAGGCAAAGCAAGGAGAAGACGGAGAATAAGAAAAACCACAAAATACATTTTTGAATAAAGGAGAGTCCGAGAGTGAGATTGGACCGCGCGCTCACGGCACGGCTCTGCTCTACGGGGGCCTCTCGGCTCTGTTCCCCCTGTCATGCCAAAAGGTGTCCGTTGCCAAATAGTGTCCGCGGAGCATGCGCAGTGAACACTGGACACTTTTTGGCATGTATATACATGCCAAATAGTGTCCGCTGCCAAATAGTGTCCGAGCACATCCCATGCGTACGCACATGGTGCATTAAGTAGGCCGCGTACGTATAAGTACTATTCTCGATCCTTTCTGATTGTTTGTCAGTGTAGGCCCTACCTTATATTGCAGGGAGCCTATATAGAGAGGTGTAATGAATAATACATATTTTGCAGGAAGTTAAAACAAACAGCACAATACGCATGCTATAAACAAATAAAAACATACAAGGCACTTTCATTTACGATAAAAAACAACAACACGACATTGCGTGACTTTAATCACTTGTTTTCCCTTATCTGTATCTACCGCGAGCTAACCCTTTCCTTTCTATTAAAAATAACGTCATTGGAAATTGGAACACTATTCTTAAACTATCTGCCAAGCTTTGATGTCAGCCCGATCATTTTTAACTGCCCTTAGTAGATTTCACATGATGATTTCGTCGATATAAATTATAAGCCACAACGTGGTCTCTTTTTTTTTTTACAAACTTTGAATGAAAAACTTGGACACGTCTTTCAAGTCTTGAAGAGTCCATAGGACGCACGCTAAGTGCGGACACTATTTAGCAAGCTTGCATAATTATATGACGTCAACGATGCATAGCCAATCAAATCCCAGTATGCTAATTAGCGGACACTATTTGGCAACGGACACCTTTTGGCATGACACCGGCACCCTCCTGCAGTAATTGCGCAAGGTTGTCCGCGGAAGACAAGAAACCAGTATGGCTCGGAGGTATTCCCCTTCAATCTAGGCAATGGTACACTCAGTCGGACAAGCCAGGGCATGTGACAACACTTGCACGGACAGAATAAAAGAGAGAACCGGGGAAAGACAGCAAGTCCGGAATCTAAAGCCCGGGCACCTGTTAATCAGCTGATAACCCACTCACTAATCAGTACATCACTCGCTCTCCTCCGTCTCCATTGTGTGCAGTGCCACGGGAGGTTCCATCAATTTCTTACGCCGGCCCTCACCTGGGAGAGAATCCAACTCCTCCGTGGGTTGCTACTCCGTGGGTCTCTACTCGCTATACTCGCTATACCGATGAACTATTTTTTTTGTTAAACAGACCAACGATAACTTCAGACCATCTTCCTCAACCCCCCCCCCCCCAATAACCGTAGGCCTAATACACAGAGAAGTGACAATAACTCACACGAGTGTTTTGCTATACATTATGTAATCCTATTCCGTGTATTATCATGCACAATTATCGTTGTCATTGTTATTTCGGGGGATCTGGCGTGAATTAGACAAGATTGTGTCGGACCGCAAGATGAATGGTCGTTTTCTGCCCAATTATAATTATTAAAGAAGTGGCTGGTTCTTCTAACGCCATGAAATCTTGACAAACCGAGATGATCTGACGGTAGACAGAACCGAGCACTAGAAAGGCACTATACTCTTTGTATACGCAGCTTGATTGGTATCACTTCATATACACCGTAGTTATACCCAGCATTCACAGCTGCATGACTTAAGTCAATTTAAAAGATGGCTGCATGATTTTACAGGTTTTCCCCAAAGGCTTAGGCCCGATGCCAGAGACAGATCCAACCGAATTTAAGATAAATCCCAATTGCATATAATTACTGAAAAATCATTTCATTTATGTTTTTTGGTTTGGAAGAGGAATCGGACTGCTTAACACAGGATTTGGGTTCGTGGACGACCGAAGGCGTTTCAGCGCATGTCTGATATTCAGTTATTCACGACGCATGTTATACTCTTGCGGGGTTTTAACATATTAATTTCATCGAAGACCAAGATGAAATGGAATAAAAAGAATTATGACTTTTCAATAATTTATAGATTTATAACCTATATAATCTTATGCGTAAACGTCTACCTCCCTCGTAGGATTATTATAAATATTTATGCACCAATTTAATTTTTTTTCCCCTTTAAATGTTGTTTTTGTGTTTGCAATACAGCATCGCTTTGAATTGTCGATATGACTTGACATTTTTGCCTTATTTCTTTGTTTCCATTTCGTTCCTTCGAGGCATAAAAGCGCTTATCGAATTTCTTTAACATTGTTCTCGCGTTCAATTAATTATTACTTTGCAAACATCTTCAACTATAAATTATAGTTTGCCTTTGAGAAAGATCCTGTTAGGATCGAAACACGTCAGGCCCTCCTAACCAGGCGCGGTTCTAGAGCCAAAATTTTTGGGGGGCTAGAAGAGCCATTATTTTTTGGGGGGGCTAGAAGACCCAATATTTTGGGTTCTTCTAACACTCGCTTCTGCTATGTCTTATTAGGGGTCGAAAACATGCACATTATAGCCCATACAACGCGTTTTTATGTAATTTGCGCTTAATAACTGCAAAAATCCAGTATTTCCAAGAATTTTTTTTTTCACTTGCATTTTTTTTGGGGGGCTAGACAAAATTTTTGGGGGGCTACAGCCCCCCAGCCCCCCCGTAGAACCGCGCCTGCTCCTAACTTTAAGCATTTGATATATTTCAGGTCATTTTGGCTGATGAGCAGTTTGCAGCAGTTTATTACTTGTATAAATTATAGTAATCACAAGTCATTTTAATTAAAACAAATATGTTGCTTAATGTTTTTAATTGGTGACATAATAGGAGCAGTTTTAAAACAGTGTTGAAAAAAGTGTTTTAAAAATCGGACTTTAGCAATGTCAATTAAGTTCTCCTTGGCAAAAAAAAAAGGATTTTTCATTTTCGATTTTGTCATAGATAACGGCAGGTTATAAACAGGACTCTTTTCGGTCATTGCGAATTTTTCCATCTCATGATTTTATGAAAGCACTGCGATGTTGTGCATAGTAATAGGATATCTTTTCTTTTGAAATGTACACAATGTGACGTTGGCACACACCATTATGGACGCAATATGACTGGAATGTCAATATTTCCTTGTACGTCACAGGTTCAGCCAAGTCAGCCTAAGGCTATATGGTCGTTTTACTATATACAGAGTGCTCTCGAGTCAAAAGGAGCGAATCCGAAGACCATTTTCATAGAAATTTGACAAAAGCCTAAAAATTCATGTCTTTAGATGACATGTCAATATTTCCACAGTATATAGCAGTAACACGTATCGAGACATCGCACATTTCGCTCAGCAGTTCAGCTTGATGTGCGTTTATGTATGCATATTATGTCAAATCAACCTCGAGCCCCAGTGAGATCAAACCCTCACGTAATAATGGCATGTGAAAGACTCGCTGGCAAATTTCTGGTTCTGAATATAAATGTTCTAGGTCTACCGTCTACCATAACGCAAGAATGTTTAATTACCATTAAAGGTAATATCACACTTTGGTTTTTGCTCATGATCAAACATATCTAGGAAGATACAGTAACAGTCATCTGTGAAATTTTCCGTCCTATACGGTTCCCACTTTTTGAGAAAACAGTGAAAACCTCCACAATATTATTTTGTAAAGTCTGTTACCGTTATTTGTTTATCTTTTAAAATTATTTTTGGTCATTGGTTTTACGCTTCTCTGGATAAATACAGCATTTCAGCCAGGACATTCTTAAAGGTATACGTTTCTACCATCACCATCTTTATACCCTGTAAGTTATAGGTAAATCTGTGAAGTATGATACTACCTTTAAGCATCCCAAGAACTCGTTGAAACTGTGCACCATTTCACGCGTTGTGACATCTTCCGATACTTGTACCGTTCTTGCAAGTTTATGATTTTGATGTCTTTTCCAAAATATAATTTCATCACTTGTTTTCCTTAAAGTGGAGAATGTTATTTACATCTTTAATCATTCCTATCAACCCCTGGATATTATTAATGATTGATTTGATATGAATAATACAATAATGCACATATCTTGGTTTCATGAATTTCAATTGTCATACACAGTGGGCTGCCGACAGAAGGGTAAGATGCGATTCGATGGGAGTGTCATTGGCCGTGACTTATGTCCAGGAAGCCCGGCAGTCCTGGCCTGTCGTCTGCAGAAGGTATTGCTCATCGTGCTTTACAAATTAATAATACCTTTGCCCTCCATGTTTCATGTTTCAGTAGGAACACTATCAGACATGGGCCTAATTCAAGTTTGGATGCAGAAATCATCTCTAGCTCTTGAAATCCGAAATGTGGCGATTTCTCACGTGTGGCGGCTGTAGTTGTAGTCATTGTAAAACCTGTGTTTATTGTGTCGTCAAATTTCGTGTGCAATATTGATACGGGAAATGATATGAAAATTACGTTTTGTACAATAAGACTTTTGTGCACTCCGCGCAGTCATAAGTTCTACAAACCCGCAGAGGGTGATGCTGGCCAACTGCGGATCGGTGTGGTGGACCTTTTTGGTCGTTCCCAAAATAGGGAAAAGGCCAGTGTGAAAGGCCTAAGTGCCGTGTGACGCGATGGCTATGTAGTTGGGAAGAGTTGAAGTCTCGTGTGCAGACTGCTTGCCCGCGCTGCACGCCGTACCGGTCAGCCAGCTGGCCTGACCGGGTTTAGCAGCAAAAAAAGGGGGTATAGAGTTGGGGGTAGGCTCCACGAATCGCAGAAGAAGGGGGGACCCTGTTTTCGGAGTTCACTGACACCAGTCGGGGTACTTTTCTTCATCAGACTGTGTCGGATGTCGCCAATGAGAGTGGGCATCCCGAGCACCTGCGTGTTGGCCTGGTGAATATGACACAACTGTTACTGAAGAGCATAACCCAGGCCAAACAAACTCCCCCCCCCCCGACAAATAGAGGAAACTCGAGTTTCAACCATACATTTCGTTGGAGGGGAGGGCATGAAGTCGGTTTACTTTTGGAATTATATCCAGTCTTTTTGGTAATAAGGAAAATGGCCCCAGGCAAGTAATGGTTAGGGTTTAATGGCTACGATGACGTGCAGAATTGACAAATATAATGGCCAGACATGAATCACTGTGTATTTTTTTTTACTGATCGTAAATCAAAAAATGGATGCAAATCGATGTCGCTTGTTGTGGGGAGTTAAAAAATATTGATTTCGTTATGACTAGCCCTGGGATCGATTTCACGAAGTCCTACGCGAGTCGATCTTAACTCGAGTTATGAAGCATATAACCCATCGTATCCTAATACGCACGGTTGCAATGCATCACAAGTCCTGCGATTGATAGTAAGTTACGATGAGTTTGGCGAAATCGGCCCCAGGGGTCGATTTCACTAACGCTTTGCGATCATCGCTAGGCCCAAATCCATCGCTAAACGGAAAAATCCTACACAAAGTAGCGATCAATTTTCCGTTTAGCGATGGATTTGGGCTTAGCGATGATCGCAAAGCGTTAGTGAACTCATCGTAAATCAATCGTAGGACTTATGATGCATTGAAGCCCTATACGTAGGATAGACCCCTATGATCATGATGGGTTATCCTTCGTAACTCCAGATACGATCGATCGCAGGGCTTCGTGAAATCGACTCCAGGTTTGACTCTTCTTGTTTGTTGTCAGACTTGTGTGCCTATAGGTGCCGAACGACTGAACTTCCGTCCATTCGGCTACGAAGATTAGTCTTTCTTGTCAGCATGCAACTCCCTTACAAACTTTTCCAATGATTTTGAACACAAGATGCTTTGCTGATCCGTGTATAAGTTGTTTCTGCTTATAGGCATTTCTCGACTGCGAATACACTGGAGTAAATAAGCAGCACACAGTGACGAGGAAAACTATTTGTGATCTTTCTCGATCTCACCCTAGGAAAGTCTCCCCGTTAGAAAAAAAAAGAAATGACAAAAAGGCCTACAAAGCACCAAAGACGGACGGGTGAGCGTGTCCAGACTGAGAAGGGAAGTATTACCGTGTATTCTTTAAAAAACAATATCTGTAGGCGATTGGAAAATCCTTCCCTCCTTTTTTTCTTCTCTCTCTCTCTCTCGATTGTAGAATCTGACTTTTGTAACTTCTGCGGGGATGATTGTTGTCGTTTCCGTGGTGCGATATTTCCCCCCGTGGCGTGTACGGTCCTCGTTATCACCAATCAAAATAATTCAAGTTCGCCCACCCTTTCCCCAAAAGGCCACCGTTTCGCACGCCGCACGCCGCGGCTGCTCCGGCACGCCACGGCACGGTCTGGCCACTGAAGCTGCTATAGCTAGAGCTCAGTGTGTGTATTATACCGTCTATATCGTATAGCCCGGAGACTATAAGACGAGGATGATGATGAACGGAACAAGCGATCAAGACGCACGCCGGGGAGAAAGACAGGGAGAGGGGGAGATGGAAAGAGCGATAGTACCGGCGATTACAGGACCTTGGACGGGCAAAAAGAAGCAAGTGAAGCCGCCGCCGCCGGGCGTGCAAAGAGACATCACCGATGATGAGTAAGAACGATAACCGGTGCGGTGAGAAGGCCGCCTCCCGGTGGTCAGCTCAGTCCACGGTCGGTAAGACGATACCAGTGCCGGAGCTCAGCAATCCTCCGTGGACAAAATGGCTTAGTTACTCGTAGAAACAAACAAAGCGATGTCTATCGGATAAAGGACAGATCAGATGCAAACCAAACAGTGTTTTTTTTGCTCAAATAATAATGATGATAACTTGGGTAACCTATAGCGTGATTGAATTTTATTGACCATCCAGTAGATACAGTTTTATCAACATTGTCCAATTCAAAATTAGGAAGATTTGCAAAAACGAAACGATAGAAAATCACTGTAAAATAAAACATGCATCGATAACAAACCCTAAATGTGTATTTAAGTTCCTGAGTATCAAATACTATAGGCTGGTCTTCGTATAATAATGCGATATGCCTGCAGTCGAAAAGTATCACGCAGTTGAGTACCGGTATGACTTGAGTGTTGTAACTTTTCAGTGGATACATACTTGACCAATTAAACCAATAAAAAGGGAAATCTTGATCTTAGCTGCCATTTTGGGGAGTGGATAAAAACTGAAAAGCTGTGGCAAATGGGATGGCAGTCGTTAAAATGCAGACAACTTGGGTGCCGTTTGAATTTTGTTCTTTTTTGTGGTCTCAGTAAAGATGCGCCGAGAGCCGCCATTTAATTTTTACACACACAACTACATTGTTGTCCATAAATAATGTTGAGGAATGGTTACATTGGACATCTCTCAGACAAAAAAAAAATAGGGGGAAAGGCTGGTAATCTCCACCCACCAAACGTCTTTTACGTTTCTTTATGATGAAGTGCGCAGTGTAATGTCGACCGAACGAGTGCATGCACTTGTCGTTTGGAGTTTTAGCGCCCTCTCTGAGGTGCGCCCTCAAGCGTGTAACAGATGACAACCATGCAAAATGGCGGCGCCCATGGCTGTGCCACATTGTCAACAGATTATGCACGGTCTGAGCCATTCCAATGGATTTCGCTGTCTTCGAAAACTTTCCCGAATGAAGAAGATATCGTCTAATTGCACAATACGTAAGTTTGATTATCCATTGTTGGCTCAGTTGCAGAATACCTCGCCACTCACCTCTCCCTCATTGAACCTGTGACTGTGTCATCTTGTCATTCTTTTCTTGATCGATCGTTAGTCATACTGCCTGTTTATGCACAGGGTTTTTCAGTGGCGGGGTATTCTGCAATTACTCCCCATTGTTTCATGTGGCAAATATTTGATGTGATTTTACCCCACAACTATTTTGTAATAAATTAGGCCTAAATAGGCATATCATGCAATCCTCAAATCAAATGGGATGGTAACTCAGTACCTTGTACCTTGTAGTATTTACTTCCGAAAGGTCCTCCATGGACTATACTGGAAGATTGAGAAGATGAGAAGAAGATACGGTTTTAGAGGTGGGAGGAAAACCCCAGAGTAATATTCTGGTACAAGAACAAACATATCATAAGTAGGCCCTAGGCCTACACGAGGCATCCATTTTGTTGGCTATGTGAGTATGTCCATGGTATTGTACTATAAGGTTTGCGAACTCAATAAGGTGTCATGCAATTGTAAACATAAATTGCTTTCTTACCAAATTCAACTTTTCACCATCCTGTCGACTGTCCCGGATTCATGCTTTGTTTTTATTTTGTCCACATGTTTTGTTAAGGACCAACCATCTTTACAATTGTGTAAAATAAACTAGAAATCCTTAAGGGGGGTTCTTTTCATGGGACAGGATTAGCTAGTCCAAGGTCGAAAACATGGAATCAACTTTATTGAATGTAATTATTGTGATGGCTCTTTTTAAACAGCGCGAGTATCACACAGCAGCGGCATGGGCAAGAAGGTTTACTGGGATCAATTCTATGCTGGGAGGAAGTCTGCTGAGATGGAGTCCTTTGACTGGTTCTTCTCCCACGACGTTGCCAGACCCCGGCTCACCGAGTGCATCCGCCGGTTGCAGACTGAGAAACATCGTAGTCATGGCTTGAGCTTACTTGAACTGGGATGTGGGACCTCCACTCTCGCCAGCAACCTTCTTAAAGACCATGAGGGTGTCTCCAGCATGGTCTGCACTGACTTCTGTCCGGATGCTGTGACACAGGCACGATCACTCTCTAGGAGAGTCTTGTCAGATGACAAGTCCATTCACTTTGTGGTGGCTGACGCTACCAGGCTTCCCTTCAAGGAAGGCCAGTTTGATCTGGTCTTTGAAAAGGGATTACTTGATGCTATGTTGATCAGCAACAACAGCAGTCTTGCTAGGACTTCGTTTGGAGAAGCATTGAGGATCTTGCAACCCCGGGGAGTCTTCCTGCAGTTATCAGACGAGCATCCGGACTTGAGACTCACATTCCTTGAAGAGGCTCTTCTCAAGAATAACTTACCAAGGAGTCATGTTTCCGTAACTTTTCAAGAAATCGGCTGCTCCTTTGGTACGGAGTATTTCATGTATGTTATTGATTTAAACCGATCACAATCAATCCACACATAATGATACCAAAGGTTTTTCCCAAGTATAAGGGTTCTGACTGACTTGATACTTAATTTTTCACTTGGAATGGATTCTTAAACAAAGTAAAAAGTGGGGTGCTGTGGCCTAGTGGTCTGGCGTTTCGTACTCAAGATCTTGTGGTCAATCTACAGATTGTGGGTTCAAATCCAGCTATGGGCTTGTTGTGCTTGCATCCTTGGGCAAGACGCTTTGTAAAATATTGCTCTTCTTCAACCAGGTGTAAATGGGTACCTGTGAGGATAAAGATGGCTTTGTGGTTTTGATTAGCCTCTGTGTGCTTTAAAGTAGGTGTGGGGGGCTGTATACTCCCCAAGGAGTTGAGATGGTTTCAGGAATGTAAATTATGGCCTGATGACCCAGAGATAATAACATGTGTCTTTGGAAAGATGTGTGTTCGGAATAAATTCAGAATTATTCAGAATTATTAATAAAAACCTTCAGTGTGAGATGCTGTAGACGAATCCTACCAGACCTCAATTGTAGGTTTCCACCCCCTGGGGCCATAGGTCCATACCATACAGTGCAAATACAAAGGTGTGCAAATGTTTCTTCACTCAATGTGCTCAAAGGTTTACCCACTACATTGTTTGGTTGTATGGAGCATACTTCTTGACATGGTTTGCAATAAGTCTTCTGGTGGCCTGACCTTCAAAGGGCCTTGTTGTATTCGTCCATGAAACATCTAGGAAGAGCGTTATTTTACTAAACTCATTTTTATTTACTTTCACTGGACAATAAAATATTTATTCCAATTCAATCATTACTTGACAGTGTTTTTGCTTGTGTGTTTATGTCTTGGTTTTTGAAACGTATTAGCATTTCAATATCCCTGTGTAATTCACCCCTAAATTTCAGCAAAGCAAATGAAATCATGGGGAAAATGGTAGAAATTGTTACTGCAAATGTAAGGAAACAAACGCAGTTATATTTTGTTTTGATGCTTATCAGGGTGTTCCTGACAATGGCCTACAAATTAAGTTGCCAGGAAAATTACACAATTCGAACGCAATTCAAAGTTTTCAGAGTGTGAGACTCCAGAATGCGTAGTTTTTATTTATATAGAAACGAAATTGGATAGAAGTGGCACTTTTTTCTATTTTCTAAATTTCCGATAGATTAAGATGAGACCAATGATTTGCAGGTTTTCTTTTCTTTTTTGCGTTTTGCTATTGTCAATGTCATTACAATGATTATGCTTGTTGTTTGTTTTGTATATCTTGTCTGTATTATTTTTCATCGTTGTGAATTTGTCTTTGTTTAAGTGCTCTTTATATTGCGTTTGTTTCTTTGCCTCAAGTTCACCGTCGTTTTGTCTTTTTGTCACTGAGTTATGAGCATTGATGTAAAAGGAAATATTAAGAAAGACTGAATAAATGTTGCAAAACAATTCCTTCTAAACTAAAAAACTTTAAGGAAAAATATCGATGAATAAAATAGACTCTTGAAACATGACCATAATTATTCATTCACTGATTGAACAATTTATTATTTCAAAAATAATGGAAGCACAGCAACATACAAATTAATACTACATGTAATTTTTACAAATATGCAGCAAAAGCCTGAGCCGAACCAAGTCACTGTCTAACAAATTAATAAAAAATAGCGAGTGACTTTTTGTCTTTTTATTTAACATAGCAGGGCTGGCTTGACATTATTATTGAAGTTCAAATTTAATTTATTTCACAATATCATCACTTATTCGTTGGCTCAAATGATTATAACTCAGACTGGCACCCTTTTTTAACTCAACCACGACTGTTTAATGGCGCTAAAGCTCACCAACCACTCGTCTCTTATTATACCCTGTCAATGTACCCAGTGGAAGGTAATTTCATACTTTGATTTTTGTCAAAGAAATGATTAATGGCCAAATATATCTAGTATACAGTAACACTCATCTGTGAAATTCCCAGTCCTATATACGGTGCCATTTTTGTTTTTGACGAAGTAGTGAAAAAAAAACGCATATGGTAATTTAAAAACTGTTCACAGGATTTTTGATCTTCTGAACATCACAATTGTTTTTGGTAAGTTTTACTTTTTTTCTGGATAAATATAACATTTCAGGCAGACACATTTTAACAGCATGTTTCTACCATCACCATCTGCATATACCCCGTAAGTTATAGGTAAATCTGTGAAGATTTCTGTTTCTGCTGCCTTTAAAGGTAAAATACATGATTGGTAAATGTCACAGAACAGCACTCAAACTTTGTCTAATCCAACATGTACATAAAATAACACATCTGTGAGTTGAGCTCAATCGGACATCCAAGTCACGAAAAAATAGCGAAAACCCGACTTAATTTTTCTTATAAAACATTTAAAAAAAATGTTTTGATCTTACTCAAGATCAAAACCGAGTGTCGATCTTTGTTTTAGTATAATTTCTGGATCAATACACAATTCCAGGCGGAAATATTTTAACAGTACATACTTTTATGTTTCTGCCAGCACCATCTTCATGATAAGTTATACGTTATTAATCTGTGGACATTTTTGTTTGGGTATGTTACCAATCCTGTCTCTTGGATGCACAGTGACTCACAAGAGGCACATTTTTCACTTGCATCTTGGATGCAACCAAGTATACATCGCATACAAAAAGGACATTTTCCGTGGCACAAAGGTCATTGCCCTAGCAGTTCGTCACTGTGTATATAACATTATATCAAGATTTAAAGATGAATGTTATTTCTTCTTGGAGATTGCCTGGAACTGGTTGCATGTAAATTTCCTCATGTGAGAATTGTGACGTGGGTTTTATTACCCCGGGGACATAAACACAGCCATCCTCATTGTATAAGTTCCAATACAATCCTTTGGATTCATCATGCATGAGGTCTGGGATTTAAGAAGCCACACACACGGTGGTCGGACACCCACTCTAAGGATAGGCGAATGTCTTTTGAGTTCAGTGTAGTAGCCAAGCTCACATAATCATAATGTCAGAGAACAAATACGATGAGCTACCTTGGCAAGACGAGGAATAATGATGAGCTCAAAGATCCCCCTACTATACTGCACACCCTCGACTTCCAAGGGTCTCACACCAACCTCCGTTGGTGCGCTGCATCATTGCAGTCCTCCGAGTTGTCGGTGAAGGGCCTGTTTGTTAAATGCACAGGATCACGAATCTTGCAGGTCCGCATCATTAGCGTACCCTGCATAGGACGTGGACCCCAAAATCTGGGATCCGGTGCTTTAAACAAACAGGCCCTTAGTCTTCGTTTTGTCCAACATCATTGGATTTTAACATAAGTTACTTTCGTGCTGCTGTCTGTCAATGATTCAGAACATTAGTCAGTCAGTGTGATACCCACCGCAACTTATCCTGTCCATAGTGAGTATAATAGGTTTTTGTTGAAAAACCCAAAACCAAATCATAAATTATTACTTACACTGTATACAACTTATATTAATTATTACTGAACAACGTTGGTAAAGGTGACAGAACAGCAGTCACACTTTGTCTGATCCAGCAGGTTACATGAAATAATAAACCTGTGAAAATTTGAGTTCAATCGGACATCCGAGTCCCGAGAAAAAAAGCGAAAACCAGACTCAATTTTGGCTTATTAAACATAAAGAAGGATTTTTGATCTTGCCAAGATCAAAACTATAAAGGAAAAAAAGCAACTTTTTGTAAAGAGACTCACCTAAATAATGGTGTCCTCTTCAATATTAGCAAATAGCAAGGTTCAAATTTGTAGAAAGAGGGTAGGGCTTTGATTTTTGAGGGAAATTATGGATGGGGTAAAAACGGTAACAAAGATGCGACATTTCAATCATCAGCCGCAGATGAGAAAAGTCTGGTTTCCTCTCTCATTTTGAAGACTCTTGATCTGTAATTGGGTCATCAGACTAACCAGGCGTCACGCGACTGACAGGCTGTTATCAAATTCTGAACAAGCGGGTATTTCGGGGGAAAAAAATGTTATTTTTACATTTAAATATTGCAAAAAAATTGTTCAATCTAGGATTTTATGGACTTGGGAACATTTCCTGAAAGTCAAAAATATCGATTTTTGAGCCTATAAAAAGTTGTTTTCTGTTCCTAATACTGTAGTTTTAGGGACCCATTTAATGTCCACACTCCACAATCACCAAGTAAGACATGTGACACGGCAGGAGACGATCATAGAAACACACGTCCTGATTTCCGTGCGGGAGTCAAGTTTGACTCTTTATAAATCACATACAACTCCCACAAAATAATCATAAACCGAATCCTCTCACCCCTTTAGTATCCAATCTATGCTATAGCACTTCCATAAAGCAATGTGACAAATCACCCACTGGCCAATTAGTTTCTTCTTCTTCTCATTGATGCTAAGTAAACTAACACGGATAATTCTCGCTTCCTTCTTAACTAGAAAGCGTATACTTAAGGATTTCCGAGCTGTGAATGTCAAGATTGATCTGGATAATATTTGACATTCAAGCTTTGACAACTAGTGAAAGTACATGGAGGCAAAATTACATTTCCGGTTTATTAGCGTGTACTGTATATACATATGCCACTACAGATCCTTTGGCCCCCAGAAATATAAAGAAATAGTGTGCACCACTGACCTTATTGTTACAAGAATATGTACCTTATCATGACATTAATTGTAACGTAAAATAATTTCAACGTTTTCCCCCCAAAAAAGTAGTTTTTGTCTTTGCAGACCGCGACGTACTGTATAAATTGAAATCAGTTGGTGCGAATTTTAAAATGGTTTTTCAAATCAAATTTTCTCGAATACGCAGCATTTGGGAAAAAAATATTGCACAGACAAATTGGTTTAAGTATGTTATGAATTTCATAAATAGCACGCGTTCAAACTGACAGTTTAGAGTTGTTGATCCCTACCTATCCAGTCCTCTGTATCTGCTGCAATATGCAAGATTAATAAATAATAATAATAATGACTTATTGCAATGATGGGTGTAGATTGGAGTCTCACTCATGGACTCCAATCAGTACATTGTACAGTGAGCATTCTGAGTCATTATGAATGGCTATTCCTATTATTCTGTTGGGTCCTGGTAACATACCTCCTAAATAAAGCTGCCTTATGATCATCTTACTGATGAGACATGCTGCATGCTGATCTACAGAGGGCGCAATTAATTTATGTTCAATCCTTTATAAAAACTATTTTGTTCTAGTTCTGCGGCTGCGGTTTTTTTTTTACAAATCTAATCAAAATAATGGAATAGAATAGTTCAAATGTAACAATAACGTTAAAACTTAACACACACACACAGGTATCGTTATTAAACTTGTAATTACGTAATAATGACGGGGCCCAAGTTAAAGGTAATATCATACTTTGGTTTGTATCAAAGAAATACAGATTCATGAGCAAAAATATCAAGAAAGATACAGATACAGTAACAGTCATCTGTGAAAATTTCAGTGCCATACGGTGCCCACTTTTTGAGAAAACAGTGAAAAACAGCCACAGTATTTCTTTAAGTCTTTTCTCTTTTATTTTTGATCTTTTAAAATATCAAACAGATTTTCGGTCGTTGTTTTACTAATTTCTGGATAAGTAAACAATTTCAGGCGGAAAAATCTTAACGGTATGTTTCTACCACCACCATCTTTATACCATGTAAGTTATACGTAAATCTGTGAACATTTCTGTTTTGGTTTCTTACCAAAGTATGATCCTCTACCTTTTAAATTGGTGAAGTAAAGTTAATAAATAAGTGATTAGTTCCAGCCCTCACAGTTCGAAATTGTAAATTACCTTTGTTCAAATGACAGAAGCCATGAAACCACTTATAATACCAAGTATCATTAAAGATGCAGTGAACACTGAACAAAGACAATTTGACATTTTTGGGACACTGCCGACATACGGCTGGTAGTGCGCCGGCACTTTACGGTATTGCCGAAGTTGCAGACTCGAATCACATTAAGTTAGTTTTCTGTTAACCTTGGCACGACTTAGTTAAATCAATTAACAATAATTATTCAATAAGTATACAATTACAAATAGGGAGAGAAACATAGAAACCGAATTAAGTCCAACTTTGATGTCTTTGTAAACTGATTGAAAATGAAATTGCTAGCACAGGATCTTTTCCTTTAGGGTTGGTTGCCTCCTCTCTGCAAGACAGTTATTGCTATTTTGTTTGGCTTTTTATTAAAGCTGTTTTTGCTGTCGTCTGTGTTCCTTCTCGTGTTGCACTAAGTCATAGTCGCTTTCCATGTTGATACCACAGTATCTGCATATCTTCATCTCCTTAGCGTGTACCCTCCGATGGCGCTTGAAGTTGGTCTTGTACTTAAACGTCTCCCCGCAGATGGAGCACAGGTGAGGATGCTTAGCCGTGTGTACCCTCTGGTGATTGGTCAGGCCCAGTTTGTGCCTGAATGTCCGATAACAGACCGGACAGCACAGCGGCGGGGATGACGGTGCCGCGGACGTCGCGCTTGGCTCACTGCTGCTGGGGGAAAGGCTGCTCGTGCTCTCCTCGGGAGGGGGCGCCATCTGAAGAGGAAGGGCGCCCACTGAGGTCGAAGGCAGGAAGGAGCTTCCATTGACATTGACATTGATGATATTGTTGTTGTTAAAAAGGCTGGTCGTTGAGGGCGTCTGGTCATGGTGCGGTATTAAGGCGTCGTTGGGGGCGCCCTCGTAATTTGCATGTTCGGGATAAGGATGCGACTGGTGGCGATTCGTTTCCAACGGATCTCCTTGCCAGAATGAGGCAGCGATTTGATCCATGGCTTCAGGACTAATCTGGTCGATTGCAGGCACTGACTGCTCGTCCATAGGAAACAGATCTTTGGAGAAGAGTAGTTCGGTGAGCAAGCAGTCGGGCACAAAAGAACAGTCCTCATTGTTATTAGTGTCCTCCATCACTTTTCATCAATGAAATACCTAAAATGAATAAATAGATAAATGTAATCATAGATAAATAAATAGACAAATAAATAGAAAATTGAATGTATCAATAAATGAACAAATAAATGAAACAAACACACTTTGAAAGAACACAGTGTATGCAATAAGCAAGTTCTTTCTGTTTTTGGTTTTGGCTTTGTTTTGTTTTCATAAATTCTCAGCCAGACCACTTACAAAAAAGTTAATATTTAATATCAATTTATTTTAATCATATTACACTAAGTTACAGTTTATTCACTTTTGTCACAATCAGCTCAGACTAGGCTAGCCTCAGGCTGAGTGGAGTCCCTAAAAGCCTTTACGATAGATAGAGGGCGCTATAATTTTGACGCGTAAAAACTTTTTGTAACCTTTGACCCAGGCCAGGCATAAACATCATGGCGGCTCTGTATTGGGGGTGTAAGCTGCTGAAAACTTGTCAGATTTCTCGGGCTGTAACTCCGATTTCGAAGTTACATGCCAGCCTCAAACAGCCACAGTTCTCAAGATGGCTGTCTATTTCAGCCTCGCGGAGGGCGAGGCAAATCTCATCTGTGCAAATCCCGGAACTGGACACGTTTGAAAAGATGGGCTACACCTTCGATAACCACCAAGAACTGCACCAGTTTTCGCTCCGTGAACCGGACAAGTTCTGGGGGACCTTTGCCCGGTCGAGGCTTCGATGGTACGAAGACTTCGACAAAGTGTCGGAAGGTGATTGGACCGGAGGAAAATGTGCCTGGTTTCCTGGAGGAAAACTCAATGTATCAGGTAAAAGGAATTGTTGGAGTATTAATTATGTTGCATGATTATTTTTTCATTTGTTTTTGTTGATATTGGGGTCATTGCCCTGGCCTTGGTTTATTTATTTTTTACTGTAAACTGCATGTAGGCCTTCTTATCATCGTTTGAGGTTAACTAGCAATTGATTTACAATAGTCAATAGAACTATGTTCCCATAAGCAAATTTACACTCTACAGTTGCCAAACTCACATCCCCTAAACAGTTTGTACTTTGCTTGATAATGATATCCATTGGTGCCAGCTAAGTAAGCCAAGCTGTGTGAAAGCTGGCAGGGTTTTTAGTTTTTAGGAAAATGATTATGAGGGAGGTCAGCAACATGATGAAGTTGAACAACATGCATACATACAGAAAGTAAGCGCACATGCACTGCCACTTACATGTACATGTAAGTGCCGACTCGAGCTACAAAAATGGGTGAAGTGTTCTTAAAGGTATCGTCCGGTCATGTGTTTTCACCCGACATGTGTTTTCGCTCCCCAAATTCGACTCCCGTTTACCGCGAGATCGTGCGAGATTCTTTGTGATCAGTATCCCTGAAGTGATGACTACACTCAGGGCTATCTCCAACATTCAGGATGTTGAGAATAAAGTTTTCAGTTGTGAGTGATACTCAAAAGTAGAAAGTGTGATTTTGGGTATAGATTACTAATGCATTTTGAGGCTAATGTTCAAACGTTTATAAAAGACACAATCTGTGGTCAAATATTCCAAACTAAACTGTCGTCTGCTCGAGCAACTTTCATTCTTCAGATGTCAGACGGCAGGTCATATGACCCTGTTGAGATCTGGGTTTTTATGGCGTGCCAACGAGTCAAAAGTGTTTAAGTCTTTCTCTAATCGGAGTGACAGTGTTTTGTTTTTCTCCTTTAAATTTTAACTTTGATAAGCTGATGTATCCATGTTTAGGCCTCTCATAATGATGCCAGATATTATGAAAAATGCTGTGATAATATTTCGCATCAAGATAAACAATTAGATTGAATTTTATTTGCCTTTAAATATGTCATGCATGATATTGCAATTATCTATAATTCTCAATCTTGGAATCAAGACTGTTTTAGAATCTTTTTAAAATAAACTCAATTGACCCAGTAAGAAGAATCGAGTCAGGACAATATTACAGCCGTTTTTGAGTGACTTGGTGCGCCATAGCTACTCCAATGTCAATGAACTTTGCCACTCAGCCAAGGGGGTGAAAACACATGACGTCGCGTTTACATAGCGGAATTGGTGTCCCTGTAAATGACGGACAATATTTTCAAAGAAAAGACTTGAACTTCGAGGATTTTTACAGATAATAATCTGGAAGTGTCCAGTTGAAAGGTGTTAGGAGTGATTTTCTGATATTCCATTTCGTTTCCATTTTTGAGAAACTTTCCTGTTATCGGAGCGAAAACCGATAACTGCAGGATAATATCATACTTTGGTTTTTGTCAAAGAAATTCAGATTCATGGGAAAAAATATCAAGGAAGATTCAGTAACAGTCATCTGTGAAAATTTCAGTCCCATACATTGCTCACTTTTTGAGAAAAAAAGCGAATTTAAACAGCCACAATATTTCCTAAGTCTTTTCTCTTTTATTTTTGATCTTTTAAAAGATCAAAAAGATTTTCGGTCGTTGTTTTACTAATTTCTGGATAAATACACCATTTCAGGCGGAAAATTTGTAACGGTAGGTTTCTACCATCACCATTTTCATACCCTGTAAGTTGAACGTAAATCTGTGAACATTTCTGTTTTACCAAAGTATGATACTACCTTTAAAGGCATTGCATACGTTTGGTAATGACTCTGAAAATTTATGGCAATAAAGACTTACTTGGTGAGGAGTACAGCTGCTTTGGATAGTATAATGCATATTGAGAAACGTTCAATTCGAAGTACCGCGGTTATGGAAAAATATGTCACTTTTTATCTCCACAAATTATGAATCTGAGAAGCGTTATGGCCGTAACGCTTCTCAGCTATTGACTAACTGTTCTCTGGCGTGAAATAAACGCTCTAGTTTGTCGCCAAAATCTCAAAAACGCTACCACCTTTTGAATTGAAACTTTCACAGGTTAGTTTTATGGTATATATATACAATTATATTGGTTTGAAACAAACAGTAGGCCCAAATTACCAAACGTATGCAATCCCTTTAATGAGAACAGTTACTCAATTTCAAAATTCAAGGAACTAGGAAATTGTAAAAGAAGAAGGGTTGCTTCGACTCCTGTTACTGTGTACATAGATTTTGAATGGTAGAAAACAAATTTTACAAACGGGATGCTAAATTGTAAAGCATTACCTTATGTTTGAGTATAAATTTGGACAGGAAGAAGACACAAGTATATGCAGACAACTTTGTTTTGGAAACTTATTAAAATTTTGATGTAAGTTTTTCCGTTAAAACTGTAAAACAGTGTACTATACTACAAAATTGTACACAAAAAGTGATAGAAAAAAATTGAATTCAAGCAAAATGTCACGGAATAAAATAAATTTTGAATTTTTAGGAATAGAGAGCGTGCACGTGACGTCACTTGACAGCTTATCGGCCATTTTGGACGGCACGTGTACACACGCACGCCGCGTATGCACGCACACGTACGTACCAGACAGCATCACTATATGCACGCACTTCTGCGTCTCCGTACGCGTCCGGTTGATTTGCAAGCTACGCGAACACATGTGGGTTACATACACTGTACACTGTACGTACGTGCATTATACATGTGTACAGCGTTGCCGTCCAAAGTGGCGTCCTGATCTCGTGACTGCACACCCTCTATAAGTGATTTCCTTAAGCATGTTCTGTGCAGTGCTAGGCCAAGAATTGGGGCTCTAGTACATGTACTGTACCTAGTCAGCTAGTAGGCCTATAGGCCTAGTAGCCTTGGATGCCATTCTGCTCATATATATTCCTGAATTTCTGAAATTCCCAAAACTTGCATGGGAGTTCGCCCATCAAATTCAAGTCACATTATTACAGAATATGAAACAAAAATTAGCTAGAATGATGAGAATTAGCTAGTGCTGGGCAAAATTGGGTAATTTCATATGGTTACTGGTTGTGGGGGGGGAATCAGGTTAACGGTTAACCTATGTAAGAATCATTCAATTTCAGACTTTCTCAGTTAGCAATGATAATTTGTGTACAAATATCTGCAAAATAAACACCCTGGAAGTCAACAATCGGCCCAAACCCCTGGAAACTAAAAGCTTGGGTTTTTCACTATATAAAGGGACTTGTAAAATGTATATTCAATTGTGATGAAAATTTTGCCCTTTCTGTTGTAAGTGGGTCTCTGTTATCTACATTACATCTAGATCCCCTGCATGGTCTGCTCAGTTGTTGTTAGTAACTTCCTGTCAGACTAGAGCTGTGTAAATTTCGTCAGGAAAGACTGGATATGTTCTACATGTTGCACAACTTGTACATGTACATTATGTATTACACACTAGGTATATGTACCGGCACGGTACTCAACTTTCAGAAGACCTTGCCCCAATTATTAGCTGTTTCGCATGCAGCGGAACAGCTTTTGTTTTTCTTATTTTGTTTTTCTTTTTACCTTTTTTTTTTTTGGCTTTTCCGTGTTCAACGGAAAAGGTATTGTTTTTGTTCTGATTTTTTTTTTTTGGCTTTTCCGTGTTCAACGGAAAAGGTATTGTTTTTGTTCTGATTTTTTTTTTGGCTTTTCCGTGTTCAACGGAAAAGGTATTGTTTTTGTTCTGATTTTTTTTTTACTTTCTTCTTCTTCTTCTTCTTCTTCTTCTTCTTGTCGTTGGAATTCCTATAGACAAAGCACAGGGGCATTCTCGGTGGCACTTTAGCCACTTTTAAATTGCCGATTTTAACCAAACTTGGTGAAAACAAAGTCCCCATAGGGTAGTTGTGTCCCGAAACTTTTCGTCATCATGACGTCATCAGGTGTCACGTGACAGTGTCTTAAAGGGGCAAACTTCAGACATCAATTATGAACGAACCCTAAGTCCGATTGAGTTGAAACTTGGTATGTATCTTAGTCGGGAAGTGTTATATCGAAAAATTGCAATGACGTCATCGTGACGTCATTCCCTGATTTTTTATGATTTACTGAAATTTTGGGTCATTAAAGTTCTTTTAACGATATCTAGTAAACGAAACAAGATATCTTTGAATTTCTTTTTGATAATTCTTCAGCATACACCATAGATTAACACTGCATAGACAAAAATTCTGTGACGTCATCATGACGTCATAAAAAATGCGATTTTTATAACGCATAGCAGGAACGGCCGATCGCCTTGAAAATTGGTAGGTTGGTGAATTGGAGGTTCGGGATTGCACTTATGAAGTTACGTCAAGACAGCTTCATTTTTTTATTTTTTATGATTTTTTAAATATTTTTCACGCTATATAGCCCATTGACTTGTACAGGGCAAACAGGAAGTAGCTCCTCATTTAAAAGTGGTAAGAGCTGTGATCATGATTCTTTCACCAAAAGTCAATGTTAGGCAAGGTCTTTCATTTTGACACATTGCTTGACCTCAGTGACCTCTACTTCCGGTCAAACAGGAAGTAGCTCCTCATTTAAAAGTGGTAAGAGGTATGATCATGATTCTTTCACCAATAGACAATGTTAGGCAAGGTCTTTCATTTGTGATATATTGCTTGACCTCTACGACCTCTACTTCCGGTCAAACAGGAAGTAGCTTCAGATTTAAAAGTTGTAAGGGCTTTGATTATGATTCTTTCGCCAAAAGTCAATGTTAGGCAAAGTCTTTCTTTGTGACAGAAATATGACCAAGTCACGTGAGTGTATGATTAAAGGTGCATACTTCAAAGGTATAAAACATAAAATCTTAATCAAATGTCTTTGTATGTATAAGGTTATGTTGATTTTTCTATAAAACGGAAAAGCCTTGTGTTCTGTTTTCAACAGACACAATTTCTAGTTTCTTCTTCTTCTTCTTCTTGTCGTTGGAATTCCTATAGACAAAGCACAGGGGCATTCTAGACCCCACTTTGGCCATTTTTAAACAGCCGATCTTAACCAAACTTGGTCAAAACAAAGTCCCAATAGCGTCAATGTGCATCGAAACTTTTCGTCATCATGACGTCATCAGGTGTCACGTGACAGTGTCTTAAAGGGGCAAACTTCAGACATCAATTATGAACGAACCCTAAGTCCGATTGAGTTGAAACTTGGTATGTATCTAAGTTGGGAAGTGTTATATCGAAAAATTGCAATGACGTCATCATGACGTCATTCCTTGCTTTTTTATGATTTATTGAAATTTTGGGTCATTAAAGTTCTTTTAACGATTTCTTGTAAACGAAACAAGATATCTTTGAATTTCTTTTTGATAATTCTTCAGCATACACCATAGATGAACACTGCATAGACAAAAATTCGGTGACGTCATCATGACGTCATAAAAAATGCGATTTTTATAATACATAGTAGGAACGGCCGATCGCCTTGAAAATTGGTACATTGGTGGATTGGAGGTTCGGGATTGTAATTCTGAAGTTACGTCAAGACAGCGTAATTTTTTAATTTTTTATGATTTTTTAAAATATTTTTTACGCTATAGCCCATTGACTTGTACAGGGCAAACAGGAAGTAGCTCCTCATTTAAAAGTGGTAAGAGATGTGATCATGATTCTTTCACCAAAAGTCAATGTTAGGCAAGGTCTTTCATTGTGACACATTGCTTGACCTCTGTGACCTCTACATCCGGTCAAACAGGAAGTAGCTCCTTATTTAAAAGTGGTAAGAGGTATGATCATTATTCTTTCACCAATAGACAATGTTAGGCAAGGTCTTTCATTTGTGATACATTGCTTGACCTCTACGACCTCTACTTCCGGTTAAACAGGAAGTAGCTTCTGATTTAAAAGTTGTAAGGGCTATGATCATGATTCTTTCGCCAAAAGTCAATGTTAGGCAAGGTCTTTCTTTGTGACAGAAATATGACCAAGTCACGTGAGTGTATGATTAAAGGTGCATACTTCAAAAGTATAAAACTTAAGATCTTAATCAAATGTCTTTGTGTGTATAAGGTTATGTTGATTTTTCTATAAAACGAAAAAGCCTTGTGTTCTGTTTTCAACAGACACAATTTCTAGTTTCTTCTTCTTCTTCTTCTTCTTCTTCTTCTTGTCGTTTGGAATTCCTATAGACAAAGCACAGGGGCATTCTGCACCCCACTTTGACCCTTTTTAAACAGCCGATCTTAACCAAACTTGGTCAAAACAAAGTCCCAATAGCGTCAATGTGCACCGAAACTTTTCGTCATCATGACGTCATCAGGTGTCACGTGACAGTGTCTTAAAGGGGAAAACTTCAGACATCAATTATGAACGAAAACTAAGTCCGATTGAGTTGAAACTTGGTATGTATCTAAGTCGGGAAGTGTTATATCGAAAAATTGCAATGACGTCATCATGACGTCATTCCTTGATTTTTTATGATTTATTGAAATTTTGGGTCATTAAAGTTCTTTTTACGATATCTTGTAAACGAAACAAGATATCTTTGAATTTCTTTTTGATAATTCTTCAGCATACACCATAGATGAACACTGCATAGAAAAAAAAAAGGGTGACGTCATCATGACGTCATAAACAAATGCGATTTTTATAACACATAGTAGGAACGGCCGATCGCCTTGAAAATTGGTACATTGGTGGATTGGAGGTTCGGGATTGTAATTCTGAAGTTACGTCAAGACAGCGTCATTTTTTTATTTTTTATGATTTTTTAAAATATTTTTCACGCTATAGCCCATTGACTTGTACAGGGCAAACAGGAAGTAGCTCCTCATTTAAAAGTGGTAAGAGCTGTGATCATGATTCTTTCACCAAAAGTCAATGTTAGGCAAGGTTTTTCATTGTGACACATTGCTTGACCTCTGTGACGTCTACATCCGGTCAAACAGGAAGTAGCTCCTTATTTAAAAGTGGTAAGAGGTATGATCATGATTCTTTCACCAATAGACAATGTTAGGCAAGGTCTTTCATTTGTGATACATTGCTTGACCTCTACGACCTCTACTTCCGGTCAAACAGGAAGTAGCTTCTGATTTAAAAGTTGTAAGGGCTATGATCATGATTCTTTCGCCAAAAGTCAATGTTAGGCAAGGTCTTTCTTTGTGACAGAAATATGACCAAGTCACGTGAGTGTATGATTAAAGGTGCATACTTCAAAAGTATAAAACTTAAGATCTTAATCAAAATGTCTTTGTGTGTATAAGGTTATGTTGATTTTTCTATAAAACGGAAAAGCCTTGTGTTCTGTTTTCAACAGACACAATTTCTAGTTTTTTTTTTTTTTCTTTTTCCACTTTTTTCCCATAGACATAACACAGGGGTTTTCTAAGAGCCACTTCTACCATTATGCCAATTCCAATCAACTTCATACTTGGCACGTAGTTAGACCAACACCCCGAATAGTGTCCCGCGTATGTACGTCATCGTGACGTCATCACGTGCACAATTACGTCATCATAAAAGTGCACATTTTAGGGCTCTTTATCTCCGGAACGGCAAGTCCGATGCAGCTCAAACTTGGTATGTAAGTATATGGGGACGTGTTATAGACAAAAATTGCAGTCACGTGTTGATGACGTCATCATGTGATTTTATACGAATTATTCAATTTTTGGACCTTTTCTTTATATCTCATGAACGACAAATCGTATTTTCGAAATTCTTTCGGCAATATGTTTGTTAGGCTATAGGCACATGCCACAAAATACCGAAAAGGTGTGACGTCATGATGACGTCATCAAAAAGCCGATTTTCTGATTCACATATAAGGGAATATCCGATGGTGATGAAACTTGGTGGGTAGGTAGGGAATGGTACTAGTATCCGAAATGTGAAGTGACGTCACGATGACGTCATCGGCTGATTTTTTATTGATTTTTGAATAATTAATGTTGCCATTTTTTTCACAGAAACACATATAAGCGAATATCCGATCGTGATGAAACTTGGTGGGTAGGTAGGAAATGCTATTACTATCCCAAATGTGAAGTAACGTCACGATGACGCCATCGACTGATGTTTTATTGATTTTTTGAATAATTAATTTTGCCATTTAGAGTCAAACATAACACAAAACACGGTCTTTGGAACTTTTTGGACCGCTGATATGGCTATCTATAGTAGTGGGCCAATTGTGTACACGTGAACGGAGCACGACATAGCTAGAAAATCAATAATTTTGCTGTTTCCACCGCCCATATGCACAACCATACATATACTATGCGCGCTGGCCTATAGTAGCTTCTGCCATTTCTGTGTTTCTCATGGCCGTGTGTATACATCTAGGCCTATCTGTATATGTGTATTGATGGATGAGTGACGACGCTCCTGGTAGTTGTTTAGGACAATTAAGACCGTACCGCTGATAAACTATTTCTCTGTCCTGGGTCAATTTTATATATATTATATGTATTTTCTAAAACATACACGAAACAGCTCAGTGTTTGTTAACTACAAACACAGGTCTAGTTTCATTTTGTTTTTGGTCACTTGTACAAGCAGGCAGTAATGCCTCATGGTGAATTAAGTGAACTGTATAAGCCTTAATTAAATCGCGAGTTGAAATTGAACAATGTCTGGTACACTGAATTCTTTCACTGTACGTAAACATCAAAACCTGAATTCTCCAGATTAACTTGACACTGACATTCTGCTACAGACATCTTGCACCAAGTGAAATCCAAGAAAGCCTTTCTTGTCTTTAATTTTAAATGTCTAAACAAAATGACACCTTTGTACATGACAAATCTATTCTCACCTAGTACACAATAGACCGATCCATTAAGCCCCGCCCTATTTTGCATTGACCAATCACAGCCGGGAAAATTGGATCACCAATTGCAGCAGCCATTTTGGTGATCTCAGGCTGGAGATCGCGGTATTGATTACAGTAGTGTTTACGTTTACGAACTGGAAAAACAATAAATACCTTCCTCTGCAAATGCAGCACAACTTCACAAGTACAGTATATTTCTGCTACAAATTGATGGTGTTTGTATTTTCATTGTAATTCTGACTCTCGATGGCCTGGTAAGAGACGAAACGTACATTTGTGACTTTTTCCAAAACCAGAGTCCCATGTAGAGATAAGTGCTTTCGGTGATGGGCGTGCAACGCGTGTTGGCGATCGTGACACGTTACGCGCACGCGTGTGCGTCGTTGCTTGGCCGTTGCTATGGTGGGCGTGGCCTACTGGATCAGTCTATTGCACATACATGACTGTATTCATGAAACAAGTCAATTAACCAATAAGGCATTGAAAGTTACCTTTAACTATAAAGAAGGAGTGCTATGTCAAAAGTTTTGCTGTAAGTGATGAAAACATATTGAACCTCCCCGAACAACTCAGAACAGTTGATTTGCTAGATACATTTCAACAAGAAAGAATGTCAGGCTGTTACATGTACATTAAATTGTAATAGTAATTGAATTCATTTGTAATTAAATTATGCTCATCCATTGAGTTTTGAAAGAGTACATGTACTCTTTCAATTGGTCATATTTTTGCCAATTTCAGCCAGATTTTCCTTAAATTGTACATAGTGATATCCAAGACATTATTGTATCATATAATTGAATCTTGAAGTGACAAACAATTTTAACACAATGGTTCCCGACACAGTGTTGCATTTTTTCTGGGACACCCTGTACATGTATGTAACAAGGCCAAGGTTATACATTACACAGCCCAATAATGGAAATCTGTAACACCCAAATGCCGACCTTTATTCACACAATGGACAGGGTGTCTCTAAAGGAATTTTCATCATAAACAAGATGGCCAATTTCCTCCTCTGCATTGACCGGAAAGAAGTTTCCAGATCAGAAAGTGTGAAATTAAAACAGTGGGTTGAACAATACAAAAAACCAGTGGGCATATTTCATAGAGCTGCTTTTAAGCCCTTGTAATTAAAAAAAAATGATTGATTTCCCTCCATTTCACTGCTTGAACTTTCAGTAAAACCCTGTGTTATGCTGTGCAGCAACTGCACCAAATGTATTTTTCAAAATTGACAGGCTATAAAGGCAAAGTAACTATCTGTCAACATTTTATTAGATGTTAGTGGCTTATGTGAAGTACTGCTGCACTTCAACCAAGCAGGCCTACCATAATAAGCAGTTTTACAGTTAAAGGTACAATACATGATTGGTAAAGGTCACATGACAGCACAGCAAAGAAGAATTTTCTTCCTTAGACTTCAAGGGGTCACAGGTTCCAATCCTGCTCCAGCCATTTTTCTGTTGTTCACTTTTTAGTAATGATTAATTGTCTACTTTTTTTTTAAAGCTTATCATTTTATTTTGTCAAAGTAAGTGTATTGTGTTTTAGTTTTAGTTGGTTTACAAACGAAATCAACTGGAATCAGTTTTAGGTTTTTTTCAAGTGAATTTTGTTGTCCAGTATTTGATAGAGAACTATTTCACAGGAATACATGTATGCTACCAAGTATGATAGACCCCTAGTGCCTTTGAAGAGCTCAGAATTGTGAGTCCCATTTTTCCCATTTTTTTACTTCAATATGTGGTTTATAGCGATTTTGGGGATAAAAATTGATGAACAAATTGAAGAGAAGAGTTCTGAAATGAACTGGCAATTTCAGAAATGTACTTACTTTTTTTAGAAGAAGCTGCAACTTAGTAACAAGTTCACCCGAGAGAGGCTTGTGTGTTGATCACACTAACTGTATCTAACCAGCGCTTAATAGTCAGTCAACTTCCCCATATGCGGGATGAGATTGTTCATACAGCATTTAAGAATCTGTCCATAATATACGTCGTCACAGGAACTTGGATTCATGGTGAGAAATTACACCATAAGTGGACACTCATGTTTCCTGACTCCCTTTTTATGCTGCAATCTCAAAAACGTTTTTGACCGCGACCCAGTGAGCAGCCACCCGCGAGCACGTTCATTTTGTCGGCGAGCCAGTTTTGAGAGTGATATGTGCTAGACGTCATTACGCCTCTAGTTATGATAATGCATTGCCAGGGAGTTTCCAGCCTGTGACCTTGATGGCCTTTTGCGTAGACTGGAGCGAGCAAACACAGCGAAAAGACGTAATACGCTACACTGCCTAAACAAAACATCCAACTTTCTGCCAGTTAGATTCCAGGACCGCAGCGTGGGGAGAAAAAAAAATACCTGTAGCAAGGAATTTTTTTTTAAAATAATTTGTATGAAAGGGAAAATTGTCATGTTTCATTGCAGATTCAGTAACAAATATGAAATAGTGCTGCCCACACAGAAACTGCGGCAGGAATGAATGCCCCTTTTACTGCTCTTCCCCAGTTTTTCCAAAAATATGTTCGTTTCTTGGTTACCGGTAATTCAATATTTTATGTACACCTAGCCCCTTTGTGTGAAAATGATCCCCACACCAAACAATTCAAGTTTGAACTGGTGGTACATGTACATCATGTTCTGTACAAAGCACCCATCCACCAAGGCTTGACAAAGTAAGAATAGACCAGTTGGCCACAAGCTCTGCTCTATTTCACAGATTCTTGCATTCAAACTGTGCATTCATACAAGTTTTGTTGTTGTTGTAAATCTCCGCTAGATTGCCCTAACTGAAGGCCTATAGATGTAGTGTAATACCAGTACCACCTACTTACATACAGAAGGCATTTAACCTGACCTAGAAGTGATGCTGATTGTCAGTGGACGATCAAGGGACGATAAAAAGGTCCATTCAAACTGGTCCGACCTCAATTTGCTGATCTGACAGTAAACTTGTGCCACTGTAATTGTTTTTGCAAGAACAATACAAGTAATAAACTGAGCATGCAAACTGTTCATCAGCCAAAATGACCTGAAATTGATAACATGCTTAGAGTTGGGAGGGCCTAACGCGTTTCAATCCTAGCAGGATCTTTATCGAAGGCTATAATGACCAATTGTAATTGTTTTTGGCTCACAAGGCCATACAAAAAAAATTGTTGTATTGGAGTAACGGAGGGTTGGAAAATAGGGTAGGGCGGGCGGATTTTTTATTTTTTATTTTATTTTTTTTCCCTGTATTAAATGCTTTTTTCCTGTATATCACAGTATTTGACGAGTCAAATAAAGACACAACTTAAACCAGTCTGGTTTCCATCTTTTGCTCCTTTTAAGCTTGTAATCTGCATACAAATTTGCGATTTTGTTTTTGATTTTTTGATTTTGTTTCCCGATTTCTTTTTTAAATTTCTTTTTCTTTTTTTTTTTTGGTTTAAAATGTTTACGGTCCGGGCATATTTTTGGGTCGGGCGGGTTACGCCAATACAACAATTGTTTTTTTATGGCCCAACTGTTGAACTCCCAGGTTTCATTGCAGTATTTCCCCATTCAGTGGGCATATGTGTACATGTATAATAGGATATGAAGGACAATGTATAAAATAATTTGCACCAAAAATTCAACAATAGTCAAATGGTACAATTTTAGAATGTGTGCTGTATGAAAATTATTCCCCAACTATGTAGAATACTTACTAGTATAATCATCAAATAACCACAAGGGAAGCTGACTCAATTTAAATTCATTGAAGAGTGAGCAAAGAAAATTAGGGAGACTTTCTCATTGGGTCGCACGTGCACAAACTTTACTTACCTATTTCTAAACATCCTCCAAACCAATGAGAATTGACATAATTTGTTCATATTGAGCGCATTCTCTGTCTTCTATTAAAATATGGACACCAGAAAGTCTCCCTATTTGCAGATGTCTCCCAAATGTTCACTTTTAGACTCTTAAAGTGTCTCCCTAATATGCAATTTATGAATAAAATGTATCCTGCACGAAATAACCCTGTACATAGCTCAGTATTCATCTTGATGATTCAGTCCTTACTGTAAACAGGTAAAGGAATGTTTGTTTGTTTGTTTGTTTGTTTGATTTTGTGACAGTGAACTGCATTGATCGCCACATGGAGGCTGATCCTGACCGAGTCGCCTTGATCTGGGAGAAAGATGAACCTGGGCAGGAAGAGAGGGTTACTTACAAGTGAGTATTAAAATGAGAACAGTTAACCCAAACCCCCTAGGCGTTTGTGTGGGGTACCATACTCAATCCAACTTAGTCCAACATCTGCTAAAAATAAGGTTACTGCTGAATCCTACAAATCCAACTCTGAAATAACTAGTGGCTGTTCTGCGCTGGACTGCTGAATCCACCAAATCCAACTCTGAAATAACTAGTGGCTGTTCTGCACTGGACTGCTGAATCCAACAAATCCAACACTTGGTCAGAAATGAGACGACTGCTCGATCCAACATACCAACTTTACATATTGTAGAGTAACCTGCTCAATCCAACAAAGTACAACAAGAATATCAACCATCTGTTTACTGCTCAATCCAACAGTGTCCAACAAGCAGTAAAAAAAACAAAAAACAGTTGGAATATGTTGTGCTGAGCAGGGGTCACTCAACAGTCCCTGGTCACTCTGTGCCCCTTTCCTCTGGGGCCAATTTCACGGCCCTGCTTAGCACAACAATTTTGCTAATGATTTAATTTCTATCTTAATAAAAACATTGCATTGCTGCGAGTATCTATAAAATGATCCATGTGATATAGCGGTATATATGCATGGTTTTATGCCTTTTGACTGCTTAACGAACAAAGATAATTGACTATTAGGGACACCACCAACATAGGGCTGGATAGCTCAGTTGGTAGAGCGCCTGTACGGTATTCAGGAGGTCACCGGTTTGAATCCCACTCCAGTCAATTTTGTCTTTGTTCACCTTTCAATGGCGTTAATAAGAACAGCATTAATAACCAAATTTCCATGTGTTGTGTATGACTTGTTCTTTGGCTGTTGTTCGCTGACAATGAATATTTAAAATGGAATTTGTAATAGTGGTTTGTTTTATTGAGCAAGACTTGTTGTGCTGAGCAATTATTTTGTGCTTAACAGCTCCATGAAATTGGCCCCTGATCCTCTCATCCATCTATGTGTATCCTTACTTGCAAGTTGTCTTGTCATTTAGCCTTTGTGAAAGATCCTGCAAGGATCGAAACGTCAAGCCCTCCTACATACATTGTATAACTCAAAGCAATTTATAAGATAAGTTAAAATTGCTTTGTAAGAATGGAAATTCTTTATCCTATTTTCCAAATATGCAGACAGCTGTATGAGATGACCAACCAGATCGCTAATGCATTGAAGACCAACGGGATTCAGAAAGGTGACCGCGTGGCCATCTACATGCCTGTGTCTCCAACAGCCGTGGCAGCTATGATGGCATGTGCACGCATTGGAGCCATCCATAGGTGAGAAATTCTTCGCTAACTGGACGTCTTGCTTATGAATTCCACGTGACATATGTATTTCATGCGTAGCAGTTCCCGTAAGTACAAATATAGGCCGTACTGGATTCCATCTCACTCAAAAACATGGATAAATGAAAAATGGGCAAATATTACCATTGTCTTCACTTGAACTTTTGACTTGGGTAACTTAAATGTGCACGCATGGAAGAATTACCGAGCTGTCAATACTAGGCTCATGAGTGTACCCGACTCGCACTGACCGCACTGGACTTTTCGTCTCGGGAAAAGTGTCTTGGAAATTCTTCCTAGGCAGAAGTTGGTTAGTAGAAATACCTGCGCGGTTCGGGAAAAGTAACTGAGGAAGACTTCCTGAGACATCCGCACTGGACTTAAAATGGGTAAAGTACCCAGCGTCTTGGTAACTTTATAATAATAATAATAATAATATAGGCATTTATATAGCATTCTTACACACAAGAGTGGTATCACAAAGCTGTACACTATTATTATCCCTGGTCATCGGGCCCATTTACATTCCTAAAACAATCTCAGCTCCCTGGGGAGTATACAGCCTTGTGCTACCATAAGGTGCACAGAGGCTAATCAAACCACAAAGCCATCTCTACCCTCGCAGGTACCCATTTACACCTGGGTGAAGAGGAGCAATATGTGACAAAGCGTCCTGCCCAAGAATGCAAGCACCATTAGCACATGGCTGGATTCGAACCCACAATCTGTATATTGACCACAAGATCTTGATAACGACACGCCAGACCACTAGGCCATAGCACTCCACTTTGCCCCCCCCCCCCCCTGCGGACAAGGCTTAATAGATAAACAAGATAAATGGCTGAAACACCTCGTGGGAATCTAAAAGCACAAATAACACAGGCTTTGACGGTCGTTGTTCATGCGTTCTGCTCGTTTATTCTACTTTCCTACTACAAAAGTTCCTCCCTCCCCTCAAAATTGAAACCTTGTCAAGATCAGTTTTAATCAGTGTGTTGAATCGTAGGTTAATTACTTTCTTCATTCATGAAGGGAGGTGTTGGTCAGGCCCTGTTAAACACCATTATGGTTTGTGAACGTGTGGGCGGAAGGTGGGGTTCCATACGAACAAAATATCTTATAACAATGTGGTGAAAAAAACGAAAAAGAAACCAACACAAAAGAAACCCAACAACCATTGTACCATGTGTTAACATAAAATTCTTTTCATAAAATGTTTTGTCATCGTCAGAAAGTGACAATACTTCAAACAGTGCACAGAAAGCTGGCTGTAAATTGCTGTTTGTACGCGTAGTTGTTTTTTAAAGGTACTATCATACTTTGGTAGACAGCTCTGTACTGTTCATAAACAAAAACAAACCTGTACAAATTTCAGCTCAATTCATCATTGGAATTAGTAGAAAACAGCAAAGAATAGCCGTTGCAGTTGTCACATTCTGAGGTACCTGTAATTGTAATTGTGAGGTTTTAATCCCACTGTTTTTGGTCTTTTGTTGTAGTCATTTCTGGATAAATACAGCATTTCTAGCAGAAAAAATGGTATGTTTGTACCAGGTCTATCTTAATATCCTGTAATTAAGTTATAGGTAAATTTGTGAACATGTTTGGTTTGGTTTCCTACCAAAGTATGATACTACCTTTAAACATGGATTGATCCAATGAATATTACATAAAGAAATATGTGTAGGGTTTATAACAGTTTAATTTGTTCTAGTCTACAGATTTCAAGCGATCCATATGGGCTTGTCTTTACAATTCCACCAAGATTAGTCAAGCAGTGCACAGAAAACTGATTGAATTGCTGTTGTTTTTTCTAAACATAAACTGATGCAATGAAACTGAGATGAAGAAGGGGATTTGGGTTTTGTGACAGTTTAAAGGTAGTATTATACTTTGGTAGCATACCGAAACAGACATATCCACAGATTTACATATAACTTATACAGGGTAAGAAGATTGTGATGGTAGAAACATACCGTTAAAACTTTTCTTCCTGAAGTGCTGTATTTATCCAGAAAAGAGTAAAACCAATGACTAAATTTTTAAAGATAAAAAAAATAACAGTGAAAAGACTTAAGAAATGATACTGTGGCCATTTTCCACTGTTTTCTCAAAAAGTGGACACGGAAAACTTCACAGATGACTGTTACTGTATCTTCCTTGATATTTTTGCCAATGAATCTGCATTTCTTTGACAACAACCAAAGTATGATATTACCTTTAACCATGGAGTATTATAAGGAAAAGTACTTCATGGTTTAACATTGAATGGTCTAAAGATTTCCAAAGATAAGCATAAAGGGCTTTCACACTAGACAAATTCCCCGGGGAATTGGTAGGGCTTTGAGGTATTTTGGTCGGACCTTTCACACTACCAATGAAATCCCCCTGCTCAACTTTGCTCGGGAGTAGGGTTAAAGCCAAAATCCCGGGGATTTACGTTTTCCAGAGGAAAAGCAAAGTTCTAGTGAAATAGTGTCCCTGGGAGTTTCCATGGGTCTAGTGTGAATGATTGCTGGGGTAAAAATTCCCCAGGGACTTGGCTCTGCAGTGTGAAAAGGGCTCGAATCTTCAATAGCGACTAAATTCCACCAGAGGGGATTATACATAATGTGCTTAAAGCTTTCTAGGGCAAATACATGTAAATAGGTTTCTATGACGCTACAGGTTTGGTGTGTATGACATCAAACCAGTACCTGGTGTGAAGTATTGGCACCAATACTCAAAACCATTTTCCTCAGTACACAATTTGAAACGCTTAAAAAGTTGCAAATTTGGAATTGTTCAGAACTGAAGTAATATTGAAAATAAAAAAGAGAATGTGTACTTCCTTGCCACCATGACTAGACGTTTGTGTTTTTAGGATTTTATCATATAAAACAGTGTTGTTGTTTTTTGCATCAAGCATTTCGTCACCGACACCATGAAGTAGCATGCAACTTACAAGAAAATGTATTTATATTTTGAGATATAGCCGTTTTAAATTCACGACTTTTTAAAATCAGCTTATTTCAAATAAAACTCATTTATTACGACTTTGTTTTACTTCCTTCTCAAAAATATCTTAGTTCATTGCACAAATCCACTTATTTTAAGTTGTTCACGGGTATCAATTTTACTACATGTAGTAATTATCCTTTAACATGTGTTTAACTTTGTGAAAATGAAAAATTGTGTAAATGTTAATATTACAGTATCATGAAGTAACACGCGTGCGCGTAAAAGCATAGGCGCACAACTCGTATAAAATGGATAAAATTGTTAAATATTTGTTTTAAATGAAATTTTCCATAAATTATGGAATGTGTTTAATTGCAGTGTTGTGTTTGCTGGATTCAGTGCTGAGGCTCTTTCTAGTCGGGTCATCGACGGTAAGAATTCTCCTATTTAACATCATATCACCAGTCTTCCATTCACAGTGTGTTAGACCCAAAGTCTGACCACCCTTCGGTTTCATGTGCTCGTTAAAATCATAATTACAAATGGGGTATTTAGGGAGACACGTTAGCATCTAAAAGTGGACATTAGGAGACATCGTGACTTAGGGAGACTTTTCAATGTCTCCCTAATGTACCAGCTACCTTTTAAAGACATATTGTTACTGTCCATATTTAAATAGAAGACAGAGAATGCTCTCAATATGAACATATGTCAATTTCAAGTTCATTGGTTTGGAGGATGTTAAGAAATAGGTAATTAAAGTTTGTGCACGACCCTATGGGAAAGTCTCCGTAAGGTCCCATCCTCGGTTATGTAAAAATTCCTTTTAATGACAAATATGTTTAAAACTGAAATTATCGAATAAACCGCATCATGGGAACCTGACCAGACTCATTCAAGCCTTTTAGAGGTGCATAAACACCCTGATAAAGAAAATATATTAATTTTATCACTGGGCAGGGGAAGGGGGCGGGGGACTTCATGGAGGTACCCTGGTCACTGCTTCTTCCAAGGTTAAGAATCTTCTGGGTTTTTCTTAAGGAAGTGCCGTTGCCTAGAGAAAATTGTTCAGTTCCTTCATGAACAAAGTTTCTACCTTTAGTACCAGGGGCCAATTTCATGTAGCTGTTTAGCACAAAAATAATTGCTTAGCAGAAAATGTCTCGCTCAATAAAACAAACTCCATTATTGAAGAATAATTCCATTTGATATTCATGATCAGCGAACAACAGCCAAAGAACAATCACAAGTGATACACAACACATGAAATTTGGTTGTTAATCCTGTTTTTATTAAGACAGAAATTTCATGGTTAGCAAATTTGTTGTGCTAAGCAGGGCTGTGAAATTGGTTCCGGGATATCTTGTTACCTTAGCATCTATCAAACATTTTTCCGCTGTCTCTGTAGCTGGAGCGGAAACCATCATCACCTCGGACCAGGCAGTCAGAGGAGGAAAGATCATCGCCCTCAAGAAGACGGTGGACGATGCCGTCAAACGATGCCCCAACATCAAGAGAGTCTTCGTAGCCAAAAGGACAGGGAACCCTGTACCCATGACCAAGATGGACATTCCTCTTGAAGAGGTTGGTCAAACTGTTTTGCCCTCTTCCTTCAAGAACAAATGATTTTAACCTTCTCCTCCCCATCGTATCCCCTCGATTACGTCACACATTGACATCAATTTAAATAGCGCCACCAACGGCCAGTTTGGGTAAAAAGTCTCAAGAATTTAGAATTATTATTAGATTTTATTTTACAATAATTATTATTGGATAATAAAAAAAGAAAAGCCCTATTGTATATTATGAGAAAGTTCTTCTATGTCTTATAAACGAGGATTTGCATGTGTTTCATTTATTTTACCAGTCGTTATTCTCCAACTTTAAAAGGCGTCCTCCAATTGGTCAATGCGCACAGTTTGATTGACAAGCCGGAAGGGTCCATTAGCAATGGTCACATCTGTGCTCCTTATATCCAGTGTCGGAGGATCCAACTTTAAGCTTGCAATTTGACGGCCAGATTTGTTCATGAATGTCTTCTTTGTTTGCAGG
Organism: Astropecten irregularis; assembly: GCA_963971285.1. Taxonomy (NCBI): domain Eukaryota; kingdom Metazoa; phylum Echinodermata; class Asteroidea; order Paxillosida; family Astropectinidae; genus Astropecten; species Astropecten irregularis. Next base: position 26,826,179 of record OZ020245.1, on the reverse strand, counting down.
CCATGTCCAAAGAGTCCAAGGAATGCGAACCGGCTGTCATGGATGCTGAGGATCTCCTGTTTATGCTGTATACCTCTGGATCCACAGGAACACCTAAGGGTCTCTCCCACTCCCAAGCGGGCTACCTCCTCTACGCCACACTCACACATCAGGTACGCGCCCTCTCATGCTTGTTTTCTCAAAGCTAGGAAGTAAGCACTATAGAGCCTGTTTGTTTCAGGCATGAGATCTGCGAGCCTGCTGAACCGGTCAGTCCTTTCACGAAAAGGCTAATACAGATCGCAACATGCGTATTAATCTTAAATGCTAAGCAAAGTGTGATGTCACAATACTAGCTGCTATGGAAACATGAACAACTCATCTAAAAGATGAATCGCAAATCTTTGTGAAATCGACCACGGATCCCATTTTTAGCGTATCCTGCATGGGACGTGGATCTGCAAGATCACTGATCGTGTGCCGAAACAAACAGGCCTATGGTTTCCCTATTCCAACTGTGGACATTCAGTTGTGAATGTCCCGTGTTGGGGAGTCTGGTTGACATAGTGGTTCTTTTTGGCGGCCCGGGTAGTCCAGCTAGGACCAAAACCCAATCCCACCAAAATTGTGGGATTGGGTTTTCAGTCCCCACATGGTTCCATGGGACTTCACCCAGAATATTACTCTGGGGTTTTCCTGTTGTATCTACATCTACAACTATCTTCTACTTTTAAGTAAGGTTTCATCAGGCTTTTGAGCTACCATGCTTAGGGCGCTTTTGAAGAATTCTTTGTTTCATTTCCAGAAATTAAAGATTTTATGATAATGATAATAATAATTTCTATGAATTCTGCATTAGGGTGACAATCCCATAGACCTGTGCACATGCACACAAATTAAATAAAACCTTCTTTTTTTTCCTTGTTAGGAAACATGCCTGATCCAAACTTTATAGACAAAGGTTTTGCACTACAAAGATTCCAAAAAATTCAAACAGTGAAATTCTTTCTAGTTTTCGAGAAAAAATATTAAGGTAACACAAGTTGTCAGCCTAAGGAGGTCTAATGCCCTATACAAACTGTCGCTCTTACGTCAAATTCAGTGAAACAAATTTAATACAAACAAATCAGAATTTTAAAACCATCATCATTCCAGCTGAAGCCATTTTTGTCATGTCAAAAATGTCAATTGAGTATCCCTTTCACGTCAAACTCCAACTTTTGATGGATAATGATTGATTGTCTTGTCACCATTTTTTTTTTCTGGTGAGCTACAATAAAAAAAATGCAATGAAGTCTTTATTTATTTGTCGGAGCATCAGACCGAGCAGGCTACAAACATCGGAGGCATTTTTGTGTCCGTGGGTGTCGGGAGTGATTATTTCTGCATTCTCCTTTTTTCGAACCTTTTTTCTTTTGAACAAAAGGGCTTGGGCATATCCAGACGGCTTTGCTGATATAGTTTGTGACTGTAGTACAATGCCTAGGACTAGTGCTGCTTATATCCCAGTGCTGCTTATCGGTAAACAAAATCTTTAAGCTGCAGCTGTGTGGCAGAACAATTTGCTCTGTAGAGCATAAGATGGGCATTGATGGCAAGTGCGTTTAGGCACAGGGCTCTCACCAATGTGGCCTAGGTTCGATCCTGGCTTGGGTCATATGTAAATTGAGTTGTGCGTTGGTTCTGTCCTATGCTACAAGGGTTTTTTCTGGGTTCTCCGGTTTTTCCTCCTTTCTAAAAAAATCAAACACTTTCTATCTCCGACTATGCTCCGTGATCATATATGGGTTGATGTGGCTGGCAGCCAAGGGCACCCATGAATGCCAGCAACTGGATCATGTTGAAGTCGCATCCTTCGCAATTCAGCACCCCAGCTGCATGTAAATAAGGATGATTAGCCTCCCAAATTATCATTATTATAACCGCATTCTACAAAAAGTAGCAAGAAACTTGTCACAAACAAGTTTAGCAAATGTGTTTCAAACAAGTAGGCAAGAAACTTGTTCCATTAAGTTAGGGAGACAGTTATGAATAAGTTAATAAAAACTTGTTACAACAAAGTTGATAGTAACAACTTAAGCTTAACTTATTGCAAAAAAGTTTAGCAAAATAGCTTTTTGTGCTTTGCCCATTCACCATTGATTTGTAATGTTATGTTACCCATTCACCAGCAACATGACACCTAAACTTAACAATCACTCCTTTTTCTATAGATTTTTAGATTCAAAGTCTAAGGCCATATACAAATGTCAAACCTCAGCCATGTCTAATTCAATACATTGCAATCGACATAAAAGTGGCGGTAGTTCAGTGTTGCTTGGTTAGTTTTCTGTTAACCTTAATGCAAATTTCAACATGGCGGAGCAAGAGAGAGTTATGATATTGCAACATATTTTTATTGCGAGAAGGTGGCGCTCTCTCCTGCAACAGCTGTTGGGAGCGGGCATAAGCAGTATGAAACGGTACTGACTTGGGACGTTTCAATTTTAGACATGGCAGAAAATCAACTTTTGAAGCCGTGCCGCCCTTCTGCCGTTAATAAGCGGCAAGACCTGCCAAACTTACAACAGAAAGCCGGCAGTTGCTTCAAATGTCAAATTTCTGCCATGTCTATTTCAAATCTTGGGCCAATATTTGAATGAGACACGGCAAAATTTTGGCATTTGAAATGAGCCTTAGATATTTATTGCCACACTAAGATAGAAAGAAATGAAATTTGTTCTCACCATGCACACCATGCACACCATGATGCAATTATTAAAGGTAGTATCATACATTGGTAAGAGACCAAAACAGAAATGTTCACAGATTTGTATATAACTTACAGGGTATGAAGATGGTGGTGGTAGAAACCTACCATTAACATTTTTTTCGCCTGAAATGGTGTATTTATCCAGAAATTAGTAAAACAACAACCAAAAATCTTTTTGATCTTTTAAAAGATCAAAAATAAAAGAGAAAAGACTTAAGAAAAACTGTGGCTGTTTTTCACTGTTTTCTCAAAAAGTGGGCACCTTAATTACGTATGGGACTGAAATTTTCACAGATGACTGTTACTGTATCTGTCTTGATATTTCAGCCCGTGAATCTGTATTTCTTTGATAAAAACCAAAGTATGATATTACCTTTAAAGGGAATCTAAACTAATTGATCATCACAGTTTTATCAGATTACACAGGGTAATAAATAAAAAAATTAGAATTGTGACATAATTTGAAAATCTGTCAATTTGACACCAAAAGTCAAAAGCTGAACCAAGTATAAAGCTTGGATCATACCCCCTGAAAAAGAAAGTGAAAGAATGTCCAATGCAGCTAGCCAAAAAAAAGCAGAACTAATGGGCAAAATGTGCCAGTGATTAGGGTTTAGCCCGACTGCGAAATAGAAGTGGTACAGTAAAGCGCACCATCCAGTTGTAAGCTTTCAAAAAGGCCCCTCGATCTTAACACATGCACGGTTCACATGTTGTTATACCCGGCTGCAGTTACTGATTCAATTTCACGGATGCTGATTCAGTTTATTATGATGGACAAACGAAAAAGTTATTTCACACTGGGCCCAGGGAACTTTCTTTATGTTTGCTCGGCAAAGAAAAACCCCACCTAACTCTGGCTGGCTGGCTGGCTAGGCAGGTATTGTGTGCTTTACAATCCTGAGCTGAATACAGAAGTAAGAGGTGGTGCCTATTTTTAATCAGGAGTTATTCAAAACACATTAAAGGCATTGCATACGTTTGGTAATGACTCTGAAAATTTATGGCAATAAAAACTTACTTGGTGAGAAGTACAGCTGCTTTGGATAGTATAATGCATATTGAGAAACGTTCAATTTCAAGTACCGCGGTTATGGAAAAATATGTCACTTTTTATCTCCAAAAATTATGAATCTGAGAAGCGTTATGGCCGTAACGCTTCTCAGCTATTGACTTACTGTTATCTGGCGTGAAATAACCGCTCTAGTTTGTCGCCAAAATCTCACAAACGCTACCACCTTTTGAATTGAAACTTTCACAGATTAGTTTTATGGTATATATATACAATTATATTGGTTTGAAACAAACAATAGGCTCAAATTACCAAACGTTTGCAATCCCTTTAAAGATACTGTAAGCAACTGGTCATATCATTTTGGGGTTTTTATGAGAGCATTAGGGGTAGTTATTTTTTTTTTAAGAGAGCAGTCCTGACCACCAACTTAGTTTCCAAAATGTATGTTGTAACTGTTAGTGTTACACCCTTGTATAAACTGTTAGTGTTACACTAGCCTATGAACATTTCATCTAAATTGGTTTGTTTGTAAGAAAACAAACAATGCTTTGTTTTTTACTTTTCTTTGTCATATGAATTTATGCAAATTCCTGTTGTGGTTGATTTTGTTTGATTCCTGCCATCAAAATCAGCTGTCACATTTTGGGAGATACATGTATTCAAATATGTATGTATTCTTTTAGAATTAAGAATTTCTTTGTATTTTTTAGAGTGGAGCTTTATAATAGCGCTCCGCACTAATGACGTCACAAAATCCCCGGATGTCAGACAAACATTGACTCACAGTGTGAGTCACACACGTAGTGTACATGCACGCGCACACCCACCTAAGTGTGCATGGTTGCAATGTTTGTCTGAGGTCCGGTGCTATTTTTAGCGCAAGTGCGGAGCGCTATTGGAGGTGTAGGTATTGGGGGTATTGGGGGTATTTTTGAACTGTTAAACTGACGAAGCATTTTTGAATGGTGATGGGAAGAGAGTTCCAACTTTTAGGACCGGCGATGGAAAATGCCTGGTCCCCAGCTCTCCTAGAGGTATGAGGAACTACCAGATTGTACTGTGAGCGAAGACCTTGGCGTTTGGGTCTGCTGAGATCAAGAATATCCAAAATGAATATAAAGAATATGTTTTTTTTGTCTGTATATTTCCTGAACGAAGTGCAGAAATGAGGTCAGTATTAAAAAAGAGTGTGCGGTAATTTATATCCGGTCTAATTGTCTGCAAAAGTGCGTTTATGAATGGTCCAAATGTGTGGGAACCCTGGAAAGTGTAAGCACCCATAATTCACTTTCTGTATCACAGTTCATCGGACCATTGGAACATTGCCAAGCAAAAGCACGCATTTTTTTTTGATAATTTGGTGAGACCTATTTTTGCGGTGGGTAGGGGGGGGGGGGGGTCGTTCTAAACTGTTACACTTCAGTTGGCATGAGCGATTTTGCCAATTTTTGTTTCCAGGTCTATATGGCGTAATTGCATTGAAATGGCCAAGGTCATGTTGTCACGACCCACTCACGTGTCTGTAAATGAAATTATAGCCCCTGCCACCACACCTTAGATCAACAATATGAACAACAAGAGAGTTTTATTGTTGTTTCTAAACCCTATTCAGGGAGTTTATGTATCCTTGAACCAATGGTTATTCTATTTTTCTTTCATAAACCGTAGAAATAATAAAGACCACTTTCACCTTGACAGAAAAAATGGGGTTTCTGGGTGAATTTTCTGCTCCCCTTCTTCTCTTTTACATTCTTTTTTTCACGAAGGCAATCTCAGGGGGTTTAGGAAATGGAGGCTAAGGCTCAGGCTCAGGCTCAGGCTCAGGCTCAGACTCTGTTATCTAGCTAGCTCTGTCATCCATGTGCTGAAAATATAGGTTGTGGTTTTTCATTGAAGCTGAAGCTCTGTTTTCTTTTTCAAACCAGAGAACCTAGTTTCCAAACCACAGCCAAAAGCCTCTATATTGATACCCAATTTTTTTTTTTATTGGAGCCTGATTTCAGGCACACACAAACAAACCGCATCTAGGTGGCTAATGTACATTGTATGGAGACGTGTACAATTGAGAATAGCTCATTTTGCAACACGGTGACATGTACATGTAGTCAATTGTACAACATGAAAAACTGCCAAGACCAGCCAAACAGTTTGTATTATTTTATAAGGTATTATACTTTGCTAGCATACCGAAAAAGAAATCTTCACTGATTTACCTTTAACTTACAGGGTATGAAGATGGTGATGGTAGAAACATACCGTTAAAATTTTCTGCCAGAAATGCTGTATTTATCCACTATCCAGACAAGAGTAAAAGAGTCAAACCAATGACCGAAAACAATTTCGATCTTCGTAAAATCCAAAATTCTGTAAAAAGATTTTCAAATACCGTGGGTGTTTTTCACTGTTTTCTCAAGAGTCGAAGTGGGCACCGTATGGGACTGGGAATTTCATGGATGACTGTAACACTGTATCTGTCTAGATATTTTTGCCCATGAATCTGCATTTCTTTGAAAAACAAAACAAAGTATGATGTTACCTTTTAAATTGGGCCACATTTAAACCCTCATGCAAGTTATACCCAGCCGTTAAAAGAGCCATGACAAAAACAATTTGGACACCTAATTAAAGCACAGTGTGATTTTTTTTCTCATTTGCTTTTTATCCAGATGGTATTTGACTACCAGCCCAGTGACACTTACGCCTGTGTGGCCGACATTGGCTGGATAACGGGTCACACGTATGTCGTTTATGGGCCCCTTAGTAATGGCGCCACCACTGTTCTGTTTGAGAGCACACCAACATATCCTGACCCAGGTATTATAAGATTGTACTTTGCAGATGTTGATCCAACCAGCTATAAACCAGCTACCTTTGCTTATTTGCACCATTCTCCTATTTTGTTTGTTTGTTTGTTATTTGTTTGTTACTTTGTTGTTTGTTTGTTACTTTGTTGTTTGTTTGGTACTTTGTTGTTTATTTGTTACTTTATTGTTTGTTTGTTACTTTATTGTTTGTTTGTTACTTTGTTGTTACTTTGTTGTTTGTTTGTTACTTTGTTGTTTGTTTGTTACTTTGTTGTTTGTTTGTTACTTTGTTGTTTATTTGTAACTTTGTTGTTTGTTTGTTACTTTGTTGTTTGTTTGTTACTTTGTTGTTTGTTTGTTACTTTGTTGTTACTTTGTTGTTTGTTTGTTATTTTATTGTTTGTTTGTTACTTTGTTGTTACTTTGTTACTTTGTTGTTTGTTTGTTACTTTGTTGTTTGTTTGTTACTTTGTTGTTTGTTTGTTACTTTGTTGTTTGTTTGTTACTTTGTTGTTTGTTTGTTACTTTGTTGTTTGTTTGTTACTTTGTTGTTACTTTGTTGTTTGTTTGTTGTTTGTTTGTTACTTTGTTGTTGTTTGTTTGTTATTTTGTTGTTTGTTTGTTATTTTGTTGTTTGTTTGTTACTTTGTTTTTTTACTTTTTAAGATTTTTACTTGTTAATTTTAAGCACAGACAAAGCATCTTTAAAATGAATCACATTACACATGGTATAATGGAAAGAATGATCCATAGGGAATGCTTTGTATGAACTTGAAATGTTACGATCACATGCTCATGACTCACTGCATAACATGCAGCGGGCTTAGAAAAAAAGCGACCCAGTTCACAATATATGGGTTGTTGTCATAGAAACAAGGAACCACACCGCTCTGAGTTGAGGCTAATGTTGGCGTCAAGGCTGGTGGGGACACGCCTAGTTACAGCATTCCAGACTCTATTGTCCTTTATCGTGTGTGCGTGTGTATACATACATGTGTAGGTACAGACGTCATTGTTTGCAAGAATCCCATGGCTCTTGTCAAATACATGTACACACAGACAAAAAAAAAGAAAATGGCTGACCTTCAGAGGTAGTCACGTCAACAAACACTGTAAGCTCCCACGCTCAATACCAAGTGTATTTTTCACTTGATCCAGCCCCTTAGTGTTACAATTGTGGTTGTAAGTGAATGGCGAACAGTTGGAGATCAATGAGTCAAAGCAGGACCATTCAAAGGCTAACATTCAGATATAATACATGAAATATCCCATGCGGAATTATTCCTCTTTTGTCCCCCCCCCCCTTGCGTCCTCTGTTTATCTGCAATTTTCGTCTCATTTCTGTCTGGCAGCCCCGCCCGTGCGCCTGCACGTTTCTTAGGTTTTTCTGGCCTTGGTTGCCTTTATCTGGCCACGCCCCGATGTTTCAAAAACAAATTCATTTCACGTTCCTCATGTACTTGTTCATGCCCTCTACTTAACCCTTACCAGTAATGTCACTGCATCCGTTCGTTCCTATGTAATATTGGAAGTAATTCCTTTAAAAAAAAAAAAAATCTAATTTTTTACATCTTTTATTCTGTATTGATTATTGGTATCTTTTTATTCTTTTTAAATTTGCTTATTTGTTTTGATGTTATATTTTGTTTTCGGTTTGCGATAAATATTTGATACTTTATTTTTATTTGATAATCCAATGTTCTGTCCATCATGAAATACATTAAGCAACTTATCTTTGTAAGTTGACTTGACTGAATTTAAAACCAAACACCAAAAACATTTTGATCCTGGCAAGAGTTTTTGGGGGTTGTAAGAAACAATGATTCAGGTTTTTGCTATTTTCTTGAGACTCAGATGTCCGAATGAGCTCAAATTTTCACAGGCTTATTATTTCCTGTACGTTAAATCAGAACAAGTGAGAGTGTCATTCTGTGACATTTACCAATCAATCATGTATTATACCTTGAAACTGCCCTTTATACAGGCCGCTACTGGGAGATGGTGCAGAGACTGAAGCTGAACCAGTTTTACGGAGCTCCCACGGCCATCCGACTTCTCCTCAAGTACGATACTTCCTTCGTCACAAAGTACGACCGCTCAACATTGAAGACGCTTGGCTGTGGTACGTGCATTTATCACTGGGAGTAGCTGTATGTATGTATGAATGTTCATGGGAATGGAGGTGGGCATTGTGGTTGTCATTGTAGGCACATGGGGTCCAGGCCCCCCTGAAGGTTATCTTCAAATTTCAGATGGGCAGTGGTGCAATTACTTCTGTGATTAGCCAGAGTTGAGCTAAGATGACATAGATCAAAAGGATTTGATAATTGTACGGTCCGGGATGAATGTCATAAGACACTAAGATTAATCTGAGCTTTGAGTTGTTAACATCATCATTATTGTGATTTGCATTGTGACGTGACATCACACGTTGCTCAGCAATTAGGACAGATTGTCATTCTAAGATCAATCCAGGGGTCAATTTCATAGAGCTGCTTACTGAGCGCAAATATTGCTTAAGCATGAAAAGTATTCCTTGATCTATACTTGTATTCGGCCATCGTTTGCTGAGCACAACATTCACAAGGAGTTTTGGCTGGCATATTGATTTTATGTACCATGGTTTTTGGTGCTTAAACTAAGGATAACCCATCGTATCGACCCCATGTAGCATACCGAAACAGAAATCTTCACAGATTTACCTATAACTTACAGTTACAGGGTTTAGAGATGGTGATGGTAAAAACATACCATTAAAATTGTTCTGCCTTAAATACTGTATTTATCCAGAAAAGAGTAAAACCAATTTTAAATTGGTAATACCAAAAAACAATTTTGATCTTTGGAAGATCAAAAATAAAGGTAAATAGATTGTTAATACTGTGGCCGTTTTTCAATGTTTTCTCAAAAAGCGGTCACCATATGGGACTGGAAATTTCACAGATGACTGTTAATGTATCTTCCTCGATATTTGTGCCCATGAAACCAAAGTATGATATTAGGTTAAATTAGAGCGGGCGAGACCAAACATTCCTGTATGAATACTTGCAATAGGAGCATGTGATAAAACCTCTAAGAGTAAAAGAATACAAACGATTATGACGTCATTTGTGAGATGTATGCTTGGCCACAGCTCTGCATGTCCCTGACCCTAAGACATGAGGCAGAATCTATGACGCAATAACACAAACGATTATGACGTCATTTGTGAGGTGTACGCTTGGCCACAGCTCTGCATGTCCCTTACCCTAAGACATGAGGCAGAATCTATGACGCAATAACACAAACGATTATGACGTCATTTGTGAGATGTATGCTTGGCGGCAGCTCTGCGTGTCCCTGACCCTAAGACAGGCGGTAGAATCTATGACGCAATCCAATTCGAAAAGCAAACTTGTCACGCCAATGGGAAAGCAAAAATCAACAAGTTTACAGCTGAATTTCTTTTTTTTTCTTTTGCTGTGGACGGCAGGTAACAGGTGTCTGTATTAGAGTAATCCAATCTTCCGCTGTTGCGATTATTGACGCTGTGGACTTTTCTTCTTTCTTTGTATGTTTGTTTAATAGTTGGGGAGCCGCTCAACCATGAAGCCTGGGAGTGGTACAATGACGTAGTCGGTGAGAAGCGATGCACGCTGGTCGACACTTGGTGGCAAACAGGTAAACTAGAAGCAAACAAATATTAATGTACCCGGTACCTCCCCCCTCTCACTAAGCAGCAGTGTCCTCAATAGAGGGCGCTAGACACTTGACAGGATCATCTCGTTCCGTTATTAGAATTTCATTTTCAGGGTGTAATGTCTGATCTCACCCATTTGAGCATGCTTGAGAGTTGTTGTATATGCTGAAGGTAATTTAGACCCTTTTAATTTCATGATATCTGCCAGATTGAACACAGATGTACTCGTCTTAAACTTAAAAAAAAAAAAAAATGTTTAACCCAAACAGCATGGAACATAAGAGGATGCTGCGAAAAACAGTTTTTCTTTCCAAAATGTCTAGGACTATTGTGGTTTTAATGGTTTCATTTGTTGATTTTTTTCTTTAGCAAGTTTTTATCATAATGTCATCAATTTTTGACATTTCAAAATTTTAGTTTAGTTTTTTTTTATTGTGAATAGAAAGAATGATATTTAAGTGGTATTTGAATGGTTCGAAGAGATTTTAGTTTGGCTACAAAAAAGCCCTAGAGCCACCCAGGAGCTGCCGTGGAGCCACCCTTGGCAGCCCTTGGAAGAGATAGCATAGCCCCAAGTTTCAGTACTCTTGTATGAGAACTAGGAACCCCATTGAGTATTATATGCAAATTAGGCTTGCTCTTCACAGACGTAAATGAGCACTTCATTCTCAGTGCTTGTTGAGTATTCTTGAACAGCGGGCAGTCATCTGTTTTTCCCCCCTTTCTTCCTGACAGAGACTGGAGGTATAATGATAGCCCCACGGCCTTCTGATCCGGGTGCCCCCATCCATCATGGACCCATGACGCCATTCTTTGGGATTGATCCAGTCTTGATGAGCGACTCGGTGAGGATGAACATTTCTTTCCCTCGTTGAATTGTTTGTGTCTTTCATTCAGACTAGTTTTGGGTCTATCCACACTATACATAGATAATTAGGAACTTTAGATTGATGTGAACATGGACCTCGTTCACGTCAACCACAAACGTGAGAACGTCGTGCTGAACGTCAAAACCATATCTTGAGCATCCTTGACTCACTCAGATAACGTTAGTGACAACTTGAAGCATGCGGTAAGACTCGGCATGACACAATCACATATCAGTCGACGTAGTCAACGTGACTTGAAAATCTAAAGCTCCCTAATATTATGAATATTATCTGATTTTGGTCGGGAAATATATAATATGCAAATTAGGCTTGCCCTTCACAGATGTGGATGAGCACCGTATACTTGGTGCTTGTGAGAGCACGTGAAAAAAAATCACATGCTGGCTCAGGTTGGATTCGAACCCATGACCTCCTGCTTACTAGTGCAGATGCCATACCGCTAGGCCACCGAGCTAGCTGGGGTCAGCGGGGTGAATCGAATCCAATATCGCGGCGGGTACCCTAATATTAGTCGCATCCTGATAAAGGATGTTGGAATTTTTACCGTGTATTAGACTCTTTTGAGATTGAGTGTGGATCTGAGAGGAGCCAGTAACTCAACGTTTCAAGCAGTGTGCTCTGCCCATCGTCAGTCTCCTGACAATGAGATGACAGTCATACATGATGTCATCGCAAACATCCTACATTTTGAACCTGCCATGCAAACCTCCAAATCGCATTTAATAATCGCATCTCACATTTATAAATCTGCTGATTGTGTAACCATGTGGATCGGTTTGCGGAAACACCATGTAATAATCGTTTGTACTTTCGCACTTCTACATCGTTCGCACTTCTATATCGTCGCACGTCTCGCAATTAGGTCTCAACGTTTCGACTAGTCTGCTCTAGTCCTCATCAGGATACCATGTTGATGTAACCATGTTTAATGTTTTTAATGACCATCATACACCCACAACCTCCACCCCAGGTATATGAGTTCATATCACCCAATTCCTTGCTCTGACTTTTTGAACAATGACACATACTGTTTGCCTATTAATCACATGATACAATAATTGCAGGTGGATGTTTACAGTTGTGAACAAATTAAGCACCTTCCATGCTCAGGCTTCCCTTTCAACATCCATGCATTTATTTTTGTCTGCTCGACATTTGTCATGAAAGAGGAAGGGCAAACTCTGCACAGCTTTCTCATTCCTGGAGATCACGCAAGGCTTGTCAACTTGGGATGCCGGGAGAATTCCCAAATGGGAATGAGATTGAGAAAGAAAACACCAAGGTCTGAGGCTTACAGAAGCAAACATGCGATAGCCTCTTCTTGGCTCCACACCTTATGACTGAACAAGAGCTTAATTGTCACATTGTTCACTACGAAACCCTCACACTTTATATGAGGATCCTAGTATTTTTCTATCGGGATGGATTTCATTAAGTTTTACGATTCATGTGTAAGATGAATTGTTGTTGTCGCCAATGGTAACTAAGCTAATTAAGATCGATTTGCTTTTTAAGATGTCATCCTTTTGTAGAATCGACCCCTGGGGCCGATTTCACTAACACTTTGCGATCATCGTAAAGCCCAAATCCATCGCTAAACGGAAAATTGCTACGCAAAGTAGCGATCGATTTTCTGTTTAGCGATGGATTTGGGCTTTACGATGATCGCAAAGCGTTAGTGAAATCGGCCCCTGGTTCAATTTCACGAAGCCCTACGATCGATCCTAACTCAAAGGAGTTACAAAGGATAACCCATTATCTTATGTAGGGCTGCAATGAATCATAAGTCCAGTGATTGATTTTAAGTTATGATGAGTTTGGTGAAATCAACATTGTTGCAGCTGTTTGTATGTGGTTTTGGTATCAAGATGGAACTTGTGTACATAAGGACTTGAAAGGATGTGTTGTGGGTATGATTCCCTCTGCAACCTGTGTCAATTTAACATTGATTGATTTTTTTTTATTTCCCTGCCCTTATCGGTGTTCTTGGAACCCATGTCCATTGCTTGCTGCTTCATCCATCATGTTCATTCTTCATACGACCGGTCACATCAGGATTCTGTGAGTATCATGCAGGGACAGGCAAGACATGTTCATTCATCAACTCCTGACCCATCAACTCCTGACCCATCATCCCTGACCCATCAACTCCAACCCATCAGCCCAGACCCCCCATCAACCCTGACCCGCAAACCCTAAACCATCAACCTCAACCCATCAGCCCAGACCCATCAACCTCAACCCATCAGCCCAGACCCATCAGCCCAGACCCATCAGCCCAGACCCATCAACCCTTACCCGCCAACCCTAAACCATCAACCTCAACCCATCAGCCCAGACCCATCAACCTCAACCCATCAGCCCAGTCCCATCAGCCCAGACCCATCAACCCTTACCCGCCAACCCTAAACCATCAACCTCAACCCATCAGCCCAGACCCATCAACCTCAACCCATCAGCCCAGACCCATCAACCTCAACCATCAGCCCAGACCCATCAACCTCAGCCCCAGACCCATCAACCTCAACCCATCAACCTCAACCATCATCCCAGACCCATCAACCTCAACCCATCAGCCCAGACCCATCAACCTCAACCCATCAACCTCAACCATCAACCTCATCCCATCAGCCCAGACCCATCAACCTCAACCCATCAACCTCAACCATCAGCCCAGACCAATCAACCTTAACCATCTGCCCAGACCCATCAACCTCAACCCATCAGCCCAGACCCATCAACCCCAACCATCAGCCCAGACCCATCAACCTCAACCATCAGCCCAGACCCATCAACCTCAACCCATCAGCCCAGACCCATCAACCTCAACCATCAACCTCAACCCCCCCCCCCCCCCCCCCACCCCGAGCTTTCGACCCTGAATCATCAACCCTATAGTGTCTGTTCCGCTCTCCATCCCTCCACCTTAAGCACTGGACAAGCTGTTGGATTACTTTTGCATTTCAGTGCATTTGGCCTCTCTAGCATAAGTTGAGAGCTACGGTGTATAGTTTAGAGTCAGATATGCCCATTTTGTAAACACCTCTCCGTTATGAAACTATCCATTCTATCTGAGATACCCCGACTGCTTCACCGGTATTAAACTCAACTGTTCTTGTGTTCGCAGACTACGGAACTAAAGGAGGACAGTGTGACCGGTGCCCTGTGCATCAGGAATCCCTGGCCTGGTATAGCATGTACCATCTACGGCAATCACCAACGATACATTGAAACCTACTTCAAGCCTTATCCAGGTATGTCAAGCTGACTAGAGTTAAAAACCCAGAGTGGGTTGTCTTCAAACCTCATACTAAGAGCTTGCTTGTGATAAGACATCTCAAAACTTTCTTTTTTAATGCCAATGCTTGCTAAGGGACCGGCTGTTTCAATTTCACCAGAATCATCCTGACTTGGGATTGGTCTTTGGTTTTGTGGCGTCGCACTTTCCTTAGCGGTTGGCCGGGATGGATTCAAATTTAATTTCTGGGGAGTGTGCTGCATTACATTGCTTGGGATGGGCCCTGGGTTGGGAGGAGTTCCATGGAGGTTGGCTGCTAGTGTTACTATTTCTCAATTTTTGTGCCTGTATTTATTTATATTTTAATGATCTGCTGCGGTACTGTAAGAGTGCTCTATAAATGCCTGTTATTATTATTATTATTGTTACACAAGAAGTACGTGCCCGATTTTCTTTTTGTTGCATTCCTGGAGATTAGTCCACTCTTCTTAGCTGGTATTCAGATCCAATAGATTAAATGAAGAGTCATATTTAGGTGAGTTTGTTTCCTGTGGAAGCCGGGTACCAGTTAACCAGAGTGGACTAATCTCCAAGAATGCCATTTTTGCTAATAGAATTAGGAGGGCCAGACATTCACAAAGGCTATTTCAGGCCATTACCAGTCATTACCGTTGACGAGCAGTTTGCAGCAGTTTTTGCTTGTATTTATTTTCTTTTTGGTAGCAGTTTAGGATTCATTGACTATTGATGGGTGGGTTTTTATGAAAGTGTTCCTTGTCCACCACTAATAAATTAGGAATTGCTAGGGAGATTTTTTTCCTGGAGATCATTTCATGAAATGCTGAGTAAATGAAGTTAGGAACACTGACACTCTCTCAAAGAAACCGCAAAAACAAGTATTGCTTTCTCTCAAGAGATTGACTTCAGCAGCGATTGCTGACTCCTGGTTCACGGAATCATGGATTTGTTGGATTGTGAGGTTCCCTAAGCGTGTTGTAACCATCGATGTGGCTCTGTTGCATCCCCAGGTCTTTATTTCAGTGGGGACGGGGCTCACCGTGACAGGCGCGGTCACTACCACATCACCGGCCGCATGGACGATGTGATCAACGTCAGTGGTCATCGACTGGGCACAGCAGAAGTTGAGGACGCCATGGCAAGTCCTGTGTTTTTTTTAGTGCCATCGACTAAACCTACCCTTAAAGGCAGCGTACTGGATTTGCAAGGGCTCCAAAATAGATTTATTGAGTTTGAGACAGAAAATGGACTCAACAGTTTGTAAACAGTGCAAATAGTCACCATGGGAAATCTTGATTCATCAGATGCTGGGTTTTTCAAGGAAATCAAGATTTTGTGTCTTTTAAAAAGATCGTTCGTCCGAACGATTTTTTTAGCATTTCGAAAGCCTGGTGTAACCGTGAAAGATTCGGAAGGGGGCAAGATTATTTCAGCCGTATTTCTGCTATCCAGATGAACAAAGCGTGAAAAGGTACATGAAACAACATCTATAAGGAAGACCTTCACTTCAGTAATAGTACCAAATTCAGCCAAAATGCACATCTTTGCAAATCCTATATGCTCCCTATTTATTTCTGGTAATGACACCATGGATTCCTCAAAAGTGACCGAGGCACTGTAGCTCGCAAGCCTGATGAAACCTGTTATGGAAAGATGATGAGAAGAAGATACAGTTTTAGATGTGGGAGGAAAACCCCAGAGTAATATTCTGTGTAAAACCCACGGAATCGGGCAGGGACTGAAAACCCCAATCCACTTGTGAACCGAGCCGGACTTGAACCCGGTCTGCCAGAGGTGAAAGGCGAGGAAAGAACTGCTACGCCAACCTGACTCCCCTTAATTGTGATAATAATTTGACACAGAACTGCATAATATAAGATGGACTGATTACATAATCTGTCATTTGTTTCCATGATAGGATGAGCATCCAGCAGTAGCAGAGACAGCGGTGGTTGGCTTTCCGCACGACATCAAGGGTGAAGGTAAGCTCCTCCAGACAGTACCCCATTGAAGCCTGTCATTACTGCATTCAAACCCTCAACAAAAATCATTCGTTCATTCATTTATTAAAATTTATTGTCCACGTAAAAACATACATAGAAATTTTGCTTCCACTGCATAAGAACACATTACAAATATAGAACACCATAAAAAAGGGTGACAACCATCTATACACAATAACACACATCTTAAACAGTTGTAAAATAAAACCAAGGTAAAGGCAGAGTAAATATAAGTTACAAGTTTTACAATTGCACAGAGTGAACACAGTTTCACGTGAACAGAGAACTACTCCTGTATTGACAGTTTTCTATCGTTTGGGGAATTCCTGTTTAAAATGTGTATAGCATTCAAGATGATGGACTGTCTAAACCGGGAACGATTAGTTTTAGGGACACACAAACGAACTCCAGACCGATTGTAGCACAAACTGGTGGAGTGGGTGTGTGGGGTCGCACATAATACTGTGAACTTTCAGAAGAATGTGTTTCTCATACAAAGCACTGATTGAGGGAAGGTCAGATCCGGTAATCTTCTGGGCAAGCCATCCCACCAGGGGCCAATTTCACAGCCCTGCTTAGCACAAATATTTCCATTTGATATTCATGGTCATCAGACAACAGCCAAAGGACAATTACAAGTGATACACAACGCATGGACTTTTGGTTGTTTATCCTGTTTTTATCAAGACAGAAATGTTCATGGTTAGGCAGTTTATGTACCTTCTGCCATTATCCCTCAATAATATACAAATAATGAATGTTTATGAGAACGATGACCTTTTCATCGTTCAATAATAAAGACATTTATAATGAGCAATATATCCACCCAGAGGGTGTTCAAGGTGCTTACCATTATTATTCCTGGTCATCGGGACCCACTAACATTCCTGAAACAATCTCAACTCCCTGGGAGTATACAGCCCTGGCTACTGTAAAGCGCATGCAGGCTAATTAAGCACACAAAGCCATCACTACCCTCACAGGTACCCATTTACTCCTGGGTGAAAAGAAGCAACATGTTGCAAAGCGTCTTGCCCAAAGACGCAAGCACCACTAGCCCATGGCTGGATTCAAACCCACAATCTGTAGATTGACCACAAAATCTTGAGTCCGACACATCAGACCACTAGGCCACAGCACCCCGCACTAGGCCTTTTTACCAAATGAAAATATTCTTTCCAATGAACGAATGAAAAAAATTCATTATTTGTTTTATATAACACTGTCAATTTCCTTGTCATTCATTAACACAAAATTGTTTTAATCTGCCACCATTCTTAGGCATAACATGCGCCCTCTGTTGACCAATTACCTCCCGTGCAATAAAACAAAATGGAAGGAACCAAAATTGCACAGTGGATGGAACAAATTTCAACGTTTATGTCGTGACGTAAGTCATGAATTGGTCTATTTATCAAATATCTGTAAGATCTACTAAGATGTTTTATAACAATAATAACTTATGTAACATACAAACGTTGCGTAAGTTTTATGAAACAACCATAACTTGTTCAACCAAGGCAGGAAAATGTTGCGTAAGTTACGCAACAAAATATTCCTTACACAACATTTGAAGTTTTGTGAAAT
Source organism: Astropecten irregularis (assembly GCA_963971285.1). NCBI lineage: Eukaryota > Metazoa > Echinodermata > Asteroidea > Paxillosida > Astropectinidae > Astropecten > Astropecten irregularis. Next base: position 26,808,214 of record OZ020245.1, on the reverse strand, counting down.
CGGCTGCTGAACATCACAGAATGGTAGCTTCTGAGGATATGCGGGTTTGCAGTCCATACTATCTTTGAGCCTTTGAGAAAGATCCTGCTAGGATTTAAATGTCAGGCCCTCCTAACTCTTACGCACCATGTGAAACTGCTTTGGAGAAACAATTTGTCCATTTGTTTTTGTTTCAGGCGTCTACGCGTACGTCATCCTCAAGGAGGGCATCACTGAGTCGGAGGATGACATCATCAAGGAGTTGAAGCAACTGGTCAAGCAGAAGATTGCAGCCTACGCTGTTCCAGACATGATACAGGTGGGTCAGCATTAATCAGGAGAGACAGGGCTCTCAGGGGTAAACTGGCAACCTATGGAAGAAGGAGTCAGTTATACCTGGAGCTTGCCTTTGGAGATGATCTATGAGGGGTTCCTTTCCCAACTCACTGGGGCATATACAACCCCAGCAGCTGCTGTAAAGCACACAAAAGCTAATCAAGCACACAAAGCCATCTCTACCCTCACAGGTATCCATTTACTCCTGGGTGAAGAGGAGCAATATGTGACAAAGCATCTTGCCCAAGGATACAAGCACAACTAGCCCATGGTTGGACCCAAACCCTTAATCTGTTGATTGACCACAAGACCTTGAGTACAACACACCAGACCACTAGTAGGCACGGCACCTCACAGTATGGAAGTAGGAGCCTTGAGTTATATCTGGACAGCCTTTGGAGATGAGGGGCTCCTTTCATCTGGCTTCCAACTTTCTAGAACTGATCAAGTATCTTGACTCAACCCCACAATTCGTAGATTGATCACAAGACCTTGAGTACGACACACCAGACCACTAGGCCACGGTACCCCACAGTATGGAAGTAGGATCCTCGAGATATACCTGGACAGCCTTTGGAGATGAGGGGCTCCTTTCATCTGGCTACCAACTTTCTAGAACTGATCAAGTATCTTGACTCAACCCCACAATCCGTAGATTGATCACAAGACCTTGAGTACGACACACCAGACCACTAGGCCACGGTACCCCACAGTATGGAAGTAGGATCCTCGAGATATACCTGGACAGCCTTTGGAGATGAGGGGCTCCTTTCATCTGGCTTCCAAGTTTCTAGAACTGATCAAGTATCTTGACTCAACCCCACAATTCGTAGATTGATCACAAGACCTTGAGTACGACACACCAGACCACTAGGCCACGGTACCCCACAGTATGGAAGTAGGATCCTCGAGATATACCTGGACAGCCTTTGGAGATGAGGGGCTCCTTTCATCTGGCTTCCAAGTTTCTAGAACTGATCAAGTATCTTGACTCAACCCCACAATTCGTAGATTGATCACAAGACCTTGAGTACGACACACAAGGGCCCAATTTCATGGAATCCAGCCTATTTTTGTGCTTTACATGAAATCCATTTCATGGAATCCATAAGCAAGACTTTCGGCGCTTAATCAGTTAGTGAATAATTTATAGGCTAACCTTCATTTTTTTCCTGCTTACATACTGTTATATGCATTCTGCAGAAAGTCTTTGTTTTATACCGGTTCCAAAAAGAAAACTCTCCCGTGAAATATGCTCACCATAAGCAAAAAAGTCTGCTAACATAAGCGAAGAATGTTTGCTTATGGTAACAGATTCCATGAAATTGGGCGAAGACCACTAGGCCACGGCACTCTTGTCATTTGGGGGCAATTTCACAGCGCTGCTAAACACAAAAATTTGCTTAGCACAAAAAAGTTTTGCCCAATAAAACAAACCACAGTCAAAAATTTCATTTGATATTTATGATCAGTGAACAACAGCCAAAGAACAATCAAAAGCGAATACACAACACATGGACATTTGGTTGTTGACCCTGTTTTTATTAAGACTGAAATGTCATGCTTAGCAAATGTGTGTGCTAAGCAGCGCCGTGAAATTGGTCATAACAAAGAGCATTACTAGTCTGTTCCCATGCTGTTTCCTTGTATTTGGCATTGTGTCAGAAGTGAGTGTTCTTAACCGATGTGCAGTTGATATCCGCCGTAGCTTACTGTCTGCCCAAATTTTTGTTCCTACCAGATCACTCCGGGCTTGCCGAAGACGCGATCGGGGAAGATCATGCGCCGAATCCTGCGCAAGGTCTGTGCCAACCAGAGCGAGGACTTGGGCGACATCACGACGCTTGCCGAACCTTCCATTGTGGAGGTCATCGTCAGGAACCACGATAAAATAAAGCAGAAGTGATTCTCCAGAACGGTAATGTTTTTAGGGATGTTTCTATGTCTGTGGCAGTCACTAGTATCAGCTATGCCCAGGGAAATGCTTAAGGCCTGGCCTTTAACAAAGAAAAACTAAATCATCTGTAAGCCATGTACCATAATAATACACCTATCCAGTAGGCCACACCCCTTGACAAATCCACCAATCACAACACATTATTTAAGGTCCGACAAATTGCCGCCATTTTGTTTGACATAAAGGTTTTAAATAGTGTATTCCTTACTACACACTTTTCGTTGAGTTTACTTTTGTTTCAAACGTACATGGTAATTCTTTTACAAACCCGAGTTTTAACCTTAACCGTAGTCAAGCGGTGTTTATATTTTCATTTTATTCTCGATTCCCTGGCTGAGAGGAAATTTTTTGGCCTTTTTCAAAACCAGAGTCCAACGAAGAGAAGTGCTTTCGGTGATTGAGGGTGTGTGACGCATCGCGTGTAACGCATCGCGTGTAATGTGTCGCGTGTAATGCGTCGCGTGTAATGCGTCGTGTGTGGACAATCCTGACACGTTGTGTGCTGTTGCTTTGCCGTTGATATGGTGGGCGTGGCCTACTGGATCGGTGTATCGAACAACTTAATGGGAATTTTTCGAGGAATTTACCAACAATTACTTGCTGCTGCAAGACGAGAGAGAAAATTTGAAGTGATTTCATTGCATGAAATGAACTCTGCTATGAAATGTAATTCTGCAGGGAGCTTCCACACATTGCTAGCTGTATATTTATCAAAGTCTAAAGCAGAATCATGTAAATTTTGTATAAGTATTTTTATAACAAATTTCGAAAAAATGTCCCTGTTTTAAAAATTTATGTTTTTACATCAAGAAAATGCAGTGGTATCAGTATTAATATTTTGTACACTGCCAAGTCATCTTTTCGTAAAGTCTTAAAGCTAATCATGAGCAAAAGACTGGCGGGGAAATCCGGGACATGTTGTCCATGCCAAAATATTCTTTGAACTCCGTGTTCCTTTTAGAAATAAATCGAGCGCCACGTATCAAGTCGGAGGTGTATTGCATGTAGACCGAAAAGCACCACCGCATTTTCTTTTTTTAATCAAAAGAGGGCGCCCCTCAAAAACTTGTGTTCAGATTACTGTATTGGTACTTTTTTGAAGAGTTATCCTTTAATGCCAAGCACAGAAACTGTGAGCTTGGCAAACGTTTGGGCTTAGTAGTAGGTCCATGCGGTTGGACCATAATATCAATCATGTGTAGGAAAATTTACCTGCTTACAGTGGCCATGGTACATTGGAAAAATACCAAATGTTTTCATCGTTCCAATGTCTTGGTGTAAACCTTAACCAGAACAGTTTTGTGGCTTTGAGTAACAAACTGAATCGTGTCTGAGTCAATTAAGCAAACCTTTTAGCGTTTTATGTTAATGTAATCTATCGGACATTTTTGCATAAATGATACTTCTTAGTGCTTTTATGACTGATTTCATTTTTTAATCTTTTTACCTTCAGAGATTGAAATTCACATTTCCTAATATTAAACATAGTTTGCACTTTGCACCCACCTAGTAGCTTATTTTTCTGAAATTGGTGTCATTTTCCATTACTGCATAATTTCATTTTTAACATTTGTTGTCATGACAACCGATATATTTGTACAATAACATGCACTGTCTTCATAGAATTCTTTGTCTTCCTGTTTTTTTAATAGTAATAATAAATCCACTGAAATATTCTTTTCAAAAAAATAATGTTATCCTTTAAAAAGAATGAACCTACAGTTTTTATCTTTTAAAAAGCACAAAGATTATGTAAAAAAAAATTGTAAATAATTTTCATTTGGATATTCTGAGAAATCATAAAGTCAGGAGGATATTGTTATTATCGCACAATATTTACATGAAGCACAAAAAAAACACAGACTGTATTGTTCAGAATGTGAGCATCTTAAATATTATCATCAAATAACCACAAGGGAAACTGACTGAATTTAAGTCATTAAAAAGTGAACAAAGAAAAATTGGGATTCAAAAGAGGGGGATTCAAACCAGCGATCTCCAGAATACCGTACCGGTGCTTCGTACTGAGCTATCCAGCCCTATGTTGGTGGTGTCCCAAATAGTCAATTATCTTTGTTTGTTTGGCAGTCAGAAGCCATGAAACCTCACACATTTTATTGATAGCGCAGTATTTACATTGCTGCAACCTGAGAAATAGTATGTGGGGATTACTCAAAGGGGTGCAGCTTTTTTAACAATAAATCAAATTGATGGAACTTAATGCTTGAATTTTTAAGTCATAGTTTTGTTTTTAACAGCCTATATTTCGTTTGTTTTTGCTTGCAATCAAACTATTATCTTATCTTATATTATCTTGTATCAGCATTACATCAAATGTAGCATTGCCTTAATTTCCCATCCTTTTTCTTTTTTCTTTGCATTGCATTTACCTAGATGTTGCATTTGCTTAAATAATAATATCTATGCTCATTATTGTGCTGATAATTGCCGCGCCTAGCCAGAAGAATTGTTTTTGCCAAATGTATGAAGTTGATGGTCGTTGAGAGATTCCTGAACTGTACAGTGTGCATCTCAGAGAGAATGGTTTCATTTTGATTCAAGGTGGTATACAGGATTGGAATGGATCAAGAACAAGCATTGTTTAGTTTTCATAAAGTTCAGTCTAGACTAGAACCAATAATTATTCCCATCTTCCCTATGAATTGCTGTCAATTTCAGGAAACTTCATTTTAAAACTTTTCAAGGTATTATCATACTTTGGTAGCATACCGAAACAGAAATCTCCACAGATTTACCTATAACGTACAGGGTATAAAGATGGTGATGGTAGAAACATACCGTTAGAATTGTCTGCCTGAAATGCTGTATTTATCCAGAAAAGAGTAAAACCAATTTACCCAAAACAATTTTGATCTTCGGAAGGTCAAAAATCCTGTTAAAAGATTTCAAAATACAGTGGGCATTTTTCACTGTTTCTCTAAAAGTGGGCACCGTATGGGACTGGGAATTTCACAGATGACTGTTACTGTATCTGTCTTGATATTTTTGCCCATGAATCTGCATGTCTTTGACAAAAACCAAAGTATGATATTATACCTTTAAGCTACTGATTGCGGTAGTATATAGCAAGTGAATATAAACACAATTGAAAGGCGCACAATGTAAGTTATTAAAGAAAAACACTGTATATCGTATACAAAACTATTTCTAATAAGACACACTTGTATTCTTCCAAAAAATCTTATTTTAAACTAATCATGATAACAGATAATTAATCTGGCTATGGTTTATTGAAATAAAATAGTAAGAAATTGTTCAATCTGTTTGTGTAGATTCTTTTTTCATTTGTTAGAGTGAAATTTTGAACAGAACAGCTTGCATGGAATTTGATGAATAAATCCCAATCTTTACAGAAACAGAAAACAGAAATCTTCACAGATTTACCTATAACTTAACAGGTATAAAGATGGTGATGGTAGAAACATACCTTTAATTTTTTTTTTCTGACTGAAATGCTGTTTTTATCCAGAAAAGAGTGAAACCAATGACCAAAAGCAATTTTAATATTCCAAAGATCAAAAATAACGGTGAAAAGAATAAAGAAAAATTTGTGAAAGTTGTTCAGTGTTTTCTCAAAAAGTGGGCACCGTATGGGACTGGAAATTTCACAAAATAATGACTGGTACTTGATATTTTTCCCCATCAATCTGCATTTTGACAAAAAACAAAGTATACTATTACATTTTAAGTGTTAATTCGATCAATTGAGAAATGTGGAAGTGTATTACAGACTTACACTTGAGATTGATTAAGTTGGTACATCGGAAGCGATTCGGGGAAGATTCGTCACCACATCACAGCCGCTAAACTTATTGAATAGCGCCCTCTGTTGACAACGCGATGCGAGCCATAAACCGAGACCGTGTCCACAATTTCTGGCTATGACTGTAAAATAATATTCACACATGTCTATAGGGAAACAGCTGCAGTCACTGGCAAGTGGTTTTGTAGGCGCACTTGCCAGAAAATTTGAGACGCTGCCTTAATAATTGTTTGACTCAATCAGCCGGTTGGATTGGCGTAGAAATGGATTGTTACCGTGAGTGTCTGTATTACCTAAACACAACAAAACAAAGGCGTGTTTATTTTGTGTTCCTTCCTTTGTCCTTGCCAATTAAACAACCACTTCCATTACAGTATAATATTGTGACGTAATTCCGTTCTCACCGACTAGACACGCACCTATTTATAAAAGAATATTCTAATTGCTTTTACTCGTCTATACTTTTTTTTAGAATCAGTTGTGGTTCACATTATCTTGGGTTTTATTGTACTTTTATTTTGGGCTTTTGTTACTTTTTTGTTATTTGTCGTCTAGTGCAATATAGTTTTCCGTGGTTTCACCCTATATTAAACTCATGTACAACATTGCGTAGCTCTAAGTTACGATAACTATAATTGAAATAAGCAAAAATAATGGTTATTCGATCTATACCCCCTCTGTATATAAACCCCTCCATCGTATATTATGCAGGCGTGGCCGTTTTATCCATGGCAAGTTATTGTTAACGGTCCACGGTATGCTATGTTGCAGTTTCTGCAAATATTGGTTTGCTCAATGCTCATTCAATTCGTTGTGACGCATGTTTTTACTTCTATACTGTCTTGGTTCATTCAATACTTAGTAATGAACTGCTGCAAAATGATCATCAGCCCATCCCAATAATGACCTGAAATAATATAAAATGCTTTGGACGCGGCGTTTCGATCCTAGCAGGGTCTTTCTCAAAGTAAAAGGCTGAAGAAAAAGGTCTTTATAGCCTTTAAATGTAATATCATACTGGTTTTTGTTAAAGAAATGCAGATTCATGGGCAAAAATATAAAGGAAGATACAATCGTCGTCTGTGAAAATTTCAGTCGTCTGTGAAAATTTCAGTCCCATACAGTGCCCACTTTTTGAGAAAAATGGCCACAGTGTTTCGTAAGTGTTTTCTCTTCTCTTTTCTTTTTATCTTTAAAAGTTCAAAAATTATGTTGGTCATTGGTTTTAGTCTTTTCTGGATAAATACAGCATTTCAGGCAGAAACATTTTAATGGTATGTTTCTACCATCGCCATCTTTATACCCTATAAATTATAGGTAAATCTATGAAGATTTCTGTTTGGGTATGTTACCAAAGTAAAATACTACCTTTAAGAAAGATCTATCCTGCTATAATGGATCGAAACGCGCCAGACCCTCCTAACTCCACTGCATGGTTCATTCAATGGGAGAACGTGCACGTGGGAATAATAACAGTTTTACAGAGACAGATGAAAAATAATGGTGGTGTAATTTCACTTCTGGCCTCGTGAGTGAACTTCACAAGTTGCGACATGATCTAAAAGCCAGGTGTAGTGGAGAGTTGGAGACGGTATGTGCCTGTGGGGGCGACATTCCAGTCTTTGGAGGTTAGAGTCCATGAAAGCATTATCGCCATGTCTGTACATACACCCATCATGGTTCACCGACTAGAACTGTTGACGAGCGGGGATGTCTTGTTCTCTTCCTATTGTTGTTGTTGTTGTTGTTGTTGTGGTGATGTAACCCGTGTATTCGTTGCAGTGTTATGCTGTGCTTTTGAAAAACAACAACTGCGGAATTAGTTAACGAAACGATGGCCGATAAAGAGATATTTAGATAAAATGTACAGTATTTATTCAAAGTCGGTGAATTGGGGAACCGGGTTAAAACATGACGTGGGAGTTTGTGTGATTCAACAATAATTGAGAAATTTTTGTGGTTGATGTGAGAGTAATCTCTTGACAAACCAATCATGACTAATGGTAGTATGTACAGTACGTGCCTAGCGCATGCATAACCGTAATGTAATAATGTATACATGTACTGATGTGATCCCTGTGCGCAGTAGCACACACACAGCGCTGCATACGGTGAGATCCGACCAGTGTCCACACACGACTGTTGATTGGCTAAAAAAGTTCAGTGACTCACTGCGTTTGCATAATTGGCCCCGCCTCTTTTGCCGCGAAACTTCGTCTCGCATCGCTACACAGGGATTATTTTACGGGTGAGCGACATACTAACCCCGGTCTTTTTCTCCTGGAGCGCCCGACCGATCGAGCAAGGCGTGTTGTGGAACCTGGGGCTTATATAAAATAATAATGAACCGTTCCTTTTCTCAGTTGTGAAGTTCTGCCTCGTCGAGCGTAATCGAGTGATCAAAGAGAGTGGGAGAGCACGTGCTTTTCGTGACAGCCTAAACGTTACATACACCGTACCGGTGTAAGGTCTACCGAGACTTCTGCAACGACTGTACCGTGTGTAGCGCCGTCTCGCAGGCGGACTGTTTCCTTTTTTTACGGCAAGATAAACATCCCGGTATCGTGGATCCAGCACTTCCATTGCAATGAGGTAGGTTCATTTCCAGACGTATTCTTCCTGTTTGTGTATATTACTAGCCCAATTGTATTATCAATATCATTATTTTTGCAATATAAACTGAGTCTGAGAAAGCCGAATTTGTTTGCCCACAGCTTGACAAAATAATTGTAATGAGAAATGTCACTGTCTTGTGGTTGTTCAGTTGAAGAGCCAAACTTGTCCACAATAAAGCAACATTTTAAAAATTACTACTAGTAGTCCTACCATGGTCCTACCAGCACTGCTACATAAAAAGCAGCCGAGGCTCACGGCTTGGCTCCATCCCCTCTGCAAATTACTTCGATCTATTTTTAGTTTTTAGGCCTAGCGGAACAGTTACTGTCCCCAAACCGAAACTTTCTGGGGACAAAGTGCAATAGCTGAATTCACTTAAACCCAACCACACCGTTTTTAAAGATGAAAACCATATGATTGGCCGTGTGAAAATGAATCATACAAAACTTCTTGGGATTCAACTAGTCTCTCAAGTCACGCTATTGGACATTACAAGCATAGGTTGTGGGGAATGGAATGCACTTTTGGCTGGAGGGGTATAGTTTATTCATGAAGGTGGTTTATTTATGTCCCGGGGTATATCTAGCGCGTGAACCCCGTCAAAGGACAGGATAGTGTTGCCAGTATTATCACTTTTCCTGCGGTAACAGAAAGCATGACTCACTGTGGTTAGTTGTTATTGTTGCTAAACTTGTTGTAGCCTGGGTTTCCACTAGTATTCTGTCGGCTCAGAGAATGACTTTTTGATTATGTCATTTATCTGGGGTCCCGATATTATGGTTCTGCTTTAAAACCAGGATTTCTGCAGTGATGGTTCTTTTTTGGTCTTGGAGGAAGCGTCACCCCAGAAATTTGTCAGTGATGTAGAGCTGGCCATGAACCATAATAGTATTGGCTGGTCCTGGACTTGGTCCAAGTCCAAAAACAACATGGCCATTGATAAGATCGGTGCCAGTGCACTATAATACCACTACACTATATATATGTACATCCCTGGAAGATTCAGGAAGGCTGCTGGCCACATTGACTAGATAGTGTCTGTGGAACCATGATGGAACCATGATGGAACCATGGTGGAACCATGGTGGAACTGAAGTCTTATTAATGCTAGGAACTTTCGTGGGAAGAAAATTATGACAATGGAATCTCACAAATCAGAGACCATGCATTCCTTAAAGATGCAGGAACAAATAGCAATTTGAAAAGAATGTAAAACATATTGTACTTCTTGGAAAAAGCACTTACATTCTGTTTCCTTCCTCTATGCATTGATGAGAGAAAAAAAGAACAATCCGTCAGAACAGTCGCACAGACTTGAGTGAGAATTGTACAAAAAATTACAGAGCCCAAACTTTGTGACTTTTTCCCAAATGTCCTACACCTAGGCTCTGTAACATCTGGGGCCAATTTCATAGAGCTGCTTAAGCACCAGCACCATAACCTTGGTAAAATAAAATTAGTATGACGGGCCAAAACTCCTTGTGAATGTAATGCTCAATAAGCAATGGTGGGAATTCAAGTCAAAAGCAGTAAACACCCCATGAAAATTGTGTTGGCAATTCTGTTTGATCAAGGAAGACCTTTCGTGCTTCAGCAAATGTTGTGCTTCAGCAGCTCTATGAAATTGGTCCCTGGTAGTAAGGCGTCAAAGGCGATGACTAGAGGGTCACCAAGGCAATAATATCCTGGGCAACTAAGGCAATCACCAAATCCTGTGATTTTTTACTCCAGCAATAATTTGTCTGTGGCAATTAAATTAAAGGCCTGTTAAAACACACATTATTGTCTTCATATTTTTGATAATGATATTATTTTCTATTTGGTCAGGATGCGTCAGCAGTGGACCATGCTGTTAACAATAGCAGCAGCTCTCCTGGTAGCGGCAGCAGTCATCCCAGCCCCTTGTAGCGCCACAGCATTGCTGGTAAAACCAAACTCTTAATCCTTTCCATGTCTTCACTGTGTGTGTATACTCTCTTCTTTCTGATCCTCTTACTAGTCTTAGCGCTGTTCCCCCTCCTACTCTCTTGCATGGTCCCTATTGTTGTCACTTCTCATAAGTTCAGTGGTTTGTTGCAAGCCCCTTGTTAGCTGGTGTGAGTCGAGTGTTGGAGGATTGTGTTTCTTTCTCATGTAATCCTGTGTGTTGAGTTTGGCTCCTTGTGTAGATATTCCATAGACATTTTCAGAAGGGGAGTGTCAGGTGTCTTAAGATCTGATAATCCAGGGTGAAATATAGAACAGGTTGGACAGGTGTGTGGACTATGGCCAGGGGATTTATGCTGTAAAAAAATAATCTATAACCTTGCATGTGTGCATATGTACCCGGTACATCCACTCCATAAGAAGAGAAGCTTGTTTTTAGGCCTATTTGTAGCAAGCATGGTTCTAGAGCCAATATTATTTTTATTTTTTTACAAATTTTTGGGGGGTGCTTGAAGAGCCATTATTTTTGGGGGGCTAGAAGGCCCAATATTTTGGGGATACTCTAGACCCTTCTTCTAATACTCGCTTCTGCTATGTCTTTTTAGCAGTAGAAAAACATGCACCTATAGCCTGCATAACACCTTTTGTATGTAATTGGCGCTTAATTAATAACTGAAAAGATCCAGTATTTTCCAGATTTTTTTTTCAATTTTCAATTTCATTTTGGATCTTGGCATGATGAAACATGAGACAGCTATTCCCACACAATTTGGCGTAACAACTGCAATGATTTTTCATCGTTTTCTACTGTTTCCAATAATCAATTGAGCTGAAATTTCACAGGTTTGTTTCTATTCCATGACAAATCAAATTTATATGAGCAGCCTGCAGTTGCTCTGTCACCTTAACCAATGTTGTACATGCCCTTTAAAAAAAGTTTAAACCCAAATTTTACCATGATTACCCTAAATGGTACAATACTCGCATCTCTGATGACGGTAGCATTATAGCAACGGATTTAATATACATGCCCTACATGTACTGTATTATGTGTACAGATGATTTTTCACAAGATCAAGTTTTAATAGTATTTTAGTCTGATGTTCTTGCAACAACTATGTACACTGTAGGCCTAGTATGGTCTAATGTACAGCGTTCAACCTATAGATGTACAGCATTCATATACAGTGTACACGTACTTGTGCCCCTTGAAATGAAACACCTGACATAGTGAATTCTCGGCCTACTTTGTGTACAGGAGTCTACAGGTACATTGTACCTCAAACAAATTTTTGACAGAGTTCAAGTGTAGTAGCTGTATCAATGTCATTGACCCGCTTTAGCTTAAATCCCCTCAAAAGTTTTGGGGTTGTCTAAGTTTAACAAGGGCCCCAGGCTTGGCCCAGTCTGGGGGAGAATTAAAAGGCACAGCGAGGTGCCTCGGTATGGTGTTGTTTTTTGACCCTCTTTTTCGCCAGTTATTGGGCCATCTTAACCAGTATAAACAGGTTATTTTGAATAAAATGATATTAAATTTATTTTTTTTTTAAATTGTTTTAGTGTTTTCACATTTTATTTTGTGTGATGATGCCAGTATTGAGTTCTGAAATGTACCTGATATGCATCTACATGTATGCAGTGTTCCCAATTAATGTAGGCCTACACGTATGTAAACCCTTTAAAGTTTCATGGAAAGCCGACATAAAAATGGTATTTTGTGCACACAATTCTGCTAGTGCAATCTGTCCCACAAGTATAATTTCAGCCTATATGGGATTTTTGTGAACAAATTTTCAGTGCAATCTGTACCACAATGTATTTCTCATATTATACCGTCTTGGTACATGTAGGCCTACTGGGTCTCTGCGTTCACTGCACACATTGTCTGGCCTTCTACATGTACCTCCATGGCAAAGATGGCATCCCTGTTTATTTGTTTAGATTCCTCTACCAGGTGCTTATCCAGTGTGTGTGGCGAAATGCAAGACAATTCAGGAGATTATAGGCCTAATGGTAAACATAATGAAGATTGCAAGTCAACAGCATACAGTGTATTTCCCCATTGGATTGCTCAGCTGTACAAGCTAATGGCACAGTCTGAGATGCTTGCTTAGGTCACAGGATGCTGTGATGCAGGAGGGACACATACGTACGTGTTCATCCCCTAGATAGAATGAAGTTTGTCCCGAGAGCCAAAATCTTGCCGGAGCCAGGAGTCTCCTGAGAAAGTATAATACTGTAGCAGTATCGCCAGAGTCGTATTAATTAATAAAGCCGAGTCTATATCACTGGAACATCTAATGACTTGTCTACAAGTCTAAAATTCCCTTGAACATCCATGAGCCCTATAATATTGCAGAACTTGCAAAAGATCACTACTAGTCATACAAATTCAGATATATATGCACCGGCGCGGTATGCACTGTATGCATGTAACCGTTGTAACATGCACTGAGATTGTTATCATTTGATTGAAAAGAGTATTCATCACCCATATCCCTATGTAAGAATTGGCCATCTCCACTGTGTAAATTTTTGAGAGAACAGTGGTCTGGCATTTGCACATTTGGCCCGGAATGCCCAAAATGCACTTCATTCATAGCCACCTGTTGATGATACACAAATGCTCATGGTGGTGACAAGAACAATAGAAAGAAAAAAGCTGCAGGCTTCCTACATTGATTTTGGGCTCCCCTTGCTCCCAACATTGATTTGGAGGACTTGGTATTCTGCTTTTGATGCGCGATAGACACCAGCAAACTTTGCTGAAGTTTGAATTGTGAAACTGAAAATTTGAACCGTGAAAATGTTACCCAAGCAAAATATTCCCACATTTTCCTTAATACTCCCACTCGTGACATCAACCTACATACAGCCCCCTGTACATTATGTCCAGTGTAATTGCCTGTAAATTGTACAATATTTTCAGTGTTAAATCAAAGTGCATGGAGGAATTAAGCTTCTGACTAGCCTGCTAACTGGTGGTATGTGTATTATAACTACCAGTGGTAGATTAACATTCCAACAGTGGGAATACTGGAATAAAGCTGTATTTTCTGCAAACAGATTAACGTAAATCAAGTGCACACACAAGCGGACCTTCATGCATGACTTGTGATTCATACCTGGTGGCTATTTGATATTGTTGTCTGCATATTGGGGCACAGGGCATTTGTAAAACAAATTACCGGTATGTTATGGTAAATGTAATGTACTGTCATGACCTAAGAGTAAGTTTCTATATAAGTTTTCTGACACACTGTATTGACTTAACAACTATTTCATAACCTTCAACTTGACATTTCATTCCTACAATATTTGTTCGTTTCATTCATTCTAAAACGTTTGCCTACATGTAATTCCAAGGCCAATTTTGTGTTAATAAAAGAGTAGCTAGGGAACAAAGGGCAAACGTGCTTGTACGTGAGAAATTGGTGCTTGTACAATACTAGTTTGTAGGCAAGATAGTGAAATGAAAACAGTGCAATAAACAAAAAATTATTTTCTTGGGTTTTAGGTGGTACAAGGGAGATGAGCAACTAACAGTGGATAACATACAATTTGAGTTGAAATTTGAATGCTTTCAAATTCTAGCTTCATATGCTGTATTTGGCTGTTAGATATTAAAATAAGCAAAAGAAATATGCACTATGGCTGACAACAATTTAGGGAAAGTTAACTTCTAACTTTGAATGGAATTTTTTTTTAACAAAAACAAACCCAAACCCCCCCCCCCTTCCATAAATATGAAACAAAACAAAAATGTGTTTTTGCTCAGACTCAAAGTCACTGGTTCTCATGAGAGAGAGAGTTACCAGTATTTTATAATGAGAAATAAAACGACCACAATAGGTCAGGTACCAGCCGATGTTTGAACAAGATCTGCTGATACACGTATTGTGCTATAGATCTGTCTCTGCTTCAATGCACAGGCTACGAGCTAGAGGAATTCCCAACTTAAGCGGCAGGCTACATGTAATTTGCCCATTAAAATCTGGCCCACAACCGACTTCTTGTGGGTTTATAATTTATGTCCCCATTACTGAATAGTCTTTTATTAAATTCTAATAGGGCATGTCAAGGGATTACCGTCGAAAATACGGCAACAAAGCCGGTGACTGAGTATTTCATGCACACTGCTTAATGCTTGCCCTATGGAAGAATGTGGAATAAGGAACTGTCTACTACTCCCAGACTAGATCCATTCATTAACTGATGATGTGAAGTGCCGCTGGTTACACTGTGATGCAATTGCGGCAATTCCATGTCTTTTCCAAAATGTATAGCTTGTCTGAGAGTTAAACAGTATTTCTACTGTATATTGTAGGCCTGTATTATACATTCTATTCAAATTGTTCTCTATTGATAGGTCGTATTTCACTCAAGTAATTTGATCCAAATTGCCAATTTCTTTTCTACTCAGCCCACCCAGGCTCCAAATAATCAGCTTTTAAAATGTAAATATTTGTAAATGCAAGCAAATCAAAATTTGTGAGGTCGATCATCGATGTATAACACATGTTACGTAGGCCAACATGTTTACAGCATACGGTAATTTAGATGTGAATATGTATGAACTGACAAACAAATACCAAGTTACCAACATTCACAGAGGTTTCTGAATATAAACATTGATCCCTGAGGTATGAAATAGAAGTATGGGTTTTCGCTATTTTCTTTTGACTCAGATGCCCGATTGAGTTCCAATTTTCACAGGTTTATCATTTCATGCACATTATTAGATCAGACAAAGTGCGAGTTCTATTCTATAACCTTTACCAATCATGTATTATACCTTGAATAGGCTTGGTGCAAAATCTAAATGACAAATCATAGGCCTATAGGTATACAGTATATATCCAAGCTATATACATGTACATGTAATTGTATTTTCAGTACTGATTGGCCTTCACAAAGATGTTACCAGAAAAAAAGAAGCGTTTCCTATGATAATAATTCACACAATGGTGGACTGTTGCAAAGAAAATACCCAGTTGTGTGGCGTTCGCATCATGTTTTCCTTTGTTGGGTTTTTCCTTGTAAATTCACGTCCAAGGTAGCCAGGCATACATCTAATGACTACTTCAGTCAATCATGTACAACACAATAATATAATACACCCAACTCTGGATATCCAGAAATCATTGTTGATACTTCTCTTACAAAAACAAAATCAAGACCAAATTTTGAACTCCCAGAATTCCTGTTTTGTTTTCTCAATGGGCTTCTTGTCTGTTTTTTGTTGTTGTTAGTTCACTACACTTGTAATAAAGACCTGGGAAAGTGTTCCCCCAGTGACCCTCACTTGGCTGCAAGTCTGGAATTACTGGTAGTGTTTTTTAATAAAATTTAAGAAATGTAAGAAATTGTAAGAAATGCAAGATATGGTAACAGTCATCTGTGAATTTCCCAGTCCCATACGATGCCCAATTTTTTTGAGAAAACAGTGAAAAATTTTCACAGTATTTTAAAATCTTTTCACAGGATTTTTGATCTTCTGAAAATCAAAAGTGTTTTTGGTCAATTGGTTTTACTATTTTTCTGGATAAATACAGCATTTCAGGCAAAACAAAATTAACAGTATGTTTCTACCATCAGCATCTTCCTGTAAGTTAAAGGTAAATTTGTGAATATTGATTTGGAAGACTTGCCATTTTCATCCTAGGACAAGTAGTAGGATTCTCTTCTTCACTGAATTATGGCCCTTTTCCAAACATCGGCTCCCGGCTCCAGGCTCCAGCTCTGTCATCCATATAAAAAAATAAAGGTTGTGCTTTTCAAGTTTTCATTGAAACTTTCAACTGAAACTCTGATTTTCCTATTCAAACCAGAGAATTTGTTTCTGAACCGCAGCCAAACACCTCAATTTTGATACCCATTATTTTAAAATGGATGTACATGAAATGGAGCCGGAGCCGAGGTTTGGAAAAGGGCCTATTCTGCTAGGATTAGCCTACGCATCAGGGATAATCATATTAATGCTCATAGAGTACATGATACATTGATTGTGGTATCTGCGGTTTAACTTTATGGTTATTTAATAATAAAAGCGGTTTATTATTATTATTATTATCAGATCCTTATAGACCTTATCAGATAGAGTGGCTTGGAGCGGATAATGGTCATGGTGATGGAGCAGGCATTGGCTAAATCACGCGCAATGCCTTCTCCACATAGTACTACTGTACATGCAGTTGTTGTAGATCCTAGAAAGTTTTGATTTGCACTTTAAGTTATAATGTCACTTTTTATTGTAAAATTTTGTCTAACAAATAGGTCTTTATCAGAATTTACCATGGATTAGGCTGTGTGTGTATTGGACATGAGATTTAGGTGCTTGAGTTGAGTGATTTAATAATTTTGAGTTTGGATTTTAGGTAGGCCTATTTATGAAGGGTCCTGATTTTTTGTGTCTTCTCAGTTGTTAACAAGCAAGTATTTATCAATAATACATGTACATGTACATGTAAGTGGCTGTCCATGGATGAATGTACCATGAGTCTACCCTCCTTGTGCTCGGAACCACAAAATAACTCTCTGCAGCAATTTTACTTAGCCGTGAGTTTTGTCTCTGGAATTGTTTTCTAAAAAGGCCGCTTTAATTGCATCATATAAACCCAGGAGCATGTAAATGAGTATAAAGATTGAAACAAGTAGGCCTAATTAACTGCTGCAAACTGCTCACAGCCAGAAATGACTTGAAGTATATAAAATGTTTGGGGTTAGGAGGGCCTGATGCATTTCGATCCTAGCAGGATCTTTCTCCGATTGAAATACATCAGACCCTCCTAACTCCAAGCAGAGATTGGAACAATTATAAGAAAATAAATTAAAAATCACAAAAACTTGGTAGACAAACTGTCCCTGACCAATTCAGCACACTCACACAGGTGAACACAAACTCACTACAGCATTATATGGTAAACAAAACATCCGGGTAAACAAAACATCCGCTGAAATATGGTCCACAATCTAACCGGTTTGGGTAATTGGACTTGCACAGCGGCGTGTGATCAGTAGCAGTGGGTGTCCCCATTGAAAAGACCAGGGAGTTCCTTTTCTATAGCCATCTGATACACGTACAGTGGGTACAGTAGTAGTAGCACGTATTTCATTATTGCGCCTGTTTGGTTTCACTAGTCTTGACTCATTCACCTTCCACAAACAGAAACCGGCTCAGAAGTGCCGCTATTTACAATAACACCTCTACTCTAACAAAAAAAGACTTGCTTAACTTCTTTTTTTTTTGTCCTGGGGGTGGAGAGTGAGGGCCCCCCCTATCATAATAGCCCAAGGGGGACCATTGGTGGTCCCTTGTTTTTAATGTCATCCGTGGTAAATCCCCGTACAATTCTTCCACATTGTATTTTTCCCCTTCATTAAGAGTTATGACTTGTTTACAGTTTTTTGAGGAAGTCGTTTAAAATAGCTGAAAAGCGGAGGAGAGCAGGCTGGTCTAGCAAGCTTTTTGTGGTTGTGTTATTCAGACGCTGGCCAGACAGTCTTTTTCTGTGGTTTTTTGGTTTGGGTATGTACTGTAATCAGCCCAAGCTGTTTCTGTTTGTTGTTGTTGACAGTTTGATGACAGTCCTGTTTGTGCATTTCTGCTGTTTTGTAACCTGTTTTGAGACTTTTGGGGGCGGATGTAAAGTATTAGTCAATATTTGAGAAAGAACTTATTTTTGTTTTGGGGGCAGTTAGGTTAGTTAGATATAATATCAGCCAATATTTGAGGAGGAAAAAAAGGATATAAACAACAATGTAAATGTCTCAGAAAAAAAATGATGGATGGGTCCGATGATGATTTTGCCAGAGTAAAACCAAGCCAATGGAAGCCACATTGAACGTGGGCAGCACTTGGATGAAAGACCGAAGATGTACTAGATAGGCTTACTGGGTTCAGGCTAGGCAGACTTGATGCCTCTTTCAATCCCACCAATTTTGTTTTTTATTGCAAAGGGACCACAATCAATCTTCAAAGAAAAGTTGCAATTCATACTCATACTTCTTAACATATAGGGCCTACAGAATGCTGGGCAAGTTGCAAAATTTTCATTTTACGGTAATTTGTTTGTTCAAAAAGAGCTGAAAAGATTGTAAACATAAGTGACTCAGTTGGTAGAGCAGAGCACCTGTACGGTATTCAGGAGGTGGCCGGTTCGAATCCCGCCCCAGTCAGCTTTTCTTTGTTCACCATTCAATTAATTTTTATTTTCATTGAAAAATGAACAAAGGCCAGATCGAATCCCGCTCCAGTCAATTTTTCTTCGTTCACTTTTCAATGAAAATAAAAATTCAGTCAGTTTCCCTTGTGGATATTTGATGACTTTTTATTTTAGTTAAACAGGGGTCAGCTGGTTACCATAGTGCTTCATTGTCCATTTGTCTCAAGTTTGTCCAAATAAGCAAATGCAATGGTACTGAGACCCCTAAAGTCTAGTTGCCCCCACTCTCAATAGCTGTTAGCAATCGCCATGTTACTTTGTATATAATTTTCTGTAATTCTCTTGGAGACGGTCAGAGTATGACTGGCCCGAACGTCCAGCTAAATAATGAGTTAATACCTACAGGCCTATAGTCTCTTGGAGCAATAGCTCCATGTTCAGAACTTCAGAGCCACCTGTCTTCCCAAGAGTTATATGGGTGACTGTATGTAGGATAACCTGTGTCTTTGCCGGTGCAAAGCATCAAAATCCTTGACCATAATTCAGTTTGTAAGTTAGCAGTTGCTGTATAGCTCTAAAACTGGCAGATGACATGAAACAAAAAACCCTCCAAGGTTTTCTTAGATTCTGTCCCATGTGTGGACTCCCGTATTGGCAATTTTGGATCTGTTTCTTAATAGTCATTAAATAATAAACAGTGTCCACATGCAGGCCTGCTGTGCTGGGCTTTAGATATGTCTTTGGGCAATGATACGCGGCGCTTTTTGTTATGTTCTGTAATGGAGAATCGGGTAGCTTGGAGGTAGGGTCCCGGTAATTCGTTTCACCGAAGGTTAAGTGTGTTTGTTAAGTTAAAGTGACTCCTAAAAACTACATCCTGCAGCTACTGTACGTGGAGGTAAATGTGGACAGTTTATACCATGGAGCAAAGAGTGAAATGTACCCCTCACACCCTCCACAACTTGCCCCACATGTCACCCCTGTGTTACCCCCCAAAAAACCCTGTCTTCTTGCTGAACAGTAGTCCTTCTGTAGTTAGTTCCGAGCTAAGCTGGCTTAAAATAAGAGGATGATTCACCCAGATCCCAGACACAGAGTTTTATATCTCAGCTGGAAGATTAAGTTTTGCTTTCAGTAGGGGATTACTGGTCTGAATCACTGTGATCTCTGCAAAGGGAATTTTGTTAAAAGATCAATTCCCCCAACATGTGGTAATAACTAAAGAAGGTCTATACTGAGAACTCTGATCAGAAAGATTTGGAGTAGCTTTATTGTTTGACTCATTGGATGTATCCAAGAGGGATCAGCTGAAGTTTACAATCAATTGACAAGGAGATTTTCAGAGCTGAGATTTTAATGTGGCCAGGCAATTTGTGTACTGGTAGGCCTATAGGCCTTTTCACACTATGAACGTCCGACCCGTGTTGAAATCTACACGGGTCCGATTCGTGTTTAATTCTTAAAATTTTAACACGGGTCACTTTTGCTCCGTTTTCACACTACTCAGCACATCACCGGTATCTGCTCGACACGTGTAATGGTTCGACCCGTGTATTGCACGATCGTTTCATACTACACACGGGATCACGCTTTCAACACGGATACAAAATTCCCCGACACAATATTACGGCGCATCTGGCCTACATTCGCCAATATGGCGGTTCCCAGTAATTTTCAGACGAGTCGTGTTGTTCATGTATTCCGAGTCTAGCAAGCCTGAGATATAATATTGAAATGAACAAAAAAAAAAGGGGGAGAATTTTTTGACAAGGATTGCTTGCAGCAGGCCGGTCAAAGGTTACTTATTATTTTGCTCGTTGTATGCAAACCATTACCAAAGATGAGCTCCGCGACGCTCTATCTTTGATGCTACTACAGTACTGCCGCATAAAATAATGTGCTCTCGGCTGCTACGCCATGGTTACACGGATCGAACTCAACCCACAGACGTTCACACTACAGGTTTCAACACGTGTCCGACTTCTCAACACGGGTCGAGAGTTCTCAACCCACCTCCCGAGCAGGGTTGGTTTCAACACGTTTCGAGCGCTCAACACGGGTCGACGCCGTGTTGAAATCTTGCAGTGTGAAATGGTCAGTCATTTCTACACGTGACAACCCAGAGATTTTTCGTAGTGTGAAAAGGTCTTATGTGTGTGTCTATCACACAGACACTGTGTAGGCCTATACAGTGGAACACCGCTATGTACTGAACATTCGGCTTTTACCGAAAATCATCCTTATGATCCTTGACTCCCAGTTTTTGTGTTTGAAACATTTCCTGTTAAAACAAAAAAATTAGGGCTTAAAGGGGTTGTATCGTCATGCTGGCTCAGTTCCTAATGCACCCATCGGCATTAGTCTTGTAAACAGGTTTTCCACTTAAACTGTACTGGGACCACAGGGTGGCGCTGTCCAAAAAAAAGATGCTGAGGAACGACAATACACCCCCTTTAAAGATTTTACAGAAGCAGGAAATATTTAATGGGTAAAATATCAAATGCTGCTTGGCCCGAAAACTTATGAAATGTTTTTGTACGTATAAAAAAAACGTACGTAGGCAAAAATGTAGAACATGCATGTAAAAAAAAGCATCCAAAAATGGCCGCTGAACATTGCCACCTTCTGAAAATAGCTACCGTATATAGTTATATACCGATCAAACAAATTTTGTGCGTCCCGACGGTGATTGCAGTGTTCCACTGTATTCTTTTTTAAGATACCCCTGTATTTCGGTCCAGAATCTTCCTGAAATCTACAGCCAGCTAGAGCATTGCCCTTCCTTGCTCAATGGTCTCAGTAAATAACCACCTCAACTTCCCTTCCGCAGTTTTCATTTTGAAAGGCAATTTTAACAAAAAATACATTGCATTTTAAAAGTGAAATGAAAACACGGTTTGTCTTTGAAAGCATATTATTTTTACATCGACTTCATCCTGCTTGTCCATGGAGAAAATACCACACAAGTGTTACAACAGGTTGTAATGTTACTGTTGGCCACAATTGCCAACCACTGGGCCACTTCAAACTGCAGTGAACTATAAGCTGATTACAGGATTACTTCACAAGAAGCCATTCACTCCAACCTCCCAATGAGTCACAAACTGACAGGAGTATTCTTAGCTTACAACATGTTTCAGTCCCGCATTGTTGTGGCTTTTTTCCTTTCATTAAAGCAGGATGGGGGAGGTATTATTTACCTGAAGTTATCATAATGGCAAATATTGAGCCGCTTGGGGAGGCAGGAGGTTTATGGTATGCAAAAGTTGTTTTCCCCATATTGCAGGACTGTTTATCAATTTGTGTAAATCTAAACATGCCAGGTTGAAGTGTCATGCATTTTTGTTGCTGGTAACTTGAATTGAACCTTGAAAGGCTAACCATGTGTGTAGTTTTCTCTGTGGACCTAGGGTTGTAAGTATAAATGAAATCAATACTTGATCTCACCTGGGAGCTGAACAAAAATGTGCTGGGATGGAAATAAGTTGTAAAGAATTTGATATTCCCTTGTTATAGCATTCACCCAAATACTGTCAACCTTAATTAGCAGGCATTTTCCTTAATTATGTCAACTTCCTGCCAAAAAGCATCTTGTACAGTTTTTGCTGCTACTAGTACTACTACTAAGTGAAAAAGCATCTTGTACAGTTTTTGCTGCTACTAGTACTACTACTAAGTGATAAGTTTCCTTAGTTAATTTAGCCTTTTAGGCCTAATGGAAATTATGGCCAGTGTCTTTTTTTTTTACTGTTAATCGCCTGGCTCCTATGTTTGTATTCCTGCAATCTTTTTAAGTTTGTAACAAACTTGTAACAGGTGTCAAATATGTTCTCAGTTTCTACTGCAACTTGTTCTTGTACATATGCTTTGTTTGTTTCTGTTGTCAATGTTAGCTGCTTGTGTGGCCCTCACTTCAAGTGATGTAAGTGATGCAACTTCTCCCCCCAAGAAATAAAAGGAGTAGAGAAAGTTTCACCAGGAATTGAAATCCTGGTTTGCAGACAAAAAACCAAAATCAAGTTGACTTGGTCACCATACTGGATTGTTAACTTGAAGACCATTATTTCACCTGTACACATTTTGAAACGTGGTTGTTTGTTTGTCACTCTCATTGATGATTGACTGGTTGTGTATGCCACATTGCTTAGTCATCAATCAATAGTACCCGGTATATATAATCCAAGTGGGGGAAAAATAGTCAATGCATGAGTCATCAGACATTGGGGAAGTCGAAACTCTATTTATAGCAGAAAGCCCAGCAAGTGTCTGGTCTGCCGCTAGTCTCCCTGGGCAAAGATTCTAGTCAGGAACAAAGAAATCCTAGTGTCCAGTCAGTCTGCTGGTCTGAAATTAAACTACCCACCTGTTTTATGAGGTCTCTCCAATGGGCAGAGTCTCTTTACCTCCCTTGGAGTAGCACCGAGTACCACCCACGGGTAATCAAAACTGGCCAAACCAGAAAATGATTATCATCTCTGAATCATGAATGGCACTCATTGTGGCGCTCTTTGACATGTGATATAATAGGCCTTCATGTGTCCACACAAAACATACTGTGGCTGGAGTTAGCATTTATGGTATACAGTCCACAGTTCTGTTTGGTCTGGAAAGTTAATAGAGCTCAATCAGTATATCCCTTGGTGTGGGTGTGTGGTAGGGTCTTTAGATGGAAGTTATCAAAATCCCATATAATCCAGAAGTTACATGCCTGTCCTACCTTGTTGAATTCTTTTGAGGGCAATTAAGGGCAGTGGGCAGCAAGGACAGTGATTTTTCCTAAGGGCTTTGCCCTGCTGCCTTTCTTAGGGATGAAAATTGTTGCCAGGCTCAGAAACTTTACTTGCACTTCCCCAAGTTCCAGTTTAACATCTGTCTCAATTAAAGTACAAAAAAAACCAACCTGACCTGAAATTGTTATAGAAATTGTTATTGGATTTTAAAATACAATGCTGAAAAATCACTTTATATCAGTACAGTAGAACACAGCTAAAATGAACATGCCAGGATGCACAGATATTGTCCGTTATAATGGCCGTCCATATAAGTGATTTAAAGAACCATATTCGATATGTACTGTACAAACAAATTGGGTGTGAAGGATGTTGTTCAGTAGGCCTATAGCCAAATGTTCGCTGTTTTAGCAGTGTTGGTTATAATGGCCTTCCACTGTAATAAGTCAGTGGTGTTTGTCCTGTAGCTTTGGATACTATTCATATTAATAAAAATACAGTGTAAAATAATTACAATGGCTGCATTAAAAAATTACATTCTATTGCACCTATTGATGAGACGTACATATGTAACATTTTGACATATCAGACTAATGTAATAGGCCTACATCCATGTACAGTATCCATTCAGGGCTGAAATTCATCAGTCTCCTGATGATGACTAGAGCAGGCTAGTCGAAACAAGAAGTGCGAAAGTATGAACTATTCTAAATACATGATGTTCCGCAAACCGATCCACATACATCCATGTACACTGTAATTGACAATTTTTCAATTAATTTTAATTTACCCGGTACTCAATTTGCAAAAAAACTTTACCCCAAAGCATCTCCACAGGATGCATTTTCTGAATTGTACAATGAGAAGTCTCAAAGAAACCCCAAATAATGTCTTTGGTTGTACTTTATTCCTTCTTTAATACAGCAGCGCATGGCCAGGCAGGCTTTAGAGGAGGACAGGTGGGGCCCTTGGAGTGAAGAGTGGAGTGTCTGCTCAAGATCATGTGGAGGAGGCGTGTCCTATCAGGAGAGAAAGTGTATCACCTCCAGGTATGGTGCTCCTGGCAGACATTTTGCAGGCTTTGCTAAAAGATAAGAGCGGGAGTGAAAATCTGCACTCTCCAAATGCTAAAGATTGAAAAAAAACACTCTTTGAAGAGTCTTATGAGGACAATTCTTTTTCGAGTTGTCTTACACTCTTTTAAAGTTTAGTTTGAGTTGTTTTTTCACTCTGGCCCAGAGTAAAAACCACTCAGGAGTGAAACCACTCTTTTTAAGAGCCATATGAGAGACAACTCGATTCTAACGAGTTTGACTGCCAAACGAACAAAGATAATTGACTATTGGGGTCACCACCAACATAGGGCTGGATGGCTCAGATGGTAGAGTGCCGGTACGGTATTCTGGAGGTCGCCGGTTCGAATCCCGCTCCAGTCAATTTTTCTTTGTTCATTTTTAAATGAGTTTGTATTTTTACTGTGCCAACTCGATGTAAAATTACCAGGTTGGGTCACCTGGCTTGAACCTTTTGTCAAGGCTTTTCTTAAAATACCCAGAATAAGTACTAATGTCTCAGTATCTCCACATCTCTATTTTGGTACATATTCAATTGATGCCCCAATAATATGAATGGCTTTCCCAACTGAGTCTGAAAACACCTTCCGATTTAACTTTAATTCCCTATGAGGAGCGTGGTGGGGAATGGGATGTAGCACCTGTAACCTTAACTACTCTAATTAATTCCCATTTGAGATACTCGGAAGTAGTCAATTCAAGTTATAAACTGCTGTAAACTGCTCATCAGCCAAAATAATGGCCTGAAATTCAACAATGCTTGGAGTTAGTAAGGACTGACGCGTTTCGATCCTAAGGCTAAATGATGTCATTTAGCGTTCGATAAAGATCACTAGGATCCTGCTAGGATCGAAACATGTCAGGCCCTCCTAACTCCAAGCACTCAGAAATAGATTAGAATCAATCGCCACTTAACAATCCCCCTATTTCCTCATTTTATTCCTTTTTGGACATTTCCCTTGGATTTGGTATGCAGGGAAGGCGCCAGGCCCAATTGCGTCGGACCAAATCTGAACTACGGGTCCTGCAACATCCAAGATTGCCCCGAAGGTGCTAAAGATTTCCGTGAGGAGCAGTGCAGCAGGTTTGATACGGAGTCCTTCCGGGGAGACTACCACACCTGGGTGCCTTACCTTGGAGGTAAACAAAATTCCATTTTTTTAAATAGGAAAACACTTTTTCAAATGACGATTGGAGGGCTTATGAAGAGGATGATTATGAAGAGAATGAAAATCAGGCTGAGGGCATTTACGACACGGAGGCTCGGGCTCCAGCTCCGTTTCGAGAATCCATTCTAAAATAACGGGTATCAAAATAGAGGCTTTGGCTGCAGTTCGGAAGTAGATTCTGTGGTTTGAAAAGGAAAACGAAGCTTCAGCTTCAATGAAAAACCACAACTTTATGACATTACTGATTTCCATTTATGATAGTGCAAAAGTTGTTTGTATGGGTCGGACTTTATAATAATAAATAATACAACTTCTTATCAGTGAAATCTTACATAATCTATTTATTTTGAACCACATCTGAGAGCGGATGGACAGCCAATAACAGGAACTGGAAGGGAGTTTTCAACATTGCACATAATTAACGAGAACATTGCTAATTTGTTCCAAGGTCAATTACTTGACATAAGCAAGATAAGACCCCATCTCCTCTGCTTTCTATCATCTGCCTATAGTGCACAGTGTGTATGTATCCCTGTGAATTTCATGTTGACTGTTCATAGTGAATGTGATTGCCATAGTGGTCATTGCCTTCAGTGACTTGGCGCCCCTTTATACACTGAATGTTACCATGATAGACATAGATCTTTTTGTCTCCTATCGAGTGGCTGTGTCCTTGGACAAGGTTTTTGCCCTGTCTAGTTGGGTACATGACCTTCAATATTAAAGCAGTTTGAAGGTAGATGCAGTGGTTTGAAAAATCAAGTGAATTATTTTTCTCCTCACTTGGACTACCCTGATAACCACTGTTGCAGTGTTGGTACCAACTGTGTTCAGTCATTTTGGTAGTCTGGGTCCACGACTATGTTATTACCGTACTCAAACGTACGAACCAATTATCCGCACTGACCCGCACGCACGCACGTACGTACACCCATTCGTAAAGGCCTTCTATAACATAGTCTTGGGAATCGTGTAAGGGCTGTGAGTTGCGCGCGCACCTCGTTAGTATAATGTATGTAGCGCACTACTTCGTCACCATGGCACACTGTTGAATATGTATGATATATAAGAATGACGCTGGTCATTCCCCTCAGGCAAAACCTGAACTTTGAGGCCTGCGGTCAGCTCCCATGGCAATGGCCGGGTCAAACAATGCAGAGATCGCTGCATGTGTAATCTGATACTTTCCCACGGCCACACGGGGTGCCTTGTTTACGTGTATGGACGTGCGTGAACAGAAAATGGGCAGCGCCTGACTTTAGATGCAACGCATGCACAGTGTGTTTCCCCCCAATTTCGGGGGGAGATTTTACATGATTCCCAAGACGGTATTAGTGATAGCTCCGTGCGTACGTGTGTGCGGATTACCTGTACGTACATACGTATGGTCAGTGTGGTTCGAGTATCCACACCAATACCGTCTTGAACCAAGACTATCATTTTGGGAGACTTTGTCATCATTTCTCACTCAACACCTGACCTTCCCCCTCCCAACAGCTCTCCTTTTAATATTTTGTTTTCATAAATATTGCCCTGTGCCCAATTTCCAGACATAGGTTTTGGTACCCTAGCTCCATAACCTTGGCATTGGTCAAATGTTGGCCCTAATCAAAACCACCTGTAATTAAAGCCCCAGGTGGCTACGGCTCTGAGAATTGTAGGCCTAATGGCAGAATTTATGTCTTATTTACCCTGGGGGAAACCTTCCAGTGAGACACTGTTTTTCAAAGGTGCGCAGCAATTAACAGTATAAAACTTAAGATGTTTGAAAATGCAAGTAATAAATACAAGTAAATACAAGTGTTTGAAAATAAATATGAATATAAAATAAATACTAAAATGTAGTTAAATAAGCTAAATTGGAAGAAAACCTTTCAAGAAAATTGAAGAATTGAAGAAAACCGTTCAAATTTACAGACCAATTCAGTAAGTTTAGTCTACCATGGAGTTTGGTAGGCCTATTACAGAAGTAATGAAGTCCCATGACTAGACTGTATTTTAATTTGGAATGTACACATGTAGGTACACACATACAAATCTACATCCCAAAAGTTAAATGCGTGGCAGTATTTGTTATTCATTTGAAGCATATCCGAGCCAATAGTAAAAGAAAAGAGAAGAAGTTATCTTATTCCAGTTGCAAAATTAGCAGTCATTGAACAATCATTTATTGACACTAGATGAACAACAAATATCAGCTGGATTGTTTCCTCAAAATCTAGAATAAACCATAGAGCTAGGAACCAACTGAGAGCTAAACAAGATGGTGGACGATCCCTGCCAGAGAGCGCAGGAAGTGTGCATGGAGAGGCATCCATGAGAAGGGGAAGGGTGTTTATTTAACAATCAGTCCCTTCCACATCATTCCACTAATTCAATCAGTGTATTTCCTGTTGCACAAGTTGCTCAATGGGGATTTTTTTCTCTTTTTTTTAGGGGTGGGGTGCACAACTTTTTTTTGTTGGCAAAATAAACAGGAGCCATAATACATGGAAACTCATCCAGCAATAAAATACCCTTGAATGTGTTTTTTTTGTGAATGAGTTTACTTATGGAATGGGTAATTTGTTGCTGGTATTTATAGGACGATACTGACTGGGATCTTGAAAAGAGTTTTCGATTATTTCTTGTGTGTACAAGAATTCCTCTGAATTTTGCAACTTGCCTTGATGTTAATTGTCAAAGTAACATTCAAGTAATAAACTGCTGCAAACTACTCATCAGCCAAAATAATGACCTGAAATTTATAGGATGCTTAGAGTTAGAAGGGCCTGACACGTTTCGATCCTAGCAGGATCTTTATCGAAGGCAAAGTAGTTAGAATTGACTTTTTAATATCCATGATAATTTTATTATTTAAGCTTTCTCATATTCTTTATTTTTCATGATTATTCCAAAGTTTAAAGTGATTTTTCTTTGACTTGATTCATCCCAAAGTTAAAGAAAATAATACAAGCATTCTTGCATGCAGTATAATTGGATGCTTTTTTTAACACCATGTAAACATTTGGTTCGTTCGTTGCTTGCAACAAATTTCCAACAGAAAATAATTCAGTACTGATGCAATTTTGTTAAGTAAGGTTTGAGAATTGAGGTTTTATTTTCTTTAACAGCTGTTGCAGTTTTTTGTGAACTATTTATAAAACGTGAGATATTTGTCTCAACTTTGGTATCAGTGTTATAACCAAGAGTCACGGAAAAGACCTTAGAAACAAAGGGGATCAAAAAGGCACTTTTGGCCCAAAGCAAAATTATTATTTCTGTCAAATTGAAATAATTGCACTTGGCTTTTTGCTGTCGACATTCACCACCTTGGTAATGAAAACAAACTGAAGGTTGAATGTTTAAATTACTTGAAACCACAAATTACCAGCTTTCTGAGCTTCAGGTTCCGATGTGTCCCTAGGCAAGAAAATACCTTATACTTGTAATTGACGCACCCTTCAGTGATTGACACCATGTCAGAATCAGACATTTCTTTCACTGAGCAGTGGTCAGCCTTTCCACTTTTCCTTGTCCTCACAATAAATAACAAGTTTACACATTTTTGAAAGCAAACAAATTTGAGTCACTACATCTTCCAATTTTAAACAGGCAGATCTTTGCTCTGTGCACCATGTTTGGTTCTCAGGTTATAGATTTAGGTTTTGTTTTGGTCTGTATATTATTAAGGGCAAGACTATACGCCGTGCAACTGCCTTGCCAAACATAGATCAAATGTGTGCAGCAACAGCATGGCAGTAACACGGCAATTGCGCTAAATGGTGAATTTAATAATAAGTGTCATGCCACTGCCATTTCAAATATCGATAGCGTGACAGGCCCTGTCGAGCCAAAGAGCTTGCCGTGCCAAACTCAATTTGCCTAGCCAAATTCACGCTAAACGCTGTGCTATTGCCGTGCCAAACTTGAACATGTAAAATTATTTGAGTTTGGCGCAGTAGCAGTAGCACGGCGTATAGCCTAGGCCTTCAAACTAAGCCGACTCAGATTTTCGGTTGAAAATAGTTCACTTTCTTTTAGAAAATTGCTTTTAGTGGCACTTTTGTTTGAAGATGCAAAGTCAATGATTTTGATTATCCCAATTTGCCAAAGTAACATACAGGCTTTAACTGTGAAACTTTAAATTTGATTAATTAACTTTTGGTGGACGCAAGAGCTGAGCTTTTACAGAGAGGAAGAGGGTTTTCCTCTGTCTGTTTCTGGTGTAATCCGTCATGGAGGGGAGTCCTGAAGGAAATTCTCAAATTTGTAACTTGTTCTCACAGGAGGAAACTGCAAATCAGCTCAATTTCCCACCCATCTTCTCTCTGTGTCTTATTTTACTTGTCCCCAAGTTTAAATTTGATGTGACTCTGCAAAAGTTGAAAAGTGCAAAACGGGCAGCTCCAATTACATGCAAATACATGTTTCTGATGATTCATTGGTGTCATGTTGACCTCATTTTGTGGAGGGGAGGGAGGGAAGGAAAGACATATATTCAGACCTACACATGGTTGCTGTAGAATTTCATATAGGTAGGCAGTTTTCTATTTCTATTTCTATTTATTAATCTCATCCAACAGCAATACAATGCCAATTACAGGGGAGATATTTAAATAAAATAAAATAATAACTAACTAAATAAATAAATATATTATGTACACTCAATTTATGTAATATTTATACACAATAAATAAATAAATAGATAGGTAAATAAACCTCTTCATAAACATATCTTATGATGACAGTAAGCACAAACAAACAAACAAATAAACACCCCAACACCCCAATGCATAGAACAGACAAACGATGAACTTGAAGGTTTTTGTCACTTTTTACTCCTCATAACTATATTGTCTGATTTGTCTCATCATTGTGGAATTTTGGGCAAGGCAGTGGCAGTTTTTCCTTATTCACTTTAGTGAGAGAAACCAAATTTTACAAAGTGCACTCCAAGGGAAATGGCAATGAAGTTTGAAATCTATGTAATAAATTTCCTGCCTTGATGACTGTTTAATATTACCAAACCATGACCACAGTGGACATACATGTAGCAGAAACAAGTATTTCTTTTGGTTTGATTTCATACAGAATAGGCCTATATTTTGGAGAACTTTTTACAAAATACAACCTGACTTTTTTCATAGCAGCTATTTGTCTCTTTGACAATGTAAAGCGCGCATTTCAATATACACTGGAACAGCGTGGTCCTCAGAAATTGTCCGTTTTAGTGGTCGATCGTTATAGTGATTTTAAGCTACTGATGCTTCGACATTTGATATGTTTTGTACAGAAAATTAGCAACCAAGGATAAAGTTCACTTTAGCTGAATGTTTGGTATAGCAATGTTCGTTAAAGTGGCATTCCTTAGTATGTACATCAAACCATTTTCATCATTTCATAAAAAAGTTGTCACTAGTCAGGCAATAGTTAGTAGCCTGAAGTTAGTAGGCCTATACAATCAAGAAAACCCACTTTATGTTCATTTTGTTATTTTGTGATGTGTACATCCATGTTTTGGCACGTCGTGCTTTACAAAGTTTCAAATCTTGCTTCTGAATTTAGGTACATGATAGGCCTATAACTTCACAGAAGATGTCATTGCCCTTAGAATGTATGACTCATATCTGTCAGTTGCTTACCTAATGGCGGAAGAGACTTACAAAAGAAAGATCTTTCCAATCAATTTTATAAATGAGAGAGATTGTCCGAGGTTGGATTAGTAAACAATAATTCCCATTCATCACTGATCAATATCCATCAATGACAATCCATCCCCCTTTTTTCCTGTCCCTTTTTTCTGTCCCTTTTTTTAATTCTTCTTCTGCATGTCCAGGTTGTGGTTCTCATTGATTAAACAGTATAAGCCAGACTTCCTGTTTCCCCCACAGGAACAGGACCATTCATGGGGTTGAGACAGTCTTTTATCCCCAATCCTGGGATCATAAAACGCTCCATGGTCTCAAAGACTAAAAGTTTTAGGATCTGCATGATGTATGAGCTTGACAGAACCACAATAGAAACCACAAGTGGCTTGTTTAGGAGCCCTATTCAGCCAAACATCCTTTTTTTTTATTGTCTCAATGGTTGTCTGCTCCTATTGTCCGTACAATTGGGATTGATTCTTCCCCTCCTAACAGTTCGTAAAAAAAAAAAATAAGCAAATTCCCACAGGTAGAAACAAGCAAGAGTCGAGCTTGCTAAATTGCTAGGTCAATATTTTGGTTGCGTGTCAATATGTGTCCTTTTAGGATGCCTTTTTCACATAGGTCTAACCATAGAGTAAGGAAGAGAACCTCTCCCACTTCCCCATGCTATTTGCCTACTTACGGTTACCTACATGTCTGAAAATGTGTCAACATTTAGCAAAGTCCACCAGGCCCCATCTTGAAAAAGAGAAAAATGCCAGCATGTGATCATCTACATGTTTCAAAATGCAAAATGTTTATTATTCACAATTCAGCATCAGGTTTGGTGGGAACAGTTGCACTAAAATAATTGATTGCTTGTTGCAGGAGATAAAAGTATCTAAACATGGAAACAAGTGCTTGGAGTTAGGAGAGCCTGACGCATTTCGATTCTAGCAGGATCTTTATCGAAAGCTATACCCCTCCCCCTTTTTTCCTGATCCTCTCATCCATTTATGTGTATCTTTACTTGCATGTTCTTGTCCTCTTGTCATTTAGCATTCGATAAGGATCCTGCTAAAATTGAAACGCGTCAGGCCTCGCCGCCCTCCTAACAAGAAGTTTCATGCCATTATTTTTGCCAACGAGCAGTTTGCAGCAGTTTATTACTTGTATTAACAGGGAAACAACTATTAGTATTTAAAACCTCACTTCTCACATAGACAACAACACCCTTTTAAAACAAAGCACACTGCCAGTGAACCAGCATTCCATTACAGAAATCATATCAATTTCACTGGTCCCACGTGACCTATATAAAATGTCAGCCCTGGGGCTCTCCCTGTAAATCAGTTGGTGCCCACATCATGCCACTGTCATTTGACCAGACGAAGAAGTTCACCGGAGGACACACCCACACAACTGACATTTTATAAATAAATGTTTTCATCTTTTTCCTTTTTTCTTGAACTGGATTGATATTATTTGAGGGGAAGTAAATCAAATTTGATGACCTCACATTCCTTAAGTTAAAATGGATACTAAATACGAGTAATTGGTGGCAATTTGGGGGACAGGAAGTGTTAGGCATATTGCCTTTAAATCATGCAGCTTTGTTGTATGTGAAAACTTGATTCTTCAGTTGAATGCTCCATGTCATCAATCTTGATTTGAAGTAAGCCAAGCAGGATAGTTGTCATGTAAACAGTTTGACTTTTTGCTCCTGAGAAAGTAAGAAGTTTTGTGAAAGCCAATTTTGATATCCTTGTGCTAATACAAGACAAATATGCCAGGCCATATAAACCCATCATCCTCCATGGCCAGACCCTAATCTCCTAGTAGGTGGTATTTTTCAAGATTTTGAAGGACACAGACCATTTACTGAGTCATATGGACTTTATAATCCTGCACTAACTGCCTTAAGCCCACCGCACACTATACGATCCGACTACGACCTGACTGGTTTTTGGAAGGATCGCAAAGCATTCTGGGAGTCTTAACCATGATTCGACAGTCAAATCTTGCCGACTGGCCAACAGAGTGGGTCTGCGACTGGGAACAATCACGGTTAAGACTCCCAGAATGCTTTGCCATCCTTCCAAAAACCAGTCGGGTCCTAGTCGGAATGTCGGATCGTATAGTGTGCGGTGGGCTTTACTCAACTTAATCCAGCTCTCTAAGAATTACTGGAGATTTCCGAATGTTTCCAGTGGCCAAAATGTGTCAAGGGTTACATTGATAAATTCGGCTTGTTTTTTTTTAAGGTACCGTCAAATTGTGTAGACCCTATAGAGTTGTATTTTTTTCTTAATCTGTAACCTATAATAAAAAAACATGTAAAACTTGACTTTTTTGACGAATTGTCTAAAAGCAAAATAAATTTTCTAAAAGCAAAATGAATGGTCTTTTTTATTAATGATAATGTGCCAAATGACCTGTTACATTTGGTGTTGCACCGTCCCTTTCATGGTGGAGAAAAGATATAGGCCTAGGCCTACTTGAAATAAATCAGAGAAAAAAACTTTGACTTTCCCAGAAGGCTGATTATTTCATCAGATTTAGGCCTTTTCCATTTATTCTGATATTGCTTTGTAACTGAGCAAGGTGCATATGGTATATTGAGGTTTTGAAATATATTCAGCAGGATTTCAAACAAGTTCTTACAGCATTTTTTCTGTAAACTTTGGCAATAAAACTAGCAAAAGTCCAGTTCCTTAGGGACTTGCTGTCAGGGTCAGACTGCTACTACTGCAGTCAGCTGATACATCATGCATGAGCCCAGCCGGCTGGCTGGCAGTGCTAAAGATAGCCTGTCTAGTAGTAGTGGTCTAGTAGGATGTCTGAAACACAAGGTGTATCTTCAGACTACATCTTGAAGACTGTGACCTCAAACATCTATCTGTACAAGCCACTTACAGACTGGACAAAAAAGGGCATGGGTAACTGTAAACTGTCCTTTGGGAAAACCTATTAATCTCCCATCATTCCATTAAAATCTCTTGAACTGTCTCGGGTTTCAGCAAAGAAAAGCAGCTTCAGTTCTTATGTTGACTTCACTTTTGGAAAATGCCCATTTTCAGCTCCTTTAAGAACGGTGATAACAATTGTGTCTACATTTTTTATGTTTGTGACATTTTTTTGCTGCCATGTCATATTTAGGCCTACATTTTTCTTCTTTTTTTGTCTGCATCATTTGTCAAATTTATTTTTTGTTTGGGGGGGGGGGGGGGGTCCATGTGTTTACCAGTCTCCTCCACATATGTTTTTCAAGGCCTCTTTGGTGTGGTACTGGCCATCACTGGTTTGCACAAAGGTTGACAATAAATATTCTTCATAAATTAAAAGTGAGAAGTTGCTGTTTCTGAAAACTGAAAATAAAAATGACAAAACGCTGAATATAATCTGAGTTGAGTTTTGCCTCATTCGGGATCAATTTGAGGTCGAGTTTGAGGTTGTAAAAACTGTAACCCCAATAATGGAGATTGTTGTATTTACTGGTAATTAACAGAACACATATTCTATTCTGTCTTTATTTTCTGCAGCTGATGACAAGTGTGAACTGAACTGCATGCCCAAAGGAAAGCATTTCTACTATCGTCTGGCAGAGACGGTGATCGACGGAACGAGGTGTGAAGCAGAGAAATTGGACATCTGTGTGAACGGGGAATGTATGGTGGGTACCAGTCACTCTTAGTCTTACATTCATTGTCACAGTGTCAATGTATCAAGGATGCCTACACATACATCACCATGTTCAATAGCGCTGCGCACTTGCGCTAAAAATAGCACCGAACCTCAGACAAACATTGCAACGTGGCCATGCAAACGTGTGGTGAGTGGAAGTATTTGTGCGCGTTGCGCGTGGTGTGACGTCATTAGTGCGGAACGCTATTGCTTGGTTATTAAATTGTAGTTTGTATTTAGCAGCCATTTTGTGTACATATCTAAGCAAAGAAGATTGTATTCTTGAGAATCATTGAAAAACCTTTTGGATAATAATAGCAATAGTATTTGTTGAATGTATATATGTTGCTATGTTCAGAGATGGATAGATAATAAAGTCAGCAAATAACCACACGGGAAACTGACTGAATTTTAAGTCATTGAAAAGTGAACAAAGAACAATTGACT
The DNA here is from genome assembly GCA_963971285.1 of Astropecten irregularis. NCBI lineage: Eukaryota > Metazoa > Echinodermata > Asteroidea > Paxillosida > Astropectinidae > Astropecten > Astropecten irregularis. The sequence continues at coordinate 26,772,739 of OZ020245.1, read as the reverse complement.
GGAGCGGGAATCGAACCGGCGACCTCCTGAATACCGTACAGGCGCTCTACCAACTGAGCCATCCAGCCCTATGTTGGTGGTGACCCCAATAGTCAACTATCTTTGTTCGTTTTTAAGTCGAATTTAAGTTGAATTTTAAGTCGTTGAAAAGTGAAGAAAGAAAAATTGACTGGGGCAGAATTTGAACATGATTACGGTAACTGCTACAAACAGCTCACGAGTTGTAATGCTTTTCTGGGGATAGCCAGACTACAATGTTCTATTAATGCAGATATTTTTTTCTCTAAGGCTAAGATTCATGAATTATCATGTTAATTATTTCATCATCATATCTTTGAAAAGGCTAATAAAAATTTGAATGACAATTTTCTCCAGCGACTATTTTGTAGAAATATTTTCGTCAAAAGTTTTTCCGTGTGAATTTGTGATACTTTATGAAGTGGCAAGTTTCCATATACCAAATTTGCCATGATTTGTTTTAAATACCAAAACAAATGTCAGCGTAATTCATCTTTGAATATTTTGGGGATAAAGTGCCAAACAAGCTGATTCATATTAGCTGAATCAGCTGTATATTGGCCTATATACTTGAAGTTGTGCAGTACGTAAAATGGTGTCGTTTAAGTCATTTCATGCTGATAAAGATGTTTACTCTCTCTCTTGGATGCTGAGATGCAAAACAAGGAAGGCAAGGGTTACCACCAGGGCCTCAAGGATACATGCAAGGTTGTCCCAGCTGGATTCTCACCCTGAACCTTCCAAATACATGGTCAGCAGTCAGTTGGCAAGGCTGCAATCCGGGTCTTGCCTTTGGTTATCCTGTATTATGTATAGTCTCCCTGTCCTCGGTCATAATGTCAAAATCATCAATCATCCATGCTGGCATGAGTTACACAATATTCTTTTTAAAGGTGCTATTCAAGGTTTGATTTTTAAAAATAAAAATCAAGATGCACTTGGGCCAACGCTGAGGTGAAAAATGGGAAAATCTGCAATCTCGGTGTTAAAGGGATGGTACAGAACTGGTTTTTGCGACAAAACCGTTGCTGACAGTGAAAGCACATTTTGTAATCGATCATATACCTTAACTGAAAAACCTGTAGAAGTTTGAGGTCAATCAGCTATCTAGGTCACGAGAAAATAGTGAAAACCTGTTTACACATTTTAACGATATTATGCGTTCATAATAAAACGCTTCGAAACAATTTATTCCAATCAGAAAATAGTTTCATTTATTTCTCAATGAATATGGCATTTCAGACAAAAACATTTCATGGGATGTTTTCTTCTATCATCAACATTATACTGTGTAAGTTTTATGTGAATCTGTGATCATGAAGTGTATTTTGTCTTACCAATTCTGTACCATACCTTTAAGTACTGTATAATTACTACATAAGAAGTGTCAGTGATAGCTGGGCACTCTAAACCAAGGACATAGCCTACTACATGGGTAGTCCTACATTAAGGGGGTGATGGAAGTTTTTAAAGATCGGTGCCTGTTGCACTGTCAGTTGATCTGAATGTCCAGTCATATCCCGTAGAACTTTGAGCCTGATGATGAGAGTTGAGATCCAATTCTTTGATTCGTAAAGCTTTCTGTTTCCTGTCCTTTAAATGTCTAGGGTTAAATCCCCTTGTTCCCCAAGTGATTGAGAGGATTTCAGTCACCATGTTGCAGGGCAGGAACTCTGGTTCTTCAGGGGGCAAAGCAATTTGTTGCCTGTTCTCTCAGGCAAAGGGCATTTCTCAAGTTGAGTGAAATTGGAAATTGAAATATCTACCGATACATTCTAAGAGCAACCAAGGAAATTAAGGGGAGGAAATCTGGTGCTCATCTGGGGTCGATTTCATCAAACTCATCGTAACTTACTATCAATCGTAGGACTTATGATGCATTGCAGTACCACGTAAAAGTTGTAGGATACAATGGGTTATCCTTTGTAAATCGAGTTACTATCGATTGTAGGACTTCGTGAAATCGAGCACTGATTGCATAAAATACAAGATGATGCTCAGTATAGCCTAACCTTGGGCAAGACAAATGTATTACTTTAAAAATGAAAATATTAAGCTGATTTTAGGCATTGTGCAAGGAGCACGACTTGGTCCATTTTGAAAAAAAAAATTTCCTGTTGATTTATCTGTGGTGCCCTTGTGTGTATGCTTCAATGGGAGTGATATTATCCCAACACCCTCTGTAGGTGCTCTGGCGTTAGAGAGTATCAGTCCCAATTTTGACAGGGCGTGGTGGGGGTGGGTGGCTAGTGTGTGCATGCAAGTCATGAACTTAGATTGCCTTTTATCTCCTGCGGTTGGTCTTGATCCTAAATGCAATCCATCAGGAAAAACCTTTGTTTGATTTACGGCCTGCCTGTTGGCCCTTTAGAGGTGTCACCTGTCCACACACAAAAACATTACTCACTCCACAGGCATTCTGAAGGGTTTAGTTTAGGACAGAGAGATACTGTTATTGAGAATTAATAAAGATGTAAAAATGTCCCCCAGAAGCTTCTGATAACATTTGATCGGATCAAGAAAAACAAATTTTCAGTTTCAGGGGGGATGTGGGAAGCCGGTGAACAGCAGCAGCGATACTTCATCCGGGGCAAAGGTCAAGCCCTCTACTAGATGTTTAATTGGCAATTAAAATTCGAAGGGATTTCGGTTTGGGGCTCTATTTACAATGCCAAGGAGGAAATGATAATCTAGGTTTTTTTTTATCTAGTTAAGTTTTTTTATCTTGGTTTATGATGGCAGGTTGTTTTTTTATTGTACTACAGTATTTCATGATTGTGTACTTAACACTGTTGTGTGGTGGGAGCTCAAACCCTATAGGCACTGATCAACAATAGCCATGTTCCCATTGGACTTGTTGCTTGGTAGTCTTGCGTCGAGCATGGAGGAAGAAGGGATGTTACTACTAGCTGGAAATACTGCCCAGACATTTATTGAGATGAAATATCAAATACCCCATGTATTTCTGTCTTATTACTTTACCTCATAACACAGAAGGTGCAAATTAATTTTTCAAATGTAATATTTTGTCATAAGGGAAGCATACCATGAAGGGCACCATAACATTTTATTTAGAAGCTTGTAGTAAAATTTCAAATTTATCCTCATTAATAGTCTGAAAATCATATTTCTACAAGTAATATTGAACTTGGCAAGCAATCAAACGTTATGGACTCAGCCTTCTCTAATTCGATCTAGGCCTGATACCACTGAGTACCAGTGACAGGAAATATGCATCACATGAAATTTTGCCCGGTAACCATTCTTTGCTAAAAAAAAAAAAACTTTGTGTTTGCATCCAGCAAATGTACAGCCCTGTAGCACTGGCCCCTTAGTTTGTTCGTGATAACATGCAAAAAAAGAAATTTCAGTCCATTATGGTGTTATGTTTTTTTTTTTCTCTCTAATTTTTTTTTTGGACGTGTCTGGTTTCAGAAAGTGGGCTGTGATAACATGCTGGGGTCGAATGCCAAGGAGGACATTTGCCGGGAGTGCAACGGAAACGGATCGTCCTGCAAGACAATCACCGGCGTCTTCAAGAGGAGAAAGTTGCCTTTCGGTAAGATCGCGATAAATCTGAGATAGGACAACGATAACAAGTCCCAAGACATTCATTGACAAAGAAATAGCAAGGTACATTCTGAATGTACAAACGTGGGCCAATTTCATAGAGCTGCTTAAGTATCAAAATTTCCCTTACGCACCAAAATTCTTGGTAAATAAAATCAGTATGCCAGCCAAAACTCCTTGTGAATGTTATGCTCAGCAACCAATGGCCGAATACAAGTCAAAAGCAGTATAAACATCACATGAAAATTTGGTTGGTAATCCTGTTTGATCAAGGCAGACCTTTCATGCAATTGTTTTGCTTAAGCAGCTCTGTGAAATTGGCTTTGGGACAGAAAGTCAATCAGTTCATACAATATGGGCTTTTCCATGGTTTTGGGACATTTTTGTAGCTAGGCCTAAGTTACCTCTTTTTGCATATTTGCATGCATTTATAAGGCACCAAAGTGGTATAGGCCTACTTGCTGATTCCAATCAAACATATTTTAATTGGACTTGGAGTCTTTCAAGAATGATTGATCAAGGAATAGCTCAAAGTCACTTAACAGGTAACTTATAAATGTTACCATGGAATTTTAAATATTATTATGTTGATGCAGACTTTTCCTGCAAATCTTAAGTTATAAAAAAAAATAATCAAAATCAAATTTCGACTCCACGGTGAAACTTGACACGGTGTAAAGTGTATTGCCATCTCTCCCTGAACCCTAAATGGGTCAATTTCAGCTCTCTCAAGGAATGCTTGGAGGGGTTCAAGTTGATATTTTGTTCTCCCCGAAGTCTTGGCTGCATGTCTGGGAATTGTCAGTAAAAGTTTGTCACCCGGGGAGCTTTGGGTATAATGTGGACTGGGGTGGTGGTGCACTGTTGCCCCATGGTTACATGAGATCGTGTCTCCAGTCTACATTACATAGAAGATTTGCAACTGCCTACTGAAAGGAGCCATATGGGGATGGGTACTCAAACTATGTAGGGTATGGAGTCTCAACTCTGTGTGAGGCACAGTATTGGAAGGAATAGAATGACAGACAGTTTCAAATTGCTTACATTTTGTTGTTTGTTTGATTGTCTGTTTGTCTAGGTTACAATGATATCCTGGTGATACCAGCAGGAGCCGTCAATATTTACATCGATGAAGTCAAAGCCTCCAATAACTACCTCGGTAAGTGGGACCACAGGTCTTTCAAGAAGGGTGGAAAATTACAGAAATGTATAATCGAGAAAAGCTGTCAGCTTCTCGGCCCCACTTTCATGGAGCCAAAAAAGTTGTAAGTTTCCATCGTGTGTTATAAATCACATTTGACTTAGTCCTAAAGGTAACATTTTTTTGGTTTTTTTTCAAAGAAATACAGATTCATGGTAAAAAATATCAAGGAAGATGCAGTAACAGTCATCTGTGAAAATGTCAGTCCCACTTTTTGAGAATTTCTTTTTTAGTCCCATACGGTAGCCACTTTTTGAGAAAACAGTAAAAAACGGCAACAGTATAAAAAAATGTTTAATTTGGCGGCAGCAGACTCGAGTCTTTTTTTGCTAGCTCTGAGCATGTGTGCGCGTTGCTGTGAACTTGCTTTTTCAAGTTTAAGACCCAGCTCCAAAGTCTCCCATTGCAGTGTAGTTTTTCTCTGTGTAAATGGCCACTATAAATGGCCAAGGGGGTTCAAAATTGTTCCATAGTGAGAAGTGGTAACGGATTGATTATCCTGTTCTGATCGAGCATGTCAGATAGGGTTCTCAGCTCTGTGGTTAACATAAATTTCTGAATGTTGTAATATTCATCCAGGGACCTGGTTGTTTCAGGCATGAGATCAGCGATCCTGCTGATCCTGATCCCATTTTAGCGTATCCTGCATGGGATGTGGATCTGCAAGATCACTGATCGCGTGCCTGAAACAAACAGGGCCCGAGTCAACATCCCATGCAGAAAGCTCAGTTTTCAACCACTTCCCTGTTGTGTTTTATATAACATTTTGTTTCCCCAGAGCTGAAAACTAACCTGAACACTAGTCATGAAACTAGAAGTCCTGGTGAACCATCCAACATTTCCTCTACACCTGCCATTCGTTACACCTAAATTGAATGATTAATGCATTATCAGGGGTGACAGTAAAGACTGTGTTATATAAACCACCTGTTAGGTGCCAACTTCAACCTGGCTAATAATCTTACAGCTGTTGTTAGCGCTTGTCAAAATGCATTAAAAAGTATTAAAAGGACCGTGTCTTATGAGTAACTGAAGTTCATTCGTTGAGATGGCTCAGTCCTGTAGTTCCAATCATGGGCACTAAGGCTTTATAGGGATTGAGTGTGTACTTTCAGATGGCAGCTACTCTACTGTGGTTTTGTTCAGACACCCTAGTTTATTCCATCTGAGTACAAGCAGGTTACTATGATGCTACAATGTACAATTCAAACACAATTGTTTGATAGACCATTATGATGTGAGCCTTCTAAATAGCGCTCCGCACTTGCGCTAAAAATAGCACCCGATCTCAGACAAACATTGCAACCATGCAAAAACGTGTGTGCGCGTGCATGTACAGTCGTGTGTGAGACAATGTTTGTCTGACATCCGGGGATTTTGTGACGTCATTAGTGCGGAGCACTATTGAAGGAAGACCATGATTTGCATAATAGGCTTGGTGTCACAATTTCTACTTGCTAAGTTTCCTTCCATCACAATGCGTTTTGCGTTATACGTTACTAATCGTAGTGACTCGAGAAAAAGGAGAAGTTTTAAGACACAGGGGCTGACATTTTTATCTTAGCAGGCAGGATCTTTCTCAAAGTCTTAAACTGTCAAGAAGACAAGAACAAGCAAGAAAAATAAACATATACAAATGAATGGATTGAACATTTCTACAAGTTGTTAAATTTGACTGCCTAAAATCTAATCGTGCATTTTTGATTTGGAATTCTTTTTATTGCCCTAACTGCCAATATCATCACTGTGCAGAGCCTCTGTTTACCAATATGGGCCAGTCTGGCTCATGTTTGTGCTTAGGCCAGGGGCCAATTTCATAGAGCTGCTTAAGCACCAATATTTGCATAAGCACCAAAAACCTTCGTAGATAAAATCAGTATGCCAGCCATAACTCCTTGTGAATGTTACGCTCAGCAAACAATGGCCGAATACAAGTCAAAAGCAGTAAATATCCGGTGAAAAATTGGTTGGTTATACTGTTTGATAAAGGAAAACTTTTCATGCTGAAGCAAATTTTGTGCTTAAGCAGCTCTATGAAATTGGCCCCTGTTGTGTCTGAATTTGCCAAAATCTTCTGTATTATAAGGAACAGGTTTGGGCAAGTTTGAAGGCCCTCTGCATCTCACCATCCTGTTTGACGGTGTGTTATGCCGTTTTCTTGTGACTGAACTTCAACGAACAGATGTTTTTTAAATTTCCTTAAGAATGTCAACTTTTTATAGTCATTTTTTTTGTTTTTGTGGTTTTCATTCCCCTGCAGCTTTGCGAAGTGCCACGGGACATTACTACATCAACGGCAATTTCAGCATTGACTTCCCACAACCCTTCAAGGTGGCAGATACTGTAGTGTACTACGACCGGAAATTTGACCAGCCGTTTTATGGAGCTGAAGTCTTTCATGCCCTGGGGCCCATCTCTGAGCCGCTGTTTGTAGTGGTAGGTATCGATAGTATTTCTTTACCAAAGTCCCAGTAGTATGCTGCTTGCCTCCGTAACCTCTCCAGCAACAAAGAAAGTCTCAGTTTTGTAGCTGAGAGCAGCATGCCTGGCGCAGGGGCCTGAGACAGCCAAAGGACACCCTCTGAGTTTTGCCTTTGATTCGGAATCCCAACAGGGCCACAAGGTTTAATAACTAGAATATCGGCAAATTAAAAGCTTGGCTGTCCGGTAATGTCTTTTGCACACGTTCAATTGTGGCAATCCTTAAGGTATAAGGGCTCACCACTGCCAAAGGCTGAATCCATTTCAAGTTGTGTATAAAATTGTGAATTATCGGGCAGAGTTTTTCCCAAAGTTAGCATGATGGAGTATAGCCTATGCCTTGTCAGATTAAGATTCCCATGTGTGGGCAGCGCCTTGTAATCTCCTGGGTTGAATCCCCAGTGTTTATAGGTTGGGGGCGTTGATTCCATCCATCTGGAAGCCCAATCATGATTACCTCACCATCTCTTCACCTGGGAGGATAAAGGGATACCTGTAAGGATAATTCTGAAGCGTTATTTACTGCCAGTCACTATTTGGAGAATGTCACAAAAAATCACTGTCAATTTTTTTCTATAATTTTAGTAATCAAGAATTGAAAACAATATGATACTGCCCTCTATTGATCAGTTTCGTGATATTAAGGGGGTTTATGAAACAGAGGCTCTGGCTTCATTCCGTGAATTTTTTTCTAAAATAACGGGTATCAAAATAGAGGCTTTTGGCTGTGGTTCGGAAGTAGATTCTCTGGTTTGCAAAAGAAAACAGAGCTTCAGCTTCAATGGAAAACCACAACCTTTATTTTCAGCCTATGGATGACAGAGCCTGAGCCCGAGCCTCCTCACTGATGAATCACAGGTTTGGCTTAGGCTTTGCTTTCTGAATGTACATGTATGCATTTGTGCAACCATAGCCTCAGCCTTAGCCATCATTTTGAAAAGGGAGAAAAGACCCACTCTGCAAGTTGTGTCTCAATACATGCAAAGTACATACTGTGCAAAGTACCAAAGTCAATGTTTATTGGTCTTAAATTGTCTTTCATGCATTTGAGGACCCAAATGCACCCCAGTGTATCAGTATATGATTTAAAGAACAGTACAAGAAATCTGTTGCTGGTTGGTTCCTGTGAAAAGCAGACTAACAACGTTGTTTTTTACATGATCATCATTTCGGAAGTGGCGTAACGCTGTGGTTTTTGTGAGGAGGAAGGAATAATTTTGCTGCAGTAAGACTGGTTGCGGACGCTTTCTATTTATAACAATGAACAACTTCCCTTTGGTTACAAAACCTATTACCTAAAATATCACACAAAGAGAATGCAAAAAGTGCACAGTAGCGTATTGGTCCTGTTATGATAGAAGGGCATTCATGCCAGTATTACAGTCGGTGAAACAGTGGGAACATTTTTGTGTACAAACAGACTGGCTTTATTTCGAAATAAATTTTCGGATATTTGACTTAACTGGACGCCTTCAAATAACCACACTAGTGGACTATCAAGTCATGTTGGCTTGTAGTGTGGCTGTGTGGGGAATTATAGCTGAGCTGAGCTAGGAGAATCTTGGTTCATCACCTTGAAGAATTCTTGCCTCCAGATCTGATGTATCATGAATATTAAATGATTTTGGTCGGGAAATAGATAATATGCAAATTAGGCTTGCCCTTCACCTACGTGGTGATCTGATTTGATCACCACGTAGTTTGATTTTTCTTTCGCTGTAAAAATTAAATTTAGTAGCAGTTAGCAAGTCCTCTTCAGGGATGTTCAAATGTAAAATGCTTCCACACATTTTGCACAGACTAAACTTGACAAAACTTCACACATTTGAAGTCTCCACCGCATACATCTAGGGAATGTATACCAGTGCTCTCCTTTTCTCAAGAATGCTGCTTGCAACAGTTTCCTGATCAGCCTAAAACCGAATCCCTACTTGGATTTGAAAGTATTATCAGATCACCACTAGTTGTGACCATCCCTTTTATTTGATGGCTGTCTTTGGGATCAGTGTTTTTCAAGGCCCTTTTTTTTTAAGAGCTCAGCATGGTTCCCGAAAACACACAAAATTGGTTTATTTGGAAGTGCATAGCTCGAGATGCATGCTAACATGTGTTTTGGCTTAAGTTTTGACAGAAAATTGCTTAGCTTAGCTTATGCTTAGGTGTCTCATGCAATTTGTCTTTGATTCCTTGAGCGTCTTGTATGGGAAACCTTAGACTTGACAGAACTATAGAAAGCTCTGGCCATCGAGTCACCAACGTTTGTCATCACATCAAGACAACTGTTTGCTTGCTGCTTATACCAGGGATCAAGTTCTTTCGATTTTGGATTAGGGTTTAAAAAACGATAAATAAATGACTTTTTAGGATGATATTATCAAAGAGGCTTGATGCTGGCTGAAATGATATGTTTTGCTCATTAGAGGAGTGTAACTACTGTTAACCCTTTTGGGGCTTGGGGGACAAAAACCTTGTTGGAGATTGGGAAATTTGTAAAGAAAATGGACAAGGAAATTGTTTTCAAGTGACTGCAACATCTTCAAAGCTTTATCTTGTTCTGCGAACTCATTGACAGCCGTAAGACAATGAAGATGATTCCAGTTATTAATTACCTTAAATATCTGAAAGGTTGACTTGGCCTCAAGAAATGAATAATGTTGATTGAATATTGTCTTTCGATCATTTCATCTTCCAGCTTATCACCCAGGAGAGGAACTATGGGATTGCGTACAACTACTCGGTGCCTTTAGATAACGAAGGGGCTGAACCAGACACCTATTCTTGGCTGTTTGGGAAGTTTGCACCTTGCACAAGGACATGCGGTGGAGGTGAGTTATCTCTGGCGCCCTCTAGTGTTGGAATTGTAAAGCAAACAAATTGAACGAGATTCCACCTGAGGTTCGACCCCAAATTTCATTGAGCTGCTAATTAGAAAAAAAGTAATTGCTTTCAGATTTTTACACTCAATAAAATCGGTGTTCAGAAGGTCATTGGTTCGAATCCCGCTCCAGTCAATGTTTCTTTGTTCACCTTTCAATGACTTAAAAATTCAGTCAGTTCTCCTGGTTAATTGATGAATAAATAAAAATCAGCTTAGAAACTTGTCACAAGTAATGTAAATTACCAGAAGCCAATTTCACGGCCCTGCTTAGCACAATTATTTGCTAACCATGAAATTTCTGTCTTGATGAAAAAACGGGATTAACAATCAAATTTCCATGTGTTGTGTATCACTTGTGTTTGTTTTGGGGCTGTTGTTCACTGACCATGAATATCAAATGGACATTTAATGGTGGTTTATTTTATTGAGCAAGGCATTTTGTGCTAAGCATTTTTTTGTGTTTAACAGCTCCATGAAATTGGGCAATGGTATTTTGGCTGGTTTCCTGTATTGCTCTTAGAGGTAGTATGTACAGTTGGCATTGATATAAAAGACAAAGTTCAAACTGTCAACCGGTAAAAAGGTTGAAATATACTTGCATAGTTCGAACATGATTTGTGCTGTCCTTCAGGGTCAGAAGTTGAACATAATTCCATGGGCTTTAGTCTAAGTCCTTCCCCCACCCTCCCTTGAGATTGATGCTTTCACTTATTCAGCAAGATTGCTAAGATGTACCTCTCTATAATTCATACTGAAATTCCTGCCTTGTCGTTGACTTTCAAGACAAGCTATAAAAATGCATGAAAAATGAAATACATGTATCAAATTCTTTAAAGGTACAGTACAGGATTGGTAACATACCCAGACAGAAATGTTCACAGATTTACGTATAACTTTCAGAACGTGAAGATGGTGCTGTTGAAAACATATAGTTAAAATATTTCCACTTGAAATCGTGTATTTATCCAGAAATTAGTAAAACAAAGACCAAAAACACTTTTGATCTTGGGGTAAGATCAAAACCATTCTTTGTGTTCCATAAGAAAAATTGAGTCAGGTTTTTGATATTTTCTTGTGAGTCAGATGTCCGATGAGCTCAAATTTTTCAGGTTTATTATGTCATGTACATGCTGGATCATGGAGCTGTTAAGCACAAACAACATACTTAGCAAAAAAATGTCTTGCTCAATAAAACAAAACTACCATTGAAAATTCCATTTGATGTTCTTGGTCAGGGAACATCAGCCAAAAAACAATCACAAGTGATACTACACAACAGTTGTTAATCAGAAAAGATTTTGTTGTTAAGACAGAATTATCATAGCAAATTTTTGTGCTAAGCAGGGCCGTGAAATTGGCCGCTGGTGAGATTGAAAAAGGTCTTTACGAACGGCTAAAGGAGCAAATGTGTTCACCCTATCCCTAATCTACAAGGCTGTACCGTGTCCTCACGGAATTACGAGAAAAAAAAACAAAAACGATGTGATTTCCATCACATTTTGCAGTGCCCTGTTTCACTTTTAGATCATGAATCACGCCACAGGAAATGAGGGAATTACGGTATAATGAAGCTTTCAGTGACTAGACAACTGGCACTGTTCTGAACCATTCAATGATATTTCCTGAGACGGCTTGAATCTGATAGATTTGGCTTGTGGTTTGGTGTGTGGGGGGAGGGGGGTGGGTGGGGTGGGGTGGGGTGGTACAGAGGTGACAGAAGACAATGACATCTCACAGGGACTCTGTAGAATATGCACTTATTGCATTTGTTGTTCTTCAAAAGCCGCTCCCTGCTCTTTTCAGAGTAACCCCACTTTAACAAAAGAGATATATGTGTCACATGGGGCCGAATTTCACGGCAGTGCTTAGCACAAACATTTGCTAAGCATGACATTTCTGTCTTAATTATTAAAAACAGGGTTAACAACCTAATGTCCATGTTTTTTGTATCGCTTGTGATTGCTCTTTGGCTTTTGTTGGCTGACCATGAATATCAAATGGAATTATTAATGGTGGTTTGTTTTATTGGGCAAGACATTTTTGTGCTAAGCAAATTTGTTGTGCTTAGCAGCTTCATGAAAGTGGCCCGTGGTGTTACCGCAGACCTTGCATTGCCTGAAATCTGAGTTGTTGTTGTGGTAGTATTTTTCATAGATTTGGAGGATTGGGGAAAAAAAATCAAAATGTTGAGCCTAGGATTGCTAGAGGGAAAGTGCATGGGATCATGCTTGGATAAACATTCCAATGCCAAACGTTTGATCAGCCTACCCCACTCTGATTCATTGAAAATACATTATTTGCACCAAAGGCTAAAACTGGGAATTCACACTCATTTAAAGGGAGGGTACAGAATTGGTAAGACAAAATACACTTCATAATCACAGATTCACATCAAACTTACACAGTATAATTGTGATGATAGGAGAAAACATCCCATGAAATGTTTTTGTCTGAAATGCCATATTCGTTGAGAAATAAATGAAACTATTTTCCGATTGGAATAAATCGCTTTGAAGCTTTTTATTCATTCGTTGAAATGTGTACAGTTCTCTGTACACGGGTTTTCACTATTTTCTCGTGATCCAGATGGCTGATTGACCTCAAACTTCTACATGTTTGTCAGTTATGGTATATGATGGATTACATAATGTGCTTTCACTGTCAGCAACGGTTTTGTTGCAAACACCAGTTCTGTACCATCCCTTTAAAGTAAACAATCCAACTTGGGAACTTCTTTTTAAGTTTGTACTGGTAAACCAATACCCTCATAATGCATTTTTTTAAAAGTACATTGTAGAAAGAGAAAACTTTCCATTTATTTATGATGATTAAAGGAAACAGTGATCTATTCATATTGCAACAGGATATACCGGTAAACTGGACTCATAGCTCCATATTAAAAATTGTGTAATTTGTTTTAGATTAAACCTAAAGTATATTTATAAATCTGTTATATATGTTTTTCTGATGTTTCTGTTAATGCAAAAAGCTATAGATCGTTTGAATGCATGAATACAAAGTTGTAGTGTTGAGAGCTATTTGGCCCTTTGAGAGCTTATTAGGAATATAAAGCTAAGCCCGGCCCCTATTTCATGGCTTTGATTCCAACTACAGAGCAGAACTTTGGAATCAAGACTGGCGGTCATTTTTAAAGATGGACATTGTTTGTACCGAGTTAGTTATTCGCTTGCAGTTTCCATTATTAAATTCTGTCATGTGATCTCCTCATGGTTGCCTTGGAATCCCATAACATGGATGCGATAATTTTTGTTTTCTGCATTACCCAGGTTACCAGCTTCGGGATGTGTGGTGTGCACGATCCAGTGATTACGAGAGAGTGCCAGAGTACCTGTGCGATCCCTTACTGAAGCCAGCTGTCAACCATTCATGCAATATGGAGTCCTGCCCACCAAGGTACCCACTCTCTTCCCAAAATTATTGTCACATATGAAATCTCCAAATAACGTTGTCAGGATTAATTTGTGGTCTTCGGTGACAAATGAAATCATCCCAAACCTGAATGGGTCAAAAATGTATTTCTTTAGTTTTGAAGGATTTTTGAAAAAAGTATTTGGTAGAATACATGAGTGAGCCCATGGCCTTGCTTAGTACAAACATTTACTAACCATGAAATTTCAGTCTTGATATAAACAGGGTTAACAACAAAATGTTCATGTGTTGTGTATCGCTAAGGATTGTTCTTTGGCCGACCATGAATATCAAGGAAGGTTCCTGGTAAAAATGTCTAAATTTGAATGTGCCCAGATAATCTACCGTACCCATTTTAAAGGGAGGGTACAGAATTGGTAAGACAAAATACTCTTCATAATCACAGATTCACATAAAACTTACACAGTATAATGGTGATGATAGGAGAAAACATCCCATGAAATGTTTTTGTCTGAAATGCCATATTCGTTGAGAAATAAATGAAACTATTTTTTCGATTGGAATAAATCGCTTCGAAGCGTTTTATTCATTCGTTGAAATGTGTACAGTTCTCCGTACACGGGATTTCATTATTTTCTCGTGACCCAGATGGCTGATTGACCTCAAACTTCTACAGGTTTGTCAGTTAAAGGCATTGCATACGTTTGGTAATGACTCTGAAAATTTATGGCAATAAAAACTTACTTGGTGAGAAGTACAGCTGCTTTGGATAGTATAATGCATATTGAGAAACGTTCAATTCGTACCGCGGTTATGGAAAAATATGTGACTTTTTATCTCCAAAAATTATGAATCTGAGAAGCGTTATGGCCGTAACGCTTCTCAGCTATTGACTTACTGTTATCTGGCGTGAAATAACCGCTCTAGTTTGTCGCCAAAATCTCACAAACGCTATCACCTTTTGAATTGAAACTTTCACAGGTTAGTTTTATGGTATATATATACAATTATATTGGTTTGAAACAAACAATAGGCTCAAATTACCAAACGTATGCAATCCCTTTAAGGTATATGATGGATTACATAATGTGCTTTCACTGTCAGCAACGGTTTTGTCACAAACACCAGTTCTGTACCATCCCTTTAAGATTCACTTTCATTGCGTTTGAAAATCACGGCAGTTCCGTCTTTTATACGGCAAATTAAAATTAATTTCACCATGGGAGATTCCCCTTTTGTTCAGACTGATTTTTTATCTGACGTTTTGTCTGGCCCTTTGTAGTTGGTTCGCTGGCGAGTGGAGTCTGTGTTCCACCACTTGTGGGGAAGGTCAGCAGGTCAGACTGGTGTACTGCGAGCAGATCCTGCAAGGGGACCAGCCGGAGATCATCCACGACTCCATTTGTGAGAATGGCACCATCCTAGACAAGCCCGACTACAAGCAGGACTGCGTACTGGCCCCCTGCCCTGAATGGAGGACCGGGGATTGGTCTCAGGTGGGTGTTCTTCTCAAACTCTTCCCCCGCCGCTAAAAAAACCCCCAAAAACCCACCCTGACATCTGTTAAAACTGCAACCGGGGATTTACAGCGATAATGCCTCCTCCTCGTTGAAGGAACAAAAGTCTCTTCTGAAATCGCTCAAAACAAGAACATCTGTGGACTAAATTGGTCTTTATTAACAATCAGCGGTCTTTTGCTTGAATTCAATTTGCAACTGCTTATGAGATTGACTCTCTCTTGATCTCACGTCTCTGAACTCTTCCACTTTCGATATGAAGTTGGCAGATTTGTTTCGTTTTTGTTTTTTGGGCCAAAAATGCATGTTTCTCAGACCTCCCACCATAAAAAATGCTGACACTTTATCCTAGAAATTTGTTAAACTGGAACTGCCACACTTTTTAATTCATGATTTGAATTTATTGAGCTGTGAATTGCACACAATGTTTTCAGATACCAAGAAAGTGTCTCAAAGTATTACATTTGACTTTTGGCGATAATCATTTTTTCAGCAACAGTTTCAAACTTTCTTTATTCATTAGACATAACTACTTGTACTGGGGTATTCATTTGTCCTGAACGTAATCCCCGTAATTTATTTTGTAATCGTCTAATAACCACAAGGGAAACTGACTGAATTTTGAAAAGTGAACCAAAAAGTAGGTCATACATTATTAATTTTGGTTAAATGGAAAATGAAGCAAATTTCCTTGGGGCTCGATGTAGTTTTTTGAACAGATGGTGGGGTGAACCTTGGGATTTGGGACACAGTGGGTGAAAAAAAAAATGTTCTCCAGTTATGTATTCTCCTATCTGTCCCATGATAATATTTCTTTCAGGTTTTTTTTCTTCTGTGAGCAATGGAACATATCCTGGATTTCCCTCATGGCAGCCATAATTTCATGTGACCCATTCTTAATCAAACATTCACGTTAAATGAAAACAAGTATGATTATTACAAGCAATTCTGTGTCTTCAGGCAATGGGAGACTTTGGAGAATCAGTCTTCAAGTCAACAGCGCACGCACACGCACAACAGCTCATGCGCAGGCAAGCGCAAAAGAACGCATGCATGCTCACAATTGCGTGCGCGTGCGCTGTTGACTTGAAGACCGATTCTCCAAAGTCTCCCATTGATACCACAACTTAGTTGTTAAGTTCAAACTTCACGTGATAATCTGATCCATTTGTTATTCCCACCTGTAATGTTAGAAGCTATTTTATACATAAAGTTGGGCACCTCTCATATTTTGGCTTGCCTTCCCACCATTCTCCTCCACAGTGTTCAGTGACATGCGGGCGCGGTATGCAGACTCGATCGGTCTCCTGCCTCTCCAACGAGATCCTGTCCGACGCCCACTGCCCCGCGGACAGCCGGCCGGAGGATCAGGATGAGTGCCACATGGGACCTTGCGAAAATGTCCAGTGGTTGGTGTCACAGTGGTCTGACGTGAGTATGGTGGTTTCTAACCCTATCTTGCTTCTCAGATGGGATGGTTTTTGTTGTTTGTTTTTTTGCCTAAATTAGTCCTAGCATGCCATGAAATTACCTTTAAGTCTTAAACTCAGTCCTCCACCCCCAGGGAATACAGGTATTCCCAATCAGTACGAGAATTTACCTTTATGTTGAAGATACATGCTGGTCTAAGAGAGTAAAAATAGCAATGACCTCTTGTCTGAAGTTTGATCTTTTTGTAAATTGGTGATTTAATTTTTTTGTTTAGTCCCTGCTAACATTTGATGTGATATGATTCAGGCCACAGTGTCAACCTTGTAATTAGTGAAAATTAATCATCTGACAGCAAAATAAGTTGTAAGGATTTTGATTGCTCATTAAGAAGGTAAGGTGTCATTTTCACGAAGGCCTACGAACACTCGTAACTCAAGATACAAAGGATAACCCATCATATCCTTTGACTTCTACGTGGGGGTGCAATGTATCATAAGTCCTACGATTGATAGCAAGTTACGATGAGTTTAGTGAAATCTACCCAATTTCAGTTAGGGTACAACTTAAATAATATTCAACATGGATTCTCGTCTTTCTAACCAGTGTTCGGAACGGTGTGGGGACGGTATACAGACACGCCAGGTGCATTGTGCGGGACCATCGGGCATCATCTACAGCGATGACGTCTGCCAATCCAACCTTCGTCCTGACTTAATTCAGCGCTGTTCATCCAGACAAGCCTGCCTACCCATGTGGTATGCATCCAGGTGGACAGAGGTAAGCCATGGACTGCCATGCAGTGTTGACTGCCACATCAACAGGGCCCAATTTCATGGAATCCGTCACTTACGGTCGAATTCTTCACTTACGGTAGCAGATTATTTTTGCTTACGGTTAGCGTATTTCACGGGAGAGTTTCCTTTTTCGTAACGGTATGCAAGGAATTTGTTGTAGAATGCATATGACAGCACTTAAACAGAAACTAATCACGGTTACCCTATAGAAATTCTTCGCTAACCGAAAAGTCTTGCTTACGGATTTCATGAAATAGATTTCACGCGTAGCAGTGCCCATTAGCACAAATATAGGCACTAACGGATTCCATGAAATTTGGCCCTGTTAAGCTTATTGTACTACATCATATTTTCCTTTGCATATTTCCAAGTTTGTATGAAGTATCACCAGGTTTCAATTGGATTTTCATTCATCGAATATAATTGTTATAAAGTCTTTTTCCCTTGTGTTTTTCATTCTTCAGTGTTCTACAGATTGCGGCAACGGTCTACGTATTCGCAACGTCTTCTGCGCTCAGCTTGTGAACGGTGAATGGGAGACCACATCAGACGACATGTGCAATGCCACCATTAAGCTGCATACCTCAGAGATCTGCAATAACGAACCCTGCGTTGGGGCAACATGGCTGACTGGGCCATGGTCCAAGGTGAGATCATCCATTTCATTCATCCATTTGTTGGGTCATTTCTTCACTGAATTTTGATTGTTTTCACATCAGTTGTGTGTTTGCATGAAACTGATGAAAGCTTTCATTAGGTCGAGCGAGCTCGGCATTCATTGACACAATCTTTCCATCTGTCACTGTCCCTCATCAGTGCTGATAGATCTTCAGCTTTAGTTGGATTTAAAGCATTATAACTTTTATTAGGGGAGCTGTCTATATGCAGCTATATATTACTTTCCAACTCTTTCCATAAAAAGACGACCATTATGGTGATGACTTTATGCATTGCATATTTATCCCTGGTTCCTTGGTCATTGTGGTTAGTAACTTTCCAACATTCTAGGGCGTCCGTCATTTGTGCCAAAGGCCCCCTACTGTCCATTTCAAGGAATGGAATGTAAGCGATGTTGGAATGGTTATTGCCATTTCTCTGGAACCTATTGATGCACATTGCAGCGTTGTTCTATACTAACTTGTTTTGTCAATGCTGCGTATACACAGAGCTATAGCAATATCATAGAATGCATTTATAATGAACACAACCATACTGGACACCATCCTTGGTTCCTAGTTATTTAGTACAAAACATACCAAACATTGTTATTGAAATCACTACAGTGGAACGCCACTATAACGAACACTGCTATACTGAGCATTTGGCTACACCGAACATCATCCTTGGCTTCCAGTTTTTGTGCACATTACATACCCAATATGGTTCTTTTTATCACTATAACGAATGACCACTATAATGGATAATATCTGTGCATCCCGCTGAGGTCGGTAAAGCGGCGTCCCACTGTACTGCAGTTGCATTTGAAGCATTCTCATCTGTGGTATCATTATCTGTCAGATATGAAAATCCAAGTTCACTTCTAATACCGTGTTGTTGTTTTTTCTGTTTAATCTCTGTAGTGTTCTGCAGAGTGTGGGGGCGGCACCAGGACAAGGCAGATCATGTGCTTCGAGGGACAAGATTCTTCCGTCAGTCTCCAGTGCGATCAACTCACTCGGCCGCTGGAACTTGAGTCATGCAACAATCAGACGTGCACTGACAGTCCAGGTGGGTTTTAAGTCGAGGACGCAAGTCTTGATTCATGAGGAATGCCGGATCCAAAAACTTGGTTTTTGTTTCCTTCATCACATTTTCAGCTTTGACAGTTTCAGATTCACTGACTTGTTTTGTTTAAATTTGTGAGGAAGGACCTTATTTTTTTCCATCTAAAAATTCCAGATTTGTATTTTCTTCCCTTTTTTGGTATGGACTTTCTTCACTTTTTTGGTTTGGAATTTCACAAAGTTTCCCAACTATTTTGGCAGTACACTGGAATGAAATGCAAACGAGGTCGTGTTTGAAAATGGGATCTTGAAAGAGGATTTTGTGGGTTTTTTTGACTTGTTTGTGGTTTGTTTGTTGGTTCTGAAAATAGAATGAATAGGGTTAATTGATTTTCCTCTCCATTTTGTTTGGTCGTTTTGTTTGGAATAGATTGTCACGCCTCTTTGTTTGGATGTTGTCTGGATGGAATCACCAGGAGGACCGGGCCCAACAATGAAGGCTGTGATACCAGGTTGGTTGATACCACCCATCCACTAACATCCACAGGTTTATAAGCTGAATCAATGCCGATAGGCACCCTGACCAAGAGTACCGGTAGTTGATATTCAAAAGCCCCCCATCTTGGTGCATGGTAGCTCTCAGGTAATAGCAGTCCAACTGGCTGGCTCTAATTCATAAAGAATATTAATGATTGTGTTAACTCCCTACAAGTCAGAAGCAGTAAACATTACATGGACATTTGGTTGGGAATCCTGTTTGATCAATGAAGACTTGTCATGCTGAAGAAAATCGTATGTTTAAGCACCGCTATGAAATTTGCCCCAGCGTCTTATGCTCAGACACCTTGACAGGATGAACCAGATCAGACAAACCTGTAGCACATTGACCATATAAACATCTGTGACGAATTTGTTAGAGCTCCGTTTTTATATCAGGCCCAGAAGTCAAGCAGCACTGTGCACAATTGCAGAACCTTTGGTTTCGAGTCCTGCTTATGATCTTATTGCTTTTGCTCATGTTATTTGATTGGACCATTTCACCTACAGCCCGACAGATAGCCCGACAGCCCGTCCAACAGAACCCCCAACAGCCCGCCCAACAGCCCGTGCAACACACTCCCCAACAGAACCCCCAACAGACCCCCCAACAGCAGCCCCGACCACACAGTCTCCATCAACCTCCACCCCATCCTGCAATGATTCTGAATTTGGATGCTGTGGCAACAGTACCACGGCTGCTACTGGACCTGATGGCCAGGGCTGTCCCCAGGAACCATCTCTAGGTATGCACTAGCCATCAATTCTTTTTCACTCCTCCTTTAGTAGTCGCATCCACACTTAACTTTTAAAAGGGGGAGATTTTGAAACTAAAGAATAGTATAATTTTACCCCTGTTTGCTCTCGTCCTTTCCTCATGTATAAAGTGCATGTGTACAGCTTTCCTGTCCTGTTTTTACCAACTCCCACATATTTTTTTGATAATAGGTTTTCCCTGTCATTTTCGGTAAATGAGCGGACAATTTAAATGCTGCGTCATTCCATTTCATGTGAAACTGCAAGGCACCTCGAAATAGTCATTCGATTTCACTTCATGTGCAAGCAAATGTAAACAAGCATCAGACGAGTAAAAAGAATCACCTTTCAATTTAAACTTCCATGCGAACAGCATTCAAATTTGCAACAGCTTTTGCAGCATGCTAAATTGAATGCCGATTTTGCATGGCTTATTAAACTGAACGACTGTTGAATTGAATTGAATTGAATGCAGTGCTATATAAATACAGATGCATCAAAGTGAAATCTAGTTACGGTTTCAACCAAGGAGTCAAAATCTTGTCGACACGAATGCGTGAAAATAAAATTGGGCGCTCATTTGCCAAAAATGACCTGGAAAACCTATGGTTACTGTATTTGGTCTCTTCTCTTGAGCAGTGTCGGGCCTGAAAAGGCAACTGTCAGATTTTAGTTATTGAGAAGAGGTTGTCTTATGCTGTGGTCACTGGAATTTGATAGGAAAAGTCCCCATCGTCCAGTTTTAAAATGCTTTGTTTGCTCAAACAAAAATTTCAATGCGGCCGGGGCCTTTTTCTTTGTACTTTTTAACCAATGACCTTGTACTTTTTATGAACATTTTGATTTGAAAGCCATCTTTTGCCAAGCAAGGGAGTTTCATAATGAGCCAATTTCTGTCTCAGGATATTTATGAAATGAGTCCAAGATAATAGGAGTTGGAATGCAAACCAATGTCCCATTAAGTCTTCAAAAAAAGAGACATTTGCGGTAGAAGATTTGACGGCAATTAATCCTATCTTTCTTTTCTCTAATCCTAATCGTGGATGCAGAAACCTGTGAAATGCCTGAATCTCCTGGCCCTTGCTCCACCTATGTCCTAAAGTGGTACTTCGACATCACCACTCAACGGTGCTTCAACTTCTGGTATGGAGGCTGTGACGGCAACAGCAATAGGTTTGAGACAGAGAAAGAGTGTCGGTCGGCCTGTGCACCACAACGTGAAGTCATGACTCAAGAAGGTATAGCATCCCAAGAGAAGATGACAGCTTCTCACACTCAGACTTTTTCCAAGGTCCCATTACAACTTCAGTCCCTATTTGAGTGTATGCCGTACCTGTCGCTAGGGTAGGGTGTAGATTTGATCAGCTATTGACAGCAGCAAACTGGATGGTATTGTTGATAAAAGTAGAGTTGATCATCAGAGAGATTGAGAGAGAGAGCAGTGACATGATCCAAGTTTGGAAGCAGACTAGGCCTAAGTGTTTCGGAATTGGAATTGGAGAAAATTATTCAAATTCAGCGTTTTTCTATTAAATAAATCTCTTTCCAGAAATGTGTTCTCTTCCTATGGAGGTTGGCCCTTGCAAAGCCAGTATACCAAGATACTACTACAATACAGAAACGGGCCGGTGTGAACGCTTCGATTATGGTGGATGCCATGGGAACATGAACAAATTCAGCTCGTACCAGGCATGCGAAAACCACTGTGGTTCCATGAGTGAAGGTAAATTTAATCTTTTGTTATTTGAGTTTTTTGAAAAACCGAGTAGTCATTTGTAAATTCCTCTTATCCCAGATTGTATGAGCCTTGAAATTCTAAAGAGGCCACAGTGGCCTCGGCCTAAGTTTCGTCCGTCTTGGCCTAAGTTTCCTCCGTCTTGGCCTAAGTTTCCTTTGTTTGGTTTTTCTATTGGAAGTTCCCCTAATGATGGAAAACAGAACCCAAACCCTTTGAAGAACCAAATTTTAACCTGTATTTTTTTTTTTTTTTAACCATTTCAGATCCTTGCTCGATGCATCAAGACAGTGGCAACTGCTATGAGTATCAGCTTCGCTGGTTTTACGACGTGCGCACGCAGCAGTGCGAGCAGTTCAACTACACCGGTTGCCTCGGCAACCCGAACAGGTTTGACGATGTGGAGAGCTGCAAGGAACGGTGCGGTGTGGTAGACAGGGAGCCCGAGACCCCAGACATAGTCGGAGCTGTTGTTGGTAAGAAGCCCCCGTGATATGCTACTTGCCTGATATGTACCTTTCCACAAACCCCCACTTCTACCACAAGCCATTTACATAGTTGCCTATGGATAGATTTTTTTGCGCTATCGACTTGGGCTTCAAAATTTGATGAAACTCTCTCCTGACGACGGACACAGTATACTTCTCCAAAACGTTGAGTCCAACTGGTTCTCCTCACCCAGTACCACATATACACCTATGTAACAATAACACCATACAGGCATGCAACTTTTCCTCGGATCAGCTGATTTCCTCTTTTTTTCACTTCACTCTTGTGCCATTGAAAAGTGAAAAACACTGTTCAAAGTATGGTAAAGATTGTAGTTTCCTCTTTTTTTGGAAAGTCTAAGATGCATGCCTGACCATATAGTGACCCAACATGGTGAAAACAAACAAACAGTATGCCAAAAAGATTTGAGGCTTTGCATGGTGACCTAATTGCGAGAAGTGCGAACGATATAGAAGTGCGAACGATAATTACATGGTGTTTCCGCAAACCGATCCACAAAGTATGCCAAAACTTATCCAAAGTTTATTCTGTTGTTTGTTTTGCTCAGATGTGTGTGGTCTACCCCAGGAGGCAGGACCTTGTGGGGATTCCATACTGCAGTGGTTCTACAGCATTGAGTTGAATGCGTGCCAGGAGTTTGTGTACGGAGGTTGCAATGGAAATGGCAATAATTTTGACACGGAAACCGACTGCAGCCAAGCCTGTGTATCACTTGGAGGTGAGTAGCAAAACATCTACACAAAAGGAAAATCTTTTCTGAAGCTACACTAATGAGAATTGTTTTATTCTTTTATCTTGCTTTTTATAGGATTATGTAGTCAGCAATTAAAATAAAATTGGCACGCGATTCAAACTGCGCTTTCTCTTTTCTTCGGTCTATGGTATGCATATTTCAGCTGAGCATTGTTCCCTTTCTATGGGGGTTTACGAAATGGAGGTTCAGGCTCAGGCTCCAGCTCTGTCATCCATATGCTGAAAATATAGGTAGTGGTTTTTCATTGAAGCTGAAGTTCCGTTTTCCTTTTCAAATCAGAGAATCTACTTCCGAACCACGGCCAAAAGCATCTGTTTTGATTCCTGTTAATTTGGAATGGATTCACGAAATGGAGGCTGAGCCTGATCCTCCATTTCGTAAACTCCTGGGGTCGATTTTACCAAACTCATCATAACTTACTATCAGTAGTAGGACATAATGATGCATTGCAGCCCTATGAAGGATACGATGGGTTATCCTTAGTAACTTGAGTTACGATCGATCGTAGGGCTTCGTGAAATAGACCCGTGGAGTCCTGGACCTTTTTTGCCTACATTCATGAGTATGTTTATTGAAGTTTGCACGCCTGTAGACAGAGGACATTGACACAGCCATTTGGGGTATAATTCTTGTGATCGGGTTGTAGACTTTTAGGCCATTTACGCAGCTTTGATATTTTTGCTCTGTTCAGCTGTCACAAAGTGTCACCGCAGCAGGAAGTATGCAGAGTATTTATCACAAGGCAGCATCGGTAGTTTCATCCCGCAGTGCACCCTCGAGGGTGAGTTTGAGCCCATGCAGTGCCACGGCAGCACCGGTCACTGCTGGTGCGTGGACACGGACGGGCTGGAGATCAGCGGCAGCCGACGGGCACCAGGCCATCACGTCCAACGCCCTAACTGCGAAGGTAGGTCTAGAGTCCCACGCCACTATTCACATATAACCTTGCTGGCATTTTTTTTTAGAGTTAATTTATTATAAGAATGTTTAGACAAGCAAAGTAAATCGGGTCTGGATTTGATGCCATTGTACAGCCTCTTCCTTAACCCCGGGGAGCATCCATTGCAGCTTCACGTCTTGGCCTGAGAATATTCATGATTGTGTTACCGGGCGGTTCCACTTAAAAATATTACAAGGTGGAGGACATAATTGTAATATTTTTAAGTGGAACCGCCCGGTAACACTTGGCGTAGTCGGCAGGATAGTCATCTATCCACTTTTCGATTTGGTGGTAAGACAAAATAATTAAGAGCGAACGACAGTCAAAAATAATAAGGGAACAATCAACGGAGAAGACTTGAAGCCTGGAGGTCCTGACGTTGTCTTACAGCGGAGAGGTCTTGCTGGTGACTCTGCTGTCCTGACTGTACCACTACCGTGGCGAGGCCCGTCCCCCAGCAGCTGCAGCCTGAAGTTGAAGCCCCGGACCACTCTGCCTTCAAGGGAGTTTGCCGGTTCCTGTAGTTTTTTGATGGACGAAGCTCATCCGATCGTCATCCAGCACAAGTTCCCTGACGCGAGGAATCTTCTCTCAAGAGCCTGGAACTGAAGCCCTTGGACTCCTCGTTATCCTCTGCCATCAAGGGAGTTTGCTGTTTACTACACAGTTTTCTTGGATGGGACAGAACTCCTTCAGTCACCGCAATGGTCTGTTCTTGGACGACTTCGTGTTCTTCATCTGAACTGGCATCATTGTGAACATTTGAACTGTGCTCACGGAACTTTACAGTACTGGTACCCTACGTAGTTTGTCGTCAGATCCCTGGACCAAAGTAAAGTAAAGTAAAGTATTTGTCCATTTTTCTTGCTGTTGTTACTGTTCATTTTTTTGTGATTTCCAACACTGCATTTGCATTCTAGGAATCTGGAAACAAAACAAAATGTGCATAATAATCATATGAGAATATTCGTATCTCCATTTAGTATACTGCATTATTAGTAGAGGAGACACTTTAATGTGAATAGATTTGATAATCCTACATTTTTCTTCACTTGATAATTGCTTTGAAATTTGTGCTATTTTGACTGACGTCCTAATTACATTGAAACTTTGAGCATTTCTAACACTCTGTGTCCCAAAATTTCGAATGTTAACCATTTTTTGGAACATCGTGTTAGATCATTTTTGATGTGACAAGTTTTTTTTTTTGTTTTTTTGTTTTTTTTTGCATTTAATTCCTCTTCGGCAGTTGTGTTTTTCCAATATTGTTGGGTTTTTTTTTTTGTGCTTTTTGTGCAAACTAGAGATACTTTGCTGTTATAGGACTGCTCTGTTCAAGCCTCCTCTTCTCTCTCTCAGACAAATTGTCTCCCAGCACACCAGGCTTTAGTGCATTGCATAAGTGCCAAGATATTGCTGCGCCATGCTGCTTTTAGCTCAAATGCTTCTGCATCTGTAATTTGGCTTTAATGTCCGTGTACTAATCAGATTCCTCCCTAGTACTCAGCAGGTTTTCTTTATCTTGAACATGGCTAAAAAGTCTGAAGGGTCCCCGAGTATGTCCAACCTCTTGGATCAAATTGAAGATTTGAGGTCCTTATTTCATCAAACACAGGAATTTGCTAAGGCTAAAACTCAATCATATGTTTTGGTCCCTAATCAGAAGAAGCCTCTGACTTATTCTGGACCCCTGTCTGATGTTAAACTTGAGGACTGGATATATGATGTGACTGCTGCCACGAAGGCCCGTTCTATGACCAAGAAGGCCGAGGTAGACTTCGTCCATCAATATCTGACTGGTGCTGCAAGAGAAGAAGCGAAGTACCATAAGATTGCAACCCTAGATGCACTTTTTAAGGTTCTAAGGGACACATTTGGGGATCATGGATCCTCTGTTAGTATGCAAAGGGCATTCTTCGAACGGAAACAGACACCGGATGAGACACTTACCACTTTCTCTCACTCTCTTCTTGATCTGTTCAATAAGGCTGTTAGGAAGTCTCCCCAACTGATGGAGAAACGAGAACACCTTCTCAAGGACCAGTTCGCAGAAGGGGTTTATGATCCTCTCCTTCGAAAATATTTGAAGGGCAAGCTCCGTGAACTTCCCGAGATTGACTTCTTTGCCTTGAGAACCGAAGCTGTTGAGTGGGCCGAGGAGCCTGAAGGGGCCATATCTTCGTCCATGTCGGTGGCTGTCAGCAAGCAATCAGCTCAGGAACAGCCCAGTACCAAAGCACTCCTTGACATAATGGTTAAACAGCAAGAGCAGATCGACCATCAACAAAAACAACTTGATGAATTGACTGTCCTTGTACAACGGTTGTCACAATCTAAGCTGAACACACCTACAGGCAAAAGACAAACAACAACAACTTGCACATTCTGTAACAAGATGGGGCATACAAATGAGAAATGTTTCAAGCGCCAACTTAAGGAAGCACATGATACAATAGAAGACCTTAGGAAATCAGAGAGACCTTCGACCAATAAGGAAAACTGACTCCTCTCTCGGACCAGGGTCCCTTCGATGAGAGGGAAATTTCGGACCCCTCTTCTAGTTCTTGTCATGCTCATGAGGTCCTTTCCACCTCTAATGTTGTTGGTAGTTGTCCCACTCTCTCTCTTAGTCTGGGAACTGTAGAGACTAAGTGCCTCATTGACACAGGTTCTATGATTTCCACTGTAACTGAAGAATTCTTCCTGACACACTTAAAGCCTAAAGGTACTGAATTCAAATCCAACGGCCCTTGTTTGCGCATAACTGCTGCTAATGGCCTTGAGATACCTTATACTGGGTACTTGGAGCTAGACGTAAACTGTGACGGAGTAACTCTACCTCAAATGGGTTTTCTAGTTGTCCGTGATGCAGTAGATGCCACCATCAAGAAACATAAACAACTAGTTCCGGGTCTCCTTGGGATGAATATTTTGACTCCTTTGGTTAATGCTTTGGAAGATGCCAAACTTTCTACGGCATCCCCTCTGCATTTCCTAAAGTCAGTTCTTTGTCTGCAGATCGATGCCCAGGACAGGGAACAGGATTCTGTGGCCTTTGTCCGGTCTTCAAGTCAATCTGTTTATATTCCATCCAATACCTCTGTTACTATCCAAGGTGGGATCTCTCCACATTTACCTTTTCGTACAGCTGTTATTGAGCCCCTCCGTAACAGTGATCACCTGCCAGTTGGCCTCCTTGTGGCATCTTCTTTAGTACAGGTTGGCAAAACTGTTCCAGTTAGGATTGACAATCTTTCTAGCTCTGGATTTGTTTTACATCCTAGAACGCGGATAGGTGTTCTTCGTAGAGTTGATCAAGTAATAACTGATTCATTAGAGGTCGAATTTCAAATAACTTCACAAGAAATCAAAATCACTAAAGCTGAATGCCCCTCTCCTACTCATTTGGATGCTGTAGACATATCCAGCTTTGATGGCAGTCCAGAACAACTGCATAAAATACAAGACCTACTGGAGAAGCATAAGGACATCTTCGCCACTCACGACTTTGATTTGGGTGATACTAAAACCATTGAGCATCACATAGAAACTTCTACTTCACAACCCATTTCTCAGTCTTACAGACGTATTCCTCCCAACCAGTACGAAGAAGTCAAAAAGCACATTCAGAAGCTACTTACTTACGACATCATACAGGAGAGTCACAGTCCTTACGCCTCACCCATTGTTCTTGTAAGGAAGAAGGATGGTAGCCTTCGCATGTGTGTCGATTATAGACGTCTCAACGCTGTAACCAAGAAGGATGCTTTTCCTCTCCCTCGCATTGAGGAGCTTATCGATGCCCCCGTTGGTGCCCAATTTTTCTCATCACTGGACTTGGCCAGCGGATACCATCAGGTGCGGGTGCGGGAATCTGACAGAGAAAAGACAGCCTTTATAACACCCATGGGATTGTATGAGTACACCCGGATGCCTTTTGGTTTGTGTGGTGCCCCTGCAACATTTCAGAGATTGATGCAGAGATGTATGGGTGACCTCATGTATCAGCTTATTTTTGTCTATCTTGATGATGTATGCATCTTCTCGAAAACTTTCGATGAGCACTTGCAACATCTTGACACTGTTTTCTGCAGATTGAGGGAACACAATCTCAAACTTAAGCCCTCTAAGTGCCACCTCTTTTGCAAGGAAATCAACTATCTGGGTCACACACTTTCTCCACTTGGCATTGCTACCAACTCAGAGAAAACCAAGGCAATTGTTGAATGGCCTGTGCCTCGCACCACCAAACAGCTGCGTTCTTTCTTAGGCTTTGCAAGCTATTACAGGAAGTACATCAAGGACTTTGCACGCATAGCTGCACCGCTTCATGCTTTGGTTGGTAAAACACAGCAGTGTTCACCTAAGGTGTTTCGAAAACAGTGGAACAAAATCTGTCATACTGCTTTCGAGGAATTGAAGACAAAATTTGTCAAACCCCCTATTCTTACCTTTGCCAACTTTGACCTCCCCTTCATACTTGATGTGGATGCAAGCTTGTCCGGCTTGGGCGCTGTCTTGTCACAAGTCCAAGATGGCGAGGAAAAGGTTGTGGCCTTTGCCAGTCGCTGCCTGCGAGAAAATGAGAAGAACATGGAAAATTACAGTTCTCGTAAGCTAGAACTATTGGGTCTGAAATGGGCAATAACTGAAAAATTTAAGGACTACTTATATTGTTCAGTTTTCACAGTCAGGACAGACAACAACCCGCTAAGTCATCTCCACACGGCAAAGCTGGGTGCTACTGAGCAACGTTGGGTTGCCACTTTGGCACCCTACAATTTCAACATAATTTACCGACCTGGTCGTGTGAACTCCAATGCTGATGGACTTTCTCGACAACACCCGGCAGAGAGTGATCAAACTTATGCCTTTGTCTCTGAAGTAATAGCCGAGGAAAGCTTACACAACGCCTCTCCATCTTCCTTACCTGCAACTTTGCAAGTAAAGATTTTCAACACTGTTGGCGAACTGTGTGCTGCTCGTGTGCATGCAGATGTCCTTTCCACTATTTCTTCTTTTCCATCTCTACCTAGATCTGAGTTAGCCAAACTGCAACAGGATGATCCTGATATTGGCCGATACTTGCAGTACCACAGAACAGACAAGTTAGACCAAGTCTCTAGGAAGCATGAATCTTCTGCTGTCAAGGTTTTATTGAGGCAGTCTAAGCGTCTTAAGCTTGACAAGGGTGTCCTCCATCGAGAACTTCATGACCCGTTTCTTGGTACTCTTAACCAAGTGGTCCTTCCTGCTTGTCTTAGATCTCAAATCCTGACCAGCCTGCATAACGACTTTGGTCATCAGGGCGAAGAGAGGACCATGTCTCTCATTCGCAGACGTTGTTTTTGGCCATTTATGTTTAGAGACGTTAAAGAGTGGATTAGAGAATGTGAACGCTGTTCCGTAGCTAAGCTACCGGTGCCCTCTGTAAGGAACCCTCTAGGTCATTTGGTTGCCTCCAAACCACTTGACACTATTGCTATCGATTTCACTCTACTGGAACAGGCATCTGACAGGACTGAAAATGTGCTAGTCATTACTGATGTTTTCAGTAAGTTCACTGTGGCGGTCCCGACTAAGGACCAGACAGCTAAGACAACGGCTAATGCTCTGGTGAAGGAGTGGTTCTACAAATATGGAGTTCCACAGAGGATTCACTCGGATCAAGGACGACAATTTGAGGGAGACCTCATTGCAAATCTTTGTGAACTTTACAACATCACCAAATCCAGAACCACACCCTATCATCCTCAGGGTAATGCACAGTGTGAAAGGTTCAATCGGACTATGCATAATCTCCTTCGAACGCTTTCCACCAAGCAAAAGCAATCTTGGCCTAAGCACTTACCAGAACTTCTCTTCGCATACAATGCTACTCCACATTCCTCTACAGGCTTTTCTCCTTTTTATCTTATGTTTGGCCGTGAACCACTACTGCCAGTAGATCTTTTACTGGATGGGGGCCTACCTGAAAACATCTCTCATGACTGGTTGGCTCTTCATGCAGCACGGCTAAAGGAGGCATATCACCTAGCACAGAAAAAGACACAGCAGGAGCTAGCTAAGAGTAAGAAGCACTTTGACCGCAGAATCAACCCCAACACTTTCAAAGTAGGAGATCTTGTGTACCTCCGGCAACATCACAAGGGGAGAAGCAAAATTCAAAATTACTACTTCCCAGATATCTATAGGGTGACATGCCATCATTCCAAAGACTCGTTCATTTACACCATTGAATTAGCAGACGGCTCTGGTACTCACAAAACTGTTAACTCTTCTGAACTTAAACCTGTCCCTGCCTCTTTAACTCAGCTTCCCCATACTTCTGCTAAAGACTCACCACCTTCTAACCATGACTCTTCGTCCTCTGACACAGAGTACGAACTAGAGATGTTCATACCGGATGGTGATGGTGACGATACTACCCCTCCTCCTCTTCAACCAACCAGAACGCCATCTCCTCCTAATCCTCTACGACGTTCCGCTCGTTCCACTAGAGGAAAACATAGTAACATTCATAGGTTACCTCGCTCTGTGCTTCAGCAACAACACCTACTTTCTCCTGATGACAGACTAATAATAATTTTTCTGGTCTGTACCATCTTGTTTCTTGTATTCGTTAATATTGGACAAACCTTTGGCTATGTCCACCTGCTCTGGATCATTCCTTCTGTCTCTGTGCTGACCTTCTGCAAATTCCATTTCCGGTGGTTGGTCGAACACCTGAGTAGATTCAGTGGCTGGATACAGGAATTTGAAGAGCATGCCAAAAGTTAATATTTTTAGGCATCATGTAATATAATGATATATATGTACATAGTTTTTTTACTTTGTTATGTCTCCACTTAATACTATGTCCATCCTAATTTCTTTGGAATGCATGGACAGCAACACATTTACTCTCTTCTCTCATTTGCTTAACCTTTGTATACAACATTACCTTGTCACTATTCTGACTTGATCTGTACTATTATTCCAATGCTGCTACTATCCTTGTACAGGGTCTGCAAGCCCCACGTCATGTTCTATCTAGTTCATCTCGCCTGTCTTCATACAACAGTCATAGACAGTCCAACGAGGTCAACTCATTCCAGGGACATCCTGGGCTGGACATAAAGTCTCTACATGTTGCATGACATTTCTATCACATGGCCAATGTTTCCGAACCTGGCCTATTCCATGGACCTTTTCCTCTTGAGAAATATCAAATTGATATGTGTCTACTCTATACATGAGATAATTCTCTGCCCTAGTGACATACTAAGGATAGACCGTAGTCATATTTCAGCCATGAGGCCTAGTGTCCTATTCTATACAGGTTGAATTTGTTCTAGAATGACATTTCACCACGTGCATCTATATTAATTAACGTTAGGCCTAAAACACAAGGAACAAGCTTTATCATTCACTGTTCAGCTACTTTCAATTTGGTGACTTTACTGCCTTTACACACACATACACAAAAAAATGCCCATTAAAAACTACGGGGTGAGTGTAACCAGGTCGTATACTCGTATTAATAAATATACTCTTACCCGACGCCGGTTCCTTTTCTTCTCTCTACTCTTTTAATTGTTTCTTTTTCCTCCATACATATGATACATGCTTGCATTATTTACTGTTCTAGTCCAAGCTGCGCCTGCGTCGCAAGCACTGACAAATTAGCGCCCTCTTGCGACAGTGTGGCGTTGAGTCGCGCGGTAACTTAAATAATACACTTTGCATAAGGAATGCCGCGCTATTGTCCTGGAGCGCTTTTACATTTCTGTACCTGGGCGTTGGCAAGATTTCTTGTTTAGGAAATTTCCTGACAGGGTTGATTTCGATCCAGCTACGCCCGGCGTACAGATCTGTACTCTTCTGCCTCTCGCTATAGCTTCTGGCTTGCGTCTGCTACTTAACAATTATTTGTATTAGCAGCTAGCCTTTTCTCTTCGATAATTTTGAAGAACTTCAATAAATATTCGGAGCGATCCGAAGGGGAAGAGAAGGCTTTGACACATACAGTGCTGAGAGTGAGTACTTTTTTTAATGTTATTAATTACTTTACCGTATTTCCCCGTAATTTTCCATAGTTATGTTTTGTGTGCTATTTTCTTATTTTCTTAGGGCTGATTTTCCACGACCGTAAATCGGTCTGAAATACAGAAAAGTGTGCCTTTTGTAAGTAACCTCTCACAAAATAATTACAAGTGAGAACGTGAGATCTTGTCTAAAATCTTTATGACTTTGTAGAGTTTATTGTATAGTTTACCACTGCTAAGTTTAACTAAACCAATGTCTTAGTCATGAATGACCTGTCTTCATTCAAATATTTTTAAGAGGACATAAGTCAATTCAATGTTCCGCGTTTCTGTAAATTAATGATGAATTAAGTAAATTAATTCAATTCGCGGTAACATTATTTTTGGTGCCGTACTTTACAATCATAGTCGTGGCCGACCCACTTCTCCGAAATGTGTTGGTTTTTATTTTAAACAGTGCCGATAAAACGGTACAAAATCTTGTAGATAATTAATTGAGTTCCTTTCTATCAAATCATTACAACTTTGTTTACTTTTATAGTGCTTTAAATACTGATAACGAAACTGATAAATGAAATGTTGTAATTATAAATTCATCTTTAAACATACTTATATGGATTTATTCTCTTTTTTGCTTTTGCAGACAGTACGATCCATAATTCCTCATTTGACTGTCGTTCTTTTTATATGTTCGCAATTAAAAAATTCCACCGAATATTGCAAAACAATTATGTCCTCCACCTTGTAATATTTTTAAGTGGAACCGCCCGGTAACACTTGCTTTGTTATTTCCATTGAAATGCATTGAATGGGGGTACTGTCTGGAACAAGAGGTTCTGGGAACCTTTATTGTCCACAAAGATCCGCTCATTGTGATACATTCACCCCTTGGTTTGCATTTGAATAGATATGTATTTCCGAGTCAACCTCAATGTCTGAGTTCTGGACATCTGGGCATGAACGGATTAGAGTCGGTCTTGAATACAATATTTTGTGCGGGGCTATTAAACCAATGTGTGCCAGAAACCGGGCCAGATGACCTCTATTTGACCGGTGGCTGGTAATGAGGTCGGAACAAACAGGGCTAAAAAGAAACCCGGTCTGAAAGGGTTAAAGTTCTTGTACCCATTTCTAAACAAGATTTCAGAGATTTTTAAGGATAAGTAGATTTTGAGAAGGGTTGTGGAATATCAAACATTTTTATCCATTCCTGGTAAGTCTATGGTAAAGCAAGCTTGGGCAAGAACTTTGTTCCTAAATGAGCCGATTGTGAAACAAAATTCAGGCCCTGGACATGTCTGTCTCTGATTGCCCAGAAGACTTATTCATATTATTCCTCGATCGACAGCATACCGACCCCAGGTTCTGTCCATCTGCCAGCGCCACCTGAAGCAGGTCCAAGGCAAGGACGGCGTGTCCCCGCCTGGTACGTATGTGCCGCAGTGTACGGAGACCGGCAAATATGAGACCATCCAGTGCTACGGCAGCACAGGGTACTGCTGGTGTGTCAACATCAACGGAGAGGAGATTGATGGCACGAGAAGGGGACCAGGCACGGGAGAACCAAATTGTGACGGTAAGTGGTTGGAACGTCAGACTCTCTGGCCATGATTCCTCTGTGCACTCAGTTGTACTTGTATATCATTACATTTTCATGTACATGTATGTTTTTGAGGTCTAAAGCATAAATGAACAATGGTTAAATCACGCTGTCATAAGCATCAAAAGACTTAAACAGGGGTAGTGGAAGCCACAGTCTCTTCCAACTTTCGAAGCCTTTTGCCTTTGAATATTCTGTGATCTTGGAAACCGAAAAGAGCTTATTTCATAGCGCAGCTTAATTAAAGGCTGATTTTGTGCGTACAGGTACTCTGCAATTTCCATTTTGGTAGTGCGCCTTGCTCCAGCTAGGTGTAATCATTGAGAGAGGCATGCTTTCTTCCAGTGACTTATAAATGAGTGACGTAATGTTGCAAATCCATGGTGAATCTGCAAGTGAGCAGCTAAAATTTCGCGCCAGTTTGTGAATTACACTTGATGCTTAAAGCCAGTTTTTCAGATACAGTTATCAGATAAATGCGCTTTACCGTTGAACAGGACTATGATATTGTTTCCAGGGCAGAGTGCATTCAAGGTTTTCTATAAACAGAGCCCTGCACTGCAATGCAAACCACTGCCATTCCAACTGTATCCTGAAGCAAAATCATATACTCCCTCTGTCCCTCAAGTGGCTCACATTTTCTTTGTGATCTTTGTCTTGTATTCAGGAGGTCCTCAAGGCCCTTGCCCGATCCTGGTCAGCCACATAGAATCAGGATCTGCCAGCAGCGAGTTCCAGCCGGTCTGTACTCCTGACGGTCTCTTCTCCCGTGTGCAGTGCGAGGGTGCGACCCAGTGCCTCTGCGTCAACGAGACGACAGGAGATGTCTTGAAGGTTCTCAACGAAGCACCACAAGATGGTGACATTGATGCCTGCAATGGTAAGAGTCTGTCCAGAAATTTGAGTGAACACCACCAAGTTCCCTCTCTTTTCCCAAGAAGTGTCATTTACAAGGAGCCCTGTACACCTTTCTATCTATGTCAGCAACTGTTCTAGTATGTTAGCAACCGCGCAGCAGATTCCCTAATTGGTCCTGTGCTGTGATTTAATTCTTCAGACGCTCACGAGGAGCTGACCCGTTGCCAGGAGCACCGGAACAGCGTCCTGGCTGTTGAGGAGCCCGAGGGCCACATTCGATTCGTCCCAGAATGTACCGAGGCCGGCGAGTACCGTCAAGTGCAGTGCTATGGCAGCACCGGCCACTGCTGGTGCGTCAGTGACATCGGGGAGGAGATCAAAAACACACGAAGGCGACCAGGAGAGGGACTCCCAGAATGCACTGGTATGGTTTCCATTTTGTCTTTCCTCTGGTTTTGTTTTTGAGGTTTCAGAGTCACTCAAAAATTGTCCAGAGAAATTCGGACATGAGCATTATAAATTAAAGGAACTAAGTACTGAGCTTGAATCCTGTTGGGTCCAGCCATTGAAAAGCCCAACCCAAGTTTAATTCTCTCCTTCAGATAATCTTCTTGTTAATGCTCAACAAACAACAAAAGCACCTTTATAGTTCCAGTATACATTGGAATCCAATGGTGTTGGGTTGTTAACCTGTGTCTCACTGCAGGAAGTACTGTAGTTGACAAACAAGAGCATCATTGAATACATTTGAATTTGGACAGCATGGTGACCACAGGGCCTTTCTCAAAGCTCAGCTCCTGCTCCGGCTCCGGCTCTGGCTTCATTTCTCTCATCCGTATGCTGAAAATATAGATTGTGATTTTTCATTGAAGCTTAAGACCTGTTTTTTTTTATTCAAACCAGAGAATGTATACTTCAGAATCGCAGCCCAAACCCGTAATTTTAAAATGGATTCACGAAATGGAGCCAGAGCCTGAGCTGGAGCCGATCTTTGAGAAAGGCTCCTATTCAATTTCAGGACACTTATTTCCATCTTGTCAAGTGCAATTGCCTCAGACGAAATAGGATGCATTGTTACAGGACGACGAGATAATTTTCAGTGTTGTAGATTGGGGCCATGAATTGACATTTTGAAATTTTTGATTTGAAATTAAGTTGTTGAATGATTCTCTTTTGACTGTTAGAGTTCCGGCCAGAGCTAACTACCAACTCACCCCGTGGAACTTCCCCCTCCTTTGACACCAGTCCAAGAAGTGGTGGATCCACGCCTGCCGTCTCATCAGCAACTTCAACTACTCCCACTGTCAGTGCAACCCCAGAGGGACAGTCAGCTACAACCTCTGCTCTATCCACAGCTTTATCCACATCATCCACAACTTTATCCAGAGCATCCACAGATTTATCCGCTGATTCTACTGATGGTGTCCCATCCACTCCATCAGCTAGTTCTTCAACCATTGCAGCATCTTCTACAACACCAGCGTCCACGCCGACTGAGTCATCCACGTCATCAGCTACCCCGTCCCCTGCTCCTGCCACCACGTCCAGGCCCTCGCCAGCATCCACATCAAAGACCCTGCCGTCCGCAACCCAAGAGACGGTGACCGTGACGGGGACAATGTGCTGGATCCGGAGGCAGGAGGCTCTCGCCAACACCCTGCGGGGCGTCTTTGTCCCCCAGTGCGAGGCGGACGGCTCCTTCGTGGCCAAGCAGTGCTATGATTTGATCGGGGTGTGCTGGTGTGTGCACGAGGACGGGACCGAGCAGGGCGGGACAAGAGTTGGCATCAATGAGCACCTAGATTGCCATGGTGAGAACCACATTGGACAAATCCCTTTTAAGTGAAGGATCCATGTGTTAGCTCAATGCCCCTTTGTTTGATTACAGTGGAATGCCACTATAACAAACACCACTATACCAAACATGTGGCTATACTGAACATCATCCTTGGCTCCCAATAATGGTTCTTTAAGTCACTATAACGAACAGTACCTGTGCATCCCACCATGTTCGTTATAGCGGCGTTCCACTGTACAATGATTTCATCACGAACCATAGAAGTTATGACATGTGGGATTAGCAAGCTGCCTCATACAAGACTATCTCTGTATGGCAGATTACCAAGTGGTATTAAAACCCAATTTGAAAAAAATTTGAAAACTATCGTAATATTCTTTGAATTGCATAGTATATCAGGTAATCCTAATGTCAAGTCAATCAATAATTTTAGGTGAAAAATGAACAAGGGGGAGAACAGTTACAAGACTATGCTTCTAAATATTTTGATTTCCAGACAAAAAAATAATAGCTTTATTATCAGAAAACACCGTAGAACCACGCCTCTCAACAAGGAACGAGGGGCCTAAAATTCCTGGGTTCTGCTA
The DNA here is from genome assembly GCA_963971285.1 of Astropecten irregularis. Taxonomy (NCBI): domain Eukaryota; kingdom Metazoa; phylum Echinodermata; class Asteroidea; order Paxillosida; family Astropectinidae; genus Astropecten; species Astropecten irregularis. Next base: position 26,735,633 of record OZ020245.1, on the reverse strand, counting down.
CCATTGATTAAAATTTGAGTAAAGGGGGGCCTGAAGGCCTATTTACACATACGCGACTTTGTAGTGCGACAATGTCGCGTGTATTTTTAACTGCGCACAAATCGATGTGCGTGTTTACATTTACGCGACAAAGTAGTGCGACTTGTCCCTCTAAATCCAAGCATTTAAAAAATTGGAGGTCATTATTTTGGCTGATGAGCAGTTTGCAGCAGTTTATTACTTGTCTGGATTAAAATTTGATACATTCACTGTGGTACACCATTGCACTGACAAAGGTTCAGGATCGTAATATATAATTTACATGCATTTGTCATTGACAGACATTTGTAGCATGCCTGAGTTCAGAGGTCAGTGTCCCAGCAACATCCAGAAATGGTTCTTCAATGCCGAGGCCGGTGTCTGCGAGACGTTCACCTACAGTGGTTGCCAAGGCAACAAAAACCAGTTCAAGGATCGGGAAAGCTGTGAGCAGCGGTGTTTTGTTCCCGGTAAGACGATGACAATTTTACGTTTCCTGCGCTCACCTCAATATTTGGCCCCCAATGGCACAGCATGACTCAGAATAACAACTGAACTGTTGAAAGCTTTCCAGCGAGCATTGGTCTATTGCACTCCTTAACCAAACCAATCTTGGTCTCCTGATGAGGACTAGAGCATACTAGTCAAAACATTGAGACCTTAATTGTGAGAAGCGCGAACGAAATAGAAGTGTGAAAGTACAAACGATTTTTACATGGTGTTTCTGCAAACCGATCCACATACCAATTGTCACCATGCAAAGCCTCAAATCTTTCTTCAAACCAATCTCATTTTCTTATTTTTTAGTCCATACTATGGTAATATTAACAATGTTAAATTGTCCTTTTCTTTTATTGCCACGATGCTGATGTAGGGATATGTAAGTAAGAGTTCATTTGATTATTGTAATTGAAACAATAAAGATTGCCCAACTTGTACACGTGATCACGCTATCATACTTGAGCGCCTGCTTGAGATCACTTCTATTATAATATTTACTTCCAGAACAAGAATAATAAGAAGAGAAGTTGATTGACTGTTAAGAGAATAAGTCAGTCAGAGATTGTTCAGGATGAAGAGAGGAGCTGCTGAGTCTACAGCAGCGTTGAAATAAATCATGAAGTGACTGTGTGCACGTTAAATTGTTTGTCATCCCAAGATACAATACTCTACACTGATGTACTTTTATTCTTTTGTTAGGAGATATTCTCCTTTTGCTCATGATGGTTTTTCTATCATTTCTTGGAAAAAGGCATTCCAATGAAGCAAATTGATTGGATTTTAGCCCAAAATTTGAGCCTTGAGGAAAACACTAAGTGAGACAAGTACTTTTGAAATAACAATTCAGTAGAGTTTTCTCTGCAGAAATCATTACGCTTGTTTCTTTTTGTGTTCTCATCTTTTAGACCCGACCACTTGCCCCGAGAAGCGGGACATGGCCCTTGCCTCAGGCGCCCTGGGAGTGTTCGTCCCAGAGTGTACAGAGGATGGACGGTACATGCCCCAGCAGTGCCACGGCAGTATCGGACACTGCTGGTGTGTGGATGAGGAGGGAATGGAACTAGGGGCCACCCGCCGAGGCCCAGGAGAGGAATTGCTGGATTGTGAGGGTGAGTCGATCTCCGTACTCCGTTCTCCACAGACTTACTCATCATTTTCTGTTCTGCATACAAAGTTTAATATTTGGTTGTCGAAGAGAAAATTATGGTTAACCAGAGATTTAGAACTGCGAGTTAGATGAAGGCAGTAAAGTTCCATAAGGTTCCTCCATCTGAGCTAGCTATGATGGCAGCCATTTTCTCATAGCAAGGACAATTTTATTCAGTCAGAAATTGCTGTCTTGACCTTGAAAGAACTAGTACAAATTTACGTACAATCCTAAGGTGTGAGATTCTATTTCTTCTATTCCTAAAAGTCAATGCATTACAGCCATCTTCCCTTCTTTCCTTATATTTTTCTTTTATAACGAAAAAAATTGATGTACTGATCCGTCAAATTTGTTGCGGTATCTGAGTGGTTTCATGGCTGCCAACTGACAACGCACAAAGATAATTGACTATTAGGGACACCACCATCATAGGGCTGGATAGCTCATTTGGTAGAGTGCCGGTACGGTATTCAGGAGATCGCTGGTTCGAATCATACTCCAGTAAATTTTTGTTCACTTTTCAATGAACTTTGAACTCAGGCAGTTTCCCTTGTGGTTATTTAATGATTATATTTGTAGTTATTTTTCAATTCGATTTTTTCTTTATTTCTCCAACTCCCAGATGTGTGCAGTCTTCCCAAATACAGTGGGCCGTGTAAGGGTAGCAGCACCATGTGGTACTATGATGTCATGGACAAGCAGTGTCAGTCATTTTCCTATGGCGGTTGCCAAGGCAACGGCAACCGATTCGAAACCCAGGCCGAGTGCGAGCAGACGTGTCACATTCCAGGTAACGATGGTGCTGGTAGAAACATACCGTTAGAATTTTTCTGCCTGAAACGCTGTATTTATCCAGGAAAGAGTATAAAAACCAATGGGAGACTTTTGACTAACTGTTGTTAATCTGAAGAGGGCGCACTTCACCAGTCTCTGAAAAAAGTGTGTCGATTTTGTTGTCATTGCTTTTGTGCACAAATATTTGTTGTAAACACAACCGACGTATTAATTGCATGAAAATGCCTGGTACATACTGTGCAGTGTCCGGTTGTGGTGGCAGGGGAGGACATAATGAGTTCCCCAAGAACAAACAAATGCAGAATATATGAAGATTGGCCATCAGAAGGGGGAGTTACAAACGATCATGGTGGCCGACGGCAAACAGCAGTGTTTTGTGCACAAAGTTTTTACTTTGGCAAGCAAGACCTAGCGCATTATTCCTCTCCAACCATAAGAATTTCACCTCGCTTTGTGTTTTCGGGCATTAAAATAAGGGCGGGCGGCAATTTCAATCTAGAAATTGTTTGTAAATTGCCTGAATTAAATGTTCTCAGCATTTTCCTGCGTCTTTTGGAGAGTTTTTGGACAACCGCTGTACTTAAAGCGTGTACATAAGTTTTCAGGAGACCGATAGTTTGCTGCCCTCTATCGACAGCCCTCTCCAAAAGTCTCCCATTGACCCAAAAAAACAATTTTGAACCAAAGTATGAAATTACCTTTAAAGTCTTCTTATTTGGTTGCTGTTGATTTTCCCACAGTGTTTACTGGCCGACCGGCAACAACCTGTGAGACACAGCGAGAGGAAGCCCTAGACAGTGGCCGGCTGGACGTCTTTGTCCCTCAGTGCACTGAGGAGGGTGCCTTTGAGGCCCGTCAATGCTATGATCTGATTGGTCAATGTTGGTGCGTGAATGACGATGGAGAGTCCCAAGGCGGAACCAGGACGAGGGAGGGACAGATACCGCTGGACTGCAATGGTATTAAAAAACAGACTCACAAAATTTACAATAAGAACTTTAAAGTATAATACATGATTGATAAAGGTCAGCACCCACACAATTCAGCCAATGGAAAGGAATTATTTGAATACTTCATGCATATTCATAAAACTTCCTCCATTGAGAACGCCTGACTGAGTGTAAGCATAATACTTACCTTATGCATCACAAGTTTCAAAATTGAACTCATGCACAGCCTGGTTGCAAGACAGTTGCATGGTTATAAACACAAATTCAGATCCCTGTAAAACTCCCACATCTAGTGAAATAATCATCACCATGCTCTATTTCTACAGACAAGTGTTCCTTCCCCAAGTTTACTGGGCCCTGCCGAGCCGACATCCCCAAGTGGTACTACAGCAGGGAGACCATGTCCTGTGAGGAGTTTGTCTACGGTGGATGCAACGGAAACATGAACCAGTTTGACTCCCGGGAAGAATGCCAGCAGGCTTGCGTACCTCAAGGTAAATGCATCACGAAATAATCCCTTCAAATAAATATAAGTCTCTGGCTTGAAATCAAGCTTCCTATACACCGATCCGATGGGGCGGCCATGGAGGTAAAAAACACCCCCCATTACTGGTGTGTCCCTGCCCGTATTTTGTCCGGCAACAAAAATATGTACTCTATACTGGATGTCCCCTAATCATGGGACGTACACCCTGCAATTATACAGTGCGACGGAGCGTAAATTATTTTGTTGCTGGATAAAAGTCAGGCGGGGACACACCAGTAATAGGAACAGTATATCGTGCCGTCAGATCGGTGTATACAGTAATCCGAACCTAGGTTTTTGAGTGGCGCCCTCTTTTGATTAAAAAATTTAATGCAATGGTCAGTATACTATTTTGTACACCGCCAAATCATCTTTTATTGAAATCTGGGATGTCGGAAAGCTAATCATAAGCAAAAGACCTGTGGGGAAATCAGGGAGATGTTGTCCATGCCGAATACTCTTCTAATTCAGTGTTCCTTTCAGGAATAAATCACATAACTAGCCGGAGTTGTAGTACATGTACACCGACAAACACCACCGCAATTACTTTTTTATCAAAAGAGTGCGCCACTCACTTCAGATGACTGTATACCGGTACCTTCATCTTGCATTTTCAAGAGTTAAATGTTTTTATTTGGCTTGATCTTTGCAGGACACGGGATGCAGTCCTGTCATGCACAGAGGGAGGAAGCACTGAACAGCATCCAGCCTGGCAGCTATGTACCCCAGTGCACGGACGATGGCTGGTTCACATCCCGCCAGTGTTATGAAAGCACCGGCCAGTGCTGGTGCGTGACGGAGAGTGGAATGGAGCAAGGAGATACCAGGAGGGAAGCGGCCATGCCTCAGCTGGACTGCGACGGTCAGTGCTCTTTGAAATGACCAATCTTTACCTTCCAACATGATCCAGGATTCTTTTTATCACCTTGAATTTGGTTTCTCCTGATTACTTATTTATTTCTTTTAAAGCCATTTTATCCCTGTGGCTGTGTTAACTTACATTTTACTACCAATTTTCGGGCATCTTCTGCCCCTCGCCTGGGGTGCGTTCTAATTGCGCGAACATATTTGTGAGGCTCGCATTATACAGTTGGATTTTGAAGCGGAACTCACATGCAACAAACGGCAAACTTGTTGCGTACGTATTACAATCCATCTTTCATTCAATGTAGTTAGCCAACTTACGCGAACACCTCCTCTACACCGTTAGCTATGTTTGACGAACATTGCCTTCATGTTTGGCAAACAGCGTGTTCCGGTTTGAAAACATGGTGTGCACATGGTGCACCGTATGCGCAGTTCGCCAAAGTGGAACACACCCAGACCCAAGGTGTGTTTGTTGAATGAGCCGTTGAAGAATACTCCAACTCATGTTGGTATGTTCCCCTTAATGTGTAGCGATGCGCAGGACCCCGAGCTCGCGCCCATGCGCCGTCAATCCCATGGCAACTAGTTTCTTCTGCTGTGTACACTTGAAACCCCTTGTGGAATTTCGGTCCACTCTTCTTTTCAAAAATTCAAATTGAACGGTAGTTCTGTTAATTGGTTGATATTGATGTAAAATGTTTTCTTTTTTTCTTTTTTTGTTCCTACAGATGTTTGCAGTTTCCCCAAGTCCAGTGGGCCCTGTCTAGGCTACTTTGCCATGTGGTTCTTCAACACAGAGGAGCAAGAGTGCCAGAGATTCATCTTTGGCGGTTGCCAAGGCAATGGCAATCGTTTTGACAGCCGGGAGGAATGCCTGCAGACCTGCATGGTCCCAGGTATGGTGATGGAAAGGGTGGAGTGGGCGTCGCATGACTTTTATTGCACGACAGGATTTTCGTGCTTTTGGGAAAGATTCTCTCATTTCATCTTGCCATGGAGACTTGGCATAGCCTTTAAGACAAAGCTCAATAAGCTATTTGCGAGTTTAATCTAAATAGTGCACTTTCATTGCACATAAACACCCCACTTTGAATTTTCTAGACTTTAATAAACTTGATTTTATGACAGACTCTGATCTTAGTATTTCTTCCACCTCCATCTTCAGAACCCACAAGTCCCGAGCCCCAGTCTCTGTGCGTTGTGACCCGCAAGGATGCCATGGGACAGGACGTCGTGGGCAACTTTGTGCCCCAGTGCACCGAGGAGGGACTGTTTACCAGGATGCAGTGCCACGGCAGCACGGGCTACTGCTGGTGCGTGGATGAGATCACAGGCGAGGAGATGGTGGGCAGTGTGGGGCTGCAGCGGGGAGACCGGCCAGATTGTGATGGTAAGGTGCTTGACGGCTTCCTGGTAGTTATTGCCGTAATATAGTTTTGAAGAATTATCTTCATGACCACGATTACAATTAGTGGATGCAGCACGCTCGGGAAGTCTTAGAGGTTTCAACACTTTCATCTAGACACAATTAAAACATGTCCAGTACCAGTCCAGTACTGTACCTTTAAATATGTGTGTGTGTTTCTGTCCTCGATAACAGCCTTTTATCAGGGAAACCAAGTGACAGAGGTTGACCAAGACAACATCACTGCCCCTGGGAACGAGCCAGCCAATGTCCCTCACCATCCCCAGGGTGATGAAGGGTGTGCTACCTCCACGTTTGGCTGCTGTCCGGATGGAGTCACCCAAGCCAGCACGGAGGACCGCTCCGGTTGTCCAGGTGAGTGAGTGCATCTCGGAGTTCAAAACTATTTTCGGTATATTGTTTCACTAATTTCAGGCAGACAAATGTTAACGGTATGTTTGTACCAGGACCATCTCTCTACCCTGTATTAAATTTACATGTTTATCTGTGAACACCTGTACGGTATTCAGGTCGCTGAATCCTGCTCAAGTCAATTTTTCTTTGTTCACTTTTCAAATTTGTGAAAATGTTTGTTTTGGTTTCCTACCGAAGTTTGATTGTTCCTTTAAGCAATAAACTGCTGCAAACTGCTCATCAGCCAAAGTAATGACCTGAAATATTCAAAAAGTTAATGCCAGAAGCCTTAAAAAACTCTTGCAAGCTGTGCAAGAGATCATTGGAGAGTCTTTCTATAAAGGTCCCTTGTGTTGTCTCCTTGAAGGTGTCACGCCTCCCATGCTTGAAGTGGCCCCGTCGGATGCCACAGTGGTCCTGGGCAGCACCTTGACCATCACCTGCCAAGCCCAGGGCAACCCGTTGCCCACGGTGACCTGGTACCGTAACGATGCCCTCATAGAGGACCTTGGTGACAGCAGGATCAGCGTGCAGGAGGATGGCACCCTGGTCATCGAAGACGTGATCGAGACGGACTCTGGCGCATACGTGTGCAGGGCCTCTAATGGTGTAGGCCAGGCAGCCAAAGTTGCAGTGGACGTCAATGTCTTCAGTAAGTTGACGCCTCTTCTGTGACCATTAAGAAAACATGAACATGCTATACACAGCCTTCTACTGCTTAAGACCCTTTAAAACTTTCAATTGTTATAGCTTTTGTACTTTTTGGACCAAAACTTTTCCTTTATACCTTCGCAAGTGCATTTTTGACAAGTTTGTAATTTGGTGTTGTAATCCTTGCATGGACATGTGTATTTTGCATTCAAAAATGTTCAAATGGGGTAGATAACTTAGGTAAATCCTGAAATTGTGACCACGATAAACTCAGCATCCACTGACTGTCTTCTTTGTCTTGTTGGATTGACAGCACCAGTTCAAATTCCTGAGACCAGTCAGCATTCAGTCAGGGCCAAGGAAGGAGACGTCGTGGAGCTGTACTGCCATGCCACCGGTAACCCCAAGCCTGTGGTTACCTGGCAGATCGGGACATCCCTGCTCCCCGGTGACGACCCACGCATGACCCAGCTAGAGGATGACACGCTGCGCATTGAGAACGTTGACCTTGGGGATGCTGGTAACTACATCTGCACGGGCCGCAACATGTTTGGAGTGGTGCAGAAGCGAACTGTTACTGTCACCATAGAAGGTAAAAAAACAAAACCAATCTTTCCAACATCATAGAGTTGGATTGACATAAAGAAAGGACTAAATTCATGCTTCAATTTCTAAAATACATGAAATATGTACCCTGTTAAAAAATAGCAGTATGTGAGTGTTTTCATGGCTTCTGACTGCCAACCAAATAAAGATACATGTAATTGACTATTACGGAGACACCACCAACATAAGGCTTTATACCTCAATTGGTAAAGGTCCAGTACGGTGGTCGCTGGTGGTTCGAAGCCCACTCCAGTCAATTTAACTTTGCTTAATTTTCAATGAATTAAAGGTAATATCATACTTTGGTTTTTGTCAAAGAAGTACAGATTCATGGGCAAAAATATCAAGACAGATACAGTAAAAGTCATCTGTGAAAATTTCAGTCCCATACGGTGCCTACTTTTTGAGAAAACAGTGAAAAACAGCCACAGTGTTTCTTAAGACTTATCTCTTTTAATTTTTAGATCTTTTAAAAGATCAAAAAGATTTTCGGTCGTTGTTTTACTAATATCTGGATAAATACACCATTTCAGTTGGAAAATTTTTAACGGTATGTTTCTACCACCACCATATTCGTACCCTGGAAACGTAAATCTGTGAACATTTTTGTTTTTGTGTCTTACCAATGTATGATACTATCTTTAAAATGTAATAACTTTAAAAGTTTTAAATACCAATACGAGGTGAGGGCACCCTTTAGGGATACAATTTTTGAAGGAATTTGTGGAAAGGCGCCACCATCAGTTGAGCTTCGGGCCTAATTTGACCCAACACGGGAAAACTCACCCGGCCCAGGCACAGTGAGGATCAACAGATTGTGACGTCTTTCTTGATTCTGTCAGTGGTGGTGCATGGACATTCTTGGTGGTGTTAGAGCGATTTGTCTGGTTGAAAATCAACCACACTTTGGATTTGCTTTTTTCTAATTTCAGCTGAGGTACACATTGTGACCGTGCCCGAGGACACAACGGCCGATGTAGGGTCATCCATCAGGCTATCCTGTGCCAGCACTGGCTCTCCCAAACCAACCACCCGCTGGACCGTCAATAACGTCGGTCTGCCTGCTATGGATCGGTTTGAGTTCCTGCCAACGGGAGATCTTATCATCAACGGTACGTAGTCTGTCCTTGGACGTTATCAATTTGTTTAAATCTGGACTCACAATACTCCCTATAAGCCCACATAGGTCACTGAAAGGTCGCATAGTATCTACCCGGTATCTTGGATAGTTCTTTGGCTGTTGTTTTCTGACCATGAATTTCAAACGGAATTTTTAATGGTGTTTTGTTTTATTGAGCAGGAAATTTTGTGCCAAGCAATTTTTTGTGCTTAACAGCTTCATGAAATTGGACCCAGGACTGGTGTAAAAGTAAGGCAGTAACTGCATTCCTCCACACTTTCTACAGTCCCTCTCAGTGCCATGAAATGTCTCCCATCCATGAATTGTCGACAGTTGGCACGGCTATTTGATCGTGTCATTTGATCTTCAGCACCAGAAACCCAATATCCCTCTCATCACCTCAATAACTTCAATGTTTTGCTTGACATTTTAGACGTGAGAAGTACCGATGCTGGAACCTACACATGCTCAGCTGCTAATGGTATTACCAGCCAAAAGGCCAGTGCTACAGTTACTGTCACAGGTACCCATCCATAAATCATGTTTTCAAGCTTTCTCTGTCGTAGAAAGTCTGTAGAATCAAATGAAACTGTTTATATATTTTCTGAGGTTATCAAAATACATCTGAATGCCAATATAACGAACACTGCTCTACCGAACATTTGAACATCATCTTTGGCTCCTAATTTTTGTGTGCAATACATACTGAATATGGTTCTTTAAATCACTATAACGAACGACCACTACAACGGACAATATCTGTGCATCCTGGCATGTTCATTATAGCGGTGTTCCACTGAGTCTGTAATATAGGCTTTTCAACGTATGTTAGTGCGATGTTGACGTTCAGATAAAGAAATGTGTAGACTTTCCTTTCACTTGTTGGCATGGGCAGCCAAGTGTTGCAATTATGAGTGATTTCCACGACAGACATTTGGCCAAATTTGACATTTCTGCAAACTTTTCATACGTCCCCTTATGTTTTATTTTTGTTTCCAACTACCGGTAATTCAGCACTATTCTTGAATGTTTATGCAACTTTCTGTACAAGTCATGTTTTATATCTGTGGTCTTTAGCCATCTTAGTTGTCAAAAAACTTGGGCTGTGATGTTGCAATAGAGAATTGGTCCAAGCTATTGCACATAGTGTACCCTTAATTTAAACAGCGCCCTCGTGCTGTGTCAAATAGGAATTGCGACTTGTAATGCAGCAATCTTGAATACCAAACTTTTATTTTGTTTCATGCACAAGATTCACTTCAAGATTGCCTCAATTGGTCTTCAGGATGTTGTTAAGATGATCATGGCATACTGAAATAATTTATGAAGAACTGAACTTAAATGTTCATTATCTTTCTTTTCTTATCATTTTGTTTTTTTGAAGGTGCTGGTAATGTCGATCCAAACTGTAAAGATAATAACAATTATGCCAACTGCCGTGTGGTCCTACGAGCCAATTTCTGCCACAGGTCACCCTACGACGTTTACTGCTGTGCCACGTGCAGGGACAACCCGGTCAGAGGTCAACGCCGGCGTAGACGACGATAGACGTTCAGCTTACTATATGGGTCCCTCGTAAGTGATGTCATCATGCCATCAAAACAAAAGTAGTTCACTGTTCTGAAATGCTTTTCTCTTGACTTGTTTTTATTTTAAATGCTTTTTAAAATGAAAAACCTCTTTTTTCTCTTTATAAATATTTGTAACAACCATTTTTTACAGGAATTTTTATATCAGTATATTTTTTACCATGAAGCCGGCACAACTGATATTAGCCATTGTATTGGGTTTTTTTTAGCATGTATGATGTGTTATTCAGTCAAATTTTTTTTTCAGTTTTTCCCAATAATGTTGTGTAGATTGAGAGATCGTCACGCAACAACATGTGATATAAAAGTAGCAAACCCCGCCCCACCCCTCAAAAAAAATCTGAAATGTTGCAGTGCTGAATAATATACCTCATTTCTTTTTTTCCTAAGTGGTGCTCTAAAGAATTTTCTTTTTTTAAATACGAACTTGTTTTTCATTTTGTTGAGAGTTGCAATTGGTTTTTACTACACTTTCTGTTCATTAAGTGGACGACTAGTTCTTCAAAACAGGGTAGGCCTAATATCATTCATATTTTATGTGTGTTATACTAAAAGGAATATAAAGTGTAAATCAGGAGTCCTAAGATTAATGCCAGCTCTGTGGTCTGAGCAGGAAAAATCGTTCTGCATCATTTTCCTAGGTACTACTACTAAGTCTACTATTTCATAGACAATATTCAAACCCAGTAAGTATTACACGAAGAGAACTTTGAAACACTTTGCCACGATACTGACTCTGTCTCTTTGCCATGCACAGAGGCATTACACTCAAAATAATCCAGAAATACCCCCCTTTTCTGTCTTAATAATTATGTTAACAGCGCAATATCATGTAGGCCTGAAGTATTTAGAACCACAGATTTTCATGATCGGCCACTTTTTGATAATGATGCAATTTTACTTGAAACTTGCAATCAGAGCAAGCAACCGGATGGTCATACTCGATACTTGAGGGCCGAAACTGAACTGTTAATGAGATATGCTTAAATTGGTGGTCTCACTTATTCACCCTGGGGGGTCTGAAGGGGGAGGAGCGGAGTCTTAACCTCCTCGCCTCCCTGGAATGGACCCCCTCCACTCGGGTTTGTTTTTGTGCCGTTTATATGATTGGCAGAACAAATATAGGAATAAAAGGTATGTGTTATCACTAAAAAACCACCGACATGCATTTATACCAGCAGTTTCAGGAAAGAAAGTTGTACTTTACTTTTGGGGACATGTATTTTGGTCAGGTCATTATTGTTATTATCTTTTTTTATTGTTTTTGAATTCTTCTTTTCATCTTGGTTGGGTTAATAATTTGGCACAGTGCAATGGAACTTTTCATGGAGCACATTATTTGTAACCTGCCTGATCCTCAGTCTTTCCATAGATTTTCTTGAATGCCAAACAATTTTCAATCATAATCTACTTTTGTTATTTGCGTCCTTTTAAAATAGTTTTTCACGTGCCCCCTGTGTGTCTTTCTGATTTAGGGGTTATGAATTTAATCTAGTCTTTCATTCAAGTCCCCCGTTTGGTAGCCGCCAAGTATTACTGATCACAGAGCTCTGTCTGTTGAAATGTGTTTGGAAAGTGTGACTGCAATACAGACTAGATTCTTTCAGACCAATGTTGAACATAATAATTATTAGGCATCGGTCATTTGCATTTTAGGGGTTAAAGTCTCATTTTGGACGCTCAACCACCGCCAAATATACAGTTATTCTCAGATCAGTATCTGTTGGCGCCTGAAATCAAGACTTCTTATTTATTTGCCAAAATATGTCATTTGTTTAATAATATATTATCTTTCCAAGTTGACAAAAATGATGTTTTACTTAAATTGTCAAAATCTCGGGGGATTTTGTTAATGTGGAAAACAAATGAGATTATGACACAAATATTTGGGTAACGAAATCTGCCGCATTTCCCAAACATACAAATGATTTTCACACAAAGTTTAAATATGATATTTCTCGCAATTTGTTTCCGATTCCCAACTGAGTCGTGTATCTCCAGATGCACAATGTCTGAACTTAACACTAAACCGATTGATTACCCTTATTTTATTACTTATTTATTTCTAATTTCCATTTTATTTTTGAATCATTTATTTTGCCATGTGACCCGATTTTCGTAGGTCTTTCCACTGTTCTCCGTTCTTATTTTAGACCTTCGACGATAAAAAAGTGGAATTTATTTTGTCTATAATCTCTAATTGAAGGCTTTGTTAATGCTTTCAGTGCACTGATTTTAAAACTATTCCCATCTTTTTTTTAAATTGTAAGGTTCATGATAACTGGTTTAAATTTGGTGTAGAAAGATTTGAGGCATTGCATGGTGAGTGGTAACAATTGGTATGTGGATCAGTTTGCGAAAACACCAAATAAGAATCGTTCGTACTTTCGCACTTCTATTTCGTTCGCACTTTTCTTCTGGTTTTTGTGTGATGGGGGAAATTCTGATGCTGCCGAAGGAAAATTTAGTATTTTCTGGAGTTGATTATATCATTGCTTTAAATTTTTTTTTTTCAAAATATAATATAGATATAACTTCTTAAAAAAACATTTTAATATAAGTGAAACCTGTTTATTTTATAACCGAAAGGAGGTCCGATGCATTAACAGCAACTGTGCGTGTAGATCGTGTACAACGAAAGACTGCTATAGCATGACCTCCATGTGGTGTACTAAGTACACCGAATTAGATGTCAAATAGCAGTTGAACCAAATTGAGGTGATAAAACTAGAATATAAGTAGTGTTTACATATTATGATTTAGTCAATTGTAAAGATTTTGTTATTGATTTTTGTTCTGTTCTTTATTATTATTTTGTTTTATAGAAAGTAGCTCTTAGGTACGTGTTTAGCTTAGCGTGTTTTAGCTTGAACATAAATTATTATTTTTTTTACAGTAAATGTATTCCAAGGGAGTGATTTTACTGGCAATGACTGCATAATTGGTGCTTGTTGATTGTACTTGATAGTGTTGTGACAAAACAAATTTACAGAGAAGAACTTTTAATAGAACTAGAAAGATGTAGATTGTAGTTTTTACACAGTTTCAGTAGCCCCGTCACAATATTTATATGAACGTTGAACGTGATGCTGATGATATTTATCTACATTAAAAGTCAGTGACCGATGACTAGACTGATTTTCGTCTGTTTATTTGTGACGTGTTTCTCATCATGCTTGCTCAGCGAACGGACAATGCACATTTGTCTTGAAAACGTCTTCTTTTCTGTTGACTTCAACGGTGACCTTTCCTGATCAAAAAAAGATCCTGTCAGAGGACTGAGATTTTCATGTAAATGAAAACTAAACCAGGAATTGAAAGAGACGATGACATTGTGTTAAAAAAGGTGTGGTCTGAAAATCGTGTGACTTTGCTATCAGTCACACTAATACTCTCTTCATCCGAAGTGGAACTCTTGAACAAGCTCCTTACGCAGCTCCGTATTAAGGCACTCTTTTCACTCTTTGAGATAACCTCGAGTCCATCTACATTTCCAACTAGGGATCCAATGGTCCAGATGGAGGCAGCCATAGCTAAGAGCCCACTATAACTTATAGGCCAGCCTTAATTGAATTTGTTAACCATGCATCTATTGGTCCAGATGAAGGCCGCCATAGTAAGGAAGGACCATCAAATACTAACCACTGTTTCTACAGCCTTCTCTTACAGGTACTACATGTATGCACCATTATACAGACCTTTCCATCAGCTTTTGCCTCGAATGGTCCAGATGGAGGCAGCCATCATACACAACGTGTATGCCATTCTACAGACCTTTTCAACTGAGCCTCTAGTGGTCAAGAAAGAGGCAGCCATAGCTGGGAACATCGTACTCAACGTGTATGCCATTCTACAGACCTATTCAACTGAGCCTCTAGTGGTCAAGAAACAGGCAGCCATAGCTGGGAACATCGTACTCAACGTGTATGCCATTCTACAGACCTTTTCAACCAAGTCTCTAGTGGTCAAGGAAGAGGCAGCCATAGCTGGGAACATCATATGCCATTCTACAGACCTTTTCAACCGAGTCTCTAGTGGTCAAGGAAGAGGCAGCCATAGCTGGGGACATCATACTCAACGTGTATGCCATTCTACATACCTTTTCAATTGATCCTCTGGTGGTCAAGGAAGAGGCAGCCATAGCTGTATGGGAACGTCATACTCAACGTGTATGCCATTCTACATACCTTTTCAACTGAGCCTCTAGTGGTCAAGGAAGAGGCAGCCATAGCTGGAACATCATATTCAACGTTTATGCCATTCTACATACCTTTTCAACTGATCCTCTAGTGGTCAAAGAAGAGGCAGCCATAGCTGGGAACATCATATTCAACGTTTATGCCATTCTACATACCTTTTAAACTGAGCCTCTTGTGGTCCAGATATAGAGGCAGCCATAGTTGGGAGCCATGGTACACCATGAAGCTTGTTCCATTGGTGCACAAATATGACATACCAACCAGCCGGGACTCAACAAGTGGTCTGGATGGAGGCAGCCATAGTGGATGGTATACCCAACTGAGACAATTTCTCTCCAGCCAGTTCCGAGTTTACGGCGGTCATATCCTGGCAGCCAACGCTCACCAACCTCCAGGCCAAACTCTGGACCTTTTCCGGGCCACACCATACGAAATGTTGGTCTGTACTAAAAAACATAACGGCACGTTATAACTCCATAAACCGTGTCCCAGGCACAGTATGGAAATGATGACGTCTTTATCATTAATAGGATGATGCAATAACAGTGTGACGCGTGTAACATACCAGGCCGCCCACGGCCTAGCTGTTGTGACGTGTCTAAAACTAGTCCCAAGTTCAACTCCATTCAAATTCATGCGTTGGCCTATACCAATCAAAATCATCATACACCGTCAATTTCCGACACCCTTTCTCCTGAAGTCGCGGTAACAACCTTGGATTTTGGATGAAGATCAACTTTAATATCACGAGAAATATCCTTTATAGGAAATAAAGATATCAAGTGGTATTGTCACTTTCTAACAATGGGACTATTTCCTTTTGTTATTAATGGTAAATAGGGCCTACGTGGAAGCAGCACATTTCACGAAGCCCTACGATCGATCGTAACTCTAGTTACGAAGGATAACCCATCGTAAGTGGCTTATCCTTCGGAGGACTGCAATGCATCATAAGTTATACGATTTTTACGGTGGGTTTGAAATCGACCTCTGGTATAGTTAGGGAGATATTTCGGTGGATGTATAACGCCGCGCTGTTTATGCTCTAAAGAAGTTGCCAAATACAAGATAGATGTATGCGTGCTTTGTTTCAGTCAGTCGTGCTTGGACAGGTTCTAATCTTCTCCATGATCCACAATCACAAAGTTCCGTGACTCTCCTCCATGAGTCTGGCTCTTCACTTGAACATTTTCTCGACTGATAATTGTTCATGACGAACGCCCGAGGCTCGCATGGAATAGACCGCTCACTCACGCAAAGCTTGGCATCAGATCAACGTGCGCTGATCATGCAACAACATTCTTATTGCCCGCAATTCAACCCCAATCAGCTGGTGTGTGTCGCTTTACTGATGCAGCTCATCACAACAGAAAAAAACCCAATGTTAATATTCAACCTTGCGGCGTTTCCGGCTAGGCAATTATGACATCAGCATTTCTGTTTTAATTCTCTATTTTTATTCTTTTATCTATAAGCAACAGGTGGGGGCAAGCCACGTGTCTTTGTACACATCGCGTGACCAAGGATATCACACATACTGATGCAAATAAAACTCGAACCCCATTTGACCGCTATTTACGTCATATGCATTTATATATATACAATTCCGGCCGGATATAATTTCAGCTAAGTCAACAGAAAGTGAACTAGGGAGATTAGGTTGTTTTTGCGGTCGGCCATCATGGTATTAGTAGTGCGTAGGTCGTATTTCTGTGTTAATATGGGTCTAAATGGCATTTTATTGGATAATTGCTGTTCCATCTGTCATTAATATGGCTTGTTATAATAATTATGGCAGTGTTGCATTTCGGTACAGGCAGAACACTGACAAACAAACAGGTGAACGGACCAACAAAATGAATTGAGACGACGAACGCGTCATCATGCACAGCAGTCCGAATGCTTAATCTGATTTGGAGGCAGACTTTGAGCTGCTAATTTTAGCGTGATGCGCTTGTTTGGCGTGGGAACCTCGTGGCGTTGTCCCGTCTGCTGCAGCTTTCACAACGACCGAGTAATCTTCTTGGAAAAAAAAAATACTGAGCGATGTTCAAAATTATCGACGCCCGAAGCTTTTTTTTTTATTTTGCATATTGAATGTTGATAGCATACACGTCCGAGAATTTATAATCCTACCATCTTCAAGCTATTTATAGCCAAGATAATTTGTATTAAAGAAAGTGTATGTATATGAAGATACAAATAAATAAAGAAAAAACAGTATGGATCGCCGTCTCATTAAGCACTGCTTTCCTGAAATAGTTTATAACACGAGAGAGTATTTTAATAACAGATCCAACATTGTCTGCTTGTATGGAGAGAAAACCTCATTAATCTAATGGTATTTACACAAGCTGGATAATAATTACAGATATGCGTCCGCTAATATCTGTTACATCCGTATTAAGGACGCTGATATTTAAGCTCACTATAATACCGTTATTATAATGAATGTGTTGGGTCGCTGTGTGCCTGAGTGTGTTATTTACTCTTATGTATTCGGGTGATACTGTACACGTACGTATAGTGGCACAGCAATCATAATATCCGCTGCATGCGTCTCGCTCGCTAGAAAATAACTGGCTTGTCCAATTTTGTCGACAGCACGGCATCGTACACGTGCATATCGCTGATGGTCTGAGGGTAGAATATTGTGGTGCAAGGGTTTCGCCAGTGTTATCATCGTGCGGTGACCGCGTACTATATAACCTGACGGCGTTGTGACTCTGGCACAGCAGCGGTAGATAGCATGCGAGTATTGATGAATTCGCTATGGCCGCGTAGTGTGTTTGTCCCAGCCCTCCGCACCGTTTGCGTCATTACTCGATACGTGACGTCAGCACGATTGTATTAGTAATTCATTAGTGGCATCTCGACTACATGTACTTGGGTCTGCGTGTGCGTGTTTGTTGTGCAGTGTGTCGGGTCATCGGGAAAGGCATCTTCGTCGTGCATATATATAACCAACCGTCAGACAGTCGGTACCCGCTCTCCGGGAAAAATAGGAGGTGTTATTGATCAGCGGGGCTTGAAATACGAATCGGACGGACAACACAGGTTCGTATAATAATATATGGTCGAGTCTTGTGGATGGCTTGATGTCGACGGAGCACAGTTGTGTTGCGACTTCCAGCAATGGACGTGTAGTGGCAAGGCGGTATGCTGCCTCTTACCCAGCCCCCGCCTTGTGCGTGTCTAGAAGTGCCTTGCTCGGATGCCACCCACGTCCACAGCGACCAAGGCACCGTGACACGAGACGGGCATGTTATCGACGGATACCCGGTGGACTCTCATGCCGCGGACACCGGTCAGGTTGTTGGTCTAAGTGCGGCCACCGACTGGCTGAAAGATGCCATGGCAACAGTTGATGTCGGCCCTCGCCATCAGTACGACGTGCATCTCGACTCCCCCTATCGGATGAGAGGCAGGACAACGTCGGCGCCGTGTCGCTTCGAGCGAGGTGGTGGCGGCCCGCGTTGTTACTTCGAGAGGCTGCCGGTTGAACTGACCACCAGAATCTTCGGTTTCCTGCGGCCCATCGAGGACGCCCTCCCCCTGCTGGCCAGGGTCAATCGGAGGTGGAGGAAGATTCTCCTGGACACCCCCAAGCTCTGGAGAAAGATCCACGTCAGGTGCGATGACTACTCCCCGTTGCACTATACCGTGCTGTCCATAATCTTCCGCCTATACGGCGCCCATGTGCGTGAGCTCACATGGCAGACGGGGTCCCGTGTGTACGAGTCCCTCTTCTGCCTCATACCCAAACTGACGTCGCTGACCGTGCTCCGTTTACCGATCATGTGGAACAAATGGGTCGTGGACCAGCTTGCCCCACTGACCAACCTAGAGGACATGCAGATCAACGGAGGGTTTGGGCTGACCGATTCAGACCTGGCCCGGATCGCAGCCAACTGCCCCGACATGAAGCGCGTTGTCCTCAACTCCTGCTGGGCCGTCACGGCCAAAGGAGTAGAGGGCTTCCTGGACTCCCTGCCCAAGTTGGAGGACTGCAAACTGAAGATCAACGAGGGCCTTCCACTGTGCGACATGAGGAGTGACTATGCCATGCTCCAGGGGAGTATGATCGCTCGAAGTGTGGGGGATACTGCACGCTCCAGCACCATCACCACCTTGAGTCTCAACTTCGTACCGGTAGAAATGGAGGATGTGTGGGGTGTTGTCAACCGCCTGCCTCGGCTGAGAAAGCTCTCCATCAGCAACTGCGAGGTAAATCTCTTTAAATTATCTCTGTATCCCACCATTAGCACATTCAAATTGTACCAAAACCATTCGTAAATGGTGATGGTTATCCAATGTTGCATTAGATATTGGGGCAAATGCCGGTTAATAATGATTTGCATGTTTCCAAATACAGTTCATGTACAGTAGGCCTACATGTATCTCCAAAGATACTTCTTACCAAAGAAGACTTTGAACCAGTTCTGTTCACTGCTCTCACAGGCTGAAAGCACTTGGCACAAAGACGTTTGCATACTGAAATTGCGCGCGAATGTTCAAATGAACTGGCACAAAATGCCATTATGTCTGCTGCCGCCAACGTCAAACAAATCTACCCTTTTGTCTGAAATTCTCGGTCACAGTTCCAAACTTTGTACAGTAAACGAGATTGGTAGTTCAAACCTGTTGAATCTTATATATCAGCCTAAAAATGTGGCGAACTAAGTGAAAGTAACTACCATTGGTATCCATGCAGCATCTGTGATATTTTCTTCCTTTTCAAACTATATATTGTCAATATTGAATAACAGTGAATTGTATTTTGGATTGAATTAATCAGTTCGGATTTATAGTAAGAAATGTTGACTGCTTATATACATATCACTGCCAGCAGAGTCAATAACAATTCCCTGTAAATACCATCAATAATTCTAGTACTTTTTGTATCCTTGGCCTTAACACCTTCCAACATTTTATCTAATTTCCCTTGGCATTTTGGCATTTTCATGAAATTAAAACGACCATGTATGGTTCCTCTGCTCTGACCTATATAGCTTGTATGTGTCTTCAAATAATATTCTTTGGTAAAAGTTCAAACGATAACGAATTCAATGGCCCAGTCACCATTTTGATTTGTTCTGAAAATTGTTCCCGTATCGGCTAGCATTCTGATTATTGAAATGACGTGTCACATTATTTTTTTAATCAAAACATGATGTGGAAAAATCACAGAATTCTTTCAAATTGAATTCCAGTTCGGTGTCAAATAAACGACGTATCGTCATTGTATAAGGTAACTTAAGAACAACATTAATATATAGACAAAGGAGAATGGCCGTTGATACGATACAAGAAATACCTATTGTGATAACATAATAAGTTTCGGCGGTGATGCCTTAAATGGAACATTGAAAAGAATGTTTTCGGATGTTGCAGAATAAGCAATGATAATTTCATCTCCTTCAAAATGTTACACGCTCTTACCGTCTACTCTGGGGCATATTGTTGAAGAAAATAATGACTCTTCTCGGCGCGCGGCACTAAAGTCTTTCCCCACTGAAATAAAACAGACTCATTTTAAAGATCCAGTGCAGGATTGGTAACATACCCAAACAGAAATGTTAACAGATTTACGTAGAACTTTCAGGGTATGAAGATCGTGCTGGTAGTAACATACTGGTAAAATATTTCCGCCTGAAATGGTGTATTTATACAGATTAAGTAAAACAAAGACCGAAAACAGTTTCTGTCTTGGGATAAAATCAAAACCATTCTTTATATCTTATAAGAAAAATTGAGTCAGGTTTTCGCAATTTTCTTGGGACTCAGAAGTCCGATTGAGCTCAAGTTGTTCACAGGTTTATCATTTCATGTACCGGTACATGCTTGATCAGACAAAGCGTGAGTGATGTTCTGTTACTTTTACCAATCATGTAGTATACCTTTAATCTAAGCCTTACTCATTTCTGTCAGCATTTTTTGATATCAAAACGCTTGGTGATCACAACCTTGACATCATTGAAAGTCTTGGTGATTGACATTGTCAATCCTTGATCAAAATTGTATCCAAACTCACAAACTGTGACAAAAAAAAATATTCAAACTCCAACATCCTCTACCCTCCTCGATCCCCCACCACAAAGCACCACAAACAACCTCGTCTTCGACCATTCTATAACCATACTGCTGTACCACGCACTCTTATACAGTTGAAGCATTACTCCCAGACCACGAATTTGAACTCGTTCTTACATTATACACTTCCCGCAGGCGGCAGGCGGCAGTCAGATTCAAGCAAGATAATAACATTACGAGAGCACCGAAGAATCTTTCTCATAAAATCAGCCCGTGATCTTTGTATTACAAGTCAAAAACGTCCTCTCGTTTTTTTGCCTTTTTTTTTGGTATATAATGCCCAGAGGTGTCTATGCTAAGATGCATTCAAGAAGCCGTGTTGTATAACAAAACATTAAATTCAAGCCAGTGTACTAATAAGCCTGTTATGTGTGGTTAACAGCGTACATTTATTATGCCCTGACTTTGTTTTTTTGCCCAGCATGCGTCCGCGGTGAGAAATCCCCCCAATTTTTTTTCGCACATTATGACAAATCATGTAGCAATCGATTTGTTTGGTTTTAGGGGTTATTTTTAGGTCGTCCAAATGTCTGCTATATTCTCTATGGATATATCTCGGATAAAAATAGAATACCTGGAATATTATTCAGTTCCATCAGTCGTATTCCCTATGTAGGCCCTACTATAGACCTATAGGTAGTAATCCGATTGAATTAAAGGATGGGTTTTGACTCGACATTAAGGTAGATGTATCATGCCATGTTGTTCCGTCTGATTCCATGGAATTTAATAAATCACAAACACAAGAAGTAATCCACTTACATTGTTTAATCTCGTTTACATATACCGCCATTTTTAGCATGAAATAATTATTGCTGTATAATGCTAAGTTCAAAAATTCCGCCGAGGACCAGTCACACATGTAATGATGTAAAAACAGTGACTTTGGCTGGTAATCCGTGTTTGCTAAGCGAGACTTGCCTGTGTGCTGAGCACATAAATGCGTGCTTAGCTGCTCTGTCATATTGGGCCCTCAGGATGAAGTCGAAACAAAAGAGACATTCCTCGCTCTGCCGTAGCAGCTCGTCCCAAATGTCCTTAAGTATATTATAAGATAAGACAGGTCCTTCCCTTATACACACTGTACTTGAAGAGCAGTGTAAAAGGCCCCAGTGCATTCTCCGGCCAATTTATGTGAACATCAAACACCTGAAATGCTGACGTTTTATGCCATCAGTCCATCCGTTGCCATGGGAACGCTGAACCTGCATTGAAATGAAAATTGTTCCCTGACATGATCGTCCTCCGAACGTCCGATTCTTCCCGCTGTAAATTGAAGACGCGCTATAAGATTATAAATAGCCTGGAATCGTAGAATTGATCTAAAGTGTCTAAATATTTACATATCGCCAAGAAGAAAACGAAACTTGGAGATTGACTAAGAATTTGTCAACTTAACTTACATCAATCTAGAGAATCATTTAAAAAACTATAGGGTCGCCTGTTAGATGGAAGAAGAATAAAGAAAATCCCCATTCAAATATATTACAATACCACATATTGATGACATAACATTTAATTCATGTAATACATAATTATACGTCTCATCCACCCACAAACATGAAAATTAAAATGATAGACAAAACGAAGTATGCCTTGGAATAAACCAATTGATGGTTATATTTAATGGCTGTTGTACGATTTGGGGATAAAAATTTCACTCATTTTTGTTTTCAATCACTGTCTTTATGAAAGACAGTCAACGAAACATACAGCTTGACCTTTTTATCCTCAGTTCTTTTTAGTTTTCATAAATTATTATACGTTGTACACATTTTCTTATTGGCCAGTTTATAAATACAATAAATTCAAGCTTTTATTTCATAATATTTTCATTAAAGGTACAGTGCAGGATTGGTAACATACTTACCCAAACAGAAATATTCACAGATTAACGCTTAACTTTCAGGGTATGAAGATGGTGCTGGCCCACTGTCACAATATTTCCAGGTGAAATTGTGTATTTATCCAGAAATTAGTTTTAAAAAAAAAGGCCGAAAACAGTTTTGATCTCGGGGTAAGATGAAAACCATTAATTGTTTCATAAGAAAAATTGAGTCTGTTTTTCGCTATTTTCTCCTGACTCAGATATCCGATTAAGCTCAAATTTCCACAGGTTTATTATTTTATGTACATGCTTGATCATACAAAGTTTGAGTGCTGTTCTGTGACCTTTACCAATCACCTTTAATTGTTATTAGTTTATCTGTGGAATACAATCACCTTGCTAGGGTGAATATCCCAGTAATCCTTTGTTTTTTATATTTGTTATGTTATACGGTGCTTGTTTTGGTTTTTTATTTAAGACACATAAATAATATATATTATATATGTCCACGGTGATATTTAAGTCGTGATCGAAAATCTCGTGCGTGGGCAGACGAGCTTTTGCGAGTGGGAGTTCAGAAAAAAAAAGTCGTTTTTGACAGAGAAAGAATCAAACAGAGGGAGTCCAGGTATTCATTTTTTTGTTCCTCATCATTCCGTCAGCAGCCCGTGACTGCCTCTATGACTGGCTTTAATATACATGTATACCCTTTTCTAGGTACTGAAATACCCAGTGGGTCTTATCGAGAGTGCATTTCAAGCAGTTTGCAGCCCCCGCAGAATACCAAATAATGATAAATACAAGCAGCTTCCCCCCTCCCTCAATAACCCCGCCGAGAGGGTGTCGGATTTCTCTCCCCCGCATTTGCTCCGGAGAGCTGCTAGGAGGAACGGAGAGACGGCCAGCCTGTTGAGCTGAGCTGAAAGATAGAAAAGCCCACTCCCGATCTTGTCGTGTTCCTCTGTGACAGAGGATGGAGATAATAAATGCAGCGATCTCCTTGACATTTCAGAGCAACTGTACAAAGCAAATGTGTATATGCAGGTATACCCCCACAAAATGACGGATAGTGTTCACACGGAACTATAGAGATCGGCTGCAAAAAGTCACTACATACGTCATTGGTCATTTGCCGAGAAATTTTCATTTTAAAAACAACTCAACTACACACCTGCACGATCGGTAAAATTACAAAAATAACCCACCGAAGTCCGTTGTTTGTCAAGAAACGATGCTTATTATAGATTATCGTGAAACATTAAGGTATTATAAATGGTTGGTAAAGGTCACAGAACAGCACTCGAACTTAGTCTGATCAAATATAATATGAAATTATAAAACTGTGCAAATTTGAGCTCAATTGGACATCTGAGTCACGAGTTAAGCGAAAACCCGACAAAATGTTTCTTATAAAACATAAAGAATGATTTTGATCTTACCTCGAGATCAAAACTGTTTTCTGTCTTTGTTTTACTCATTTCTGGATAAATACACCATGCCAGGCGGAAATATTTTAACGGTATGTTTCTACCACCACCATCCTCATACCCTGAAAGTTATACCTAAATCTGTAAACATGGATGTTTGGGTATGTTACCAATCCTGTAGTTACCTTAAACCATCGAATATTTTACTGATGGGAAGACGACCATTCCACCAACAGGAGTCATCACCAGATTGGTGGAAAGTGGCTATACTTTGTATTGTGTAAATCGGAAATTGTCATTAAAATGTTATCCATAATTATCATTAAAGTGTGCAGAATGACATCAGATTCTTTTAAAACTAACAAAAGTCCCCAGCATTGTAGTGACATTAAGGAAACCTCGTGTCAACTGTTGCAGTATCTCGGTTTTGGAATTAGATGACTGACACGAAATAAAAGGGCATTTACTTTGTGCTTTCATACCCTGCCAAGCTTTCCCACTACACCGTACACCCAGTATCAATAATCACATAAAGCCTTTATTCACGAATTTATAATTCCAAACACTCTCTCCTTTTTCTGAGCATAATATGGCCCATGTGGTTTGACAGTGACATTTGAAGAATCAAAGGTGAATGATATGCAAACAGATGCTTGTGCGTGAGGACATCACGTCGATCATAAACTTGTAGTCTAATTTCAACAGCCCATGTTCAAAATGGCCGATTGAGTAGAAGGGATTGTAACTGATGTTTTATTTTCTCTTCCTTTCCATTCGAAGGGTCTGCAAGGCATTCGTCTGCACTCCCCCTCTCTGCAGAAGATTCACCTGCTGAACTTGTGGTCCGTTCATTTTGTCAGCATAAGCGCCCCTTCACTGCGGTCTCTACGCGTCGACAGCGGTCTGGAATCCAATGAGCACCTCGAGGTGTACGCCAACAAGCTCCGGACCCTGCAGGTGGACGGCAGCGGCGTCTTGCGGACGCTGACCGTCCGCTGCGGCAGGCTGACCACCGCCGAGATCCGCTGCTGCTCGGCCCTGGACCCGCGCAGCTTTCGCAGTTTCTTCCTGGACAACCCCTTCCTGACGGATCTCCTGCTCGGGTGCGTGTGCGGTGACGAGCTGGTCTTGGATCACATGGGCTGCCCGAGTCTGGAGCGGGTCTGCATCCTGGGCGACTTCGCCTGCCGCGGCATCCTCCTGAGGTGTCCCAACCTCAGAGTCGTGCAGACGGCTGAGGAGATCGAGCTGCCCGCCCTGAGACAAGTCATCGTCGTGGCCGATCACCTGCAGAAGGTGTCGCTGGTGGGCCTCCCTGGCCTGAGCAACATCATGGTGCAGTGTGACAGCCTGGACCACATCGAGGCCAACATGTGCAGCGACGATGCTATGTGCTTACGATCCTTCGTCGTCCAGGCCACAAGGTACATCGGATTCATGCGCCTATTCGATTGCTCCATTGGCGCCTTGATGCTGAGCACACCGTGTGCTCACACCGTTGTCCTGTACCGATGTCAGCTCTCCGACTACTCCCTCCAAATGGCCCTGAGTGCATGTCCAAACATTGCCCACCTCAGCATTGAAAAGTGCGACACGCTGACCAGCGTCTGTATACCTTCCCACGCACCCTCCCTCAAGTACCTGAATCTGTTCGGCTGCAAGAGTTTACTCCGGGTAACCATCGACAGCCACGGCCTTGCTGCCGTCAATCTAGGCCAGTGCACCAAGACTCGGTTGTTCGTCAGGGGCCTTGAGTACGACCTAGGAATGCATCCACTGGCCAAGTATCCCAAGATTGTCTTACCACACCAGTCTCTACGGTGGAGCCACGATAGGGTACCGCAACTTTTTATCAACGCGATGTAAAAGAGGGCGCTCTGGACTGTCTCCGATTAGGCACAGTCTGAGCCATGGCCTTGTTTCCAAACTTTCAAACTTCGGCTTGGGCTTGGGCTCTGACGGCTCCTAAACTCAATCAAATGTTACTTCCCTTGGATGTGGTTTCGACGAAGATCGGCTTTTCATCTTCAGCGAAAAACCTGAGCCAGTTGGCGTGATAAAGCCTGAGCCGGAGCCTTTGCCGAGGTTTTCGAAAATGCCCTGGGTTGCAACAGCTTCAGAGTTCGGAATTAAAATGGCTCGCTAAGTCTATGTCCGTGTGAATGTATAATCGGCCATTTTGGTTCCAAATTTTGTGACCCTTCAGGTTAATAATTCCATGTCTATGGCTGCGAGCCGAGTCACCTGTGACCCACCAGAACTGCGTCCATTATGGCTGGAACAAGCTCTGTTGTCGAACAGTGCCGTTGGTTTCGATTTCTCCATTCATTGACCCATATCCACAAGGAGTACATTGCCCAACTGGTCTAAGTCTCTGGCCATCCGTATACGTGTGTGAATCAAAAACAAAAGAAAGAATATGAAGGACAGGACCGAATGGGGAGCAGCGTGCATTTATACATACATATACATACTGAATGTAATATATAAAGTCTTAACGGTACATTATAAAGACGTAGGCGATTCACTGAACATGAAATGTTCCAAGAAGCCATCTTACATTTGGGAGACGTTCGAGACTAGGGTAGGGCTAAGGGTTAGATTTGCACACAGGCCTACTGCCCAGTCTCTTAAGTTTTGTAATGTACCATTCTCAGTTACATGTGTACTGGTGATAATGGTAATTAATTGCAACTAATTTGTGCCTATACGGGGAATGGTGAAGTGAGTGTGGATAGCTGCAGTGTTCCGTAGCCGGTGTAAATTTTAAATCTGTCCCCTCTCTAAATGTGTCCGATGGACAGAATTACCCACGTAAAAGTGTCACCGGACACATTTAGAATGGGGACAGATGTAGTATTTACACCGACTTTCGTGACGAATGGACCTTAGCAGAAACAGTTTCGAGGTTTTAAATCCAGCGAAGAAAACAAAACCCAGAGATTCATTCCCGAATCCATAATGTGCAGTGCGGTTCGTTGTGATGAGATATGGTTGACGTGTGGCAAAATGTCACATCTTTCTAGAAAATGTTCCTGCCTGGGCGAGATCCGCCAAACTTGACAGAAACGGACTATAACTCATGCTGATGCCCACCATTCACACTTCATATAATACAAAACAATGAGGGCGCTACTGGCTGGGGGGCAGCCATAGATGAGTTAGAGTTGCCCTATATCTTCAGTGTTAGGAATGGAATATAATTAATGATGAATGGTGTGTTCATTTTGTGCAACCGGGTTTGAAAGGGATTCGCCATTTTGATTCCAAGGACCATTCATTGACGTCATACCCGGTACACGTCTCAGCTACAGGGGTATAGTCAACTGATTGGTAGCCCGACTGCACAGCATGTTATTAATAATTCTTTGGGATACCAGGGACGGTATAATTTATTTATTTGTGTGACTTAACGTATTTTCAGCGCCATAGTGCCCATTTATCAAAGAAAATGTGTACATTTGCACCGCTAGAGGGCCTTAGCGTGCACAGAAAAAAATTATTGCAATAGCGGACACTGTGTACATAGTGAGCTAGTTAGACGTGGTAGGAAAGAGGCAAGTAACGTGGGCTTAAGCAAGATGCACTGAAAGTATGGCATTGTAAAAAGAAATATATATTATTTACAAAAATACACAAATTAAAGCGACAGTGTGTTTTAAATCACCACTAATCTTAAATATTGACTTAACTATCACCATGAATAAATTAAGAATACACAGTGCCACCAATAAAGATCTCTTCTCGATGAAGATATAATTTAAAGAATCTCTTGTTAAGTATTTCAATTTACATGTACTATCTTAATTCCAAAAAGCGTGCACGAACAAGAATTTGGGAAATATTAAAGGTACAGTACAGAATTGGTAATAGGCCTATAACCAAACAGAAATGTTCACAGACCTATAACTTTCAGGTAATGAAGATGGTGCCGAGAAACAGGCGGTTAAATATTTCCACCTGAACATTGAGTTTTATCCAGAAGTTTGTAAAAGCTGTAAAACAAAGACCCATTTAACAGTTTTGATCTCGGGGTAAGATCAAAACCATTCTTTATGTTTTATAAAAGAAATTAAGTCGGATTTTCGCAATTTTCTCGGGCTCAGTTCGATTGAACGCAACATTTCACAGGCTTTTCATTTCATGTATTGATCAGACGATTGGTTTGAGTGCTTTTCTGTGATCTTTACCAATCATGTATTATACCTTTAAGTATTCATCATTGAAGAAAGACAGCGCAAGGAATTATGAAATAATTGCTAAGTTGCTTTGGGTTGGCTTTCGCAAATTTCATGCGGTGAGTTTTCCAATTTTAAATTTTTATGGATTTACCCAACTGAGATACTTCCCAAGAAAATACAGAAGTATTTTCTGTAGTGGAACTTGTCGGTTTGTGCAAATTGCCGTGCAAGTATATAACACGTCTGATAGCGCGTTGAGATCTGACCAGGGGAATACAAAGTACATGTATTATGCCCACGCACGTACGAAAGCAACATTTTATCGAGATGATAATGTGGCGATTTGGCATGTATCCATGGCAACTCAGTGCTGCATTCATGCATTAAGGCAGCTGTCATAATCCTCCACCCCCTCCCTCCCGGACTCGGGAAGATCTGCAGCGATAAAGCATCAACCGCCTTTATAACACATTCATGTGAGATTGTAAACCATTGGCCATTGTAGCTAAAAAAATTCCTTTGAAATCTTGCCACTGGTGCATAATGGCACAACGACAATGGCCACCCACTAACTTAATTAAGTATGATGCATAAGAATCGGTATTCAAAATCTGATATCTTAATATAATCCGTGACTCAAGAATAAAACTTATTCTGTAATGATTCGTATTTTTGCACTAAGATGGATCGATCTCGGTGAATGGCGTCAACCTTTTATGGGCCCTTTTCCAAACCGTCGGCTGCGGCTCTGGCTCAGGGTCCGGCTTCATTTTCCATTTTTAAATAACGGGTAAAATAAAGACCTTTGGCTGCGGTTCAGAAGGAAACTGATATGAACAGACCTTCAGCTTCAATGACAAAAAAAACCCATCTACAACCTACATTTTCTTCATTATTATGGATGACAAAGACGAAGCCGGAGCCTGAGCCAGAGCCGAGGTTTGGAAAAGGCCCATGGAGTCCGTAAGGTAGAATGTATTACATCGGCTTCTATATCCCAAGACTACTTAGGTCTGCAAGAGATAATGCTTAATGCTCGTCAAGTCTGCGGCCTTGCCCTCTTTTTCCCGACTAATACTTTACAGCTCTTAAAGGTTGTCCTCGGATTCCCAAGCAGATAGATTCTATGATAAAGATGTGTTACATGTATAAAGTCCTTGTCATATGGGACAATATTGGCGGGCAACTTGAAGGCAACAAACTGCCGCGTGCATAATGCAAAAGGAACAGTTTGGCACCAGAAGCACAAAATGTAGGCCTACCCTGACTGTCCATAATTATTATACTCGTCCTAAAATCATCCCGATTATAATAACATACTCAAGAGGGCGTTTTTCTTCCTCTTCATGGAAATTGTTTGGACCTGAATGATTGTGTTTCAGCGTTTAGCTGCGGTTTAGGATATAAGAACTAGCACTGTTTCTGTTCTGATCGTGAAATTAGTGACAAAGTTTAACATTCCTGCCAACATTTGCCCAGGATATGCCCCTACTATGAATTAATTCTTTTTATTTGTCTAAAAATCCGAACGATGCAATAAAGGACGCCCTCTCCTGTTCATCTTCAGATCCGGCTTATATCATTACGTCGAGCAGTTGGTGGGATTTTCTTCTTCTTCTTCTTCTTCTTATCTTTTTCTTTAATTAAAGCCACTTTGAAAACTTTAACTGAGATGAATATTTCATTTTTATCAGTCAATATTCAATTCTTATCAACTACATCCACATTTATAGCACCCGAACCCCAATTTATTTTGTTTTGCCAGTGACATGAACTACACGTTCGTGAAAGTAGACAAAATTGTAAACAGGAGGCCCATGCGTTCTGAGTGAAGTTACTCGTGTAAAATGTTACACAAACAACACTTTTATTCCTATTTCGTGTAAATCCTTCATCTAAAAATGTTCACGACAGCAGCCAAGGTGACGAGGGGTATGCTGAGGTCATTCTGTACGGTACCCCGGTCCAGTCTGTGGTTTAAGGAGGGTGATACCGCAGCGATATCGCACACATTTTCGTCATCTGACGTTGAGGCGTTTGCCGCGCTGAGCAAGGACAGCAATCCAATCCACACGGATCCAGAATTTGCAAGAAATTCACGGTTTGGACGTTGCATTGTACACGGGATACTAGTGAATGGGTCAGTACCATATGGTTATAAATACAAGGTCATTTAGGGGTCAGACCCCCTTAATTTCCCTCAAAAATCAAGCCCTGTCCTCTTTCCACAAATTTAACCTCGCTAATTTTAATATTGAAAAGGATATCACAACTGGTCAACATATTTAGGTGAGTTAGTTTAAGCCATGTCTGAAAATAATCCTTGTGACTAAAGCTAAACCACACTGGTAACAGGTCAACTCGCCCCCTACTTCTAGATTTAGAAGGCTGCTCACGGAGTAGCCTTCTAAATCTAGAAGTACTCGCCCCCTAGCCGACTCGCCCCTTACCGACTCGCCCCTTACCGACTCGCCCCCTGACCGACTCGCCCCCTGACCGACTCGCCCCCTCCCCGAATTTTGTGTTTTTGTCCTTATGACGATGTTTTTAAGTTTTTGTGACTCTTTGAGATAAAATGACAATTTTTTTGTTTTATTATTCGATGTTCTTTCTTAACATATTTTGTTATCATTTTGTTTTAAAATGTCTTGCTTTAACTTTAAGTGTTATTGTTGACATTTTTTGTAGACCTTTTTTTTATTTTGAAGATATGTTTTGTTCTATGGTTTGTTTTAAGTGATGTTGTTCACTTGTTTTTCTTGTTTTTAAGTTGCGTTTTTGAATTTTTGATGTTTTTGGTTCTGCAAAGGAAATATTAATTAAATTGCTTTAACTGCAATCGAACCATGCAGGAGTTTGTGTGTGGACTTTGTGCATTTTTCATTCTTAATCATAAAATGTTTGACATAAACACATAGTAGGCCCTACAAAAGGGTGAGAAGCATTTGGTTATTAATTATGATGCCTAGTCGGTCAGGGGGTGAGTCGGCCAGGGGGCGAGTCGGGGAGGAGGCGAGTTGGTAAGGGGCGAGTCGGTCAGGGGGCGAGTCGGTCAGGGGGCGAGTTGGTAAGGGGCGAGTCGGTAAGGGGCGAGTCGGCTAGGGGGCGAGTTGACTTGTAATCACCACACTAACCCCCTTATTTAAAGCTTAAGATTTAAAACAGTGATTAAACTTAAATGCCTACTGAAGTACGGTGTGGGATTAAATCATCTTCAGCTTAATATAATATACATATTAATACAATCTGTAAATCGCTTGAAGTCTAGAATGGCCCAACGTGTTTCGATCCTAGCAGGATCTTTCTCAAAGGCTAAATGGCAAGAAGACAAGAACATGCAAGTAAAGATACACATAAATGGATGACAGGATCAGACCAAAAGGGGGACCCAACCTGGGAGGGTGGGGGTAGACAAATGGTTAGGGAAAAGGGGTCTGGGGTAGGCAAGATCAAACATAGACAATAACAAAGTTGTGACAATGCACAGTGTGTAAAATCTTACAGATGAAATAAATTCAGTGTGGTTTTCTTTCAGACTGATCTCTGCAGTGCTGGGTACCAAACTGCCAGGACCTGGAACTATTGTTCTCTCCCAGATGTGTGACTTTCCAGCTCCTTGTAAGTGCCACTTTTGATAGAATTAATTCAAATCAAATTGTTGTATTAAACCATGTGTATATGACTCGGTTCGGTCATAACTTTTCCTGTCACTGTCTTCTCACCTGCAGTGTATGTCGGGGAACCAGTGACTGCCCAGATCACTGTTGTCAGTGTTGATCGGCGCCTGATAATCTGCTCAGCTTCGTGTACGGCGGATGAGAGAAATGAGGTAAGATATTCAAGTTTTTTTTGAGAAATTAACGTCAACCCTAAGCTCCTTCCCTCTTCCAATCTTTCTCCTTTTTCTCACCTTTCTACCCATATGTTTCCTCAAAAATCCTTGGAACCATTCAAAATCCACCAATTCCAACCCCTTAGTTTGGCTGGATTTAAAATAGCAGGTAGCTTAAAGGCAGTATCATACTTTGGTAAAGTCGACAGAACAGCTGCGGTCTGTTCATAATTTGATTTGTCTTGAAGTAAAAACAATCCAGTGAAATGTTCAGCTCAATTGATCATTGGAAACAATAGAAAACAGTGAAAAATCATTGCAATTGTTACATACAATTGTAAGGTATTGTAATTGTGAGACTTTGATCTCGGAGATCAAAACTGTTTTCTGTCTTTTGTTTTACTTCATGATTCCTGTGTATCAACAAGAGTTGAACCATTCAAGCATCTCCTATCTCCTATCATTTACTGTGATACATATTGACCTATTGATCTATTGACTTAGAGCCAATTTCATGGAGCTGTTAAGCACAAAAAACTTTGCTTAGCACCAAATGTCTTGCTCGATAAGACAAACCACCATTAAAAATTCTATTTGATATTCATGGTCAACGAACAACAGCCAAAGAACAATCACTAGTGATACACAACAGTACATGGAAATTTGCCTTTTCATTAAGTTTTTATTGAGATAGAAATTTCATGTTTGGCAAATTGTTGTGCATAGCAGGGCCGTGAAATTAGCCCTAGATCCTAAACCAGCAACTTGACAAGGAATCTGTGTTTTGCTGTCTGACTGTCTGTACTCTTATGGGGGTTCAAAAGTGGCCATCTGCTTTTATGCTAGCAAAATTGCAGATTGAACGTTTTGGATAGATTAACTTTTCTGCTTTTCTGCTGTCCCAGCAGGCCCTGTCCATGGACTTGTGGATATGAGTAAATACGCTCTGCTAAACCACAAAACTCAAAAGAAACTAAACATTTGAAACAATGATTTATACAGTTTCTCCAGTGAAGTTATAAATACATTTCACAAACAGAAAGGGAAAAAACATATTCTTGCCAGGAAATCAAACCAGAATCCCCCATCAACAAAGATCCCCCTGGAGAAAAGCACGATCAGAGGGGGGGGGTTTAAAAATTGCAGCTTTTCTCAGGGAAAGGCAGAACAAGATTTTTTCTGCTTAATGGATGGTGCACGTTTGTTTTCTAGCCAGGAAAATTCTCAATTGTTGGGACCTGTCCGCGGATGACTGTCACCGTCAGTTCTCATAAGAAACCAGAGTTCTTGGAGCATGGTCCATTTTGTTTGGTGGGTAGGCCTACGGTATATAGACAGTAACGGTGATGGACACCGTACACCGTTGGGACATTAATGTTCGGCCTGCGAGGACAGCAGAAAAGTGAATCTATCCAAAACGTTCAATCTGCAATTCTGCTAGCAGAAAAGCAGATGACCACTTTTGAACCACTGTGCCACAACCTTCTATCTGCTTTCTTGGACGGCAGAAAAGCAAAAAAGTGGATTCATCAAAAACGTTCAATTTGCTTGTCTGGTATAAATAAAAGTGAACTGCAGATGTCCACTTTTGCACCGTCTGTTACGGGTAAAAAGTAACATATTTGCTTTTCTGGTAGCAGAAAAGCAGAAAAGTGCATTTTACCAAAACGTGTCATCTGATTTTCTGCTAACAGAAAAGTAGAAAACTAGAAAAGCACATTTTACAAAATCGTTCGATCTGCTTTTCTGCTACTTGGAGAGCAGAAAAGCAGATGTCCACTTTTGAACCCCCATAGTACTCTGCTCCACACTCAATTTGGATTGTGTTTTTCTTTCTGGTCATGTAGATGGTGCTCACAGGATCGATCAGACTTCTGGCGCCCAGACGCAAACCTGCAACTCCGGCAAGATGACACCAAATACGTGTTTGTTTGTAATTAAAAAGACAATATATAAGGTTGGTTTTCATTATTGTTGCTATGCAAGCATCATGGATTCTAAAATCTATGAAAGTGGCAAATCTCTAGGGGTGCACCCAAGTAAATAGTCCCAGAATCCGTCCGCTGAGCTAATTAATAAAAGTTAAGCACTCAATATACTATAAACGAGAGAGTTCTGAGAGCTATGAAACTGAGGGATTGAAGAAATATGACACTGGACCTCCTGCCTGGACTCTGGGCCTCCAATTGTGACCAGTTGTGATGCAATTGGGTGAGGAAGTGGGTCTATTTCAACCGCTTTGCAGAGGGATGTTTTTTTGAAAATGGCTTCTTTGACTGGAGTGATCCATACCTTGTTTTAGGGGTGGTAAGTTGAGAATGAGTATATCTCAACAATTCAATGGTCAACCCACCATAAAATGAAAAGAAAATGAAAGGTGACATGTTCATCATCATTTTTCTTTGCAACTTGAACTCCTGTGAGAGCTCTGTGTATTTTTAAATGATTTTTGAAGTATAAGGAGTTATCACTGTTGTCTATGGGAGTTTATTTACTTGAGTGCAAGCCTAGGCTTTTTCAATACCTTACCGATGGTTATACCGCCCTCTTGTGACACATTGATACTGCATTGTACCCTTATTTTGGGTATTTACGGGGTTTGTGCAACTTTAGGTCTTTAATTCTGTCTGCAGAAAACGGACATATCCTCTGGTGCTTCCTGTTTGAACAAATGTTTTAAATCCCCATTTAAAACAAATTTGATTACTTCTGTTCCCCATTGGAACAAGTCCTGTTCACTATTTGAACAAGATTCTGTTTCCTGTTTAAGAAAAAAAGGGGTTCCCTGCTTTAAAAAGAGTGCCATTGAAATGATGTCCGGCCTTGGAAAAAAATGAGAAAATTCCATGTTTGAACAAAAAGTTGCTAGCTGATCGAAAACATGTTGGAATATGTTCCCCATTGGAACAAAAATTTCACCTGTTTGCCTGTTAAATTGTTCCTACTTTCTCCAATATTAGTCAAATATTTCAACAGATGCAAAAATGATAACAGTGAATGAGCAATGAACAATTGTGACTCTTTGCGTGGTAC
This sequence comes from Astropecten irregularis, assembly GCA_963971285.1. NCBI lineage: Eukaryota > Metazoa > Echinodermata > Asteroidea > Paxillosida > Astropectinidae > Astropecten > Astropecten irregularis. The sequence goes on along the minus strand of OZ020245.1, from coordinate 26,700,451 downwards.
ATTGTAATTATCATAGCACGTGCATTCGGTGTTTGTAAGTGTTGATAAATATAAAACAAAACAGGGTCTTTATAGTTCGATTGTAAATTATGTGTCCAGCTTTGCACACAACCCATCCCACTGGAATCAGCTAGTCCAATCCTTGTTTCTTAAAGGTACTATCATACTTTGGCAGCATACCGAAACAGAAATCTCCACAGATTTGCCTATAACTTACAGGGTATGAAGATGGTGATGGTGGAAACATACCGTTTACAAAATTGTGTATTTATCCCGAAATTAGTAAAACAACGACCGACAATCTTTTTGATCTTTTAAAAGATCAAAAATATAAGAGAAAAGACTTAAGAAATACTGCGGTCGTTTTCCACTGTTTTCTCAAAAGGTGGGCACCGTATGGGACTGGAATTTTCACAGATGACTGTTACTGTATCTGTCTTGATATTTCTGCTCATGAATGTGTATTTCCTTGACAAAAACCAAAGTATGATATTACCTTTAAATGAATGATTGAGCATTATTTCCACACTCACCGCAGAAACGTCCACTTTAGCTTGAGATGGGATGAAACACTATATTTTGTTTGCATTTGCCGAATCAGTTTCCCGCACGATTACTGCAACTTTTTTAAAGCACCGTTTATTCGAATAACCAGTTGTTACACTAAAGTGACTAATGCCTATTTGTTTCAACACTAATCCTATGGCACTAATCATATGTTAAGGTTGATGATTGTTAAGTCATATAGTTTAAATGCCGTATATTAATTTAAACTCATGGGGTCCCCATACTCGAAAGCTCTGCATTTTACTTCCAGCCCTCCCTCAAATTCATCTAAATGAAATTAATCGAAATGAGCGTACAACAAAATCATGTGCCCCTTTTGCCTTAAAGATTGTATCATACTTTGGTAAGAAACCAAAACAGAAATGTTCACAGATTTACGTATAACTTACAGGGTAAGAAGATGGTGTATGCTGGTAGAAACATACCGTTAAAATATTTCCGTCTGAAATGGTGTATTTATCCAGAAATTAGTCAAACAACGACCGAAATTCTTTTTGATCTTTTAAAAGATCAAAAATAAAAGAGAAAATACTTAAGAAATACTCTGGCCGTTTTTCACGCTTTTCTCAAAAAGTGGCCACCGTATGGGACTGAAATTTTCACAGATGATTGTGACTGTATCTTCCTTTATATTTTTGCCCATGAATCTGTATTTCTTTGACAAAAACCAAAGTATGATACTACCTTTAAAGATCAAAAATAAAAGAGAAAACACTTAACAAATACTGTGGCCGTTTTTAACTTTTTTTCTCAATAAGTGGGCACCGTATGGGACTGAAATTTTCACAGATACTGTATCTTTTTTGCTCATGAATGTGTATTTCCTTGACAAAAACCAAAGTATGATACTACCTTTAAATGAATGATTGAGCATTATTTTCACACTCACCGCAGAAACTTCCACTTTATCTAAAGTTTTCTCCGAGCTTCAGATGGGATGAAACACTATATTTTGTTTGCATTTGCTGAATCAGTTTCCCGCACGATAACCACAACTTTTTTAAAGCACCGTTTATTCAAATAACCAGTTGTTACACTAAAGTGACTAAATGCCTATTTGTTTCAATACTAATCCTATAGCACTAATCATTTATGTTAAGGTTGATGATTGTCAAGTCATATAGTTTAAATGCCGTATATTAATTTAAACGCATGTTTATGGGGTCCCCATACTCGAAAGCTCTGCATTTTACTTCCAGCCTGCCCTCAAATTCATCTAAATGAAATTAATCGAAATGAGCGTACAACAAAATCATGTGCCCTTTTTGCCTTAAAACTGAAAAACCAACAAAGCAGAGCAAAGCAACACCACTCACCAGCGTAAAGGCTGTTGGCCGCGGGCAACATATTGTCAATATACCGTGTCATTTCCCGAAGTATTTCAAAACACCTGGTAAAATATTCTTTTCCAAAATGTGGTTAATTTTCCCAATTGCTCTGATGTCCTGACCTCATGGACTATATTACGGGCGGCCTCTAGGCTATTGATCTACTTCAACCAAATACCACTTTTCTTCCCCGAAAAAAACACACATCCTGCGTGTGGTTTCCCCAAGGGGGGTTCCGACTATCCCAGCTGAGGTTCATTCACTATTTCACGGTGTGTTCTTCCCACACAACTGACCTCATCTTCAAGTAATTGGACCATGATCGTGAGTCCGGTCAATTTTTAATAGCCCATGTGGAGTGCCGTGGTCTAGTGGTCAACTGGTATACCCCGGACTAGTAGATAATGATTCGTAATCATTTGGGATGGGCTCCGCATGGGAGTTTCGCGCCGGGCCGTGGGAACGGCGATGCCGCATTGCTTGCTTCCTTGAGCAAGACACTTTGCACTAACTGTTAACACTTCACACACTCAACGTGTACGAAAATTAGATATGGCTGTGCGTGACAAGCCTTCGTGTGATTAAACACTATCTGGTGCAGAGTCACCTCCCTCTGATAGCTGACGAGCGGGATGCTGCCTTCCAGAATGAATTTTCAGTTTCTCGGGATGGCCTGTAATCATGCTGATATTTTTCGCCTTTTTAAAACACGTTGTATATCAGCTTACAAGAAAGCCAATGCAGAATAGAACTTAGCAATAAGCGACAAGTCAAACACCGGCACGGAAACGGAACCTTTGACATCCCATAGTTTGAGAATACACGTAGTCCTTTATAACAGTGCTCTTATTAACATAATAGCTGACTTCTTCCCTTAAAAAAATAACATTCTAAGATGCGATGTCAGCCACAGCTCAATTGTAACAATCCAAATCTGGTTTGGAATATACCAAAATGAGAAGCAATGCAAACAAATTCACTTCAAAACGAAGAGTACCGGTAAACGATAGGAATCAATGCCTTCTCCCGCCCATTACGACCAATTCTCTGTACCATTGGGGTTTTATTTCCAAGAAATACAGATTCATAGGCAAACATATCAAGAAAGATACAGTCTTAGTTATCTGTGAAATTTCCAGTCCCATACATTTTTAGGAAACGCCCACGGCCATTTAAAAAAAAATATTTTCACCGTTATTTTTGATCTTCTGAAGATCAAAACTGTTTTGGTCACTGTTGTTTCTTACTCTGGATAAATACAGCATTTCAGGCAGACAATAATGTTACGTTACGTTTCTACCATCGCTATCTTTATACCCTGTAAGTTATAGGTAAATTCTTTGAATATTTCTGTTTCGGTATGCTGCCAAAGTATGATAGTACAGTACCTTTCAATATTATTTTCTACTTCATTCGATCTGCTGCAAATTAATAAAAGGTTCTTTGTCTTGTCCTCTTGTTTTCCCCTAATGCTAATTGTTGTATAATAGATTTAATTTCATATCATGACCTATACATGTATATTAATGCACTCATAAGGAGAAACAATCAATGCACCAAACACCAGCAATTTAACAATTAAGGCTTTTGTTTATTTATTTAAAAACTTGTACACCATTAATTATCATTTTTTTAACAGTCAATAATTATTAACACAACACTGTCATTTTTTTTTTCACGCAGTCATGTAGGATCCGAAACACTTTCACGACTAATTATATTAGTTTTGTTTTCAAACTAACATAATTTTGTTGGAAAGTGAACAAAGAAAAATTAACTGGGGTGGAATTTGAACCGGCGACCTCCAGAATACCGTACCGACGCTCTTAATATCCAGCCCTATGTTGGTGATGTCTCTAGTAGTCAATTATCTACGTTCGTTATGGCTTCTAACTAAATGTCAAACGAACAGAGATAATTGACTATTAGGCGCACCAACAACAAAGGGTTAGATAAACTCAGTAGTGCTAGTGGTAGGAGCGCCAATACGGTATTCCGGAGGTCGCTGGTTTGAATCCTGCTCCAGTCAATTTTCCTTTGTTCACTTTTCAATGACTTAAAATTCAGCCAGTTTCCCTTGTGGTTATTAGTTGATTATAATTTCGTTGGGAAATATGATGTTGAACTAAACTAGTCCACAAATTGTCCCTAATTGAAACCCCACGCCTCGTTTGCATGAGTATACACAAGAGACCTTTTTGCATACAGCTGCTTAAGCACAAACATTACTTAAATATGCATGAAAAGTGTTTCTTAATCAAACCGGATTACCAACCAAATTTTCATGTGATGTTAACTGTTTTTGACCTGTATTCGGCCATTGTTTGCTGAGCATAACATTCACAAGGAGTTTTGGCTGGCATACTGATTTTATTTACAAATGTTTTTGTTGCTTAAGACTTAAGTAAATGTTAGTGCTTAAGCAGCTCTATGAAATTGGCCCCTGGCCTTAACCGGATTTCTGAGTAGCAGACCCGTAATATTAAGTCTCCAAAAAGATATTTTTTCAAGAACATTAACTCAATATGATATCCACAATCTATAAAAAGTCCAACACATCTAACGAAAATGCACATAACACAAATCACTTTTTGTGCACATTATATAATTTATATGAATTATACACCATGTAAAACCATGGTGGAAACATCGAACATGGAAATAACGTTACAACTACAAAGAAAATGTACTCTGATTTTTAAACATCGAGTTGATAAATGTTTTACTGTGATAAAGTTTGATAAACTCTGAAACAGGTTAGTAAAAACCACTCTAAAATCACTGGTTGCAGTGTAGGCTTGTATCACAAGGATATGTAGCCACTAATTTCAGTCCATTCCTTCCTATTGAGTTACAATTTACTTGAGAATATAATGGTAATAAATCATAAATTAATCTTACATAAAACTGCTTGAACATTTTAAAGATCTTTTGTTCGTGTTGCCTGTGTTTTGATGGTGCGAGCAGCAATAGGCTTCACAAAATATTGTGTATCTTATACTGCTTTAGGTTGGGTAACTCCGACATTCCGTAGACCCAAAGTGTTTTCTCAACAGGGAAGGGCAATGCTCTACTGCGAATACAGGCTGTGGAGTCATCTATAATACGAGAGGTCGCCAACCATTTGGTACTTAACTGTGAAAGCCCAAACTGTTTACACATAGAGGCTATTAAGGAAGCCACTTTGAACCTGCTAATGTCTTAATAAATAAAATATATACTTCAAGATTTCCCTGAGAGATCAAGAATACTAAATCACCTCGACTATAACGTTTCGGCCTCTGTATTGAGGATAGATTGAGAGAGAGCTTGGACCCTTTTAAAGACTGAAACACGGTACGGCGTTGAGTGCCTTGGTATTAGTTCAGAAAACAGAAGATGACTCTTAGATGGGACTCCCCAGAATTCAACACCTGCGTTTCTCAGGCTATGTTGATTGGTTTATGTGGTCAAGAGTCATTGAACCCGATGGCCGAGCGGTCGACGCACTAGGCACCACTAACCGTTATGGTCAACCGAACAAGTTTTTTTCTTTTGACAGTCACCGTGGCTCCGAGGCAGTTTGGGCGGCAATTTCTTGCATCCAAGCCCCGACGAATGATGTGCTTGAACGGAATGCATACCGTGCCCAGAAGGCAGGATTCCACCGGCTAGTACTCGGGCCCTGTCTGTGGGCTAGGTTAGACACAGAGGTCGAACTTATTCATCATTCTATCGAGATGTATGATTATAAAGCCGGTGCCGTCGAGGACTTTCACCTCTTAGCACCGGGGCGTTGTTTGCCGTATACATGCGCGAGACCGGTATACGATCAGAAATTCTTAGCCTCTTGATACAAGTGGTAGAATTCGGCCTGATCCGGGCTTTCTTTGCACTCCCACATGTTGTTCGGGTGTCTGACTTTGTTGTACTTTGTCCAGTCCCCTTTGCATATGATCCAGGGCATGATGTCGATCTTGTAGTGGAGTTCGGGAGAGATTTCGGCGCTGATGAGCTGCGGCGTACCGGCTCCCGGACCCCGAGTGATCAGCCGCTCATTCCGGTCGTAGCAGCACTGCTGGGCCGCCAAGCTGGTGCTGTGCGGGGACAGCATGGAGATGATGCAGTAGGCGGCCGTGGGCTTGTACACGTCCAGCCTGGCCTCCTCATCGCTGGACTCCATCCACCGGAACATGCGGCGCTTCTGGCGGTCCCAGATGGCGCTGTTCCGATGGATGTTGGTCGGGTAGAAACACGGGCAGTTGGGTAGATCCTGAAGGCGAGATAAATACGACAGGAGGGTCTCACTACGGCACGACATCCACTCCTCACAGCTGTCTGTATCTGTTCAAAGAATTCATCATTAAATATTGAAATACAAGTACTTGAAGAATGCTGAACAAAAATGATGAACTTAAATCAAGGGAACGACAAACATAAAGCCTGCCGCACACGAGCGCCAAGTGCTTACACCAAAGTTCATTCGTGAACCTTGGCATACGCACTTGGCGCTCGTGTGCGGCAGGCTTAACATCACCTTCAACTCAATATTCCCATCACACATGAGAGAAAAACCCAGTGCATTATACTATACGCATACCACCTCGATGATATCAAAATGTACGACTGAGTAAAAGACACTTAGGGGCCTATAATTATCAGACAATCACACCGGAACGGAACAGCCAGACGTACTGACAGACTTCAACACAATAATCCTTTAAACTTTTCAGTCTGATTCACACTGAAATAATCATCTTTTTCGAATTGCGGGCAAAATCAAACTGGAAAAATTACTGATATTAAGAGAACACTGCTAGTAAAATGCTCACCGAAATTCTGTGGATCTAAGACTGCCTCCAAGTATTCGGCGTCTAAAGATGGAAACCGCGGTACCTCGGCACCCAGTCCAGTGTTTGCATCACTGCTGTCTCGTCCTGCCATCAATAAAAGGTGAGATTGTGACATGCTTAAAGGTAATTGTGTTGAAAATGAAACACGAGTAGTGCCCCCAGTAGTTCCCCCAGTATGGAGTAGTGCCCCTAGTAGTTCCCCTAGTAGTTCCCCCAGTATTGAGTAGTGCCCCCTAGTAGTTCCCCCAGTAGTTCCCCCAGTATGGAGTAGTGCCCCCTAGTAGTTCCCCCAGTAGTTCCCCCAGTATGGAGTAGTGCCCCCTAGTAGTTCCCCCAGTATTGAGTAGTGCCCCTAGTAGTTCCCCCAGTAGTTCCCCCAGTATGGAGAAGTGCCCCCTGGTAGTTCCCCCAGTACTGGAGTAGTGCCCCCCTAGTAGTTCCCCAAGTAGTTCCCCCAGTATTGAGTAGTGCCCCCTAGTAGTTCCCCAAGTATGGAGTAGTGCCCCCCAGTAGTTCCCCCAGTATGGAGAAGTGCCCCCTAGTAGTTCCCCCAGTATGGAGTAGTGCCCCCTAGTAGTTCCCCCAGTATGGAGTAGTGCCCCCTAGTTAGAATTTCTCAATGTTCATTGATGCGGATGAACGTTGAGGATGTGCACTGTAAAAATATTCAGTTTGTACGTCCGCAACGATAAAATGACATCACTAGTTTCTGAATACTGAATAGGGGATGGAAAGTAAAGACACAAACAGAGACACTCAGTTACCACCTTTCAAAAAATGTAAACTTTATTTGTTTGAAATAAAAAGAAGACTCTGAGCAAGGTCATTGAACTTGAAAGTTTTGGAAGTGTACATCCGCAACAAAAATCTTATATGTACTCTTAGCTAAAAAAAATTGTATTTTGACTCATTTTGAGTCATTACAGCCTAAAAAATGAGAAAACATGAATGTTTGATAAAATGCATATAATTATAAGAAACTAGATGCTTTGACCTTCAATAAGATATAAAATTAAGGTATTTTAACTATGTTTAAATGTTGACCATGTATACTGCCCATGTATAACTACCATCAATCACATACAAGCTTCATACGTATATCTATCATCAATCACATCAAGCTTCATACGTATATCTATCATCAATCACGTACAAGCTTCATACGTATATATCTATCATCAATCACGTACAAGCTTCACACGTTTATCTATCATCAATCACGTACAAGCTTCACACGTATATCTATCATCAATCACGTACAAGCTTCATACGTATATCTATCATCAATCACGTACAAGCTTCATACGTATATCTACCATCAATCACGTACAAGCTTCACGCGTATATCTATCATCAATCACGTACAAGCTTCATACGTATATCTACCATCAATCACGTACAAGCTTCATACGTATATCTATCATCAATCACGTACAAGCTTCATGCGTATATCTATCATCAATCACGTACAAGCTTCAGACGTATATCTATCATCAATCAGTTCACGTACAAGCTTCACACGTATATCTATCATCAATCACGTACAAGCTTCATACGTATATCTATCATCAATCACGTACAAGCTTCATACGTATATCTATCATCAATCACGTACAAGCTTCATGCGTATATCTATCATCAATCACGTACAAGCTTCATACGTATATCTATCATCAATCACGTACAAGCTTCACACGTATATCTATCATCAATCACGTACAAGCTTCACACGTATATCTATCATCAATCACGTACAAGCTTCATGCGTATATCTATCATCAATCACGTACAAGCTTCATGTATATCTATCATCAATCACGTACAAGCTTCATGCGTATATCTATCATCAATCACGTACAAGCTTCATGCGTATATCTATCATCAATCACGTACAAGCTTCATACGTATATCTATCATCAATCACGTACAAGCTTCATGCGTATATCTATCATCAATCACGTACAAGCTTCATACGTATATCTATCATCAATCACGTACAAGCTTCATACGTATATCTATCATCAATCACGTACAAGCTTCACACGTATATCTATCATCAATCACGTACAAGCTTCATGCGTATATCTATCATCAATCACGTACAAGCTTCATACGTATATCTATCATCAATCACGTACAAGCTTCATGCGTATATCTATCATCAATCACGTACAAGCTTCATACGTATATCTATCATCAATCACGTACAAGCTTCATGCGTATATCTATCATCAATCACGTACAAGCTTCATGCGTATATCTATCATCAATCACGTACAAGCTTCACACGTATATCTATCATCAATCACGTACAAGCTTCACACGTATCTATCATCAATCACGTACAAGCTTCACACGTATATCTATCATCAATCACGTACAAGCTTCACACGTATATCTATCATCAATCACGTACAAGCTTCACACGTATATCTATCATCAATCACGTACAAGCTTCATACGTATATCTACCATCAATCACGTACAAGCTTCACACGTATATCTATCATCAATCACGTACAAGCTTCATACGTATATCTACCATCAATCACGTACAAGCTTCATACGTATATCTATCATCAATCACGTACAAGCTTCATGCGTATATCTATCATCAATCACGTACAAGCTTCATACGTATCTATCATCAATCACGTACAAGCTTCATGCGTATATCTATCATCAATCACGTACAAGCAACATGCGTATATCTATCATCAATCACGTACAAGCTTCATACGTATATCTATCATCAATCACGTACAAGCTTCACACGTATATCTATCATCAATCACGTACAAGCTTCATACGTATATCTACCATCAATCACGTACAAGCTTCATACGTATATCTATCATCAATCACGTACAAGCTTCATGCGTATATCTATCATCAATCACGTACAAGCTTCATGCGTATATCTATCATCAATCACGTACAAGCTTCATGCGTATATCTATCATCAATCACGTACAAGCTTCATGCGTATATCTATCATCAATCACGTACAAGCTTCATACGTATATCTATCATCAATCACGTACAAGCTTCATGCGTATATCTATCATCAATCACGTACAAGCTTCATACGTATATCTATCATCAATCACGTACAAGCTTCACACGTATATCTATCATCAATCACGTACAAGCTTCATGCGTATATCTACCATCAATCACGTACAAGCTTCATACGTATATCATCAATCACGTACAAGCTTCATGTGTATATCTATCATCAATCACGTACAAGCTTCATACGTATATCTATCATCAATCACGTACAAGCTTCATGCGTATATCTATCATCAATCACGTACAAGCTTCATACGTATATCTATCATCAATCACGTACAAGCTTCATGCGTATTTCTATCATCAATCACGTACAAGCTTCATGCGTATATCTATCATCAATCACGTACAAGCTTCACACGTATATCTATCATCAATCACGTACAAGCTTCATGCGTATATCTATCATCAATCACGTACAAGCTTCATACGTATATCTATCATCAATCACGTACAAGCTTCATGCGTATATCTATCATCAATCACGTACAAGCTTCATACGTATATCTATCATCAATCACGTACAAGCTTCACACGTATATCTATCATCAATCACGTACAAGCTTCATACGTATATCTACCATCAATCACGTACAAGCTTCATACGTATATCTATCATCAATCACGTACAAGCTTCATGCGTATATCTATCATCAATCACGTACAAGCTTCATACGTATATCTATCATCAATCACGTACAAGCTTCTTGCGTATATCTATCATCAATCACGTACAAGCTTCATGCGTATATCTATCATCAATCACGTACAAGCTTCATTCGTATATCTATCATCAATCACGTACAAGCTTCATACGTATATCTATCATCAATCACATACAAGCTTCATACGTATATCTACCATCAATCACAGACAAGCTTCATACGTATATCTATCATCAATCACGTACAAGCTTCATACGTATATCTATCATCAATCACGTACAAGCTTCATACGTATATCTACCATCAATCACAGACAAGCTTCATACGTATATCTACCATCAATCACAGACAAGCTTCATACGTATATCTATCATCAATCACGTACAAGCTTCATACGTATATCTATCATCAATCACGTACAAGCTTCATACGTATATCTATCATCAATCACACTCAAGCTTCATTAGGTATAGCTACCATCAATCACACAGGCTTCATACGTATAGTAGTCCGGGAGCCCAGCAGGATTTAATCATAATTTCGAGTGCAAAAGGTTTGAAGTGTGGGATATGTAGCGCTGACTTAGACAAGTACAAAAAGTGATTTCTTAAGTTGCGCGAGAGGTGCGTTGGGAGGGGGCAGCCCCTTAAAGTCACCCAAAAATACACTTTAATCATAATTTCGAGTGCAAGCATGAAACAAGTGTTCAAATGTTCCTTACACTACCCTAAATCCAAAAATACCTCTTAAGAAAATCTGAATGGTGCTTTCCCTACTTGTCAAAGGGATAAAGGTCAAAGGTCACTCCATTAGATTGCATTATAAGTGCGATAATTTATTATTTTTTCTCAGTTTTGGGGTCTACAGGGTTACAAATAATCATTTGTTGATGGGGTTCGACATTTTAAGTGGCCCCCTCCTCATTTGAGGGTGTGTCCTATTTGGCCCCGCCCCCAGATATTTAGTCCGCGCCAATTAACGACCGATTTTGATGATTGTAGAGTTGTTTTGTGAGTTAATAATATAATGTATGGTTAATTACACCTTTAGAGCACCAGATGGGGGTTATTATCATCTCCCCCTCCCCTCCCCGATACTGTGGTAGGCCCTTTACGGTAAGTACAACGAAAAAAGTTCCCTTGTGCGAAAGTTGTTGTTGCTGTATTAGAGGAATAAGAACATGATTCTCCTACCACTAATGAGGAGGAGTTGATGGGAGGGCGGGTATCTAGCCCCTCAAACCAGTTGCATCGGGTTGATGGGACCCGTTAGCCTTGGTAGGCTGCTCATCAAATTCTAGGAGAAGAAACTCTGATTTAAAACCTCCGCTGCCTTGCGGCAAAATCTACTCTTGTAAAAGGCTTCAGGAGTAAACCTCGAGGGAAATCCGGAGTTGGGGCCCCTAAGGCGGTTGAATGGCATACATTGTCAACTTCTAGCAATTCCTGTATCCTTGCTGGTCCGTCCCCAGCGGTCTTGACTTTGTCTTGCCGCTGGAACCGGCGTATCAGGTCGAGAGAGTGAGGCGATCCCGCGCAAGTCTCCCTCACTTTAATACCAAATCACGCGAAAGTCATGACAACCTTTTCAACAACCTAGATGTTATGATCATCTTCGATCACGAAGGACGAAAAACAAGAACATTTTCTCCATGGTTAGCAATTTCAAGACTGATACCCATGATTATAGAAGTGTGGGAAATTAAAAACCACCTCCGGTGGTGGGCACATGAAAAATAACCAAGCAGAAGAGTGACACATTTGGGGTCTTAGACATTTATGTATCATCTCAACTGTTTTGAAGATTACTTTGTTTATTGAGTGAGGGGGTCTCGCCTTGCAAAACAGTCCATACACTTTTAAGTTTCGTTTCATCGGTCATCTTTTCTAGCATTATATCTGTATTGTTCTTGAAACAAGTAATGCATTGTCGTGTAAGATTCTTTTAAGTCGTTTTTTTATGAAGGGAAACAAAACTGAGATCAATTCTTCTGGTTCTTTTAAGTCGTTTTTTTTTTCTTGTCTTTTTATGACGGAAATGACAACCCCTTTTGTTTAAAGTCATATATTTTCCGTTCTGTGGACTGTTTATGACGATAAACCCATCTGCTGAACTGACACCAAACATTTACAAACCATTGAAAATGAGGATTTTTTCATGAAATGGTCGACATACCTTCCGGATGAGGGATGCAAATGGGACACGCCCCGAAAATGAGGGTGGGGCACCCTTGTACCTTTGTACAAAACCTGTACCTATCAATATCTTATTGGACCCTATCGAACCCAGAACTGAAAACATGCACAAAGTGTTCCAAATCATCCAAATAGATGTCTTACAGCACAAAGAACCAATTTCTGGTATAGAAACTGGTCTTTTTCTTATCTGCGAGGAGAATTGAATCAATTTTGGGACAGAAATTTTCCCAAAGTGTTCCAAACTGCAAACAGATACATCTATTTGGATGATTTGGAACACTTTGGGAAAAATGTAAATTTTTGGCCAAAAATGACAAACTGTGACGGCAAGGGTCAGTAAGGCCCAATATTATGTATTTACCTTTAAAAACAAATCAACTCTACTTTGTATGGATTACATAAACATGCTCCTATAAATAAGACAGGCAGTTTTACTTACGTGGGCAGGATTGCTGGTTACAATCTTTAGATTCGGTCGCCGTACAGGAAAAACCACACGATCGGGATCGTTCTGATCTACCGCCCCCACACGATGCAGAACACTCCGTCCAATCAGACCACGTCCCTTCCTTGTCCTCAAACGGGTCATCTGCCAATATTGAAACAAGGTCAGAAAATAATTGGAGAGAACATGCCTCTATGATTGAGAAATACTCCCACGTATCTAGAGCAATAACGGTTTATGGAATACGCAATATACAAATTACATGTGTAGCCCATAATAGACTGGAATCGTGTTCGGTTCGACAACTATGAAATACAACTAGAGGTTGTGTCTGTTGAAAACAGAACACAAGGCTTTTTTGTTTTATGATATGGAAAAAAAATCGTCACAACCTTTATACACACAAAGACATTTGAATAAGAAACGATAAGTACAGGATTGGTAACATACCCAAACAGAAATGTTCACAGATTTACATATAACTTTTACTAGGATATGAAGATATGGTGCTCATTAACATAAGGTTAAAACGTTTTCGTCTGAAATGGTGTTGCGTGTATTTATCCAGAAATTGGTAAAACAAAGACCGAAAACCGTTTTGATCTCGGTGTAAGATCAAAACCATTTTTTATGTTTAGTGATAAGAAAACTGAGTCGGGTTTTTCACTTTTTTGTTCTCGGGATTCAAAATGTCAAATTGAGCTCAAATTTTCACAGGTGTGTTATTTTATGTACATGTTGGATTAGACAAAGTGTGACTGTGAGTGCTGTTCTGTGAGCTTTCCAAGTCATGTATTATACCTTTAAAATGAGTACTTGAGTTCATCAGTATTGAAAATGTTTACTTTACAACTTGTTTAAATTTACACATTAAGAAAAACCCAAATAGCCTCATTTGTTTTTTCTATTGAAGGAAGGGTAATTATGACCGCATCATATTTTTTTTTTTTCAATTTATTGCAAGACTGAAGTGGTTGCGGAATGTACAACCCGCAATAATCCTACAACTTCTCTGTCATCGCTTCATAACCCTTGCCGAACCACGGTGCAATTATCACTTGACTGTTTTCAAACCACGCCGAAACGGCCTGTGCGTTTCTGTCAACGCTTAGCGTAACGGCCGTGCCCACTATAAAATGCCTGCCGCACCGACTCTGCACATTTTAATGTGGGGGTATAATACACCAAGAAAATCAGCGACCGGCAATGAAATTACGAGTGCCAGCTTTCAGCTGTCCACGGTCGTTTAAACTGGTCCTTCACTGGTGACGAGTTACCGTGGGGCGCGGTCAGCGGGCCAAGTTAGGCTCGCCTGGTCCACTTTTTCCGACTTGAAGTTGAGATGAAATTTCGACATATTTCAAGCGACTCGGATTTGATTTTTGGGAACGGGAAAAAAAAAAAACCGGTTCCGGCCGGGTCTTGAACCCGGGACGTTCGGCTCGCAGGTCCGGACCTGTCGGCTCGAGCCACTTTTTCCGACTTGAAGTTGAGATGAACGCGGTGACATGAAATAAAGATCCTATGAACTCAGTGATGGCTACTGGTATGGAAATACCTATTAATACAAACACAACAACTAGGAAGAATTTCTCAGTTCAAGGACGATTTGATTATAGAGGAAATAAATTCTATATTCTTAAAGGTACTATCATAGTTTCACACTTTGCTTGGTAGCATACCGAACAGAAATGTTCACAGATTTACTTGTAACTTACAGGGTATATATAAAGATGGACCTGGTATAAACATTATACCGTTACACCGAACCTGAAATGATGCATCTATCCAGAAATTAGTAAAGGCCGGAAACGGTTTTGAAGTCCGAGATCAAAACCTCACAATTACAATTAGGGGGCAAATAATTGCAACGGTTTTTCGCTGTTTTCTACTGTTCCCAATGATCAATTGAGCTGAAAATTTCGCTGGTTTGTTTTTGTTCCACGACTTATCAAATTTACAGACCGCAGCTGTTCTATCAACTTTACCGAGGTGTACCTTTACTTCGCGTACATGACTCTATATCATGAATATACAGACTAGTGTAAACGGTTTCTGTTTGTTGTGAATGTGGTTCAGAAAGACGCGCAATTATTAACCTCATGTACGGTTCAGCCTCGTGCTTAAATGCCAAGCACTCGGAAAAGTCTAACTTGACCTCTACCAAAAATATCCTCAACCACCCACCAACCAAATTCTTCTCTCTTTCTCACTGATTTTTAAACGCAGCTGAGTTTTGTCAAAAGTTATGGAACTGATTGGTGATTTGTCATCGCATTCCATAACGTCCGTTTTTTATCGCGTGAATGAATGCTGGAGACTTGATTTCCGTCCTGATAGTTCGGGTGGGAGGCCCATTAAGTTGTGTTAGTCCTCGCCACGGGGAAGAAAAGCACGATGTACTTTCCCCTTCCACTCCCCGTGATATTGAAAGAAAGAACTTGAAATGATTGCCATAATATTATCTTAACCAAAAATATGTCTGCGCACATACTTGGCCGAGTCAGGGACTGAGAAAGGAATTTCAAGAGGAGGCTAGAGCTGGTTGAAAATCGCACCCAAGTGCCATCGAACTCGTAGGCTTCATCATTTGACGGTCATGTTTGCACGTAAACCAAGTAAAGGGACGCAGTTAAATTTCTGTGCTGCCGATGTTTAGACTGGGGTCGGTTGCATGCACGACGAAGCCCTGCGATCGATCGTAACTCGAGTTAGGGGTAACCCATAAACCTATTGCTGCAATGCATCATAAGTCCTACGATTGATGGTAAGTTAAGCGTGAGTTTGGTGACTAAAATCGACCCTGGAAGAACGGGATGCCTTACGCCTTTAAATTCATACTGCATTCATGTTGTGTTTTCTCGGCTTGATGCGGGTTACATTCGACATCTGGAAAGTACATACGGTGTCCACAATAAAGCCCCGCGTACCGTACCACAAGGAGTCAAGGTTGACTTGGATGATACGTGGCCTTTCGCGGTTCTCGCTACATATCGAGTCGTGACATTATAAATAGGGACCATGCGCTGAGTTGGCACGAAGCCAGGTTTCAATCAAGACTCTGTGCCGCTCTGAGTCCCCCCACCTTCCCTCGCGACATTTGATGCGACACTTCTTCAAGGGCATGATCGTTTTCGTGCCGACAACGTTTGTACCTTTCGAAGAACTTTGTGTCTCTCTCTTGGCAGACAAAACCAAAAGCTGTTGAAAGGCGGTTATGCCTGAGCGATAAAATCGTGGTCGTGTTGGACCGTAAGAGGTGCTTGAGTTGTCCTAAACCTACATTGGATTCACCTATTCCTGATACTAGCTCTGAAAACCACGAATCAGACCATTTTTACGTTAGGAGTTAATGCCCCGGTCACAACCGGGTGCGGTGGACGTACGAAAAAAAATCTCAGGGTCAAACGCAGGGGACAGCGATTGTTGAATGACGTACGATATTCTCATCAGTGGTCACATTTGCGATTGTGTGTAGCGTCATATGAGTCTGCCCGCGGTTGACCGGGGAGGTGTCACGCGGCCTCACTTGCAGGTAACGTGCGGATCATGTGCATATAACGTGCATATAACGTGCATATCACGTGCGAAAAACCGTGAGATCATGCGACTGCCCGTCCGGCTATGCGATTGGTCGTACGGACTATAAGTTTGTCGCACATGTGATGCACGTTTTATGCACGTACATTCGCAAGATTGTTCTCATAAGACTTGCGAGTGTCGTGTGAGGGCCGTGAGGTAGCCGTGCGGCGTTGCGCTGTGTCGCACAGGCAAACGTACGATGGAATCAAATTGTCAATCGCAAGTACGACTGAGTTATAGGTACGTTATTCGCACGTTTAATACGTTATTCGCACGTTTGACTGAAGGGTCATGTACGTCTGCCTTGCGGTGGTATGCGGTTTGTATGCGTCCAGAAAATCTCAAACGAATCGCTTGCAAAAATTGAGCACGTTCAATTCCCCTCTGCGGCTTGTTAGCGATTAGATTTCCCGCACGGACCATTGCGAATATCGTGAGGGCCCCTTGCATAGAATGCACGTTTGTATGCGAATTTGATCGCAAAGTGCCCGTAGACTGCACGCAACCCGGTTGTGACCGGGGCATAACGCATCTGTACGGGTAACGTACGTTTCGCGTCGGTTGAAAACAGATAGGGTTGGGGTAGGCACGTCTAGAGATTAATTGGTAAGATTAAGTTGGTTTGGGTTGTGAATGATGACATAAGAATGAATTGGGTGGGGGTAGGGGTAGGGTGGGGTTGGGTTGAACTGGGATTCGTTGGGTTGGACTGGGATGGGTTGGGTTGGACTGGGATGCATTGGGTTGGACTGGGATGGGTTGGACTGGGATGCGTTGGGTTGGACTGGGATGCATTGGGTTGGACTGGGGTGGGTTGGGTTGGACTGGGATGCATTGGGTTGGACTGGGATGGGTTGGGTTGGACTGGGGTGGGTTGGGTTGGACTGGGATGCATTGGGTTGGACTGGGATGGGTTGGGTTGGACTGGGATGGGTTGGGTTGGACTGGGATGGGTTGGACTGGGATGCATTGGGTTGGAGTGGGATGGGTTGGGATGGACTGGAATGCATTTGGTTTTGTTGGATGAATTGGATTGGATTAAGGTTGGGTAGTTTGATTGAGTGTACAGTTTGGAAGTATATGGTTTGGGCAGGGCTATAGGTAGACTTCGGTTGGGTTGGTTTGATGATTGGAAGGGTTGTTTTGGGTTCATCAGGAAGTTGGGCTCGGTATGCTTGAGTTGGGTTGGGTTGGGTTGGGTTGGGTTGGGTTGAGTAGGACTGAAGGTTTTGTGTTGGGTTTGGCTGGGTTAGGCTCAATCGGGTTGGGTCAGTGGGTGTCAGGCTAGACTGACATTGGTTATAGGCCTGCTGGCCGCATATTATGATTTAATTTCTCACCTGGTTCAAAGACAAACACATCCGGATCAGGAAAAGGACGCAAATGAATAAACTCCAAAGAGCTATAACTGTCGTCCGCACTGTCATCGGGGCCTTTTCCATCATCGGGTTCCTCCTCGAAAATATCCTCATCCTCAGCCGGGCTCGTTGGCCGTGCCAGGCTGTTGTCCTCAATAGAAGCCTTCCCATCCGGCGTCCTTGGGGCCTCACCGTCGGGTGCTCCCATCTTCTCGTGATCCCTCAGGTCCATGGATATGACCACGTCGTCGTCTTGGACTTCGTCCTCGTTCAGGACCTCGATGGTGATCTCGATGTCCGGATTGGGCGTGCTGAGATTGAAGAGCCTCAGCTGAGGGTTGGCACCCGTCACGAGCTCGGCCAGGCGGTCCAGAGGGTGCTGGCGTTGTGGTCTACTCTCCGGTGAGGACGAGGTGTCCTTCTTGCTGCGGTCACCCGCGAGTTCCCCGTTCCCCTCGCCGTCGTCGTCGGTGACGACGTCATCGAAGTAGTCGTACGTGTAATAGTCATCTTGGTCTATTGAGGAATCGTCTGGACTGGCCACATAGGGCGACAGATCCTCTTCGTTCCAGTCATCCTCCCACGTCTTCAATAAGTCCTCCTCCCCTTCATCGTTCCCGACAACTGCCGAAGATTTCCGATGCTTTGACGACGAATCTGTCGACTTTAAACGGGAGGCGACCTTGTCTGTGAGTACGTCGCGCCAGCTACCGGGCTGGGTCTCTTTCTCTGGTCCTGATTTTGGCGGTCTTTCGCCCGCTAGGAGGAGGTCAGACGGTAACGTTGTCTTATTATTGAGTTTATGGGTACCCGTTCTTTTCTCTTGACCTTTCTTGGATGGGACTCTTCCTCGATCAGACGACTTCCCAGGACCCGTTGAAGATGATTCTGAGGCTGAAACATCTTTATCCGAAGAAATATCAAGACCCTGAATAAAAAAGGAAGAACAAAACAATAAGAAAACGTTGCTTTTTATTTGCAACTGTCTAGTGTGTCCAGGCTTAATGGCTCGTTATCTTTGTCACGCTTGGTGTACAAGTGCAAGAAACTTAAATCCATACCCTGAAACTGAATTTCTGTGTCAGGTTTTACCTCATTATTTTACTTAATTCATGTACCATGATGTTTCGGTTGGAGTCTGTGCTAAATGCAGTTTTTTTTTAATACAAGAACAGCCGCGATCGGTCATGAAGAGTGAAGAGTGTAGTTTGGGTTTTGCTGGCATTCTCAGTTTCTAGCTGAAGTCCATTTTTGAATAAATCAGCTTTCCTGGTTTAAATAATGCCTGCAAGTATAGCCAAGTAAGTCAAAAGTTCTTTGGTGACACAATTCTAGGTCAAAAACATTGTTTCTCCCGTAAACTGTGCAAAATGGGGTTGTTGGCTACCGGTATCCCTTTCCTTCCGTTTTATACAAACAGAGAGAGCCATGTGCTACAACGAGAATGTCATAGCTATAAAACGCCTTAAACGGTGCATTACCAAGTGCAAAGGTTAAAAAGATGTTTTCCAATAAAATTGATACTGCAGAGAGGCAGGGATAATTGTACACATTGTGCTTGAATGTGAGGATGGCTTTGATTTTACTCAGACTTAGTCAACTGGTACGACCTCCAGGAACCATGTACCCAGACACTGAGGGATCAGATCATGTCGCAAAATCACTGCTTGTGTCTGACCCAGCCTCGATTCCCTTGACTCCCAACCCCTGGCGGCATTCACACACCATGGGCAAGGCACGAGGGGGTCAACAACATGGCGCGGCAAGGTCGTACCCGGGGGGAACGAGGTTGAGTGTTTTTTTGCGAACAACTCTACACCGAGCCAGAAGACAATTATGAGTATCAAATTATCAATAATTGCCGGCCTTACTCGGATGGGCAATGGATGCAATAATCTTGTACACGATTAAGGTCACATTTCTTCAGCCGTAAATTATCATAAAAACAGTCTTCACGAGGAATAGCCTGAGCCTACGAATGATTATGAAATAATAATTTACTGAAAGTTTTCATTTAAATATCCTCAAGACGAACATCCCAACTGCAGCACATGACAATGTCACAATAAAACATTCTCATCAGTAGTTGGAACTGATCGGGGAACTAACGGGAGAACTGGGGCCACACGGCAATTTCATACATGCGTAAGCACCAACATCTGCGTAAGCACCAAAAATGACCTTGGTACATGACGAATAAAATCAGTATGTCAGCCAATCCTCCTTGTGAATGTTATGCTCAGCCGAATACAAGTCAAAAGCAGTAAACATCACATGACAATTTGCATGGTAATCCTGTTTGATCAAGCTAGAAGACTTTTCATGCGTAAGCAAATTTTGCGCTTAAGCAGCTCTAGGCCTATATGAAAAGTTGGTCCCTGAACTGAACTAATCAGGGAACTAATGTTGGGTTATTATCAATGAAGAACTTGCTCAAACTGAAAACCAGATCATTGACACGTGGCGGTAATGCAGTCGATCACATTGGTCGATCAAGACTCTTCTCTTCTTTTTTTTTTTGGGGGGGGGGGGGGTTGCGCGGGGAGGGGGCTGGGGGCTAATATTCTAGTCTAAGGAGGTATACATTTACACTCACACACAAAAATGTCTGTTGTATGTCCTGGAGGGGTAATCCAAAAAAATATGTAATATACGGTGTCCAACACAATATACATGACATCAAACAGAACTTGTTCATAGTGTGTGCCGTGCGTGCATTCTCGCCGTCCAACACGCGAAAACTTTTCAGACGTCCGGTTAACGAAAAAATAAGGACCGAGTTCAGTGAACCCTATCCTGCTCTACAAACGTTGTACATGCGGGTACACGATTGTATACCAATGTAGGCCTCTACATGTTTCTCTGGATCTGCGTGTATTTATCTCGCCCTTATATTATTATGATACAAAAAAAATAAAATGATTGACAGTTTGAAAGTCGCTCTCTCCCTGTGGATACGAGCTAACCAACAATTCCTACGGTGGCAAGAGCTTTGTCAGGTTCTGAATCAATACAGGCATCCTGCAGGTTGGTATTGTGCCCTTCGAGTCCTAAAAGATGAATGGATTGCGTATATTATGGTACTTATGTATGGGCCATTTTCCTCTTTAGAAGTGGGAAGGGAAAATTGGCCCATCATAAAAGCAACAAAGCCCCCAAACGGATGCAATTTCCACGCGATTGGGAAAAGTGACGTGTGCGTGTTGCTGCCTATTGTGCGTCATACACGTAGGCATGGACTTGAATAACATAGCTCGCCCATTCTTGAGCAAGAACCGATTTTCTCTTTATTAAAATATTTTTAGAGGGGGAAATACTGAACAAAAAAACGAGAAATAATTGATTACTTGATCGCTGCAAGTGCTAGGCTATATCCAACCTGACGGATAGAGAAAAAGGACGTGAATTTTTCAAACATAATGGCACTGAGAAAATGTTCCATAATTTTTTGTTTATAATACTCATAATCAAATAATATTAATAATATATACATCAAAAACTTCTATATAATACGTTTGATAAAATGGACATCTCGCGCGTATTTTTTTCTTTTATAAAATATATCGACATAATATAAATTTACGACTTTTGGGTAAGTTAATACCAAGAACACGCAGGCCTATGATTTAAAGGCACAGTATACAGGGGTCGATTTCACCAAACTCATCGTAACTTGCTATCAACCGTAGGACCTTTGATGCATTGAAGCCCTATGAATATGCCCCCTAAGAAGGGTTACTCTTCGTAACTCGAGTTACGATCGGTCGCAGGGCTTCGCGCAATCGATTGGTAAAACATATCCAAACAGAAATGTTCACAGTTTTACGTATAACATTCAGGATATGAAGATGTTGCTGGTAGCAACATATTTACAATATTTCCGCCTGAACTTGTATTTAATCAGAAATTGGTAAAAACAAAGACTGAAAACATTTTTTTATCAAAACCATTCTTTTAATATGTTTTATAAGAAAAATTGAGACGGGTTTCGCTATTTTCTCGTGACTCAGATGTCCGATTGAGCTCAAATTTTCACGGGTTCATTATTTCATGTACATGTTTGATCATAAAGTGTCAGTGCTGCCGTCTGTGACATTTACCAATCATGTATTAAAACAGTATTATAAACATGTATCTTAAAAGTTTATTTCTTTATTGAGAAATTATCTCGGATAGAAAGCGAAAAAATCAAACGCCAACCACATGGTTCTTCTATGAGTAAACATTTCTGCTACACGGTAACCAAATTTTTATGACTACTGTAATTGCCGGCGATCAACATATCTTCCTACAAAAAAAAGAAAAAACCGCTGTATCAATGCATGCTGCGTACTATATCTCTGTCGGCATCTTACAAAGATACAAGATAAACAGCTATTTGTTTGACAATTTGGGGCTAAACACACAAGCCCGGCTGCATACGCAAATGAAAATGACAAAATACTGTGCATTTTTTACGATCATTTGCGTGCGTGTTTTTATCTGGATGGCCTTTAATTCTTTTTTCTTGGCCTGAACTTTCGTCCCACAAAAAAATAATGGTCCCCGACTTGGTCCGATTTAAAGCAGGCAATTCATTCAGGGTAATAAAATATGGACGGTATGCGGAGGAAGCCAAAATATTTTATGCTGACGGCTCACAAACAAAACACCTGTCAAGAACGCCATTTAAATTCTTGGAAAGTTTCAAAGGAATTAAACAATGGCATTTGACGGCACCATGAAAGGGCGCGATGGCTTTGAAGTCCGTATCGATTTAGCACCGGTATCTAACGAGGGTAAATTACGGTGGAGGCTAGGGAGACGGTAAATACGAGCCGCTACTTTTTTCTCCGGAGAGCCTTTAGAGGGGGAGGTACGATGCTTTGAAGGTCGGCCGGGGAGCTGCGGCGCGCAGCCCCTGTTACTCGACCCTCGTGGTGACGCTGAACAGACCCTGGGCAAGGCGACACCGGCAGGGTCTTCAAATCTCTCTGCTTTTGCCTTTCTCTTCATTTTCAGTTTATAGCAAATTGGAAGGGCCTTCAGGACTCATATCTTTGCTAATAAACATTCCTAGCTATCAATCTAAAATGAATGACCGCAAGAACAAGTCATGTCACTCGAAGCCTCGGGCGCGCAAAGGTCTCTATATCAAAGCAATTTGTAATTGGAAACCTTGCTATTAATTTTTGTTTCTTCTATAATACTTCGGACATCCTTCGATGAGTTTCAAATATAAACAACAATTTAAATTGAGTTCCTGTATGTATGTATAATGTCTGGTGATTGTCATTTCGAATTGCAGTCTAGAGTCTAGAGAAAACGGTTGAATCTAGACGTGAAATGGCATGGGTTATGCAGAGATCGAACGTCCCTCTTTTTTTGCCCTGACATAAGTTGTCCAGATTTCATTTCGTTGACCATGAGGTACCGCGCAGTGGATGCCGTCCGAGGCCTTAGGTACTGGTAACATATACCGGTACCCAGACAAACAAGTTCACATATTTACCTATAACTTTCAAGATATGAAGAATGTGCTGGTAGAAACATACCGTTAAAATATTTCCGCCTGAAATGCTGTATTTATCCAGAAATTAGTCTTAAAAATACCGAAAACAGTTTTGATCTCGGGGTAAGATCAAACCAATTCTTTATGTATAAGGAACATTAAGTCGGGTTTTCGCCACTTTCTTGTGACTCAGATGTTCGATTGAGCTCATCACATGTCAACAGATTTATCATTTCATGTATGCTGCTCTGTGACCTTTACCAATCATGGGTATAATATACCTCGTACACCCCCCATTCGACATTCTAACAAAGTGTGTTCAACTCATCGGCAGGTTCCTTACTCTGATAGAAAACTATTATGATAACCAGATTTTTGATGGTTTTCACAATACATTGTTTTGTTTTTCTTTTGTGAATCTAGTCAAAATACGAAAGTTCCCGAGATGGCTTTGAACCCGCTTGTATCCGAAGTTCTGCACAAATGCCACCATTTGCGTTTGATAACAGTTTTCAGCAATTTTTCATCAAAGAAGAATACCTTGAATTTCTTTCCCATGTCTCGTTCTTGTATTCACCATAAAATTTCCACACATCTTTACAGCCAAACCACAAAATGTGGACCACAGGTGTTTTTTTCGCATGGGACCTACGTAAACGGTATAGTAAAGCATGTACCTGTACTTGGGACCTACGAAAATTAAAGCATGTACATGTACTTGGGCTGATGTCACACCACGGAGGAAGGAATAGAAGGAGTTCGAACGAACCAGAGATCAAACGACCCCCTCGCCAAAGCATTGTCTTTTAAATTCTTCCTCCACACTCCAAGTGTCTTTGTGTATACATGAAGCAATTGATAACAGATGGTTCCATTGCAGGCAAACAAAAAGAAGAAACAGCATTTTTAAATGTTCACTTTTCCTTCCTCCATGGTTCACCTAATTCTAGTGAACTGTGTAAGACCGCCAGAAAATGTGTTCTGTGCTACCGAAGTTTTCTGTTTACATACATGCGGTGTACTTGGTTGCCTCCAAATTACATGTACCGGTGAAAACTGCCTCATTATGACATTGCTCTCTTAAGAGCAGTTAACTGCCTCCGTACACTGGTAAATTCTTGTTAATTATCTAGACACTTCTCCTGAGATATATTGAAAAGGGGAGCAAAATCGACAAGGCCTAAACAAAAGACTGACCAGTTTTATCTTCAGGTAACTAATATTGGACAATTTAAATCATTTATAGGTCAAATATTAGCCCACCACTTTTGAATGAGTAACAAAGCATCCCAACCAATGGAGGTGCCGAAACAATGACAGATGGGAGAACAAAATAAGTTGATGTCAAATTTACCTTGGTAACAGAAATGCAGATAAGAAGACAAACTATACAGAAGATGACCCGTACTAGTCGTAGGTTGGTCACACGTCTGAAACGGTATTTCCTCGGAGCCATCGTGGGGCAGGAAGACCGGAGCAAACCACTGCAGTGACACGTCCACTTCAGCATGGCAGTTGGCTAGAATGATCCAGAGATTGTACTGCTGTGTGACGCAGCTGACATGTCAACGATGTCAAATTCAAGACTGCTCGTACCTTTATTTCATCATCATATAAAAGGCTAGGTTTTCGCTCAGGCTGATAAAAAAATACCCCGTTAATCCTTCGGGTATTTTTTTTCTTTATAGGCACAACGAGGGGCTACTTCAGCGTTCTAAACGTGGACTTGCTAAGTCCACTGATTGTTTGTCTAACTTGTAGTCGCTTGTGTTAACAACAACCGGTTAGGTCGGCGTGTTGACGTTTCCTGAGATGAGATTTGACGAATGGACTTGACAGAGCGAGAGGGAAAATGTATCATTGTCGTCACTCCGGCAGTATACAGTGCACGCGTTCTTGTCAGAACTATACTGACCGTGTGCACGCAGTGTGTGTAGGCCGTCACTGAACGCAGAACACCAGGCGACGTCGCCACCACGCAAGCCGCTGGCCGTGGGTGATCGAAAGGCTCTATCCAAGGTTTCGACGCTCGGCATGAACCGAAATCTCGCGAGACGTGACCTAATCCTCAGACAACCGTCCCCCGACCATTAATCGGCGCAAGCCTCCGGGATTGATAAACTCCACTTAACTTATCTCCAGGCTGTAAATATTTACGCTGGTATATAGACTCGTTTTATTATTATGATGATTGTTTTTTTATCTCTCGTTTGTTTCTGTCGATTCATAACTCCACGGTGATTATCTGTTGAAAATACCGTTCGTCGGTGAGCAGTTACTTGGTAAGGGCTGTAGTAATGGGTGACGGTTGAGGATCGTTGCTGATTGGTCACCACAAACTCCCATGATGCAGTGATGAGACGGTGGGACCAATAAGTGGCAGTCAAGTACATCCGGCCGGGAAAAAGAGAATGACCCTCATAATTCTCTAACAAAACACTCCATGTGTTGTCCAAGTTCACCGAATTGATGGCAACTCTTTGGGACGAGACGACCTCCAAATAATATATAGGCCTAACTCTTTTTAGCATTTTCACGGGGTAGGAAGATCGGAAGCCCGTGCGTTTGAAATGAAATTATTAATTTTGCCAGGTTAAATGTAGGTTAAAATTTAGCCAGCTGTTGATTCAAGGATATTGTACTGTGAACTTTTGAAGAATAACTTCCCTTCTGAATGTTTTATCATTGCATGAATTGCATCTCTTATGACTTGTCCCAGTTTAAGCGTAACGTAAACGCACATCTTTCTTCCTCTTATGCTCAGTTTTCTCTTCTATTGCTTTTTCCATTAAGCCCTCACCTTTAGTGGCTTTCTGGGTCCTTGTGTTGGGCGATTTCCATAAAAAAAATATTTTAGAAAATGGTGCGCCCTCAACGATGGAGAGGATGTATGCCCTACGCCAGACCTATGTTTTCAATCCTTATAAGGAGAGATAGGGATGTAATCTAAATAATTTGAGTCCAAGGAAGAAAATTCGATCGAAACCTTTGAGTTCAGGAGAAAAGATAAGCGGATAGGCAAACATGTCAGCCGCTGCGTTATTGGAGAAAAATGGTCAACTGTACATAATCACCTCTACACTGCATGTGCAAGTTACTATAAATTATGATGAGAGTTGAAACGAACTCTTTTCAGTTTGCAGCAAGTTAGTTCCTCCATGTATTATATAAATCGAAGGTACGAGTTGACTTGGTGCGAAGGTACGAGTTGTCTTAACCGAAGGTACGAGTTGGCAAAGGTACGAGTTGGCGAAGGTACGAGTTGACATAACCTTGCGGTTGGGAAGGTACGAGTTGACCAAGGTACGAGTTGGCGAAGGTACGAGTTGACCTGTTACCGAATCGGTCATTTTCGCGTCCCTTAAATTCTCACTTGCAAAAGTGCACAAGAACCGTACAATTACACCGTTTCAAACTGGTTGTGTTTGTTAACGTTGGCTATATGATTTTCGTTACAATTGGTGTAGGCCCCTATTATGCACTGATGCAGGGACGGACCTTTAGCCTTCCGGAAACAGGCAAGGAGGACTGAAAGTGAAAAGATGCCATTTCGTTGAAATCTAGTCCTAAACGGAGTCGCAATCATGGAGAAGGTGGGCCTGAAAAGCTTATCGAAGGACGATGACTTTTGGGCACGGCCTCCACTGCATTCATCGTTTACCGTAACATTGAAGACTGCTGTTCATGTTATCGGCACCAGTTGATGCTCATTTTCGGAAGGCAACCAGAGACAGTTTTCTCGCCGGACGGTCACTCTGACAGCATTTCATCACTGAGAGAAAATTATTCCATCCCGAAGATTGGTGTTAAAATCAGCTTCAAAAGCATCTTTCAACCCGGAAACCGGGACCGTAGTCAGTCATGTTGTTGGCTGTTGCCAATTGGCTGCCATACCAAGTTCAACGCAAAAAAAAACAGTTTCAAACTCAAAATGTAAAGGGGAAAATTGAGAAACAAAATGACGCAGGACGACAGGGGAACCTGCAAGTTCAGGTCGTGAACAGGGTCTCTGAAGACAAGCTTTGCCATTAGTGAAATAAGAGAGCCGTTGAGTGAGCGATTTCGACGAATGAAACAAAATCCCCAAGAGATTCAACGACCTTAATGCAAAGCACTCACTTACTGAACCTGTCAGAAAAGAGAAAACCCCTCTTTTTTGACGATGACTTGTAGTTGATGTATGACGGTGTATAGCTTGAAGGCCGCCCCATTAAAAAGAGGGTAACTATTGCTTCCAAACGACTGGGCGGCGAAACAGGAGCTGAAGAACAAGCAGTGGTTCATTGAACCACAAAAGAGGGGCTGGGCAACTTTACTTTGTGGATTACTCGGCTTGTGTCAACAAGGGAATCTCTTTTGTGGCAAGCCTCCTACTACTGGTCCTTCGGCCCGGCTGGCGGGCCAGCAATCCCCCTTCGGTATACCACTTGCGTCCCAAATGGTGCTTGGGAAAGTGTGTGAAGTTGTTTCTTTCCTTATGTATCCTCTCGCTCTTTTTTCAGCGTGGGGTGAAATTCGAGTGGAGAGCCTCTCAGTTGCACATCTACGACTTTCACTTCGGAGGACGGTTGAAGCAGCAGCGGTTTTTCTCAAGGAGCATGGGGCGGTTCGTTTGATCTTCACGGTGGCATCACTGCATCGTTTAAAGATACTTGACGCTCAAGTTTTAAAAGGGTATACATTTTATTTGGAGGAACTACAGTACTTCAGTCTTCACTGAAAGCTCGACGTGATGGTATTTATCACCACATGCCTGTGTGCAAGAAGAATACTTGATGCAGTTTGAACATTCACAAGTAGTTTACTAAGAACCCATCGGCCATGGCTTAACTATACCCGAAGAGAGCAATCACGCTTGGCAATGTTAAAGCTATGGACGATGATGATGGGGACCGACTTTAGAGAGGAAAAGGTTGTATGAACTTGAAGTGCAATTTCTTGCCACATTATCACGACCTCTATATCCCATTTATACACAAACCCTGACCCATACTTCACACAAAATTCTCTCTCATTACAATCATTCAATTTGATTGGAGTTCCATTTAGATTTGCACGGCGACTGAACTTAACATTCAATATCTGAATCGTTAAAAAACAATAAGGATAATGAATTTTAAAAATCGAATTTATCACACAGCCTTTCTGCAAATTTCTATCCATATAATGAACTTCAAACCGCTTTAATAAGTTCCGGCAAAATTCATAACAGGTGAATTTCCACCAGTGACGTGCATGTGCGCAGTATGTTAGTTATTCGCCGAAGGTCAAAGAGCACATGACTATGAGCGAATGCAGGTGTACAGAAAATAACTTATTAAAAAGAAAAAAGAGAAAATGTTGTGTTGTTCACCATCCTTCCAAATTACCTGTAGGCCTACGTGATGAAAACAATTTAACCCGGCCCCAGGCCGACGAGTTTTCAACCCAGGACTCGGGAGGCGGTCGCCTTTCTAAGAAGACACTAAGAAACACCGCATGCCATCATGCTTGGGATTCTCAGGGATATTTCTGACGTCGGATGATGACAAGTGCAATCTAAGGGTTGGGACTTCAAGGAGTGGAGACATTTTTTTCGATCAGGTAAATTTGGTACGACTGTGAATGATGGTGAAGTTAAGCGAGCAACACTCTGCGTGACCATGCAATCGCTGTTGATCTTGAAGGTATAGCCGATAGTAACAAACCTAAACAGAAATGTTCATAGATTTACAGGGTATAAAGACGGTAATTACAGCGTATAAAGTAAAATATTTCTGCCTGAAATGCTGTATTTATCCAGAAAAGAGTAAAACCAATGACCAAAAACAGATTGAGGCAAGATACAAAATGAGCTATTCCCACATACATTTTAGCGTAACAATTGCAACGGTGTTTTGTCGTTGTCTACTGTTTCCAATGATCAATTGAGCTGAAGATTTCTCAGATTTGTTTTTATTCCATGACAAATCAAATTATGAGCAGCCTGCAGCTGCTCTGTCACCTTTACCAATGTTGTACATTATACATGCCCTTTAAAGCCGTGGTCGGGTGCCCTGGATGTGCGTGCGTGCATTGTGTGTCCACCGCGGGTTGGGCGATGGTGGCCAGACTGGCGCAGCCAGGGGGAAGATCGTTACTCCGATTGCCCGAGTTGTCATTAACCTCGTATTTTTTTAAAGAGCTGCCTGATTATTATGATTAAACAGATGTGGACTGCCACGAGTGGAAATGAAGGCGTATGATGTATTACAGATGGCATGTAATGTGTGATGTAAGCACTGGCGGGACACAAACTTCTTAAAGGAAACAGCAGGAGAAGTAGACGACTCGTCTCGAGAGGAACTGAAGTGGTTCCTTGAGGAACGGAACAAGGCACTCGGGGTTTGGGCTTCGAGTGCCGGCCACTCGAGTGAGTCCGGGGCGGAGACGACAGACAAGCCTCGCCACCCAACGCCCACCGCCCCCCCCCCCCCGGGCCAGTTCTTCATCAGGTCTGCAGTTACGGTAAAGAGCAAAAATACAATAGCTGCTCTTTCCATTGTGCTTGAGAAGGAAAAGGTCTGTCATAAAACCTATAAAACAACCCCAACTTTTCGTACACAAATCAATTGGGTTACTGCTCTCAGTTACCCAGATGACGTCATAAAAAAGTTTTGCTCATGAATATGGAAATTCTAATTAGCATATACAAACAAAAAACCCTGTTGTTAACCCTAAAACAGTGCGAGGAGGTGCGTAAGATCACAGGCCCATAAAACAGTTGCTTCTTGGCACATGTTCAAGCCATAATATTCCTATTGCATATACCCTTTAAGAATGCACATGCATTCATCACTGTAACTTCATTAATATGGGTACTCGCAGTTAATTTGACCACGGATTCGACGGACCACTTTATCATCGAATCTCGTGCATGGAGTTCTTGAAAGATCATTTTCTTGATATCCCAAATTCTTTTCAAGGAATTGTCGCCTCTGCCCATAGTTTCTTACACTTGTATGAAGCACATGACATTGGAACAAAACTGAAATAATAAAACAAAACAAAACAATCTGTGTTCAATAAAATACTAGGCCTAAAGGTCTAAGTATTCAGACGAAGATCGATCGTATTAGGACAAGTCAAAAGTCAAACCTAATTTTCTGTGTTGTTTTATCAGTTGAAGTCACACGCAGGAATGCAGCGAAACTCCTGAAATCTACAGGTGCCCGCGCTGCAGTGCGCGATGTGGACTTGATTAATGTTGACGGCAAGTGAGCACCAGATCCCTGGGCGGTCCCCTGCCGGTCGACGTGACTTCTTGCCCCGTCACGCGGCTCCAGACCCGCTCGGTACGTGTCCCGCGCCAGGTTCGGGGAATTTGCCGGTGCCGGTGAAAAGAAAAGAATCTAACCCTTGAAAATCACTTCAATGTGACGAACTTTTGATAACTATGCATTAACAACGACGATCCCTCGAGGGGTATAAAGTGAACGAAAAAAAAATCCCTCACATCCAAAGTGGTTGCTTTAACGGATTTGCACTTGACTCGAGTCGGATTTTCCAAAAAGAAATTGTGCGACATAAAATAACCGAACCGAGCCCGGAGCGAATTATTTAGACGGCGTGAACTCAGCTTTTGACCGGCAAACTAACTGCACGGTATCCCGCCGGTTCCCAGCTCCTTTCACGCATACAATTCCCGAGGACTGTTCCCAACACGGTAGAAAAAGACGGTAACTTGCCAGCATTTTTTTCGGGGCGATTAAAATATCTTTCTGAAGAGAAAGTGTGAGAGCGCATTCTGACCCCAACCCACATTTTGCTCTGT
Organism: Astropecten irregularis; assembly: GCA_963971285.1. Classification (NCBI taxonomy): domain Eukaryota; kingdom Metazoa; phylum Echinodermata; class Asteroidea; order Paxillosida; family Astropectinidae; genus Astropecten; species Astropecten irregularis. Next base: position 26,669,118 of record OZ020245.1, on the reverse strand, counting down.
AGCCTTTACTCTTTAAAGATAATTTCCGTACTTATTTTTTTGTCAAAGAAACGAAGATTCATGGGCAAAAATATCAAGAAAAATAGGCCTACAGTAACAGTCATCTGTGAAATTCCCGAGTCCATACGGTGCCTACCTGAAAAACGCTCACGGTATTTTTCCAAGTTACTGTATGATCGGTAGATCAAGAAATTGTGTTACTTTTTGCAAGTTTTGGTAAAAAAATAGAAATGCAGATTCATGGGCAAAAATATCAAGGAAGATACAGTAACAGTCATCTGTGAAATTTTTAGTCACATAGTATATTTACGGTGCCCACTTTTTGAGAAAACAGAGAGAGAGACGCCCGTAGTATTTTAAAAATCTGTTCAACATTATTTTTTATCTTTTAAAGATCAAAACTGTTTTGGGTTTTACTCTTTTCTGGATAAATACAGCATTTCAGGCAGAAAAAAATTGATCTTTATGTAATAAGTTCTCCCCACCTCTTGTGGGTTGAGTCTACTAGTTCATACCTACCCCAGACGGTTACTACTATATGCAAATTCCCCTGCGCCTATTTGCTACTTCGCTGAAAAGACTTGATCAACCGTAGTGCACCCTGACCTCCCACAATGCCTACCGCCATAGCCGCCATGATCGTCCTTCTTTTCGAAGCCAGGAGGCTCAAGCCAAAAGTGGGGAGGACGGGCGGGACGCAACCGTCTGGGGTAGGTATGAACTAGTAGACTCAACCCACAAGAGGTGGGAAGAGTCTACTGCATTCAACCTACCCCAGACGGTTACTACTATATGCAGAGTGGCACCGTATAGCGGTGGAGGGTTGGCTACGAAGAGGTATGGGAGGCTATGAGCCAGGTGAGCAGGTGAGGGTAAAACCAGCAGGTATAATACCCATCATGAGTTAGTCTGTGTGGGTTCCACCCGTTCGATGGGAAGTCTGAGTGGTTCCTGGCTCGTGAGCAGATGAGGCCAGGAGCGCCCTGGCGTGAGCAGAGTCGGCTCGTAGGACGTCCTTCAGATAGCAAGTGGTGAAGGTGGAAGGGCATTTCCAGCAAGCAGCCTTGCAGATGTTCGAGACCGGGACTCCTCTGAAGTAGGACCAGGATGAGGAGACCGCTCTCACGTCATGGGCTCTGATGTATCGCTGGGTTTGTTGGTCTGGGTTAGATGGCCACTCCGGGCTTGCAAACCTGATGGCCGAGATGATCCAGCGGGCGATTGTGTCTTTCGACGCTGGGTGGTGAGGCTTCGTGGTAGTGATGAAGAGCTGGGGAGAGTTCCCTCTCAAGTCCTTCGTCCTGGCTAGATACCATTTCAGGGACCTGACGGGGCACCACAGCTTGTCAGATGTGTCGCCAGTATGAGATGACAGGGACGGAACGAAGATGTCCGGCGGCTCAAAGGCGGGGGACTGGTTCTTGGTGAGGAAGCCGATGGTTGGGATGAGACGGACGCCATGTGGTTCCCAGCGTATGTGACCGTCAGCTATGGAGAGGGCCCTGATTTCACTGGTCCTCCTAGACGTAGCTACCGCCAGAAGGAAGGCAAGCTTGATGGAGGTTAGCATCAGTGAAGCCTTGTAGAGGGGTTCAAACTGAGGGGCTGCGAGGAGCTGGAGCACGGCGTCCAGGTTCCAGGACGGGATCAGACGTCTGTCGGGGGGTCGTTCGACGAACATGCCCCGAAGGAGGTGATGGAGAGCCACGTTGGATGTAATGGACGAGCCGTCCCCGAAGCCCTCATGTATGGCCGCCAGGGCAGATCTGTAGTTGCGGATCGTCGAGACTTGGAGTCCGGAATGGAACAGGTGCATGAAGAAGTCCGCCACTGCTGTTACAGGAGCATCGGCTGGACGGAGAGCATGGTCGACGCACCACGCAGCGAAAAGGCGTATTCTGCTGTCGTAGATCTTGCGAGTTGACGGGCGTCGTCCCCGTGCGGCCAGGGCGGCAGCGTCGCCAGAAAGTCCTGCAGAGATGAGGGATCGTTGGACAGAGTCCAGCACGTTAGGTGTAAGTCCCGGGGTGCTGGATGTAGGATCCCGGACCGTGGTTGGTGGAGGATGTCTGGTCTGTCCGGGAGGATGACTGGCAGTCGAACCAGGAGTCTGGTCAGTCTGATGAACCAGGGCTGTCGTGGCCAGAGTGGGGCGATCAGGAGGACTCGACACCGTTCCTGCTCCAGTTTGAGGAGGACGCGGGGTATCAGGGAGATAGGTGGAAAGGCATAAGCCAGGAGGCCTGTCCAGTCGGTCTGTAGGGCGTCCGTTGCCCAGGCTTGTGGGTGAGGATACCTGGTGCAGAAGGTCGGTAGCTGAGCGTTGTCGGCTGATGCGAATAGGTCGACATGGGGCCTTTCCAGCTGGAGGAAGAGGGTTCTGACGACGCCCGAGTGGAGGGTCCACTCCGTTGGTTTGATCGTCCCGCGGGAGAGTGCATCGGCCGTCACGTTGTCCTCTCCGGCGATGTGGATCGCTTGTAGGTGGATCCCGTTGTCCTTTGTCCACTGTAGAATTCGCCAGGCTAAGACGCACAGTTGGGGGGACCGTGTGCCCCCTTCGTGATTGATGTAGGCTACGGTTGTGGTGTTGTCGGAGCGAACCAGTATGCGCCTTCCCCTGACGAGCTTGTGGAAGTGACGCAGGGCGTTGAAGACGGCCTGCAGTTCTAGCACATTGATGTGATTGTGTAGAAAACCACGGTCCCAGCTCCCGGATGCTTGATGAGGAGGAAGGGAGGCGCCCCATCCCGTGAGTGAGGCGTCCGTCGTGATCACCACATCGGTTCCGCTTGTCGAGAACGGACTGCCGATGGATAGGTGGTCTTCCGTCATCCACCAGAGGAGGTGCTGGCGGGAGAGCTGCGTCACCTCGACGGCCGTGTCGATGGAGTCGAACTTTGGCCGGCCAAAGTTCGACTCCATCGACACGGGAGAGCAGGTGGAGCTGGTGAGGTCTCATGTGAAGTCGGCACCAGGGAATCAGGTCCACCATACTTGCCATCAGACCGAGGAGGCGGAGCCATGCTACGGCTGGGGCGGAGTTGGCTTGGTGGAGGAGCGACGCGCACTCTCGGAGATTGGTTATTCTCTCCGGCGTCGGGTAGGCGGTGCCGGAGCGAAGGTCGAGGGATGCCCCGAGGTAGGTTGGCAGCTGTGAAGGATGAAGGTGGGATTTTTCGTAGTTTACCAGGAAACCCAGCTGGGTCGTGAGATCGAGTGTCAGACGAGTGGCGGCTTCCGTCTCGTGTCGAGTACGGCCTACGATGAGCCAGTCGTCCAGGTACTGGAAAATCATGACGTCTCGTTGACGGAGGTGGGCCGCAACGGCCCGGACCACGCGGGTGAATACCCGAGGCGAGGTGGAGAGGCCGAAAGGTAGACACCGGAACTCGTAGGACTGGTTCCTGTAGGTGAAGCGGAGGAACTTTCGGTCCCGAGGATGGATGGGCACGTGCAGGTAAGCGTCCCGTAGGTCGATGGATGTCGCCCAGGAGGGGACAGGCAGGGAGCTCATCACTGTTTTGAGGGTTTCCATGCGGAAACGTCTTGGGCGGATGAACTTGTTCAGTGGTTTGAGGTTTATGATAGGGCGCCACTTGCCTGTTCCTTTCTTCGGTGTCAGGAAGAAGGTGGAGATGAAGCCGTCGCCGATGTCGTTGTGGGGCACCGGGAGAATGGCTCGTTTGTGGAGGAGGGCGTCTATCTCCGACTCCAGTGCCAGGCGTTGATCCAGTTCGCGTGGTACTGGGGTCTCCCTTGGGATTGCCTTGGATGGAGGGGTGCTTGTGAACTCGAGGGAGTATCCGTCCGTGAGAGTAGTAAGGACCCATCCGTCCTTGGAGATCTCCCGCCAGAACCCTACGAAAGACTGAAGGCGGCCGCCAACGGGTTCGGGATCGACGGTCGTAGAAGGAGAAGCGGAACAGTCACCGCCGCCGCCCCCCGAATGAGCGGGGGGTGCGCGATGAGGACCCACGTCTCTGGCGTGTGTCGTTCTGTCTGGCTGCCGGTGTCGACAGGCATTGGTTCCGGCGACGGAGTGGGGGGCGAAAGGACTGACGCGTCTGTCTGTCCGTCTGTCGATCCTGGGTGGCCGGAGCACGTGGGCGGTAGGAGCCTCGACGTGGTTGGGACTGAGGAGGTTTCGCTGCCGGAGTCGGGCGAAGCGAAAGCTTGTTGGTAGTATCTATGCGTTTGACTTCCGTTTCGAGGAGCTCCAGGAATTTTCCACCGAAGAGGTCCTTGCCGAAGAGAGGAAGTTCCCGAAGTCTGGTCTTCACTCCTTCGTGTGGGATATGCATCGCTTCTACTGCGTTGGAACGGCGTGCAGACGTCGTGAGGCAGGCAATGCGTGAAAACTGCTCGAATAGGGAGTTCAGGCCGTTGTCGAGACCTCGGAGGGCGAGGGCAGCAAAATCCGGAGCAACAGGGGAGTTCTCCTCACAGGCCCGGGCGATGTACTCGGACAGAAGGAGAAGAAAGGCCGTGCAACGGAGACCCTGACGAGATGCCCTGTCGAGCTTGGACATCGTTGACTCTATCAGGGCCTTGTCCTTGTCCCGGAAGACCGCCTTGATCGATGGTTTGCCGGAGTCTGCCGTGATTTTGTCTTTAGCAGGTTCCGGGATGGCCGGGGTAGAAAGGAAGTTCTCAGAGTCCTCTGACGGGAAGTGGTAATAGCTGAGCGATCTCTTAGAGGAGGGACGCCATGGCTTGGACTTGGAGATGGCCTTGAACATATTGACGCATGACCGGTCTAATGGTGAGCAGGGCGACTGGTAGTGGGGACCCACGTAGGCGGGGCCAGTCCCGTAGCGGAGGGTCGTCATGGAGCATTCCTGCGACGTCCGCAATGGAGTCGGGCCAGACATGGAGGAGGCGTAGGCACATCGTGGCTCTTACCCCGGGAGTCATAGCCTCTGTTCAGCGGGTCGTAACATGGAGCCTAAAAAGGAGCTTGTTACGCCCGGGCCAGTCAGTCAGTTTCTGGTAGCAAGCGTTCTCCCTTCGCTCTGGTAGCGAACGTGGTATCGAGCTACCCCCGGCCATAGGCCTCTTCGGGACGATTAGACGCGTAGCCTTCAAGGCATGCCTAGCATCTAACCGCCCGGAATTCCTTCGGACTGGCAGTGGTAGCAGCAGTAGCCCGGAATGAGGGGACGAACCCAAACTCGGCCATTCCGATTTGCTGTACCGCGGAGGGAATGAGGGTAAACTCTCAATCCATCCCCCCCGCATATAGGCCTTTCATCGGGTCGTAAGCACAGAGCCAGCTGTGCATACACCGGCATCACACAGGAGAATACACGTAGACCGCGGCGATGTAGGGCCGCGGTACCTGTAGGATGCACAAAGAAAAAACGAGAAAGAAAAATACCAAAAACAAGCACACAAGATAAAAAACTGTTAATGGTAATGGTTAATCAGATAAATAAAGGAAAAAAAGTCAAGTCTAAACAGTCTAGATAAGTAGCGGGAAACGGAAACTCGAAAATCGAAAGAGCCCGTGAAGGGCACGTCCTTTCATAGCGGCGCTGAGAAAAGAAGGACGATCATGGCGGCTATGGCGGTAGGCATTGTGGGAGGTCAGGGTGCACTACGGTTGATCAAGTCTTTTCAGCGAAGTAGCAAATAGGCGCAGGGGAATTTGCATATAGTAGTAACCGTCTGGGGTAGGTTGAATGCAGTAGACTTACCCATTGAAGAATGCATGGTACACTGTCCACACTACAACTCGGAATATGGAAATAGATCAGCAGACAGACACCAAGTGTGCATATTCTAGCATTTAATATGTTCACTTGTAGTACGAAACAGATGCAATATAACACAACTTTTTTATTCTTAAAAAAAGGTTTTGCAAAGGAAAGCCTTAATATCAGGAAATGCTGACAAATAGCACACACAAATATTGTTTTCCTTTTAAAATGTACAACCATTCACAAAAAGACTTGTTATAAACATATTTATATATTCACACATAAATATAGATTCCAAAATGACAGTTTCACTTGAAATATTATTTTGATTGAAAGACAAATTATTGCGCCTGTGTCATTTACTTTAAAAAGTTAGGAAAAAGTTGAGCAGAGTGCCAGTCAAAAGTGTTATTCATGACATGTTAGTTTGGTTGGTAACCCAACCAATAGCTGTAATACATGACATGGTATTTTGGCTGATTACAGCTGGTAACCCAACCAAAAGCTGTAATACAGGACATGATATTTTGGCTGATTACAGCTGGTAACCCAACCAATAGCTGTAATGCATGATATGGTATTTCGGTTGGTAACCCAGCTAATGTCTGTAATAAAGCTGGGCCAGGGCACCAATCAGAAGGCTGCTTTCAGAAGGGTTGTTTCACCACAAACAATCACCACCCTCCTCACCACCATCACCACAGAGCACACACACACACATACACATACACCATGCATGGTCACCAATCACCATCACCAAGAATTGTACTAAAAGTTAACTTCGCTGCACAGGATTTAAATGAAGTACTTTGGCCAGAACGTTGGGGAGTTCAAACGTCTTTCAGTCCTTTCAGAACCAGCTCTGTCCACAAAAGAGACATGTTATGTTCATTCTATCATAAAGGCAACTGTTGATAGCTTGTCCAATACTGAATGGATTTGGTCTCAGTCTCAGCAATAAGGTACAACAGAGATGAGTTCTTGATAATCTGACTTGCAGTACCTGTATCCCTAGTAGGTGATTTTATTCAGGCTCCTCCGCCAGAACTCAGAACCGTTCAGCCTGAGGTCGTGAGCTCTGCTTCATGAGCCTGTCCAGCATTCCCTGGCCGGCCGTGGAGGCAAACAGGCCCACGACCGACTCCTCCCCTGCCTTGACGGCTAGATCGTAGGCCGTCTCGTCTCGGCTGTTACGGACCTTGGCGCTGGCTCCCAGGCCCAGTAGCTCCTCCACCCCCTGCTTGCCCTCATAGCCCAGCAGTACGGCCTCATGCAAGGCGGTGTTACCCTTCCTGTTTGGGGAAGCAGATTACAGAATACTTGCACTCAGGACTGTGAACAATGCAGCAGTGTCAACAGTTCACCTGTTTTATCTTCACCTAGATAAAGCAGGAACAATTAGCTTTGGTGATTTCAAATGTCCGTCACTCTTTCCTTGAATTCCATCCAAGATGATTAAGCCCTTTATTTGCTAATTTAAAGGAAATATCGTACTTTGTTTTTTTGTCAAAAGAATACTGATCCATGGGCAAAAATATTAAGGCAGATACAGGAACAGTCATCTGTGTAAATTTCAGTCCCATACGGTGCCAACGTGTTGAGAAAACAGTGGAAAACGGCCACAGTAAGTCTTTTTCCTTTCACTTTTGATCTTTACAAGATCAAAAATAATTTCGGTCACTGGTTTAAGAGCAAATTTTGCTCTTTTCTGGATAAATACAGCATTTCAGGCAGAAATATGTTAAAAATATGTTTGTACCACCACCATCTTTATACCCTGTAAGTTATAGGTGAATCTGTTCAGATTTCTGTTTCGGTGTGCTGCCAAAGTATGATACTACCTTTAACATGAGAAAACATCTTTACATTAAATTTTACGATGATGACTTTAATTTGTCTTGTTTTCAGTTGAATGGGTTACTTTATTCATTAACTGGTGAATGAAATCATCTAAAAGGTATTACTATACCTCATAAGTATAAATGACCTATAGCCGGTCAATTGGTCAATTCACCATCACGTGCCAGTGGATATATTTGCTGGGGCCAGGGAATCTCCGAATGAACTGTTACACATGTAACATCTCACTGCGCAAGTAACATCTCACTGCGCATCCTAGGAAAAGTTTGCAGTGCATGTGCATGAGCCCAAACCTACATGAAGTTAATGGCGGCTCACGAGCACAAACATTTTGCTGCACTTACTGATACCGATCTCGACAAAATTGTGAATATTTATGAGGTATAGTAAATCAAATACCACATGGTTTACTTCGGGTGGACAGTCGATTCTAGCTTCCCTAGGTGTTGACAAATTAGTTCCCGAGGTGAAAGTTTGTCAACTTCCAACACCTCGGGAGTTAGAATCGACTGTCCACCCTCAAACCATGTGATATTTGTATAATATCGTGGGCGTTTTTCACTGTTTTCTCAAAAAGTGGGCACTGTACGCGTATGGGACTGGGAGTTTCACAGATGGCTGTTACTGTATCTTCCTTCATATTTGCCTATGAATCTGCATTGGTTTTGACAAAAACTCAAGTATAAAATTACCTTTAAGATAAGAAGGCAAGATAATAAAAACAAACAAAAGGTACAAACAAAAACCATAAAGAAAAGTTCGCAAAAAAATGCATTCACAATATACCGTACCAGACACTCTTTCACAGTCTATGATGGGCCTATGGGTATTATGGAACAGTTGGTGCTCAAATTGTGAACACAAAGTCCCATAGGCAGGCTACCAGCTAAAGATGAGTCCACATGATACTCACGGTCCAGCTTTCTTGTTGATGTCAGCCCCGTTGTTTACCAGTGTCTCTAGACAGTCCCAGTGCTGGTTCATGGCTGCTAGGGTCAAGGCCGGGATTCCCTCCGCATTTTCAGAAGTTGCCTCTGCTCCCTAAAAATGGACGCACACATGCACACAAAATTGAACATCTTTAACCACTACTTTAACACAACACAAATGACACAACCATCTCCTTGAACTATGAATCATACAGATATTGAGAATCTGAACTCTATGGAAGGTTTGCAAAATGGCAGCTCCGGCTCTGGATATATGTTTTCCAGGGGAAAAGCAACTGGTGAATTAGTGTCCCTGGGAGTTTCTATGACTTTTAGGGTTATGGTAGCAGTAAGTCCATGTGTAAATTCTGTATCTGGACTCGGCCTGCATACAGACTGGGCAGTGTCCTTCCAACAACTGACTGCAATTCACAACCCTGGTCAGAAGGGTCTGTGGTGTGAATCAGGATTCGGGTCAGGTCCATCACCCTGAAGATGGTCAGGGCATGCTGACCAGCTCATCGAGCTATATAACCTCTTGGATTCTTGGCAGAACCATGTGTCTTTTCTACTGAAAAATAGGAGGTTGTCTGAGGTCCCACCTCATCAAGCAGACGTTGAACCTCTTCATCATCTCCGTCGCCCTTCGCTCCGACCTCCCTCAGCAAATCTCTGTCTAAAGGCTGCAAGACAAACATATAACAATCCAGAACTTACATCAGAAAAGTGCTGCCTGCATGAGTAAAGTCTGTTTAAATTGATACAAATACTATTTTTAGAGAGCCTTGCACTTTAGGGTTAGGCCTCAGACTTAGACAAGCTAAAGGGCCAACAAATTGGCCTTGATGGCAAAAGCCTTGGCTCTAAGCCTTGATGGCAAAAGCCTTGGTATTAAAGATTGGGTGCCAAAACCTTGGAGGACCAAAGCATTGACCCTAAGGCTTGAGGGCCAAAGCCTTGGCTCTAAGCCTTGAGGGCTAAAGCCTTGACATTAAAGCTTGAGTGCCAAAGCCTTAGCCCAATAAGCCTTGAGGACCAAAGCCTTTCGCCCTAAGGCTTGGGGGCCAAACTCTTGGCTCAACTACAACTACTAGGAAAGAGCGCCCCCTACAGTGAGATTGTAGCGCAGGATGTCACTTACAGTCAATTTGTCATCCGGTGTCTTTTTCTTTGGTCTCCTCTTGGGCGTTGCCGGTTTCTCTGCTTTAGAAGGAGTTCCTGTATTGATGCTGCTTGTTTTGTTTGCCACATGGTTTCCTACTGTAAGAAGAAGTAATTCACGAGAACCATAGAATACCCTGTTATTAGCAGGAGGAACTCCATCAGGTCTACTTTAGCACACAGCAAAAAACAATGTGAAGTTTTCCAGGTGTACTTCGAACACAAACAAATGTTAAAGGTGGTACATGTAATATCATACTTTGGTTTTGTCAAAGAAATACAGATTAATGGGCAAAAATATCAAGACAGATACAGTAACAGTCATCTGTGAAAATTTCAGTCACATACGGTGCCCACTTTTTGAAAAAACTGTGACAAACAGCCACAATATTTAAAAATCTTTCCTCTGTTATTTTTGATCTTTAAAAGATTTTACTCTTTTCTGGATAAATACAGCATTTCAGGCAGAAACATTGTAACAGTATGTTTCTACCATCACCACCTTTATACCCTGTATGTTATAGGTAAATCTGTGAAGATTTGTGTTTCGGGGTATGCTAAGATTGCTAACAAAGTATGATACTACCTTTAACATGAATTCAGCCCAACCAACCAAGTCCAGCCTATAAACGGTCTACGGAGAATAGATAGATAGATAATACACACAAACTGCATGAATTCTTGATGACTCTTACCATCACTTGTATCACTCAGGAGAGTCTTTCTGGTTATTCCAAGCGGTTTACCGGTGAATTCGTCTTTATTGCCTCGTAGGACGAAACACGCTGTGATGCTCAATTCATATCCATCCTCATGTACTGTGGCTCCTTGTAGCTGCACAAAGAGGAAGAATCATGACATAAGATTATTTCTGAGTTCCCTTCTTTACTTAATGGACAATGGCTTCATACATACAATTTCCCTGTCTTCAAACATGGTCATCCTTTGACGCTACCCTAAATATAAACCATCCAAAGGCCTTTCCACACTATCACTGAGTGCCTATGGTGCCTTTCACACGCGTCCAACCTTTTTGCATTTCTCCTAAATTTAAAAAAGGTCAAACATCAGAGATTTTATGAAAAAACCTTAAACACCTTTACCCAGCCCAGAAAAAACAGAAACTACATGTCCCCTTACTCCCTTTAAAAAAAATGTGTTTTCTGTATATGTTTCAGACAAAATCAAGTAATCCACCCCACAGAAGTGTGGTAGGGGTCTACGAACGAGTACTTACCTGTAGAGCCACTACTTATGCATATTTCCCTAGACCGTCAGGTATTCACGCTAAGAATAGATACAACAGCGCCCCCTATTGACCTACCCACAGTGCCCCGCGGCATGTATGCCACGTAAGCGTCCTCTTTTCTCGGTTGAACTCAGGGCGGAATGCCCAAACATCGAGAATAGTGGGGAGGAGGGGGGGACGCTCTACAGGTAAGTACTCGTTCGTAGACCCCTACCACACTTCTGTGGGGGGGAGTCTACTTTACTCGTCTTACCTGTAGAGCCACTACTTATGCATAGACTGGCACCGGCAAAAAGGCGGTGGGTATGCGAGATGCTATTGTATACGGGAAAGGGGCACTGTCAGCAGCGCAAACCCCGGCAGAGCCAGCGCACCCAGAGAGGGTAGGGCAGGTAAGCCGAAAAAGGGATCTATAAGCTTCAAAGGCTCGAGAAGCCAAAGCCTCAGCAAAAAAGAACAGCCAAACGCGGGCCCGACAAGGATCCCGCGGTGGGTGAAAGTCAACGCCCGCCGCGCCAACCTTGCACGGCAGGGAAGAAAAAGGGTTAATGACAAAAACCTGAGTAATGACATTGTCAAAAGGAAGGCAAAATGTACAAATGAAGAGCAGGAACAAAATGAGGGAACTCACCTATTGTCGTGAGGTCCTTGGGGGAAGCGGGTCATGGGATGCAGATCTGGCAGCCGACTCCAGCACCGCTCTCCCTGTCCTGCCCTCTGCCTGGAGAACATCCTTCAAGTATTAACACTCCGTAAAGGTGTTCGGGGTCTTCCAGTATGCAGCCTGGACGATATCACCTATAGAGATACCCTTAAAGAAGGCCCACGAGGTGGAAGCCGCCCTGATATCATGCGCCCGGGCCAAGCCGGTTGCTCCTGCAGGCGGCGCATGCGAGGATGCGTTAATAGCCGAAACTAGCCAGCGAGCGATCGTGTCGCGAGAAGCCGGTCCATACGGCGGGGTCGTTGAAATGAAAAGTTGGGAACAGGTCGCCCTGAGCGACTTGGTCCGGTTAATGTACCACTTAAGAGCCCTGACAGGGCACCATAGTTTATCGTCCAGGATGGACGAGAAAGACTTGATGTCCGGAACAAAGATATCCGGAGGGGAGAAAGACTCCGACTGATTCTTTGTTAAAAACCCAACCCTCGGGATTAGGCGGACACCTCCTGGCTCCCATCGGATGTGGCCCGTCTCTATCGAGAGGGCATGAAGTCGTCTGGACGTAGCGACAGCCAGCAGGAACGCAACCTTCATCGACAGGTGCAATAAGGTGGAACCACCCAGAGGTTCGAACGGGGAGCTAGAAAGCGTGGCTAACAGGGACAAGCCTGCGCGTCGGGGGTCGTGACACAAACATACCCCTGAGCAACTGGTGAAGGGCCTGGTTGTCCGACACTGAGGACCCATCCGGGAAGCCTCTGTGGACAGCTGCTATGGCCGACCGGTAGTTCTTAATCATAGAGGACGCGAGGTCGCTCTCGAAAAGATACATAAGAAAATCCGAAACCTTTCCTACAGAAGTAGTGGGGGGATGCAAAGATCGGATTCGGCTCCATTTGGAAAAATGACGTAATCTGCTGTCATAGATTTTCCTGGTGGAGGCCCTGCGGCTACAGGCTGCAATGGCCGTAGCTCGCTGTGAAAGGCCAGCTGCGCGGAGGGATTGCTTGACAGCACCCAACACGTCAAGTGGAGATCCTGCGGAGCCGGGTGAAGAAAACGGAGCAGAATGTCCGCTCTCTGCGGAAGAATTACTGGCCGATGAACTAGAAGTTTGGTCAGCCTCGGAAACCAAAGTTGACGGGGCCAGAACGGCGCTATGAGGAGGACTTTGCAATCCTCCTGTTCTAGCTTTGTCACCACGCGAGGGATGAGAGAGAACGGGGGGAAGGCGTAAGCCAGCAGCCCGTCCCACCGTATCGCCAGCGCGTCCGTCTGCCATGCTGGAGGATCGGGGGCCCTCGTGCAGTAGACCGGCAGCTGGTGGTTGTCGTGAGATGCAAACAGATCGACATGAGGACGATCTATCAGCCGGAAGAGAGACTGAGCAACCAGTGGATGCAGAGACCACTCCGTTGGTCGAATCCATCCCCTCGAGAGGGCGTCGGCAGCGGAGTTCTCCTCCCCTGGGAGGTGAACCGCCGAGAGAGTCACACTGTGACGTAAGCACCAATGGAAGATGGTCCACGTGATCGCACACAGCTGGGCGGACCGTGTGCCTCCCTGTCGGTTGATATAGGCCACCACGGTCATATTGTCGCAACGGATTAGAACCGATCGACCCGTCACGGAGGACTGAAAATGCTGGAGAGCGTTGGAAACTGCCAGCATCTCGAGCACATTGATGTCACTTGAGCGATGATCAGGGCCCCACCGGCCCGCCACTTGGCGTGGGTGGAGGGTGGCCCCCCAGCCAGAAAGTGACGCGTCTGTGGTGATGGTCAGAGATGGGTGGGGTCTGCAAAAGGCACGGCCCGCCATGATGTTTGAGACGTCCAGCCACCAACGAAGGTGCAGAAGCAGCCAAGGTGTCACTGGCACGGAAAGACTTAAGCGATGAAGCTTTGGCCGGTAGAAAGAGAGCAGGTGTAGCTGGATGGGGCGCATCCGCAACCTGCAGAAAATCAACACGTCTTCTAGACTGGCCATAAGGCCCATCAGTCTGAGCCAAGCGCCCGCTGGGGCCACTGAAACCGGAAGAAAAAGGGACACGCATTGGTGGAGGTTCAGCATGCGGTCCCACGTAGGACGGGCCAGCCCAGCCCAAAGGTCGAGAGACGCTCCCAGGAAGTCTGGAGACTGGGAGGGACACAGGCGGGACTTTTCCACATTGACGATAAACCCGAGGTCCTCTGCGAGGCTCCAGGTGAGGTTGAGTGCCGCCACCGTGCTTGCTCCCCATGCTGGAGTCCGGATGGATTGGAGAATAATCTTCAGCGTATCCATACGGAAGCGACGAGGTCGAATGAATCTGTTGAGGGGTTTCAGGTTTAAAATCGGACGCCATACCCCAACCTCCTTCTTGGGGACCAGGAAGAAGGTTGACATGAACCCCGAATGCGGCTCCCCCTGGGGAAGCATGCGGATCGCCCGCTTCTCGAGGAGGGATGTTATTTCCGTCTCGAGAGAGCGGCGCTTTGAAGCATCGTGTGGCAACGGCGTGGGCAGAACGAGCATGTCCGACGGGGGGGTGTTCGTGAACTCGAGCGCATAACCTCGGGAGATTGTGTCGAGCACCCACCTGTCGGACGTAACCTGAACCCAGGACCCTGCAAATACCTGGAGACGGCCTCCCACGGGTCCCATGGCGGGAGGCCTGCAGGAGACGAGCGAGTCACTTACGCCTGGCCCCGGTGGACCGGGGGCCGGGCGTGAGATAACCACGTCCTGACTTCGGTTGCTGGCGCCATGTGGTTGCAGACTGGAGCTGCGCGGGGCGGGCCGAAGGCGAGGCAGTCGTACGACCACGAAAACTACAACGAGTAGACGCCCCGAGGGGACTACGTCGGGGAATTACAAATGACGGCTTGCCCCTGCCTCGAGACGCCTTGGGTGCGGGGGGCGGGGGCCGCTTGAGATTGATTTTCTTGGTGGCTTTCAGTCTCTTAGCCTCGGCCTGCATGACTTCTTCAAACTTCCCAGCAAAGAGGTCGTTCCCCAGCAGGGGAAGGGCTTCGAGCCTCTTACGAGCGCCTTGGGACGGGAGAAAGAGAGCATCCAGCACGTTGCCCCGGCGAGCCGAGGTTGCAAGGGCGGACACCCAGGCGAATTGGCCAAGCACCGAGTGGAGGCCATTATCGAGCGATGGAAAGCGGCCCTCAGCATGTCAGGAGGAACTGGCGACTCTTCTTCACAACCGGAGACTAAGTACTCCGTGAGGAGAAGTAAAAAGGAGGCCGCGGCCATGCCATGACGGGAGGCGGAGTCCAACTTCTTCAGCGTATCCTCCAGCGTATTGCGGGACTTGTCCGCGAAGGGCCGCTTCGCCAAGGGATGCCCCCCATCCGCTGTCAACTTGTCTTTCGTAGCATCGGAGAGAGACGGAGAGGCGAAGAACTTATCCAAGTCTGGTTTGGGAAAGCGGTAATAGCCTCGTGACTGACTCGGGTAAGGCAACCACTTTTCAGCGGGGGACATAATCCCAGAGATCTTCTCAGCACACACCTGATCCAAGGGGATAAGTGGGAAAACCTTGTCACCAGAAACAGCAACACCCGTCTTTCGCTTAAAGGATTTATGATCCGACTGAGGGGACTCCTCCTCCGGCGGTAACTGAAGCACACGGATCATGTCCCGCTGTACAAGGCGCAGCTCCGTCTCGGCAATAGAGACCCGTTGTAGCTGGGCCACGCTCTCGTCGTCAGCAGAGCCGTCCGAAGAACGGGTAGACTGTGGAGAGCCAGGGTAATCCCGAGCGGCAGCAGGAGTAGGCTGGCCAGATGCGTGAGCCTGCGGTTGAATGACCTCCTCAGACACGAGAGACATCGAGGGATGAAGGCTCAAAGCAGGAGGGGACGCGGGCGCACGGCTGACAGTGTGCGGCACGTCCCTTTGTCCTTGCGCCACCCAACCGTGACCGACGATCATCGGGGTTTGAGCGGGGGCCACAGGGTCGGGTTGCTGGGTGGCGGGGCCCGTCTTGCGGAAGGCAGCAAGGGCCGAAATCGAGGCCGAGATTGACTGAAAAGCCTGTAGGAACTCACCCCGTGAGACTACGTCCTCGCCCTTGCAGCGTTTGCCGCGGCGGGACCAGGAAGAAGAATCGCCAGAACTCGGTGAAGAATCACGAGATCGGCGGTTTGATTTTTTCTTCTTCTTTCCCTTGGTCTTCGACGGACAACCCCGCGGGGTGTCCGAGGAAGAGTCCACTAGGGACTGGGCCAACGGGACCCCGGAGCAACGGATGAAGTCCGAGGAAGCCGATACGGCCGAGGCCGACGGGCCAGGGTAGGCCCAGGATGGGTCACCCGCACCGGTCACAGCCCGCCCGGCCAACGGCGCTCCGAGCCCCACGGGCTGAGTGTGCGTGGCACGGTCGGGTAGACCGGACAAAAGCCCATCCTGACAGCACGTGGCGTCCGCCACCGTGCCGGGATGGTGCAGGGGGTGCAGGGCACACGGCCGAACCGCGTTTGCCCTGACGACCGCCCTTCTTCGGTTTGGCTCTGGTAGAGGATGGCTGTTTTATGGTAACCTCTCCGGAGCCGCACCTACCGTGTACTTTCTTCGTTCCGTCAGAACTGACCACGGACGGGGACCGTGTGAGGTCCCCGACCGGGCCGACAGAACTGCCCGCGCCTCTGACCGACTGAGGCTGACGGGCAGGGGACTGCCGCGCAGGTAACGGAGCGTACCCGGCGGAGTCCGTACACGAGAGCACAGACCGCACTGGGGAGTGGCTGTGCACCCCAGTATTTGCGGAACCGGCTCTATTGAATCGCTTCATACCGCACAACACAACAAGAATATACAGAAGAAAACTACAAACTCTACATACGTTATCAAAAAATACCTTTATTATTAAAGTAAAGAACTTCGCTTGCGTGAAAACACGGAGAGATCGAAAACACGTCCTTCCGATCCTGATACTAAGAGAAAAGAGGACGCTTACGTGGCATACATGCCGCGGGGCACTGTGGGTAGGCCAATAGGGGGCGCTGTTGTATCTATTCTTAGCATGAATACCTGACGGTCTAGGGAAATATGCATAAGTAGTGGCTCTACAGGTAAGACGAGTGAAGTAGACCTATATATTTGTCCAATTCCTGAGAAAAAAACCTGAAAAATGGCATCTCTGAATCATGATCTGTGTTTACAAAATACACAACCATAATTTTATGCGCTCGAAGTGTGACCCATGTTGTGCTGGACGCAGCGCGTCCCTTCTCTGGATTTTTGCTTCTTGATTGCAACAGCGCCCTCCATAGTTTTTGCCTGGAGAGCGTTAAGCCGGACACAGTCACGTCAGAATCTTGCCTTCAATCATGTGTAAATCTTCCCATTTTGGGGGATTTTTCCTAGTTTAGTTTCTCCATTCATCTGAAGTTACCGCATCTGATACCGCATTTTGATTGTACTTTATTATTGTTGGCAGCCTTGCTTAATTTCTTCTCTATTCTTGGAGATTACGGTTCTGTAAGTTTTCTTTATTGTTTACTGATGATTTTTGTATCTTTGCCTTCATTCTGTTATGCTTGGTTACTTCAGTTGTTTTCGAACTTATTTAAGTCGTTTCACGTTTTGTTTGTTTTCCGTTGTAGCCTTTGCTTATGATCAGTATTGTTTCATCTTGGACTTTTTACCGTTTTTCTTGCTGTAATTGTGACGTCGTTTTTTACTGGCTTTGTGTCATGTCTTTTGTTTGGTAATTTGTTTTCTGTATTGTTTATTTTCACTTGACTTCAATGCTACTTGTACTGTTAGTTATTTGTACCTGTATTTTTCTTTGTATTTTCAGTTTACCAAAGGCACATCGTCAAGAAGCATTAAAGTTTGGAACTGAAACTTGGTGTCTCATGCTATCGTGCTATGGTTAACTAACTGGATAGGGGTCCACGTGACCATAGGCCAGAATATATGTCACAAGCTCAACTGTCTGGCATGCCGAGCTGACCGCATGAGGAAACTGTCATACGTATGATCCAATGGTTCCGCAGTGCGCGAGGGCACACATGTCCTGTACAGACAGACAAGGGCATTAACAACTAAGCACACCAAAACAATGGACCCATTTTCATCAAGCTGTGCGCATGCATGGTGTGATGTATCAGGACCTTGTTGGTCCACCACACAATGTGAGACAGCTCAGCACGCAGACAGTCTATCCCTTGACACTGGGTCAGTCGCTTTCACACAGGTCCAAACGTGTCTAATCTGGAGATTTTGGGCGGTGTGAAAAACCTCAAGTTCCCCTTACCTTGCCCATCCTTGGCTCTGCGGTCAGGTTCCGAAAGTCCTGGTTGTTCTGTGCGTACGCTTTCAAGTGTCCGCATATGTGGTCCATCTGTTGCCGCCAGTAACCTAGTTGCCATGGAGACAATTGTAAACACATGAGAGTTGGAGAAGACGAATTGATTTCACTCAAAAGTCCTTATTTCCAGGTCTGCCATACAGGTCTACCTTTAAAGGTAGTATCATACTTTGGTAAAGTTGATAGAACAGCTGTGGTCTGTTCATAATTTGATTTATCATGAACTAAAAACACACCAGTGAAATCTTTAGCTCAATTGATCATTGGAAACAGTTGAAAACAGCGAACAACCATTGCAATTGTTATGCAAAATTGTGAGGCAATTGTACCAGTAATTGTGAGGTTTTGATCTCTGAGATCAAAACTGTTTTTTGGTATTTTGTTTTACTAATTTTTTGAAAAATACAGCACTTCAGGCAGAAATATGTATGTTTGTACCAGGTCCATCTTCATACCCTGTAAGTTATATGCAAATCTGTTAACAATCTGTTTTGGTTTTGGTATGACACTACCTTTAAATCATTTATTTTTGAAACCCAGTTTTTTGTAAATGTTGAGAATTTTTGAATGTGAGAAAAAATGCAGAGCAGATGGCAAATATGCAAGTTTTTTATGATAGAGGATAAAAAAAATTGTTAGAGGGTACCTTTCCCAGGACTGACAGCCGTGAGGACAGGTTTTCTTTCAGGTGCTGTTTCTGAGGCCGCCTTGGCGTCCCCTTTGCCTTGTTGCTCCAGTCTCTTGGTGGACGGGAAGAACAGACCAGCCGTCTGCGTCGCTACGGCCACTTTCTCTGGCTCCGGCCGAGGCATGGACATCGGCACCCAGGCAGACTTGGCCTGCTTGTCAACAACCTGGAAAGCAAGGACCATCAAACTTTGTCTCTTCCTTGTCAAATCTAATGTTTTTCTTGGCACATTCTACCAGGCATGCAACTTGGACTGAACAAAAAAATGAGGGAAATTTCATCTTAACAATACTTTGTACAGGTATGTACAGTGTTCTTCACGTTTCAATGAAGTGAAAACAAGAGGAAATAAGATAATTCAAGGAAACGTTGCATGCCTGGGCTGGATTTCACAAAGCACTACGATTATTATCTTAAAGGTAATATCATACGTTGGTTTTTATCAAAGAAATACAGACTCATGGGCAAACATATCAAGACAGATACAGTAACAGTCATCAGTGAAAATTTCAGTCCCATATGGTGCCCACTTTTTGAGAGAACAGTGAAAAACAGCCACAGGATTTCTTAAGTCTTTTCTCTTTTTGTTTTTTCTCTTTTAAAACATCAACAAGATTTTCTGTCGTTGTTTTACTAATTTCTGGATAAATACACTATTTCAGGCAGAAACATTTTAACGGTGTGTTTCTACCACCACCATCTTCATACCCTGTAACTTACCGGTATGCATAAATCTGTGAACATTTCTGTTTTGGTTTCTGACCAAAGTATGATACTACTGTTGTGAACCTTGCCTGGACCGATTTCGGAACACCGAAGCAATGTGAGAAATGTGAGAAAAGCTATTTCTGGCCCTCAAGACCCTTGCAATGCCGTGTGACACGATCGTCTGAGATTGCGCCATATCTTGCATATGCAATATGCCCCAGAAGCTGATGCTGCGTCATGCATAATTCAGAGCCACAGCGAGCGATCACGTAAAGCCCCTCCCCCTAGCTCCACGACGAAAGTGTTCTCTGGGACTTAGACTATTTTGCTCACATTTCTCTCGGAGTTCACCACTTCGCTCCCGAAGTGGTTGGCCGTGTAGGCTCCGGTGGCGACCGCCTACAGTCACCGTGACTGACCCAGTGCACCGTGACCCAGTGACTCTCGTTGACCACCCTTGATGCTACAAGCCTGCACGCAAGCCCCTGCAATGCTTTGTACACAGAGCTAGATTATGTGCACATCGAATGCTACTTGTCTCCTGAACACGCCCCGTATACCTAGTTGTCAATCAGAGCTTCTAGTGCGAAGTTGTGCCAAATAAGGAGATAGAAGTTGTTGTGTAACATGCTTTTGCACATGTCCTGCGACATGCTTTTGCAAATGTCCCGACATCCTTTGCACATTGCCCCGACATGCTTATGCACCCGTCCCACCATGCTTTTGCAAACGTTCCTACCGCCTTAGGCTATGGATACTTCACCGTGCTGCTTTTCCATTGGCTAAGGTGTATATTCTTCCTTATGTTTTATTCATTCTTAGGCCCAGGATTCTCGATATAAGTCGAGCTGATCCTAAGATTCGATGTTCATTCGCTGATGAGCACCGGTTCCGATCAAAGCTAGCAATACCCGTACCGTACGTTATTCCAATAGAGCAGTGCCTCGTCGTGTCTATTGGTCTACAAGCAATGCTGTGTTGTGCCTCCGATCGTTAGCATTGACTTGCGTGTTGTAAAGTATACCCCCGTATACTTCCCTGCGTTCTGGGTTATTGGTATCCCGTACCATGCCACGTACGTACCACGTGTACCCGAATGGTGTATGTGCGGCTATCATGAGATGCGTGACCTTGGGTTAGCTATGCTGAGATTTACCGGCTCTCCAGTGTAAACTGATAAAGGTTTCACCGTATACAATCCCGTATACTCTGACCATGTGCTTATATATGTCATGTTCTGTGATTACAGATAGAGAATGTTAATAAACCAACTCCAGTCATATTTTGTCACGAAGTTACTGTCTTCCGTATTACATATATTATTTGCGTGTCTGTAGTTGAGTAAAACCTCAATGGTTAGGTACGCAACACTACCTTTAAGATGAGTTGTCAGTACCACCATAGTGATTTGCATTGTGACATCGCACTTTGCTTAGCAATTAAGATTGATTCACATTTCAGATTAATTTTAGTGCTTCATGAAATCGGACCCTGGTCCCACAACAGGGTACCCCTGAGCAGTAGGAAGCTAGGGTAGATATTAGGGGGTAAGAAGACAGCACATAAATTCTGCTGAGCAATTAACAGCCGAAAACCGTTCATACACCTTTTCTATACTCAAATTGGTCCCTAGTACTCCCTACGTTAGTACAAATACTAGTCTTATTCTAGAGAGCCTTGGCTTGAAGGGTTAGGCCTTTAATCTTAGCCAGGCTGGAGTCCCAACAAATTGGCCTTGGCCTTAATACTTGAGGTACAAAGCCTTGTCTTTAAGGCTTGAGTGCCAAAGCCTTGGCCCTATGACACATGCACCTTCAGCTGACACCGCATTCAACCTAAACTTGTTGCTTACCTGGGAGGTGCTCCTTCCTCCAACGGTGATGTTATTGTTGCGTGGGTCCTCTCTTGGAGGTGGTTCAATGGCGCAACCACAGGAGTGACAGAAGGTAGCATAAGCCTGGTTCCTGCTCTGACACCTTGAGCAGGTCAGTAAGTGCGTTGTTGGTGCCGGCTAAGGAAGGGGACAACAACGACACAACAATCCTCTCATAAAAACCGTACAGGAAGACCTCCTATAGATGTATCCTTCTAGGGTGTTTAAAGGTAATATCAAACTTTGGTTTTTATCAAACAAATACAGATTCATGGGCAAAAATATCAAGAAAGATACAGTAAAAGTCATCTGTCAAATTCCCAGTCCCATACGGTGCTCACTTTTTGAGAAAACAGTGAAAAACGCCCACGGTGTTTTTAAAATCTTTTCACAGGATTTTTGATCTTAAGAAGATCAAAATTATTTTGGTTAATTAGTTTGACCTCTGTTCAGCTTCAGGGACCAATCCTGCTTCAATTCGGATGTTTCTCTTTTCACCCTAATATAATTTTGGAAAGAAGTCCCAGAAAAGCCCTGAAATACCCAACCCTTCGTGGGGGGAAAAATGGTTGGACATTCTCAAAGTTTTCTCCAGATTTAAAAGCAGAAATTTGTGAGTAGAAATATCACTGTCTTTTTCTTCATGACTTCAGAATGTTCAGTTTTTCAGGGTAAAGTACCTTGGCACCGCACCAATCACAAAACCGGGCATCGCTGTTGTTGACTCGTCCGCACTTGTTGCAGCAGAGCAGACGGCCACCTTTGAAGGGCATAGGCGGGGCCGCTGACCCACTATATGTTGCCTGGACGGGAAAGGGAGTCAGGGGACAAGACATAGTTCAGACTCACAGAATCAAATGTTTGTATATGACAGTGACAAAGAAATATGCAACTAAAGCCACGGTCTATCATTGAAAAGAATACTTTAACAACGTGACATATCATCATAATGAGTGTACAGTATTTAGACTTCAAAATACTGAAATCGTAATGTTCTCTCTTTGTTTCAACTTTGTTTTTGTAGTTCACTTTATAATTGAGACCTGTTAAAACAAAGACCTCCATTAAAACTCAGATCTGGGATAGAAACAAAGACCAATTGTTACAAAGACATGCTGTAACAGAGACATGTTACAACAAAGACTGGATTCTAACAAAAAACACTTATAACAAGGAGCGGTTAAATTAACAAAGATCTCCTATAACAAAGACATTTCAGACTTGTCCCTGGGCCTTTGTTATAAAGGCTGACTGTAAATGAGGACAACAAAACAAAACAAAACCAGGTCCCACCAAAGATTTCCTTTTCTCTTTGTAATGAGAGACATTGAATGTCTCCCATTCAAATAAATACCACAAAATAACAACAGGTCTATTATGACAACATGGATAGTATACATTTATTAAAACAAATAAAGGATGTAAAAAGAGACAGTAAAATTATGCAAGGGGGGGATTAGAAGAAAACAAAATCTATGCAAGTGTTATGACTAAAAGATAATATCCTACTTTGGTTTTTGTCAAAGAAATACAGATTCTTGGGCAAAAATATCAAGGAAAATACAATAATAGTCATCTGTGAAAATTTCAGTCCCATACGGTGCCCACTTTTTGAGAAAACAGTAAAAAACGGCCACAATATTTCTTAAGTCTTTTCTCTTTTATTTTTGATCTTTTAAAAGATCAAAAAGATGTTCAGTCGTTGTTTTACTAATTTCCGGATGAATACACCATTTCAGGCAGAAAGATTTTAATTGTATGTTTCTACCACCACCATCTTCATACCCTGTAAGTTATACGTCAATCTGTGAACATTCCTGTTTTGGTTTCTTACCAAAGTATGATACTACATGTACCTTTAATGACTACACTAAAACTAATCAAAGAAATTATTGCAAATTTGTAACCAATATCTAAACCAATTAAAAGGACCAGGAAGTTGTTAATGTTTCGGAAAGCATGCAAATTAACTTTGATTAAGTACATGTACATGCATTTCGGGGATCCGCATGGAGGTTGCATGCACTGTTCGAATCATTATCCGACCAACAATTAATCATCAAATAACCCACAAGGGAAACAGACTGAATTTTAAAGTCATTGAAATGTGAACAAAGAAAAATTTACTGGAGCGGGGTTCGAATCCCGCTCCAGTCAATTTTTCTTTGTTGTACGGTATTCAGGAGGTCACCAGTTCGAATCCCGCTCCAGTCAATTTTTCTTTGTTGTACGGTATTCAGGAGGTCACCAGTTCGAATCCCGTTCCAGTCAATTTTTCTTTGTTCACTTTTCAACAACAATTATATAATTTAGTGATGCACCCAGGACAAAAACACTACCTCAGCGGGTACGGTATGCAGGCAGGACAAAGGCCACAACCAAGGGTACAGAATTAAGGATTTTCCATTGTTTTTGCCCAGGGCAACATAAAGGCAAGCCTCATGAGCCGACAAGGATCATCATTGCTACCGTCTGGTGAAAAATAGGAAAAGCATTCCAGGCAGACAGTTGTGAAAATAGGCTCAACATGAGCAGTTGTCTTCCAGTGACCAGTCTCCCAACAAAGCCTTCTTTTGAGTTGTTAACTTTTGCTTGAAACACAAGAACTGATTTGGTATGCAAAAACAACATCTGAATAGGGCTCTGCGCTCGAGCTATTTATAGAATACGCCCTTTGTCATCGACAGCTATAGTTACCCGGATGTTCGGACAAACATCACAACATTTACGTGTAAGTTAATGGGGGCCACGTGCGATTTGTTTGTCAGAACTTCTGAATGTGACGTCCCGAGCGCGGAGCCCTATTCCCCAGAGCAGGGAAACAGTTGCTGGATCACATCAATATGGGAAAGGCCAATAGATGGCTACATCCGAGGTCCAGCAGTCGATTTCAAGAAGCCCAACAATCGATCATAACTCAGGTTATGAGGGATAACCCATAGTATCCTACGTAGGGCTGCAATATGCATCATTTACGATTGATAGTAAGTTATGATGAGTCTGGTGAAATCGACCCCAGCTCCAATATACCGTTCAACGGTGGATTAGAATGCCACAAAGGCACCAGACCAGACCATGCCAATGTTGGAGGGTACTACGGAAGAGATTGCTCCAAGTCAAGTGACACTACACCAGGTTTATCTAGGCTGGTGAATTAAAATTCTGAATGTGGATATGCAATGAAAACAAGTCTGTGTACCAGACTATTTTCAATTTTAACCAGCAGATAAAATGACATGGAAATCTGAAATCAATTCCTGTTTTTGTCCACTGGGCAACGATGCAATCTTTCAATTCTTAATTTCATACCCTGGGAGCGGATTTGGTTGATGGAAACAAAGAAATAAGGAGAAATTAGATGAATTATAATAATTATAAAATACCATACCTCAGGCCATTTCATCTGTTACAGAAGAAGCATTTAAAGATGAAAAAGAGAAATCCCAAAAAAGCAAAAATACACAGATGAGGTAATGCGCAAGAGGTAAAGAGTTTCTTGGATCCCAAAATGGACAAAGGTTATAAGGAGTTTGCATTAGAACATCACCTGGTTTTGGCATATAGTTAGAAAATATTGATAGTTGGGGTGTGAGAAAGGTAGGTGCCTAAATCAGTATACAACAGAAATTATTTTGCAAAGCAACCCGTTGAGATTAAGAGAATGGAGACCTAATAATGGCTGTGTACTTCATATCGGGCTACGGCTTCAGTATTCCCCACTTGCGCCCAGTGACAAGTAACCCGAGCCGCAGCCACAAATAGGCAGATTTGGACAAGGCCTTTAGGGAGGATCTAGAGAGAGTTGTGAGCGACAAAAAAATTCTTTGGGCTACAGTCAGGGTTTTGCAGTCACACTGCCCATTTTGCCACACACTACCTTGTCACCATGCATGCAGTAATCCTCATCATTGTCATTTGTGCAACTCCAAAACAATAAGGCCTATGAGGGTTATCCTTAGAACAATTACGACAATTGGCGGTGTGCAAACATACAAATTACTTTGAATCGTGGAACATTGCAATGTCACAATTTAAAAAAAGAAGAACTAGGACCCCTATGCGATTCTATGTTAGGTATGCAAAGTGGCGCGTGGGCGAAGTGGCAAATGGGCGAAGTGACTGACAACCATGTGAGGGACTGCCAAACCCATTCCCTTCATGAACAGACCACCAGCCTCTCACAAAACCAGAGGCTACCTTGAACCCAGGGCTTGGGTTTATAATAGTCCACACACTCAACCCCCGGCCTTCCCTGGCCACACGTTTTAAAACAACCCATAGTTACAAACAGCTGGAACCGAATTGAGATTTGAATAGCAAAAGAAATTGAGAGCGGGTTTGCTATTAAGGCATTATTAACTGAGACATGTTATCAACTTAATAGCCAGCAAATGCACCAGATACTTTGAGACAGAAATTCACCAGTTGTATATGTGTGGATACTGCAAACCTATCATTAGAACCAGAAATAGCATGAGTCCGTTATAGTCTACTTTCGGTTAGTTACATTCGCAACAGGACAAACATACCTTTGGCCACACCATCTAAAGTATAATTGGATAGAAACACAAAGTGAAGATGATTTCAAGTTCTTGTATGGTGGATACACAGTTACAGTCCCCCAAAATAAAATATTTGCAGTACTCATCCCGTTTCTTCCAATGCAGTGCCTCATTTTAGAATAATATCTGACTGTTTTCCGACTGATCATAAGCCGTCTCTGTTCAGATGCAACATATTCTTCTCTCTGTATTTTATCTTCTTTATAGTACCTCCTTCGATATGTTTTTTCTTTACCCAGCCAGGGGCGTGATTTTGTCAGGACAAATCTTCACAACCCTGTCATCACCTGAAGTGGGCCTTCCGATTTGATGATTTTCATTCAAAAGACGAACGGTTTGGGCATAAAGAAGTGTTTCTGAAAGAACTGCAGGGACGGACACCATGGGGTTTTTGTGGTCTGGTCATCTCGTAGCAAAGCCAAGGACGAACTGAACATTAACAGGATTACCATGACAGCTCACTGAGTCCTAAACCATACAGCTCAACCACATCAATTATCTTAAGTATTCATACTGCATTCTATGAATGATGTTACTACAGTACAAATTTTCCCAGGAAAAGATTTTGTATTCAGAATGCATTAAATTTTACATAAGCCTTTACTTTTAGCCATTGATAAAGATCCTGCTAAAATCGAAACACATCAGGCCTCCCTAACTCCAAACTTTGACAAAAAGTAGAGTCAAAATCTGTGAAACACGCTATCAAATACTTCCCCCCCCACCCCCCCCCCCAAAAAACAAAAAATGAATTCTCGGTTTCCTACCTTCAGGTGTCTGTTATTTCCTGTGAGTCGACATTCACAAGTGACGCAGTATTCCATATTGGCAGGGTTGCCTGTGCCGCACTCATTACATACCAGCTTATCCTACAAGGGCACAAACAAGCAAACAAACAAACCTCAAAATTGGTTTGTAACTTTGTTTTGTCTTCGATATATCTAATTCTCATCACACCAACACTGCCATTTGTTTGATCAATGTGAGACTAGGTTCTGAATAGCTGAGTTTTATGACAGGTTGTAGGCCTTGGGGAAAGGGTAAGATCAAGGCCACGCAAGCAGTTAGTGATTTCTGACTGCCACTCAGATAACAGACAGTTACCAATGGCATGCCTTATCTCGAAAATGGATAGCTCAGTTGACCAAGCACATGTATAGCAATTAATATTTATACATCATCTGACTAGTGCCAAACAAGAAAATTGCTTGGAAATTTTTAGGGCAGGGCCCATTTATAAAGCTGGATGGCTCGGGTGTTAGAGCACCAGCATGGCTGCTTAAATGACTTCTGACTGGCACCCAGAGCAAAGAGTCAGGAAGGTTCATGATGTGGCTGGAAAGCTCGGATAATAGAGCACTGGTGTCAATTTCATAGAGCTGCTTAAGCACAAAATAAAATCATTATGCCAGCCAAAACTCCTTGTGAATGTCATGCTCAGCAAACAATGGCCGAATACAAGTTACAAGCAGTATTGTGAAAATCTGGTTGACAATCCTGTTTTATCAAGGAAGACTTTTCATGCTTAAGCAAAATTTGTGCTTAAGCAGGTCTAAGAAATTGGCCCCTGGTGGTAGGGGTATTTCTAGTCCTGGCTCAAGTCCTGGCCCAGTCCAGGCTTTCGTTGTTCACTGAGGAATTCACTACTAGTTCACTAGTTTACTACTCACCCTGAGTTTAACAGAAGCTTGAGGAACCAGCTGAGGAGCAATTGGCATCTCGCATATCAGACAGTTGGACACGTTCAAGGGAACCATAGCATTGCAGCCAACGCACATACCAAGCTGCAATGACAAGAGCACAAAGATGACCCAATGTAAAGCAACTATGAAATATCACTCCAAACATCGAGATATAGAATTGCCTAGATTTGTGCAACCACACCAGTCTCAGACAAACCTTTCACCTTCTTCAGTCTTCTCTGATCAAAAGAAGGAACAAGGCTTCTGTGAGTCAACCTGGGCCCAATTTCATGGAATCCGTTACGGCCTATTTTTGTGCTTACGGGCACTGCTACGCGTGAAATCTATTTCATGGAATCCGTAAGCAAGACCTTCGGTTAATAGCGAAAAATTTCTAGGGTAACCGTGATCATTTTCTGCTAATACGCTGTCGTATGCATGCTGCACAAATTCCTCTGCTACCGTAAGCGAAGAATTTTTGCTAACGGTAACGGATTCCATGGAATTGAGCCCTGAACTGTAAGTTACCTGGGCTGGTTCTGGGGGCGGCAGCCTGGCATTGGGGAGTGGAGGGACTGGGTTGCCGCACGCAATGCAGAATCGGGCAAAGGGATCGGCCGGTCGGTCTGCAGCACAGAAAATGCACCTGGAAAATTATGAAAAATTGAGGATTTGTTTCAATTCATGTTAAAATCAGAGTCAGGTGAAGTTGATAAGAAAGAAAACTAATACTAAACTCTCCCCACCTCTTGTGGGTTGAGTCTACTAGTTCATACCTACCCCAGACGGTTACTACTATATGCAAATTCCCCTGCGCCTATTTGCTACTTCGCTGAAAAGACTTGATCAACCGTAGTGCACCCTGACCTCCCACAATGCCTACCGCCATAGCCGCCATGATCGTCCTTCTTTTCGAAGCCAGGAGGCTCAAGCCAAAAGTGGGGAGGACGGGCGGGACACAACCGTCTGGGGTAGGTATGAACTAGTAGACTCAACCCACAAGAGGTGGGGAGAGTCTACTGCATTCAACCTACCCCAGACGGTTACTACTATATGCAGAGTGGCATCGTATAGCGGTGGAGGGTTGGCTACAAAGAGAGCCAGAAAGGTATGGGAGGCTATGAGCCAGGTGAGCAGGTGAGGGTAAAACCAGCAGGTATAATACCCATCATGAGTTAGTCTGTGTGGGTTCCATCCGTTCGATGGGAAGTCTGAGTGGTTCCTGGCTCGTGAGCAGATGAGGCCAGGAGCGCCCTGGCGTGAGCAGAGTCGGCTCGTAGGACGTCCTTCAGATAGCAAGTGGTGAAGGTGGAAGGGCATTTCCAGCAAGCAGCCTTGCAGATGTCCGAGACCGGGACTCCTCTGAAGTAGGACCAGGATGAGGAGACCGCTCTCACGTCATGGGCTCTGATGTATCGCTGGGTTTGTTGGTCTGGGTTAGATGGCCACTCCGGGCTTGCAAACCTGATGGCCGAGACGATCCAGCGGGCGATTGTGTCTTTCGACGCTGGGTGGTGAGGCTTCGTGGTAGTGATGAAGAGCTGGGGAGAGTTCCCTCTCAAGTCCTTCGTCCTGGCTAGATACCATTTAAGGGACCTGACGGGGCACCACAGCTTGTCAGATGTGTCGCCAGTATGAGATGACAGGGACGGAACGAAGATGTCCGGCGGCTCAAAGGCGGGGGACTGGTTCTTGGTGAGGAAGCTGATGGTGGGGATGAGACGGACGCCACGTGGTTCCCAGCGTATGTGACCGTCAGCTATGGAGAGGGTCCTGATTTCACTGGTCCTCCTAGACGTAGCTACCGCCAGAAGGAAGACAAGCTTGTTGGAGGTTAGCATCAGTGAAGCCTTGTAGCGGGGTTCAAACGGAGGGGCTGCGAGGAGCTGGAGCACGGCGTCCAGGTTCCAGGACGGGATCAGACGTCTGTCGGGGGGTCGTTCGACTAACATGCCCCGAAGGAGGTGATGGAGAGCCACGTTGGATGTAATGGACGAGCCGTCCCCGAAGCCCTCATGTATGGCCGCCAGGGCAGATCTGTAGTTGCGGATCGTCGAGACTTGGAGTCCGGAATGGAACAGGTGCATGAAGAAGTCCGCCACTGCTGTTACAGGAGCATCGGCTGGACGGAGAGCATGGTCGACGCACCACGCAGCGAAAAGGCGTATTCTGCTGTCGTAGATCTTGCGAGTTGACGGGCGTCGTCCCCGTGCGGCCAAGGCGGCAGCGTTGCCAGAAAGTCCTGCCGAGATGAGGGATCGTTGGACAGAGTCCAGCACATTAGGTGTAAATCCCGGGGTGCTGGATGTAGGATCCCGGACCGTGGTTGGTGGAGGATGTCTGGTCTGTCCGGGAGGATGACTGGCAGTCGAACCAGGAGTCTGGTCAGTCTGATGAACCAGGGCTGTCGTGGCCAGAGTTGGGGCGATCAGGAGGACTCGACACCGTTCCTGCTCCAGTTTGAGGAGGACGCGGGGTATCAGGGAGATAGGTGGAAAGGCATAAGCCAGGAGGCCTGTCCAGTCAGTCTGTAGGGCGTCCGTTGCCCAGGCTTGTGGGTGAGGATACCTGGTGCAGAAGGTCGGTAGCTGAGCGTTGTCGGCTGATGCGAATAGGTCGACATGGGGCCTTTCCAGCTGGAGGCAGAGGGTTCTGACGACGCCCGAGTGGAGGGTCCACTCCGTTGGTTTGATCGTCCCGCGGGAGAGTGCATCGGCCGTCACGTTGTCCTCTCCGGCGATGTGGATCGCTTGTAGGTGGATCCCGTTGTCCTTTGTCCACTGTAGAATTCGCCAGGCTAAGACGCACAGTTGGGGGGACCGTGTGCCCCCTTCGTGATTGATGTAGGCTACGGTTGTGGTGTTGTCGGAGCGAACCAGTATGCGTCTTCCCCTGACGAGCTTGTGGAAGTGACGCAGGGCGTTGAAGACGGCCTGCAGTTCTAGCACATTGATGTGGTTGTGTAGAAAACCACGGTCCCAGCTCCCGGATGCTTGATGAGGAGGAAGGGAGGCGCCCCATCCCGTGAGAGGCGTCTGTCGTGATCACCACGTCGGTTCCGGTGGTGTGAACGGGCTGCCGATGGATAGGTGGTCTTCCGTCATCCACCAGAGGAGGTGCTGGCGGGAGAGCTGCGTCACCTCGACGGCCGTGTCGATGGAGTCGAACTTTGGCCGGTATCGGGAGAGCAGGTGGAGCTGGTGAGGTCTCATGTGAAGTCGGCACCAAGGAATCAGGTCCACCATACTGGCCATCAGACCGAGGAGGCGGAGCCGTGCTACGGCTGGGGCGGAGTTGGCTTGGTGGAGGAGCGACGCGCACTCTCGGAGATTGGCTATTCTCTCCGGCGTCGGGTAGGCGGTGCCGGAGCGAAGGTCGAGGGATGCCCCGAGGTAGGTTGGCAGCTGTGAAGGATGAAGGTGGGATTTTTCGTAGTTTACCAGGAAACCCAGCTGGGTCGTGAGATCGAGTGTCATACGAGTGGCGGCTTCCGTCTCGTGTCGAGTACGGCCTACGATGAGCCAGTCGTCCAGGTACTGGAAAATCATGACGTCTCGTTGACGGAGGTGGGCCGCAACGGCCCGGACCACGCGGGTGAATACCCGAGGCGAGGTGGAGAGGCCGAAAGGTAGACACCGGAACTCGTAGGACTGGTTCCTGTAGGTGAAGCAGAGGAACTTTCGGTCCCGAGGATGGATGGGCACGTGCAGGTAAGCGTCCCGTAGGTCGATGGATGTCGCCCAGGAGGGGATAGGCAGGGAGCTCATCACTGTTTTGAGGGTTTCCATGCGGAAACGTCTTGGGCGGATGAACTTGTTCAGTGGTTTGAGGTTTATGATAGGGCGCCACTTGCCTGTTCCTTTCTTCGGTGTCAGGAAGAAGGTGGAGATGTCGCCGATGTCGTTGCGGGGCACCGGGAGAATGGCTCATTTGTGGAGGAGGGCATCTATCTCCGACTCCAGTGCCAGGCGTTGATCCAGTTCGCGTGGTACTGGGGTCTCCCTTGGGATTGCCTTGGATGGAGGGGTGCTTGTGAACTCGAGGGAGTATCCGTCCGTGAGAGTAGTATTAAAGGACCAATCCGTCCTTGGAGATCTCCCGCCAGAACCCTACGAAAGACTGTAGGCGGCCGCTGACGGGTTCGGGATCGACGGTCGTAGAAGGAGAAGCGGAACAGTCACCGCCGCCGCCCCCCGAATGAGCGGGGGGTGCGCGATGAGGACCAACGTCTCTGGCGTGTGTCATTCTGTCTGGCTGCCGGTGTCGACGGGCGTTGGTTCTGGCAACGGAGTGGGGGGCGAAAGGACTGACGCGTCTGTCTGTCCGTCTGTCAATCCTGGGTGGCCGGAGCACGTGGGCGGTAGGAGCCTCGACGTGGTTGGGACTGAGGAGGTTTCGCTGCCGGAGTCGGGCGAAGCGAAAGCTTGTTGGTAGTATCTATGCGTTTGACTTCCGTTTCGAGGAGCTCCAGGAATTTTCCACCGAAGAGGTCCTTGCCGAAGAGAGGAAGTTCCCGAAGTCTGGTCTTCACTCCTTCGTGTGGGATATGCATCGCTTCTACTGCGTTGGAACGGCGTGCAGAAGTCGTGAGGCAGGCAATGCGTGAAAACTGTTCGAATAGGGAGTTCAGGCCGTCGTCGAGACCTCGGAGGGCGAGGGCAGCAAAATCCGGAGCAACAGGGGAGTTCTCCTCGCAGGCCCGGGCGATGTACTCGGACAGAAGGAGAAGAAAGGCCGTGCAACGGAGACCCTGGCGAGATGCCTTGTCAAGCTTGGACATCGTTGACTCTATCAGGGCCTTGTCCTTGTCCCGGAAGACCGCCTTGATCGATGGTCTGCCGGAGTCTGCCGTGATTTTGTCTTTAGCAGGTTCCGGGATGGCCGGGGTAGAAAGGAAGTTCTCAGAGTCCTCTGACGGGAAGTCATATTGACGCATGACCGGTCTAATGGTATCTCTGGAAAGGTCGGCCCGGAGGATTCAAGATGAGACGCATGCTTTTTAAAGGAGGCGTGTCCGGTGTCTTCCGGGGGCGAGGTGCCTTCGGGTAGGCCCAGGACCTGTATCATGTCTCGCTGTAGCAGGCGAAGACGACTCTCATTGGGGGTAAGGTCACCAGCCGATGCGATTTCTCCATCGTCTGAAGACGTGCACGGCGACGCAGATCGCGGGGCCGTCGGGTTGTGGGTGTTCTCCCGTGAGGTAGGACGTGAGCGTTGGGAAACATTGGATGAAATGGACGTCACATCGATCTCCTGAGCGCCGTCATGACCTTCGGGTGCAGATGGTGAAGCCAGGTCCAGAGGGTCCGGGTCAGGAGCAGTAGAGGCTGGAGGGGGCCTGTCAGCCATATTCTTGGCGATAGAGGACAGGGCCTCGTTGATGGACTGGAAGGCCGCCATCCATTCCGGCTGTTGCTGGGGTTCCACCTGTCGTTTCTTCTTGGCTGCCGGCGGGGCCGGCGAAGGAGAAGGGCAGTTCACCTTCCTTTTCCGGGTTGCAGGCGGAGCCCTGGTAGCAGGAGGGGCCGTGGGAGTAGCGCCCGTTGTGGCCCCGGGAGGCGGTGGTTTAAATCCCCGACGATGTGGCAGGCGTGGAGGTTCCACAGGAATTATCGGGAAAACATCGCCAGTCAAAGGTGGGGCTGACTCGGTGGAAGGAGAGCCCGCAAGAGACACCGTGTGAACGTCGGGGTCGTCCCCACGTTGAGCATTCTGAGCCATGATGGTGCAGAAGAACGTAGTATCAGAGCACAAGAAAAACACGCTGTTTCCAGTGGTATAGAACAGGGTGTTGTGGTCGTTGAGTAGTACGGCCGTTGGTACAAGCGGTCTGCTTTCCGCTCGGGTAAAGTCGGACAAAGGTGGCCGGATTATGATGGAGCCCGCATTGTCCGGCGTGGCCGATGAATAGAGTGCAGAAATTCCATAGCCCTCCGCTCTGGTAGAGTCGGACAAAGGCGTGGAGTGCTGAATGGGAAGCAGGGTGACTGGTAGTGGAGACCCACGTAGGCGGGGCCAGTCCCGTGGCCGTAGCGGAGGGTCGTCATGGAGCATTCCTGCGACGTCCGCAATGGAATCAGGCCAGACATGGAGGAGGCGTTGGCACATCGTGGCTCTTACCCCAGGAGTCATAGCCTCTGTTCAGCGGGTCGTAACATGGAGCCTAAAAAGGAGCTTGTTACGCCCGGGCCAGTCAGTCAGTTGTGGCGGCATCCTTCGTCGCTTCTGGTAGCGAGCGTTCTCCCTTCGCTCTGGTAGCGACCGTGGTATCGAGCTACCCCCGGCCGTAGGCCTCTTCGGGACGATTAGACGCGTAGCCTTCAAGGCATGCCTAGCATCTAACCGCCCGGAATTCCTTCAGACTGGCAGTGGTAGCAGCAGTAGCCCGGAATGAGGGGACGAACCCAAACTCGGCCATTCCGATTTGCTGTACCGCGGAGGGAATGAGGGTAAACTCTCAATCCATTCCCCCCGCATATAGGCCTTTCATCGGGGAAAAATGTCAAGTCTAAACAGTCTAGATAAGCAGCGGGAAACGGAAAATCGAAAGAGCCCGTGAAGGGCACGTCCGTTTCATAGCGGCGCTGAGAAAAGAAGGGGGATCATGGCGGCTATGGCGGTAGGCATTGTGGGAGGTCAGGGTGCACTACGGTTGATCAAGTCTTTTCAGCGAAGTAGCAAATAGGCGCAGGGGAATTTGCATATAGTAGTAACCGTCTGGGGTAGGTTGAATGCAGTAGACTGTACAATTTTTTTATTTATTTTTTTATTTCTGGTAATGAAACCAAGGATTCCTCAAAAGCGCCATAGGCAATGTTGCTCGCAAGCCTGATGAAACCTCTTATGGAAAGATGGTGAGAAGAAGAAACAATTTCAGAGGTGGGAGGAAAACCCCAGAGTAATATTCTGGGTAAAACCCACAGAATCAGGTAGGGACTGAAAACACAATCCACTTGTGGACTGAGCTGGACTTGAACCCGGTCCACCAGAGGTGGAAGGCGAGCAAAGAACTGCTACGCCAATCTGACTCCCAATTTGAACTTACAACCTCCGGAATACATCTTGTCAGTACAATATATGGTATTTTGGAGGTGTTGGGTCAATCAGGTTAAACTGCTGAAAAGGGAAAAACATGCAAAATGGGCTCAGTTCCACACATGACA
The DNA here is from genome assembly GCA_963971285.1 of Astropecten irregularis. NCBI lineage: Eukaryota > Metazoa > Echinodermata > Asteroidea > Paxillosida > Astropectinidae > Astropecten > Astropecten irregularis. The sequence goes on along the minus strand of OZ020245.1, from coordinate 26,634,567 downwards.
GGCTTTGGCATCAGGCATCTGGACCACCAAATTTTACCTGCACATGAAGAGTCAAACACAGCGACTTAACGTTTCATTCACAATATCTTTTAAAGGCCTAAGGAGTTTGTTTGCTTGGTTAGTTTTTGTAACTTAAGACGTGCTATCAACCTTTAGAAAATAAAACAATGTTAATACGCTTCTTACTTTAAAAAGTCTGTTTCTCGTTGCAATCTGTTGGCCTGGGTCATGTTTTTCGGCGGCATCTTTCCATCCTCTGCAGGGGCCGGGCCTCCTGGCTTCTGAAAGGAAAGTGATAATTTCTTGTTCAATGGTGAAAGTGACCATTCATATCTCGTCAGTCATACAAGTAGTACTGATACTGTGTATCGGCAAAACCAACTTCCTGAGAGAATGTTTTATGTCACATAAAGTGAAAATACTTTAAAACAGGAAGGAACGGCTGACATGGTAGAGCACAATGGTAAAGGCTAGGATTCTATTCACTCAAATGGGACCCCAACGGAAATAAGCCTATGTAATTGGCTTTATTGGGTTATCCCAGAATGAATCAACTGTATCTTGTTTATTATTGTATGTCCTTTGTCTTGCTGTTGACAATTTCTGAATAAAATAATAATAATAATAAAAACTAGAAGTTTGTCTGTCAACTGACAGAGCAAATGACTTTTTCGCCTTTTCTCAATTGGAATTTTTTTGTTCAAAGAACGCGCATTCAAGGAAGTATAAAACCTGAAAACAGCATGTTAAATTTTCATTGTGATTTTTAAGCATCAATGTTTTATTTCCTTTCACTTGTCCGCTTAATGGATTATTGTGAAGCAATTTAATACCTAAACCTTTGCCACAGATTTCAATCAAAAGTTTGATGAGGTCATAGGTCAAATTTTTAATAACCACATTACTGCCATAGACTGACATCGTTGAAACCAAGTTCGTATCTTGCTCCAATTTTAAATTTGACCCTTCCAGTTTTGACCTTTTTTGATCACGTAGGTGTCACGAAACTTCACGCACACGAGAAAAATATTTTAAGGTTGCTTGACACATTTTTAAAAACAAGAAAGTCAAATACGATTGACTATTCAAAATTCTGTTAAAAACATTGCTTGTTGACGTCATCATGTTCTTGTGTCGCCCCTGCACAAAGGTTTTTCATTGTTACAATTTGATGATGATCCAAACTTGAAAAAGCAATAAAGTTGTGTAAGAGGAAAACACGCATACAAACTGAATGGGCTGTTCGGGTTTAATACTGAACACACAGGGATGGGGTGAACGAACTTTGAGAGAATGCACGGGTTGTGCAATGCACAAAAAACGTGTACATTGATGGTTGATGCACGTGGTTTAATCGAGATTTAAGTCTCCGTACATGTACACCCACACTCATGCATGTACATGTACAGTACATGTGAGTTGTGTTGTTGTTTAATTCGAGGCACAGTTTCGGGGTGTCCAAATACAATTTCAAGCCTATTGCAGGGCATGTCCAAGCTCACTGATCACAAAACATAAATATACCATAGAACTACCTTTATCCTGCTATTCATAGGAAAATCAAGATTGTATCTCTTATGGTTGATTTTTCAGCTTTTTTAAAGAAAAAAATGGTTTTTCCATTGTAACTTCATGACTGATGACGTCATCAATCTAAATCTTGGCACCGTTGTTGTCTGGTTGAAGCTCATCTTAAATATATATTTTGGAGCAATTACCTCAAACTTCGCCACAGACATCAACTAAAAATGTATTTTTGAATTTTTTCAACTTGTCGCTAGAGGGCGCTCAAATGTTTGATGACGTCATCAATCAAATTGGTAAACACCTCATCACTGCCAGATACTGACATCATTGAAACCAAGTTAATATCTTTCTCCAATTTTAAATTATAAGACATTTCCTATTTTGACGTTTTCGACCGGAAGTAAGGGTCACGTGACTTCACGCACACGAGATAAAATTAAGATCTAGGGTTACTTGACACATTTTCAAAAATAGTAAGGCAAGGGAAAGTACGGTTGAATTGATATCAATTTTTGAAGATTAAAACCTATCCATTTTTGATTGCTTGTAATATGACACCTGATGACGTCACGATGACGTCATTCTTTATGGTGATACTCTGTCATAGGATCTATGACTCTTCAAAGTTTAGTCAAAATCAGAGATTGTTTAATTGCCAAAAAAGCGAACGAAAAAAATGTAAATTTATTCTTGGAAAACGTGTACAAAGTGAATGGGACAAAATAAATATTCAAAAATCTATAAAAAATCACGTGATGACATCATCATGACGTCATTGCTTTTAGGATCATCCTTGCAATAGGGTCCTTCATTGGTATAAGTTTGATGATGATACGAACTTGCAAAAGCACTTAAGTCGTGCCCAGAAAAAACGTGTACAAATTGAATAGGCTCATTGGAGAAGAAGAAGAGGAAAAAATTATTAGAACAAAAAGAATAACTTTTTCGCACTCGAAAGTGCGAAAAAGTCAATGATCTTTTTCTCATTGGGCCTGGGAGATCAAGAGGAAAGCGGTTGTTCAACGAAAGCACAGGAGATTGGCAAGATGGACCAATGCTGTTTGAGCGGTTGCAGGACTGACATCTTAAGGGACATTGCAGCAAAATTTAGCTCCAGATTAATTTAAGCTGCCCTTCACTTGCCTATTAAGTGGGAGCTAATGGCATATGCCTCAGAGAGAGTTAAAGACACCTGCCTAACTGAGAGCTAACAGCACTTGTTTTGGTGAGAGTTAACACATAACTTGCCTTAGTGAGAGTTAATGGAACTTGCTTTGGTCGGAGTTAACACTTCACAGAACTTGCCTATTAAGTGAGAGTTAACAGCACTTGCCTAAGTGAGAGTTTAGAGCGCTTGCTTTGGTGAAAGTTAACACTTAACAGAACTTGCCTCAGTGAGAGTTAACAGCACTTGCCTAAGTGAGAGTTAACGAGATTTAAAAACAAGGCACCGTAGCTCATCTGAAACACTCACCTGCCCATTCTCTTTGGCCTTGTCCTTCAGTGACGTACTGGCTGTCTTGTTGCCCAAACGCCCCTCCATGAAGCGTGTCCCCGTGGTGGGCTTGCGATAGTTGGTGCCCTGTACTGGCTTCTGTGATTCCTCCAGCACCTTCTTCATGATAGCCGCTGTCGTCTTGCTTGCTGTCTGCTGCTTGGTACAAACAAAATGAAATCCTTAAATATGTCAATCTGATATTTATCACTGCATACCGGATGATTAATTCCCTGTTTATCACATATTTCCCTTTCAGATGGCCAGTATCAAAGATTTTTAGCCAAAGTGTTGTCGGGGTTTATTTTAGACACGCTGCTTCCTCTGCAATTTTCATACAAAGGTATATATCAAAGGAAAGATTTGAGCACACTGTCTTCCAGCTCAAACCAAAACTGGAAACCCAATTTCCCATTCTGACCAAAACGTCAGAGACAGCATGCTGATTGCTGAGTGGAATATCCAGTTAACACCTAGTTTGTAAGTCAGCACTACACAACTATTATTGCATAATACCAGGAAACTTTTAGCATCAACGCTTCTTCACTCAAGCTTGCAAATAGGCACCATAACACTTAGCAAATTTAGGGAAGGAAATAAGTGGAAAGCTTGGCGGCATTTGTCCAGGAAGTTTTGGGCATCAAGTTTTCAGCAAATTTAATGAAGGTTATGAGTTCCTGCCGATGCCACTAGTACCCAGAGGAGCTTGTGTTCTACCAACCTGGAGTCCAGGTGTTCTGTTACGAGGGATGTTTTCATCATCGGTCTCATACTTCTCCTGGCCTGGCACCCACTGCACAGTGAACGTCTTACTGATCGTGGTGCTCTCCCGGGTTCTGTTTCAGCGAGAGAAAAGTAATCATTATTGCCCCTCACAAGACAGTATTTACCGTACTCAAACTGTAGTAAAATACTGACACGTTTGGACCTACTTTGTGATGGCTATGGCGCGGACTGTTTTCTTGCCTTCCTGAAGCAGGAATGGCTTCCGGTACTGCAACGTCTTACGGACTTCGCCGATCTGCTGAAATGGGTTGGGCTTTGACCCGTCGATGGTGAAGTAGATCTGGGCATCAGGAAAGTCTGCGCAAGACCGAAACAGAGAGGGGTCAATGAACAGTTATCAACAGGTTGCTCAAGCATGAAAAGTCTTCCTTGATCAAACAGGATTTCCAACCAAATTTGTATGTGATGTTTACTGCTTTTGACTTGTATTCGGCCATTGTTTGCTGAGCATAACATTCACAAGGGGTTTTGGCTGGCATACTGATTTTATTTACCAAGGTTTTTGGTGCTGCTTAAGCAGCTTAATCATGAAATTGTCCCCTGTTGTACAGCTCTTGCCTGTTGCTATTCAAGTGCAAAAAGGCTAAAGTACCCACAGAAAGTAAATACAGACAAAGTACCTTGCTCAAGGATGTAAGTACAGCAATCAACATGGGCTGGGCTTAAAGGCCTCACTCTTTGCAATTTTACAAAAATCAACAAGTTGATTAATTGGATGCTGCTGCACCAGACCCTCCCACCCCTCATGCTCCACATTGTACCCACTACCCACCTGTCTTCAGCTCAATGTAGGTGCTGGTGTCAATTTCTGATTGGGATTTGCCGGCAACCGGGACTCGTAATGGAATGATAGAGGGGGCAGTCACTGCACCGGCTGCCATCCTCAATGAATTGCTGTAACGTTCTTGCGATCACAGAAAATCTGAATTTAAACATGGAAATGTGTCAAACATCACTAGTTACTGTACATGTCTTATTTCTTATTTCAAGTGCATTTAAAATGATAACCTTGATTCACGTCTCCTTTTGATATTAATTTTGATGACTACAACAAATTTCGCTTTTAATATGCTAAAATCTGGCATTCCAGGAGTCAAGTCCACTCTGGTTAAATGTAGGTGGTACCCAGCATCTACAGTAAACCATGGAGGTACAAGTAGGAGTAAACTAACTCACCTTAATATGACTTTTCATCTGTTGGGTCTGGGTACCAGCTAATAAGAGCGGACCACGGAGGAAGGAAAACTGTTTTCCTACGTCCATGAGTGGACTAATCCGTAATCGTCAGGAATTTCCAAAAAACTTTGCAAGGCCCTACCGTAACTTTAGCGAAATATTTTTGCTAAGCCAGTATATAATTTGCCCGCACCGGCAATCTTCCTACAAAAGCTATTTTGCCGTTTCCATAGGCTAATTTTCAGTACTAGAACGTACCTCAGGCAAAATAATCTTTTAGACTATAGAGAAAAAAGGCCGGCATGGCCAACGAGAAGAATGTGTGACGGTGCCGCCAAATATACACTTCCTTTTGCTTACTGTAACAAATTCCATGAAAATGGTTCTGGGTGTTGTAGTTAACCACAATGCCATAACTATTAATATTCGAGGAAAGAATTCCACTGACGGTCATCACTTGTGCACAAACCTATGGGACCAACAGAGGGCGTGTTGATAAAAATGGCTACCGCTGCATTCAAAGTTTATAATTGTAGGTAAAAAAACCCTGAAAATCTCACTTTGTAGATAAGCTACAACAGTTTTCACTCCTGAGATTGAAGTTCATCATGACTTGCATCAAATATTAAATAGGCCTAAGTTAACTCTTGGAGGAAATAACCCTGTTTCCGTCATGGCCGTCAGTGGAATTCTTTCCCTGGGTGTTGTAGTAAACCATGTAAACCGCAATGCCATAACTATTAATATTCGATTATACATTTCATCTTATTTTGGTCAGTTCACTGATTACGAGTTTCAGGCCATGGCGAACTTTCAACTTCAAGTTTCACAGTTTCACTTTCAGTCACTCGCAGTCGCAAATAATTATTAAAATAATTAAAATTGAACTCAGTCAAAGTAGGGAGTACGACGGAATCTCGTAAAAACGCATTTATATCTGCTACCGTGTAAAAACGTAATGAAAGAAACTTGCTTTAAAAACAACATTATTTAATATTTTACCTTAAATTTGCTATCCTCTTGCAGGTTAGAAGTTGATTTATCTCAATATGTCATTTATTTTCACTTATTTGTAATTTTAAACAGGAAAAAATCCATCTGAATGCACAAGTAATCGGCGAGATTCGCGGAAGCGATTTCACTGGGTGACGCCATTTTGTTGAAAAAACCATTTTGGTCGCTTTTTTGACTTATGTTCGCGAAGGGGTAAACGAACTCTGCGTTCAATAAATGCCATTTTCTTATAGAGGGGATCCTGGGCTTTCGATTGATACCAAATTTACAGGTAATTTTCACTTTTAAGGTGTCTTAAAATCCAGTCTAATGAATGTTTCTTTTTGCTCGGAAAATCGGTCCATAATTTTTTTTAAAACTCACGCAAACGATACTTTAAAATGATTAGAAGGTATAAGGAAGGGGTATTTTCTAAAAGCTGGAAGTGTTGTGATTCCAACGGTGCATGTTGATTTTGATTTGGCCTGTGCGCTAACGTGCGATTTACGCATTTCTAACTCGATGATTTCGCTCGAACTGTGAAGTTTGCGACTCAAATCAACATTCTTGTCTAGAATGGATGTAGTAAAAGGAGCCATGCGCGCTGCTCTGCATACTTTTGTACACGTGTAATGCGCGGGCCTACTTTTGCTGCATGTGATCTGCGCTCGTCTACACAAATCTGGTTACGCGTCTCCCTCTCGACTCCGATCAATTCAAAACCATGTCTTCTCTATAGCACCATGCTCAAATACATCGATTTGGCATTCATTGCGAGTAAATCTCGTTGGTCTTCGAAGTTTCGCGAAAGTTTGACGAAATTTTTTCCAAAATACTGCGTTTTGAATGAGGTTGCTTCATTCAAGCTACATTTTCGAAGATTTCTCATACATCAACCTAAAATAAGCAGTAATTTTTGGAAATAATGAGACACAAATGCTTAAATAAAGTTGAGTTTGCGATTGGAGTAGAAATCTGATGTTCAAGATCTAAAAACTGGCAGAATGAAAAACTCAACCTTCTCCCTTTTCAGTGGGAATATCTCTGTCAATTTTGAAGGTACTGAGTTGATTTAAGCACCATTGCATTTCTGACATTACAAGCTATCCATTGATACCAAACTTGTTGGGTTCCTTCAAAAATTTAAAATTTCATCGTACTCCCTAGTCAAAGTCAAAACATTAACAAACATGAAGATAAGACAGGAATGTCTAGGAAACAGCAACGGCGAGTTGAACAGTCATTTGAACTGTCTCATGAAACTTTAAACATATATATAGCACTATCTACAGCCACCTACCTCCGTAATGTAAGAAAAGAACCAAAAACATCAAAACATTTCGAAGCAAAAAGACGGTTTACCTTCTCCTTGCTTGGCATTTGTTGTTAGTGCGGTCAGAGGTCAAAAATAATCTCAGACCAACTCATTACTGCAAGAGGGGTGTAAAATTTACCATACTTTCATTAAACAAAGTTCAAAGCATGGAAATATGAAATAAGAATAGTATGTATGCAAATATGATGATAATATGTAATGAAAAAATATATTCTGTAGATTCTTAACTGTTTATAATTGGATAATTAGTCAATACTAAATACCAAAGAAATTTACAAATTGTCTCCCCCCGGTAGACAAAAATTATATGAAAACAATCACTTGAGGGCGCAAGTCACATAGATAAGAAATTTCGGCTTGACGCTATTTCGCCGCGAGAGTACCTAATGTGGGAGGAGATTGCCATTTTTTCAGTCATAATATGAACATTTCCTTTTCTATGAGAAAATCACGTCCCATTGTCCATCCCATCCCAACCCAACCCTAACCCATGCCATATCGCATCGCATGCCATATCGCATGTTATGTAACACCTTTGTAGATCCTTGTCACTTGATTGGAGGATTGTATGTCACGTGATATTTGATAAATAGACCAATTCATGGCTTACGTCACAACCGTTGAAATTATTTTGTTCAATCCACCGTGCATTTTTGGTGCCATCCGATTTGTACCATTGCACGCCAGGGACTCTAATACGTGATTGGTCAAGCCGCGCGGCGTTCCATTTATTTGTCACTGCGTGCGCGCGTACGCGTTGGTGTGCAACGCGCGTTACAAGAGCAATATAGTTTGCCAAGATTTTAAGCTTTTTTTGTCTCGCTAACTCTTAAAATGTTATCCTCCAATCAAAATCAAATGACAAAGATCTACTTAGATGTTATATAAAACAAATAATGAATGTTTCACATTCGTAGAATGGAAAAAATAATTTCATTCGGTGACAGATGGACTGTTCCATTCCACTCGGCTTCGCCTCGTGAAATGGAACAGTCCATCTGTCACCGAATGAAATTATTTTTTCCATTCTACGAATGTGAAACATTCATTATTTGTTTTATATAACATCTAAGTAGATCTTTGTCATTTGATTTTGATTGGAGGATAACATTTTAAGAGTTAGCGAGACAAAAAAAGCTTAAAATCTTGGCAAACTATATTGCTCTTGTAACGCGCGTTGCGCACCAACGCGTACGCGCGCACGCAGTGACAAATAAATGGAACGCCGCAATTGACCAATCACGTATTAGAGTTCCTGGCGTGCAATGGTACAAATCGGATGGCACCAAAAATGCACGGTGGATTGAACAAAATAATTTCAACGGTTGTGACGTAAGCCATGAATTGGTCTATTTATCAAATATCACGTGACATACAATCCTCCAATCAAATGACAAGGATCTACTAAGGTGTTATATAACATCCCATATCCCATGTCCCATGCCATCCCATGCTATCCCATGTCCCATATCCCGTCCTGTTCCATCCCATTCCGTCCCGTCCCGTCCCATCCCATCTCATCCCATATCCCATGTCCCATGTCCTGCCATCCCATGTCCCATATCCCGTCCTGTTCCATCCCATTCCGTCCCGTCCCGTCCCATCCCATTCCATCTCATCCCATATCCCATGTCCCATGTCATGCCATCCCATGCCATGTCCCATACTGGCCCGTCCTGTTCCATCCCATTCCGTCCCGTGCCGTCCAATTCCATCCTCAGGGGCTTGAGCCACCCCCCCCCCCCCCACAAGAGAGTCCCTGAAAATTAACAAAAATGGGGGGGAAATGGGGGAGAGGGAAAGGGCCGGCATTTAGATTCGTTTTAAGGCGCCGATAGAAAGTTCTTATACGTTTGGCAGACAGACGTGCCGAATAACCGGTGACATGTCATAGGTTCATATGAGGCGAACATGAGCTGCATGTAAACTATGATCACGGAAACCCACAAAGGTTAAACTATTTCTGTTCATGTAACAAAAATTGTCTGCCAAAGTGATGGACTTAAACCTTCTTTCTCGTAATACTGACCCCCACCCCTAAATACCAGTGAACCTCTGGGCTATGACGTCGACGTGTGATGATAATAGTTTAAAACCACAGAATACTTATTCGATGAAAACTGTACAGTATAAATAAATACAGATCTACGAAATTAATTTTAATTCAAGCATCTGAAAAAAAATTTATTTCTCAATTTTACAATGCAATACACGTACATCGTTTGAGGAAAACTTGGGGAAAAAGCCTGAAATTGTCTCAGTGCTGTAGAACAATTATGCAACTTATTCGTACCGGATGGGTCAATTTTTAATTGCACTAAATTGCATTGTCAAGAAATAAATATGTCTCACACTACAACGTGCACTGTGTTCATCAGTCTAATCATTAGCTTCGCTCTGTTGAGCGGCCAAAATCATTTCAATGTACACATGGCAAAAGCAAGAAAATTATCCATAATATGGTTACCTAAAATGTACAATACACACTGCACTGGCATAAGAACAGCTTAAAACGACGTCACATTCATTAGCCAATCAGAGTAGGGAAAGTTAAAAAATGTATATCCAAACACTATGAATGGTCAATCACGTTTATTCCAATTTCCAAGCTCTTCCAATGCCAGCAGGGTTGTAATGTTTCTGGATTAATCAGGTAGGTTAAACTTTCTGTTATGTTTCCTCCTTAGGCCATAAAAAAAAATGGTTGTATTGGCGTAACAGAGGTTTGGAAAATAGGGTAGGGCGGGCGGATTTTTTTTTTTTATTTAATTTTTTCTGGGGTATTAAATGCTTTTTCCCCTGTATATCACAGTGTCAAATAAAGACAAGAAATGACATAACAACTTTTTCCAGTCTGGTTTCCATCTTTTGCTCCTTTTAAGCTTTTAATCTGCATACAAATTTGCGATTTTTTTTTTTTTTTCCCCGATTTTTATTTTTTTTTTTTTGGTTTAAAATGTTTACGGTCGGGGCATATTTTTGGGTCGGGCGGGTTACGCCAATGCAACAATTTTTTTTTATGGCCTTAGGCTAATGTCCCTAAATAAACATGAGAAAGTTTAATGTCTCACACTGTACAACGTGCACTGTGTTCATCACGGTATAATAATTAGCTTCGTTCTCGATGATAGAGGTCGTATAATAAGCCTTGACATAGGGCCATGAAGCGCAGTATAAAATTGGTTTTTAATAATATAATTGCTGTATGTCATCTGCGCCATATATACCATGAAATATGGTAGATTACTGCATGATGTCATTGATGTGAGCTGCAGGCTTGTAAGGAGTGTGCAAAGCGCAGACATGACAGATGCTAAGTTGCATTGGGATCTCCAAAATTATTCAAAGACTGAAAAAACTGGCCTGGTTTTCATCACACATACATAGGATACCGAGTCGATACGGACACGGTTCTTCACAGAAATAAATGAACCAGGAAAGGCTCGGGGTGCGTCATTGACACATTTAAGTTGCGGCTGAGATCTCTATCTGCGCACAACATATCGGGCACGCCGTCCGTTTGATATGTCCAGCTACATCATGGGGGACAGCCGAGACAGGGAGACAGATGAGACCGCCACATTGTAATCGCCAAGAATGACGTCATAGCTATGCGGGGTCAGACCTCGGCTGATCTAGCATAACGAACGCATCCATAAGATCTTTGATCACTAGTCTGGTTCCCTGTTCCCTCCGCCGTTTTCACGTCTACGTACGTCAGGCACTCTGGCAACCAGTCTAATGTATCACGTGACATGGGCAGGTGTCATTATTTAGGGATCTCTTATTACTGCGACACAAATAAAAACATCTGATATTAATCTCGAAATAAGCTGTCAAACACGACAATTTATTTCCTTACAAGTTATCGTACCCTTGCTTCAATCAACTCACAATCATTACAACTGCAAAATATGGAGCACAGCTCTATCGGTAAGTGATCATTCCGTGTTTTTTATGCCTGGTCAGGTCCTCGCATGAGCAGAACATGGATGGAGGAAAGAAATAGATCAATGACTGAAGAGCATAATTGAGTGGCACATATGACAGAACGTAGAAAAAATAGAACTTAGGACTTAGAAAATGTAACAAGAAGCTCTAGAACTTAGAAGGCTCCTCCATGAGCCTTCTACGGGTGATTGTGTTGATAAGATCACAATAGCCTGGCTAAGGAAATATCAGGGATTGTGAATGTGATACTTAGATGGGATCTCCAAAACACAATAAATGGGGTAAAATCATTAACTTTTTAGTTTAATTAAGTTATAGGCCTAGGCCTACCCGACAAAATGAAAATGGCATGATGATGATGATGTGATTGACAGGCTAGGCTGTTTAGTGTTGTGTTCTTATTCCTCCATGACCTATGACCTACTTCTAGATTTCAAAACTGTGAAGGCTCTATCCTCCGGGAGCCGGGAGCTTCTTTCTAGCAATCCATTATCACTTTTTGGGGTGCCGTAACACTAGGGTTATATGCGCATGCGTAACAGACTACAAGCTGCTGCAGTTCTTTTGGTAAGTGGGGTATCTCCAAACGCTCCATTTTGAAAAGTAGAAGTAAGATTTCTCCCAATATCTGTATAATTTGGCAATTAATACAATTCAATGAAAACTGCTGTGAATATGGGATCATTGCTTTCAATGTTCTGTTCAATTCTCGATATCAATGCAGACAAAGCTATGGATGAAGTGCGCAGAAAAGCCGCTGAGATGAGAGCAGAGGTAACAGCCCAAGAGAACCGTCTCATTCAAGACATCGAAAACTTGCACATGGATCGGCGCCAACAATTGGACGAATGCGAGAAATCACTGAGTACGTTAGCAGAGAGAATACAGTTTTCCCTTGAGACGGCCAAACAAGTGACAAGTGATGCATCAGATAGTGACTTCCTCTCACTCTACTCAACAATCAACAAAGAGTTGACGGAATTAGCCAATGTTGATATTCCTCAAGTAGACACAAGGCTGCATTATGTCAAGTTTAAGCCCAGCAAGTTGGAGGGGGATGTTAAGGTGGGGGAGGTGTTGAGGGAAGGAAAATGGGAGCTGAGTCACGAGATGTTTCAAGGCCAGGGTCCATTCTGTGCAAGAGGTGTTGCTACTCGCGGCTCTGATGAGATTGCAGCTGGAGACACACGTAACCACCAAGTGGCGTTCTTTGGCACAGAAGGACAATATCAGACATCAATTTCTCTTCAGTCGCGTAAGTTACAACCAGTCACATCTCTGTGCTTAGTGAAAACAATATGTCTGTGTTCCACGTGTAGACCGATCCATTAACCTCCACCCCATTTGTTTCTAACCAATCACAGCCATGGTTTATGTCTGACATGCATTTAATCTAAAGTCTGATGTGCGTGCGCAAGTGCGTATGAAGTGCGCGACTGGCCAGTGTGCTAGCTGGATCGGTTTCAAGTAAATGTATCTTTGTGTCCCCCCCCCCCCCCCAAAAACGATACCCATTAAAAAAAAAATTATGAAAAGAAATTGTACTTTTTTCAGCTATTTGATTTTTAGTCTTTTGCATTCAATATCTCCTTGGGCATGTTCTGACCTTACTTCAATGCAATCCATTCATGTATCACGGAACAATTTCTGATTGTCTTGAAAAGTCCATTTTGCTGCCATTGCAAATGAGTGACAATGGTGGTTATCTTAGATATGGTCTGTGTGTTGTGAATGTTGTGAACTACATTGAAGGGAGATTTGCAGATTACAACTGTAAGAATATAGATAAACCACCATTATCATGATTGTTCAGCGAAATTCCTAAGCAAAATGTGAAATATCGTAAATACAATTAAAATGGTAGACAGACCCACACTTGAAGACATTTTCAAAGTTTGACGAACAAAGTTACGTCATTATTTCGCCTGATTTTCAAGGACTGGTACATGTATAAATTTGTGACAGTTACATTGACATGGACTCATTCTCTCATCCTTCACAGGGCCATGGGATATTGCAAGTATGCAGGATCAATTGGCCGTGGTCGAGAAATGCTCCGAAACTGTGAAGGTTTTCAACGCTGACCACACTCTGGCTCTGGAGTTCCCAACACTGCCACCGAGTGAGGTCGGTAAAACGGACGTTGATCTGTGGTCAGTGGCAGTGAAGACGGATGGTACCTTAATAGTGGGTGATGTGAAGAGGAAGGTGCTGACAGAGCACAGACCGGATGGGACACTGCTTCGCACCATACCGGTAGACATGAAGCCATCCTATCTGGCTGTACAGAGTAATGGTAGAGTTATCATCAGTGGCGAAACCACATCAGTATTTGTCATTGATGGCAGTGGCACTACAATCACCACCATCAAACCAACCATCCATGGTAAAGAAGTTCATGAATGTGCTGGTATCTGCTCGGATAGTTCAGGTATCTACGTTGCGATGCACGAAGATGCTGGCAACATCGGTCATATTCACCACTATGATGCTCAAGGAGACTTCCTGAAATGCATTGTACAAGGTCTGTTCCGCCCACGCGGAATCACATTCACTGAAGATGGGAATCTGGTTGTGGCAGACAGGTGGTCAGTGAAGATGTACCATTATGTGTAAGGACATTGGAATGAAAAACAAAGTTTCAAATACTTACTTATGACATGTATGGGTCCTAGGGTCGATTTCACTACTTAGTCCTACAATTGATCATAACTCAAGTTACGAAGGATGACCCGTCATATCCTACAAACTCCCAAGATTAATAGTAAATTATGATGAGTTTGGTGAAATCGAACCCTGTCATGTCACAAGAAGAAATAACAGTGTCGTAATAAATTACTAAATTGATTTACATAACGTTGGACTAAATGGTTGTATGAATATATTTGGAGCAAATTATTAAATATGATATGAAATAATGTTGACAGAGTTGTGTCATCTCAAAATAACAATACTGAAATAAATGAAATGAAATAGATATTGTCGCAGACACTGTATGTATATTTAGTGACAAATCCAAAAGAATTACGTTTTGTTATAAATGTGTCTGCCAAGCATTTGTTTTCTTTGGGGATTAATACATAAGTGCATCTCTACTCTCCATGTTAATTGCAGAATGTTTTTCCAGCCAATTTTTTTAAGACAGTAATATGTGCCGAGTATACAAGACAAAATCAGTGAAAATGTCTTTCTGCTTTTTATGAAGTAAAGCGATAACAGTGTTAGTTACAGAATCAAAATATAATGTCACTAAGACAATGGGAAATTGAATTGAGGGCCGCAGCTTAATCTCAATTTATACTAATTTTAGCAAGATGGCGGAATTTAAGTGAACAAGTGTAAATAATACAAGCAAATGGGAGAAGCTGAAATATAACTATGTATATAAACACCAGATATGTACAATAGTGTAAGCCCTATTTTTGCCTAAATTTATAAATCCTCACATTTAAAGGGATATTGTATTGCATTTTCCCTGGTTACCTTTAAGTTAATAATTCGCCCACTTGTCCACCCTAAGAGACAATGGAGGCCAACAACTCACTATATTACCGTAATTAACATTGTCCCAGCCCACATTTGAAATCCTCCAAACATCCCTTCTGTTATAGGTATTCATTTGTGTATAGTTACATATTAAACAAGTCTGCTGTGCTTGTGCCTCGTCAGTAACACCAGGGGCCAATTTCATAAAACTGTTAAGCACAAAAAATTGCTTAGCACAAAAATGTCTCGTCCAATAAAACAAACCACCATTGAAAATTCCGTTTGATATTCACGGTCAGTGAACAACAGCCAAAGAACAATCACAAGTGATACATAACACGTGGAAATTTGGTTGTTAATCCGGTTTTTATTAAGACATAAATGTCAATGCTTAGCAAATGTTTGTGCTTAACAGTTTTATTAAATTGGCCCCAGACCTAGATCCACAGTATAGTAATAATCAAGTATCAGTAGCGGTTCCATAAATGGCTTTACCATGTTTACAGATATACTGATACATCATGCATACTTTTAGTACTGGTAGTTTAAATTTCATTTTAAAGGTCTTCTGTAATGATTATTACATACATGTACATGTATACAGAACTTCATTGTAAAAAATCACCGGTTTGCAAAACCAGTATCTTGTTCACTTGCATTACATGTTTATTATTCAAAGTACTTGTATCTTAATGCGTGTGTAATTGTATCAGCCTTTGTATATTGCATGAGTTGTTTTGATTTGTATAAGTGATCTATTGACCTTTTACTTTGCCTACTTTATAGCATATACAGAAATCACATTGAATTTAGCAGTTTGTTGTAAAGAGCCTGTAATCTAATTTTGATGAATAAAACTTAATTCATAGCTTCTGGATAATGCATCTATCTGTTTAGTGTTTATTAAATTTCCAAGTTCACATGTTTATGAGTTTATCATTATCAAGGAGCTTCCAAAGGTAAGAGCACTGTTTAATATAGAGCCATATACATGTAATATGTTATCATTGGTCTTTGCCCATACTGTACATGTAGAACATCCATTGAGAAACCTGACAAAGCACTCTGAATAAGGGGTCAATTTCACCAAACTTAAGATCGATTTTAACTTTAGCTTGCCAGTATTGCCATAGCGATTTGTTGTGACATCACACTTTGCTTAGTAATTAAGATTGATTCACAATAGTGCTTTCAGGATGCATGTACATGTATAGGCATAGGCCTATTGCTCCAGGGGTCGATTTCACAAAACACTAAGATAAATCGTTAATGTGAATCAGTCTTAATTGCTATAAAGCAGTGCGATGCCACAATAAAAATTACTATGGCAATACTGGCAAGACAAAGTGATATTAGTCTTACTTCATCTTAGAGTTTTGTGAAATCGGCCCCAGGATCATCAATGGGGGCAGAGAAGCAAATAATTGGGCACACGAAAAAACGAAGGAAAGAATGAAGAGGGGGATGGAGACGGATAAAGAGAAGGGGAGAGGGCAACAAAAATAGGTTCGATACTGACGTTTGCCCCCCCCCCCCCCTCCCGACTGACTATGCAGCTGGTTACGTGACTTGAACACTCCTCATACATCCCTGCAGACCCTCCTAACTTGGGGCTGGAAGTCAATGTGATTACTCAATGATACAGTCGGCCATGGCTGAGAGGCAAGGGAGGGGTACGTATCCCGGGCGCCAATTTTTAGGGTCTCAAAAAAAACGGAAGGTGAAAGGTATACTACACGATTGGTAAAGGTCACAGAACAACACTCACACTTTGTATAATTCAATAATGTGCATGAAATAATAAACCTGTAAAAATTTGAGCTCATCGACTGAGTCAGTGAGAAAACAGTGAAAACCTGACTTTATTTTTCTTATATAACATAAAGCATGGTTTTGATCTTACCCCGAGATCAAAACGGTTTCCGGTCTTTGTTTTACAAATGTATGAATAAATACTCCATTTCAGGTAGAACTTATTAACGGCATGTTTCTGCCAGCATCATCTTTAATAATGAACATTTCTGTTTGGCAGTTTCGTCAATAGGGAAAACGGCGCCCGGGCAAGCGCTAACATTACACCTCTAATTCCAACTTCTGATGCCATAGACAAAGAAAATCAGACAATTTGAAATTGAATATTATTTTTCTTTCTTTGTTCAAACTTCGGATTAGATTCCAATAACTTCAACACTAATTGAACAGTACAGCTCCCTTTTGTGCATTTGCGTTTTTTGTGCCCCCTAAAAAGTGGCGCCCAGGGCTAGTGCCCCTGTTGCCCCATGCACCTAGTTACTCCACTGATGTTTTGGTATTACCAATCCTGAAACTGTACCTGTAAAAAATACCTATAGGCCTACTGTTGAAGTCATTGGAAATCTAATCAACGGAGCAAACGCGGAAAGATTTCAATTTCAAATCGTCTGATTGTGTTTTCATTGGCCTTTGAATTCGGGAATTATACATAAGGAGCGCAATTTTAGCGCCATGCCCCGGGCGTATACAGTTCATGTTTCGCCGCGATGTTATGGGTGTGGCTCACCGTGCCCCGCCCTTGCTAGATCCAAGTTTCCATTGAGGTTAAGAAGGTGTTCGAATGTCTCTCTTTTTTCTTTGTTTTCCATGGAGGTTAGGCCTCCGTGTCTGTCTGCGCTATATCTATTTCGAAATAATCGGTAATTAAAAATAGCACTTAGCTGATTGAATTGGAACTGGCGTTGGATTCATCCCCGTTCTCCATTTGGTACTGTAGTAATGTGTCTTGTTCCGTTCAGCAATGAGCAAGGACTTGCCGGGATGCGCAGTTTGCTCGCAATATTCGACTAAGCGTTTCGGATCCTGTCTGGTCTATCTTGTTCTCTAAATTCGATGCAAATGCTGCCAAGATAATGTTCAATATCAGCTTTCGTATCTGGTGGATTTGAGGGGACTCCTTGGACTTCACGAGACTTGTGTTCAACGTGAAATTATAGCGCTGATGATGCCGCACCGGTGCGATACTGATGCATGAGCGCCATTGCAGTGCGCTGTATTACTGCCCTTTATTCCCTGACCACTTGTTACGTAACATACAACGAACAATGCCATACAGAACCACGCCCCGCAAAAGAAAATAGAATATCACACCTGTATGGTCGTTCAAACCAACATTATTTTAATGGTGTGGCGATAAAGAATAAAAGTGGGTATTATATTAATTAACATCAGCAGCGATAGTAATAAAACAAGACCTTTGAATGCATGTCCTTCCGACGAACACCAGCTTGATTTTACCTAGCACTTTTGGAGCTAAATTAGGGAAACATTCTCATAGACTTGTGCACTATAATAAAATAAACTCTTCCCTTTTTCCTTGTAAAGAACCCAAGCTGAGCCAAACTGTATAGACTGAGGTGTTAGACTACGAGGATAAAATTATTATTAAAATTATTTCTAGTCTTCGAGAAAGGATTGTTCAGTTTAGGGAGATATCGAAATGTCTCCCCATTGACCGATGTCTCCCAAATGTTCACTGGTCTTTCAGACGCATACCTTGTTTCCTTAATATGCAATTTAGGAAAAATATGATAAGAAGTAGAAGTAGAAATTGTGTTGTATTTAGCAGATTCAGTTGGCTGCGTATACTACTTTTGAAAACAATATTTACAAAGAATGTTTCTGTTTGAACAAAATAATATATACATACGTCCTGACCTAAATATTTGAAAGGAAATGAAAGGAGTGAGAAATTTTAAAATCAAAACTAAAAAAAAAATAGGCCTATCTAAGAACTAAACAAAAATACAGGACCACGTGGCATAGAATGTTCTCGGATTAAAATAATATTGGACGTTGGACGGAGGGTCAGAAAGCTGGGTATGTTGTTTTGGGAAGAGATTTTCACGTATCGATAATAACAGGTCATCAAACTCAATTTGGCTTTTCTATCTTAATACCGAGATTACTTTTATGGATAGTTTTGTTGCAAATTCTGTTTCGGAACAATAGGCCTATAAGAAACAAACCATGCAGTTCTACTTGCAGTTAGATTATACATGGCATTTAAATCAATTCAATCAAATGAGATGCTTAATGCGCTCTTTCTGTACACTCGATTACAAGAAGAAACAATTAAAT
Organism: Astropecten irregularis; assembly: GCA_963971285.1. NCBI lineage: Eukaryota > Metazoa > Echinodermata > Asteroidea > Paxillosida > Astropectinidae > Astropecten > Astropecten irregularis. The sequence continues at coordinate 26,615,704 of OZ020245.1, read as the reverse complement.
ACATATTACATGTATAAACAAATACAATCAATAACAATGCAGATAACTCGAAACCGGAGGAGAACAAGAATGTCTTGAGGCTTTTCTTAAACAACTTCAACACTGACAATTTGACGAATCTATAATGGTAATTCATTTCACAAGGCAGGCCCTGCATGAGAGAATTGGACCTATGTATCCCCATAGCTTGTTACATTTTGGTGCAGTAAGTAAATCCAATATTTGAGGACCTCGGACCAGTGATCTTGAAGATACTGCTCATTCCATTGCTACAACATCATCGTTTGTAAGCTCTTCGTTTAAGTCTGGTGCCGAGTTGCAAAGTCCCTGACTCGTTCGATCTTTATCGAAGGCCAACTTTGCCTGCCTCAATATCACTTATCGATTCCACTAGTTGCATCTGGTTCCCACCACTGCTATCAGCTTCGCACGAGTCCACATTCTCTCCATCAGGCGAATTTGTCCTGTCCATATTTTCCCCTTCTGGCGTCTGAATATTTTCGGAGTCATTGTCGTCGTTTTCATGTTGCCGATACATATTCAATACCTTGAGGACCACTGATATGATACTCAGACATAGTAGATCGTACAAGATGAAGAGTACTTCCCACTGAAATGGATGATGCTTTATGGTGTCCATGTCACCGAGGCCAACCGTACTTAGGATCATGAAGCTGTAGTACTGGGCGGAATAAAAATCCATATGTTCTCTTATTGAGACAATGGTGGCAGGAACTGTGACCAGAAACGTGTACAGGCAGAGTATGTTGATGAGAATCCACAAAACAAGGCGTACTGGCTCGTATGAGATACAGGAGATGCAACGTCCAATCTTACCCCAACCTTTACAGCATGTGTCTCCAACCACGGACAACATCAGATAACACGTCGGTACACCGAAGAGGGCGTAGAACATACAGAAGAGACGACCTTCAAAAGTTCTCGGGACCATGATGCCCTGTCCTGCAAAGAGAAAGTACACAATGATTAGATTAGCAGACCTCTCATTATCACTGAACACGGCCACAACCTCCACTTGCTAAAACATGCACGACCAATTGCTTCCAAGCAATCTGCCTCGGTCTTGCGCCAGGGAGGACTCGTCCGCGGAGCCTTTTTGTCCTAGATCTGGTCAAAACTGGCTCAGGCCGTTCAATGCCGTCCCAAAGTTTGGCCCAATGCTGTCCAAACAATTCACATAAAGGTTTTCTGTTCAAATTATTATGACGACATCCTAAAATGAAGATGTCGACAACCTGAGATAATAAGGTTGCCCATTGGAACGGAAACGAGCGGTTCAGCTACATGATAGGCTGTGATCCAAACATCAACAGGAATATCTTAGGATGTCGTCATGTTGAATTTAGGATGTCGTCATCCCGGGGTAAATTATCTCAGCATCTTGATTTTAGGATGTCGTCATCCCGTGATATATCATAAATGATATAAACCATAAATGATCTTAGGATACCGTCATCTTGATTTTAGGATGTCGTCATCCAGTGATAAATTACATGTATCCCTGGCCAGGATGTCGTCATGTTGAATTTAGGATGTCGTCATCCCGAATTTAGGATGTCGTCATCCCATGATACATTTTCTCTGGATCTAAAAAGTCAGATGACAACTCCACAGCTCCGTAATCATACACAGTCACATCGAGTGCTTACCTATGGTTGTGACGACTTCAAACGCGAAACCAAAAGCGTTAGGAAACGTCCAGACAGGTTTGATACCAGTACGGGGATGGGCGCCTGCCCAGAATGCTCCCGCCTGATCCGCAGCCGCTGCTACCTCTGTCAGGAGAATATGGACGCGCAAGTCTGTCATGCCACAGTGACTGGTGTTGGCCACGAAGGCGGCCATCGCTTGGAGCAGCTTTTGCCTGGCGTCTTGGGCCTGGCCACGCTCCAGATTGACGAACATCAGCGCACCAAGCCCGACGTAGAGGAGGACAGCGACCAGGAGAATCAGTGATTTGATCCACGGTCTCATGGCTGTACACGGCGGAAATCCTGCATGTGTCTCGGAGTCCAACCCTGCCGATCCTGTCTCATCAGGACTTGGTAAAGGATCGTGGTCGACTGGCAATCGCAGGAGTCCAACCAGACATCTCTCTAGTTTTTTCCCATCTGTATCACAGAAATCGGCTGAGTGTTGTGCCTGGCCTGGGTGTGTGGATGACTAAATCATCCTGTATAATTAAAACGAGTCTTGGTCAAGTTGTCGCGTCTGTTGTTGTTGTGAAATGACAGGGTAGGCCTACACATACCCGGCCTGTTCAAGTTGCCCGACGTTTCACTAGCTTAACTCCGATTCGTGGAAACGTTGTCTGTCAACCTTCTAGCGGACTGAGCGACTCGGGTGTTTTTTTTTCTGCCCGAGATAATAATTGGAAGGCACAGGAAATGTTTGTGAAATAAATACAGAATGTCCTTCACAATCCTATATAAAGTTATGCTGGTAGCCCGAATGCCCATGCTAGTATTAATAGCAGATTATTATATAATACTTCTACGTATAAACAACTCGTGAAACGCCAAGAATTTGCATACTATATTAGCATCATAGCATGCAAGTACCGTTATATACTTACTAATACTATTAATGCATGTATTCAAATGGCAACTTATAAAAATTGACTGATTTGTCAATGTACATAAAATGAATACGACGAGGAAATCTGTTCGTTTTTAAGAATGAAATATGAAAAACGGACAATTACATGTCAATCGAGAAAAAGGAAACAAATAATGATTAGACAGTCCTTTTATTCATACTTTTAGGCTCTCTTAGAGAATGGTTTTCAGCAATATGTATACATTTACCAGTAACTAAAAGTAAATATCTTGACTTCTTCCATTTCTGATTACTGGTGCTTACATACCGATTCTTTAAAATGATTCTGAGAGCTTGTGAATTTGAACAACTCACATTAGGGCTTTGGCTATTTTGCCGGCCTTAAATCAGGCATAATTATTCAACAAATTGTTAAATTGAATATCTTGCTTCTAGCACTTATTATCAAAACGGAAATGTACATTGCCTGTATATATTTAAATATTAAAGAGACCATCAATCTTAAATATAGTCATACCAACATAAAACTAAAAGTTGTTTCAAATTCCGTCAAATGCTTGGAAAAGTATAAGATTGTACACATCTTGTGTACATAGGTGTATACAATATACATTTGCAAAGGATCAATCGGCAGAACACTTTGAATAGGCTCACTTATATAAATTTTAGTTGATAAACAATGAAACTTCACATGTTCCTTGCTTTAAGGTACAATCATACTTTGGAAGCATTCCAAAACAGATGTCTTCACATATTTACCTACAACTTACAGGGTGGTAAGTAGAAACATACCATTAACATTTTTCTGCCCAAAATGCTGTATTTATCCAGAGAAGAGCAAGAGCAAGACTGAAAACAGTTTTTTACCTCAAGGAGATTCAAACTCCCATGACATGATTTGAATATATCGTGAGCATTTCTCACCCTTTTCTCAAAAAGGGCACCGTATGGGACTGGAAATTTCACAGATGACTTTAACTGCATTTTTCTTGTGTGTTTTTTTTGTCCCATGAATCTGCATTTCTTTTTTTAAAAAGACTCAAGCGAGATATTCTCCTAAAGAAATACGTGAGTTCTCAAAGAAACCAAGATATTACATCAAAGTTCCAGTTGGTGTGCTCCGAGCAGAAATGGCAACCAATGCATACTGGTCCAAAACATATTCCTCGAGAGACGTGTTCACACAGTCCACCGAAAAACGGCGAAAATCATACAATATTTCCATATGATGTTCCCAAATCGCATTTATGAAAATAAACGTTTTGATATGGCGCATATCACAATCAATGATGTTATATGCATATATTACTATCATCCCTGGTCATTGGACTACATTAACATTCCTGAAACAATCTCAACTATACAATGGGAGTATACAGCCCTGGCTATTGTAAAGTGCACAAAGGCTAATCAAGCACACAAAGCCATCTCTACCCTCACAGGTACCCATTTACACCTGGGTGAAGAGAAGCAATATGTGACAAAGCGTCTGGCCCAAGGATGCAAGAACCACTAGCCCATGGCTGGATTCGAACCCAGAATGAGTAGATTGATCACAACATCTTGAGTACGACATGCCAGACCACTAGGCCATAGCACCCCACACAATTGCATAAAGACTCAAATTAAATTTTCGGGATCTGTGATGTGTATCAGTTGTCTAACATCCTGATTAAATATTCACTTTAAATAACCAAAGAATCCGGCACTGTCTTGAATACAATCGTTCCATTCCAGCTGTTGTTGCTCGTGACTGCATATTAGGTTCTTCAACTTATCCCTTAGGGACATCTGGTCAGCAGCACTTGTAGCAATGATGTCATCATGTCATTCTCGCATCCATCATCGCCTGTAGAACAAGGTAACACTTATTGAGTTGTTGATTTGGGCTATGGATTGGTCGTTTTACAGTTTTCATTTTCACATTCTCTTTTTCCCTATTTTCCCGTGACTCAGATGTTTGATTGAGTTCAAATTTTCACAGGTTTATTATTTCATGTACATGATAAAGTGTGAGTGCCGTTCTGTGACCTTTACCAATCATGTAATATATCTTTAAAAGGTCAGAAGTTGAAATTGCCAGTTCTTACTCAAACTACTGATTTGGTTGTCGTGATGGCCGTCTTCTATCAGCACTTGCATAACTGACCATGCAGCGCTGGTCAAAGCCTCAGTCACATGGACGTATTCCGACCTCAGTAACTCCAGCAGACACTGCACAACCTCAGTCAGGTCGGTCAGTTTGTGAACGGTCAGTGCATGTATTATGTACATGACCGTATCCCAGCATTCCTGTAAAACAGAAAGGGATATTCGGAACATCATTCAGTGGGTGTCTTGCAATAAGCCATTGAGATAAAATCTGAATGGTATCTGGAACACAGACTTCTTTTCATTCACATAAACACACCAGTTTGAATTTCCTATACTTTCATGAGTTAAAATTGAGCAATATCTGGTGCACTGAATTCTTTCACTGTGGCTGCGTTCGAGCGAGCTACTCGTGTTAACACGAGTATACTCCTAAGCGCTCGAACGGCCGGAGTGCGACACTCGGGTCAGCGAGAGTATACTCTCCAGCGTTGGGGAGTATACTCCTGCACCGGAGAGTATTGCGTGCGCATCACACTCGTGTTACGGGGAGTAACCGCTCGAACGCAGCCTATACGTAAACATCAAAACCTGAATTCTCCAGTCTAAAGACACTGTTGCTATATCACATGATTCAGGGCAAGCTTTTGCTTAAAGGTTGTATCATACTTTGGTAAGAGACCAAAACAGAAATCTTCACAGATTTACGTATAACTTACAGGGTATGAAGATGGTGCTGGTAGAAACATGCTGTTACAATTTTTCCGCCTGAAATGGTGTATTTATCCAGAAATTAGTAAAAAAACGACCGGAAATCTTTTTGATCTTCTAAAAGATCAAAATAAAAGAGAAAACACTTAAGAAATACTGTGGCCGTTTTTCGCTGTTTTCTCAAAAAGTGGGCAACGTATGGGAGTGAAATTTTCACAGATTACTTTTAGTGTATCTTCCTTGATATTTTTGCCCACGAATCTGTATTTCTTTGACAAAAACCAAAGTATGATACTACCTTTAATTAGATACATCTTGCACCAATGCATTGTGCATAATGGATAAGAATGGCACAAAGGAACCAGTCCATTCCAGAGAAGGGTATCACTATGCAAAAGCTTGCCCCGAATCACTCACCAAAGAGACTTTCCTACCTTAGGATGGCCTGTGTGGTCAATCATCAAAGCATTCCTTGGGCACAGAAATAGCCGAACAGGAACCTGGCACTTGAAACAGTCTCTCCACAGACAGACAAATGCGTCCACCAAGTACAAGCTCCCACTTGAGATCCTGATGCAGGATCTGCGATCAGTCTGCAATGAGAGGCGGACCTCCTCCACAAGACACTGGTCTTCGGAGGCTTCTCTGTTAACAGACTTCTCAGACCTCTCTGTAGTCCATACCTCCCGAATCCTATCTGCCTGGATGGAGGGAAGTTCAGGCGCTACGCCGTTACCCACTGGCTGCTGACCTGGCAGACTCTTCAAAGATTCTCCTGCCTTGGTGATTCCCTCCTGGACTGTTGTAAGATCGTCGCTGTGGGGAGGAGAGGCCCTTCTCAGCTCTGCAGCAAGTGTGGAAGATTCCTTACTTCTAGAGCTTTTAAGGTTGACTGCTTCCCCGGGTGTAGGGCATCTACTATCGGCTGTAGTTTTAGAACAGCCATCACCTAACACAGTTCTTTGACTGTGTTTGCTCGGTTGAGTGCCATCTCCTGTGGACATCAGTTGACCTTCCCCTTCCTCTAACAAAGACAGGCCGAGTGTCTCACATGGAATGACCGAGTACAGGTAAGATGGTTTGAAGACAGCTAATGCAGAGACAAGTTCATGTGATAGCTCTTGAATCATCAGGCAGGCTACAGGAGTCAGGTCCTAAAAAAGAGATAGAAAACATCAAGTACGTCTGCTATTATCAATATTTTTACTACAACGATTATTGAAGGCCAAGCCCATACACCGTGGAAAGAAAGAGTGGAGAAACCAGTTCCTCTTGCTGAAACACAACAGGTAAAGATTTCCCAGTATAAATAAGACTGTACTGGGCACCTTATTTACGGCAACATAACAATGAATGCATTCAGCCCTGTGATTTGGAGAAGCCAGTTCCACATGCTGTAACACAGACTGGTGCTGTTTTCACAGTATTTATAGTACTGACGAAGATATTCAAGCAACAAATAATGCCTCCAACCCTGTTGGTGTGAAGTAAACAGTCCCTTACACAGAAACAAGACTGACAGTCTCTTCAAAGGACAAACAAGACTTAACAAGGTATATACCTACTCCAAAGTAAGGAAACCCCAGCCCCTTTTTATGAAACAAGATAGATAGTGTCTTTGCAGCACAATGTAGAACTAGCAAGGGTACCTAATTCTGAATAAGGAGAGACTACTCATCCCTCCATTCCTAACTATTATATTAAACTGGCATCTCAAAGAAATGAAAAACCAATTCTGTACCAAGTCCGACAAACTAAATCTGTTTGCTCAAATACAGTAAAACCTCGATAACTCAACCTCAGATTATCTCAAAACCTGGCTCAACTCACTGTGATGCTTGATTCCCAACGAAAGAATAGGGTTTTGTGTGCATAAATCATCTCGCATGTTAAAGGGATGGTACAGAACTGGTTTTTGCGACAAAACCGTTGCTGACAGTGAAAGTACATTATGTAATCCATCATATACCTTAACTGACAAACCTGTAGAAGTTTGAGGTCAATCAGCCATCTGGGTCACGAGAAAATAGTGAAAACCCGTTATACACATTTCAACGAATGAATAAAACGCTTCGAAGCGATTTATTCCAATCGGAAAATAGTTTAATTTATTTCTCAACGAATATGGCATTTCAGACAAAAATATTTCATGGGATGTTTTCTCCTATATCATCACCATTAAACTGTGTAAGTTTTATGTGAATCTGTGATCTTGAAGTGTATTTTGTCTTACCAATTCTGTACCATCCCTTTAAATTACCTGAGGTCAAAATCCGGTTTAAGTCAAAGGTTTTCCTCTGAACAATGAAATAATTGTGCTTAAAAGACGTGAAAAGTTATCTTCAATCTTTGTGGTGTCTCTTCCAATGTTTCTAATTTGGTTTTCACCATCTCATTGTGAATGAATGAGTCACCAACTGCACCCCGAGATTGACTACATGCACTGTACTACACGCATGCTATGGAGGCCGTGGGGTACACTATAATGCTTTGACATCAACCCTTGCACAGTGCACGTAGCCTAGGTTAGAGTTATCAAGGTTTTCTGTATTCTTCTTCCTTTAAAAGGGTCAAAGGTGTTAGAAATCAGATCAAAATAATTCAAGACGGTGTCTTGACACTTTTGGGTCTGTTTTATGAAAAAGGCATACATTTGTCTCTCTAATAGATGTAGGCATAAGTATGACAGCTAACTTAGCACCCTACCTGTCTGGAGTGCAGTACCTTCCGTGTTACTATCAAGAGGTGGACCAATTCCTGCAGAGTAACCTTACCAACTGTGCTCCAGCTTAGAAGATACCTCAATATGTCCTACGGAATAAATGCATCCATAAATAAAATTAACACTGACTTACATATAATCTAACATTAGATTTGGTTATTCCTGCTTACGGTAAGCAAAAATGTGCATGAAATAATAAACCTGTGAAATTTGAGCTCCATCGGACACATGAGTCACAAGAAAACAGTGAAAAAAAACCCCAACTCAATTTTTCTCATAAAACATAAAGAATGGTTTTGATCTTACCCCGAGATCAAAACTGTTTTCGGTCTTTGTTTGACCAATTTCTGGATAAATACACCATTTCAGGCAGAAATATTTTAATGGAATGTTTCTACCACCACCATCTATATACCCTGAAAGTAATACGTAAATCTGTGAACATTTCCGTTTGGGTATGTTACCAATCCTGTACTGTACCTTTAAGCAGCTCTATGAAATAGGTCCCTGGTTTCTGGCCTCAAGTCTTGATCAAAAGTTCCACAACAGATAGATTTATTTTTTTTTTACACAGAAGCACCCCTGGCACAAATCTTGAGAAGCAAATTTCAATTGTCAGGCCTGGTATATGGACTGGAACAGTACCTTATACTGCTGCAGCACGGCAGACGGGGAGGCTAGACTCCTGTCGTGGATGACTGGGAGAGAGAATGTCGGTTTCTCCACTGACTCCTTCCTGGTGGTCCTAATGGCCTTGTCTATACTGGTGTTCAGATCTTGTTGAATGGCAGCTGAGATATGGGAGGAGTTAATCATTTTACTCACCGATCAGTATTACTGTCCCTGTTATCACTGTTCGTTATTATTGTTTAAGTGTGCTGCTCAGACTAGGAGCCTTTAAGAAACCAGGCTTCAGGCTGCAAGGCTTGGAGCTTATTTCACAACTGCTATTTAAGGCCAAAAAAACTTAACAAAGGGACATGACAAAGCCGAAGAAAATTTCCAGCTTTGCCACGCATCTCAAACCTTTTATTTCATTTAGGACACAAAATGGTGGTAGCAAAATGAATCCCCAGCCTAGACTCCAGCATCATTTCATAAAGGCCCTTTCGACTGGGTTAAAAGTCTAAGATATTGGTGGGGGGGGGGGAATTGGAGTTAAGGATCTACTTGAACAATGTGACTAAAGATCAGTACCTTCACAAATAACGACATTCACATATACTTGAAGTGTTAACTGACTGAAGTAATACGTGGCACCACAAGATAGGTGCAAAATGGTGTTAACACCAAAAATGAGATACTACTGAACTGAAATACCGGTAAGCTGAAAACGATACGCCAAACTATTCAATAGAATTAGGTAGCAGAAGTCAATAAGATTTTGAAAAGCTAGACTAGCTATGTATGACTGGCAACGTTCATTCTTTCACATGAGCAATAATACAGAAACAAAGATGGCAAGTTTAAGCCATATGTCACAGTTTCCTACAACTGAGTACTGGTTATTTCAGTCCAGGTTTCAGTTTCATGTCTTTTCCCTTGAGGAGACAACCCCTACCTTGAATCTGAGTGCTGATCCATCGCCTGGCACGTTCCGTGGCCAACCTGCTTGTGATGTGAGCTGCAGCTTCCAAGACTTGGTCAGACGTCTCCTGGGGCAGCAGGAGTGATAGAGCATCTCTGCTTCTTCTCAATATAAACCTGGAGAGTGGATAGGAGTCAAGAGAATAGCAATGAAGGACAGTAGCAGGGATAAAGGTAATAAGTCCCTTGCTCCTCAAAAAAAAGGTAGGTTTATGGTGACACCATGTAATCTCTTCTGCGAGAGTGAGTGGTTCTGAGAAGAACCATTGGTATTATCTCGTTTTGCACTGAGTAACCATTCATCCAGTAGGATTCCACGTAATCCAGCCGTTCCACTCCAGTGCATCCTTGTAACTTATCTGCATCATCATCAAAGTGAGGCAACCAGTCACTCTCCTGAGGACGAACAGAGCACACTGTTCGGAACGTCAAGATGATACCAACAGTTCTTCTCAGAACCACACACTCTCACAGAAGAGATTACATGGTGTCCCCGCAAACCTACCTTCTTTTAGTACTTCCACCATGCATAGCTTTAAAGGTAACCTGAAATAGGGATGAAAGTGCTTTAAGATTATAGCTTAATGCATAATTAATGACTATATAGATTCTAATTTTTATGTAATTGCTTCATTTTAGTCCCAAAGTTAAAAAATCAGTACATGTATGCCCCGCCCCCCAAAAAACCACCCTCGGAACTGATCCACGCAACAATGCTTGCGACGCCATCGGCAGAATAAGTAGGCTCGCACCGCAGTAGCTCTTGCTGGCTCGTGCACATTGTATGTAGTATTTTGCTCTTCGATTTGAACAAAAACGCGGGTTCGGTAGTGTTGCGACTTGTACACTATGTGGCATTCTGCCGGTGACGTAGCAAGGTTTTTCGTCGCGAAAAGTCGGGTGCTAAATTATGGGTGTAAAATACCTCTTTTTTCACGTACAATATTTTTTTAGCGCAAACAATGATATACATATTGAGTTTTATGACAATACAGATTTATTTAACTTCATATGAGTTTTTATTTCAGGTACCCTTTAAGTCTTATTTGTTCCCTTGCTCCTCGGTTCAGAGTACTTTTTTCCCATTATATGGAGTACCACCAGACAAGCTTCTCAACCAATCACAAGTCTGAATCTGCATTACTCACTCTCTAGCTTGCTCCTCAGCTGCCTCTCTGGTTGCTAGGGAAACCTCTTCCGCCCTGACCTTGACCCTCCTCAGGACTGCCCGCTTCATCTCGCTGGTCCACTCCTCATCGGAGCCGACCTCCTCCGACCGGATCTCTTCCTCCAGCAAGCCCATGGTGGTCTCCCGCGATGCTGGGATGAGCGTGGCATCGATGTGCTTGATGCAGTTGGAAGCCAGCCGGGAGCTGACAAAGTCCACTGTCTTCCTCAAGGACGGGGAGTGGTTGTCGAAGAAGTTCTTCTCCAGGTCTTGCTACGGGGACAAACAGAGATTGCCAAGGACTGTCAAGAACTGATACTGCTGTAAGCAGACAAACCCTCTCTTGGGCACTAGGTCTAGTGGTCAGCTTCGTTTACTCGACACTATTAAATCATCCCAGGGCCAATTTTACTTTAGTCGTAGTTTGCAATCATCGCTATCTTACTTGATATGAAATCACTACGTTGCGATTGTTTCTCTGTTTGGCGATGAACTTGGGTTCTAGCGTTGATTGCAAAACGTTAGTGAAAGACGCCCCATATTACAGGTTTGTCCACCAATCTTCATCCCATCCAATCAACCCCACCCACCCTACCCCACCCCATGCACCATGGCCCTGTCTACCCATTCACTCTCTCACCTGTAGTTGCTGCACAGTCTGGATGGGCTTGGAGGGTGGTTTGGCAGCAATAGGGGTTATCTTCTTCATTGGAGTGGTTTTGGACCCCAAACCCATGGAAGCATCGGATAACAAGACTCGGATGTCACCTACAAGAATGAAATTGGGACTTCGTGATCAGCAAACAATTTTTGTCCAAATTTTTGTTCATATTTTCTGCTTAGAGCAAGTGGCCTTTGCTTGGAGTAATGTACACACATGCTCAGAAACGAACAAAGATAATTGACTATTAGGGGCACCACCAACACAGCATTAGCAATGCTGCAACATGAGAAATGATACATGGAGATCACTCAAAGAGGATGGGGCTTCTTACCAACTGAGCTATCCAGCCCTATGTTGGTGGTGTCCCTAATAGTCAATTATCTTTGTTTGTTTGGCAGTCAGAAGCCAAGAAACCACTCACATACTGCTATATACCAAGGATAATTTAAGATACCGGTATGTGCAGCATTAGCAACATGAGGAATGATATGGGGGATCACTCAAAGAGGATGGGGCTTTTTAATGAATACAATCATCAAATAAACAAGGGAAACTGATTGATCCAATTGGTAAGAGCGGGGGTACGGTATTCTGGAGGTCCCTGGTTCGAATCCTGCTCCAGTCAATTTTCCTTTGTTCACTTTTCAATGACATAATCCAACAAGTTAAAGCTCCAGGTCATGTCCTACCTAGGTACGGACAGCAAAGATACAGCAGTTGCTGATCAACAAGGTGGTGATTGTCCAACGACGCAACGGGCAACGTCTGCATCATTCCTGGCTCATCCAGGTCAAAGTCATCGGCAAAACTCACAAAGTACATGGATGCAGGTACACCAGGGATCTGGAAGATGTGTAGAAAACACATGGATACAACATTATATCTGATAAGGTAGTTTTGGGCATTCTGCCACTTCTTACAAATGCTCAGAGTTAAGAGGGCCTAGCAGGATCTTTATCGAAGGCTGAATAACAAGAAGACAACAGCATGCAAGTCAAGATAAGAATAACGAATAACGTATCTTGACTTGCATGTTGTTGTCTTCTTGTCAGGCCCTCCTAACTCCAAGCATTTTATAAATTTCAGGTCATTATTTTGGCTGATGAGCAGTTTGCAGCAGTTTATTACTTGTATTCAAATGAATGGAATGCTGTTATAACGAACACCACTATACCGAACATTTGGCTATACTGAAAGTCATCCTTGGCTCCTAATCTTTATGTACAATGTATAGGCTTGCTGAACATTGTTCACTATCATTATGGCGAACAATTTTTGTGCATTCTGGCGTGTTCATTATAGCGGCGTTTCACTGTATTACAAAAACAGGAGAGTTTTGGGATTTGTTTACCTCAAAGAGCCATCCCAGAACAAGAAGGACCAAGAGCATGTTGTAACTCGCTGGATCAGAACAAAGCTTCCTAGACACATTCCTATGGAAAGATTGAATGTGGGTTAATGGCCAGTCAATGTCAAACTACATACATGCATGCCACTGACCTGTTAGTGTGATATTGCATACAGATCACTGTCAAACCACTGCCTAGTGGTCTGGTGTGTCATACTCAAGATCTTGTGGTCAAACTACAGATTGTGGGTTCGAGTCAAGCCATGGGCTAGTGGTGCTTGCCTCCATGGGCACGACGCTTTGTCACATATTGCTCCTCTTCACCCAGGTGTAAATGGGTACCTGTGAGGGTAGAGATGGCTTTGTGCTTGACAAGCCTTCATGCTCTTTACAGTAGCGGGGGCTATACACTCCCAATGGAGTTACGCCCATAATATGCACACATAGCTGGGCCTTTGACCTCTATTTGATCGGTGGCTGATAATGAGGTCAGTACAAGCAAGGAAAAAAGAAACCCCAAAAGGGCTGAAGGGGTTAAAGACAAATTAATAGTCACTCAATCAATGGCCATCAACTGCCATCACACCACCGTCCAATCTGCTCAACCATCCACTGACCATCTCCCCATATCCTCACTAACACCATCCACTGATCTCATGACTTACCTGTATACCTGAACTAAAAGCCTGAGAAGCACTTGGAAAGACTCCAGTTGAGCAGCCATGGGGTCCATCATGCTAAGATACTCTACTACCCAGGGGACTGTTATGACCAGACGATGCTGACAGAGAGAGGTACGTAACTTCTCCAAGATGTCAACTGGAGGACTAAGCTGCAAGAAAATAGCCATTTGGAAAAGATTTAAAGTGGAATCGGGTTTTCAGTCCCTACCTGATTCTATGGGTTTTACACAGAATATTACTCTGGGGTTTGCATCCAACCTCTAAAACTGTATCTTCTTCTCAACATCTTTCCATAAAAAGGTTTCATCAGGCTTTCCGTTGAGCTACAGTGCCTAGGGCTCTTTTGAGGAATCCTTGATGTCATTACCAGAAATAAAATAATAACTAGAGATTCTATGTCTGTCTGCAACAGAGCATAGAGCTTTTCCGCTCCATGTTTTTAAATTAATTTATGAATCCATGCAACATTAGATCTAAATATGTATGTGTCACAAAGAAAGATCTTGCTTAACATTGGAAGAATTATGATCCTAGCTCTACCACTTTTAAATGAGGAGCTACTTCCTGTTTGACCGGAAGTAGAGGTCACAGAGGTCAAACAATATGTCACAAAGAAAGACCTTGCCTAACATTGGTATTTGGTGAAAGAATCATGATCCTAGCTCTTACCACTTTTAAATGAGGAGCTACTTCCTGTTTGACCGGAAGTAGAGGTCCCGGAGGTCAAACAATATGTCACAAAGAATGACCTAGCCTAACATTGATATTTGGTGAAAGAATGAACTTAATATCTCAATCCGTTGATTTATTGTTGATTTTAAAAGATTTTTATTATTAAATTCAAATAGCCTGTCACATGACACCTGATGACGTCATCGTGACGTTTTTCATGCGGACACATCTATGCTGTATGTTCTATGCCTGTACAAACTTTGAACTATGTGTATAAAGGTTTAATGGCAAAAAAGTCCCGTAGAATAAAACGTGTGCAAAGTCTATGGGTCGTGGGAAAAAAAGGAAGAAGAAGAAGAAGAAGAAAAAAAAAAATCTTAACAAACAGTAAAGCTTTTCCGCAACTATGCGGAAAAGCTAATAATATTAATAACAACATGTACCTTGTTTCGGAGGGCGATCATGTCGGCTTGAACCATATCAGGGAGGATATCCCCACCTTGGTAAGGCAAGAAGACCAGGAAACCAAGGAACTTAGCCAGTACTCTAACAGCTTGTAGACTGCTATTGAAGCTGCTACGAACCTCCTGCAACATGAATACCAATGGGACGTTCTATCAAAGAATTGCTACATAGGATCCACCACATATCCACTACAAGTAATACCCATCCACCACATATCCCTCACATACAGAAGACACATCCACAACACATCCGCCACACATAGTTTTTGAAGCTTTAAAGGCAACTAAAAATGTGGCTCTTCTAATCTAGCGATCTAGCATAAGAGTGTACGCAACCATTTTTCAAATGTATAAAGATGTTAAAGTAATATTTTTTGTAAACTTCCAAAACCGATGGTTTCAAATTTGATTCAAATTAATCTATCAGACCAGCTGTCAGTTTCACAAAGCCCCACAACCGATCGTAACTTGAGTTATGAATTGAAGGATAACCAAACGTATCCTATGTAGGGCTAGCTCGACATTGCACTAGTAAGCAGGAGGTCGAGGATTCGAATCCCACCTGAGCCAGCACATGATTTTTTCATGTACACTCAACAAGCAACAAGTATGCAGTGCTCATCTACGTCGGTGAAAAAGCAAGCCTAGTTTGCATATTTTTATATAAGTCCTACAATCGATAGTAAGTTAGGATGAGTTTGACGAAATAGACACCAGCCCAGCTGGATTAAACCAAGGCAAGCTTTATAGCCCAATGCAGCCCACCCTAACCTACCTCACAATGTGAAGCAAATTTGACTCAACCCCACTGCACCCATTTAACCCACTGACACCCTCATCTGACTCTCTACAGGATAGGAATTCTATTTTACTCACCTCATCATCAACCCCCTTGGATTCTGGATCACCATCCTGGTCAGATATTCCAAACTGCATGTCGTTAATCTTCAAAAGAGAAAAACAATTTGCAAATCACATAAATAATTTCAAATGTCCAAGCAAATCTTCCAAAAGATGAAACAAAGAAGTAATCTTAAAGAAGGAAATAATAATAAAGGTATAATACATGATTGGTAAAGGTTAATACAGAACAGCACTCACACTTTGTCTGATCAAACATGTACATAAAATGACACACCTGTGAAAAATTGAGTTCAATCCGACATCTGAGTCACGAGAAAGTAGCAAAAAATGACTCAATATTTCATTTAAAGAATAAAGAATGGTTTTGATCTTACCCCGAGATCAAAACTGTTTTCGGTCTTTGTTTGACTAATCTCTGGATAAATACAGCATTTCAGCCGGAAATATTTTAACGGTATGTTTCTACCAGCACCATCTTCATACCCTGAAAGTTATACGTAAATATGTGAACATTTCTGTTTGGGTATGTATGTTACCAATCCTGTACTGTACCTTTAAACAGACGTGAATTTTTTTGACATATTTAAAAATCTATATAAAAGAAAAGAAAGGAAGATGATTTTCATTTGTATTTTTTGTTTAAGGCGAGACCTTTTCTTGTTTAAATACTCCAATAAATTAAGCCTTTCGCAAGTTAAAATTGAACAATATCTAGTACAATGAATTATTTTACTGTACGTAAATATCAAAACCTGAATTCTCCAGACTAAAGACACTGTTGCCATATCACTCTGACTCGGTGTACTGTAAACCTTTGCTTGGTTACCTAACAAACGTCTTGGACCTATGCACTGTTCATAATGGATAAGAATGGCACAAAGGAACCGGTCCATTCCAGAGATGGATATCGTTATGCAAACTCTTGTCCCAAATCATGTGCCAAAGAAACAGAGTCTTTAAGGAAATTCAAACTGGAGTGTTAAATGTGCAATGAAAGAAGTCAGTGTACCAGATACTATTAAGAATTTAACTTGCAAATGCCTTATTGGTCTACTGCTAAAGTTAAAAAAGAAAGATATTCACCTCCAGAATCTTGCTCGAGAAATGATCGATAAGATGCTGGTTGAACAAAAAGCTGCAGGAAAGAACAACAACTTTGCTGTTGATTGTATTCGTACATGAAGCAGTTAATATTGAAATTCATGCATATTATCTAAATATCGGAGATATTTTGCAGGTCTTCGGATACACTTGAGGACATGTTATCAGTCTATATAAATGCATTACTGTGGAACGTCACTATAACGAACATGAACAGAAAATGTTTGTTATAGTGGTCATTCGTTATAGTGAACAATGTTCAGCATGCCTATACATTGCACACAGAAGTTGGGAGTCAAGGATGATGCTCGGTATAGCCAAATGTTTGGTATAGCGGTGTTCGTTATAGTGGCGTTTCATATAAGGCCTGGGCGATTAACTCGATTAATCGCGATTACATTCATGTGTCGATTACTCGATTAGTAAATTCTGAACTACTCGATTAATCGTGCCAGCGCGATAAGTGCCTTCGAGTTGCGATTAATTCCATGAGTTACTACTATTCTCAGCCGATCAATAGCCATGCCGTGTGTGTTGCATGGAGCAGCTGCATAGACTTGATGACGAGTCGTTAGACATTCGTGTTTTGTCCATCCGCCCGTCAAAGGGGTCGAGGGTGTATATGTACCGCGGTCGCGTCCCCGCATGTTGGATATCATGCAGGATGTACACAGTGTAATGTGAACACGCACACCATACCTAGAACATGTGGAGTAATCGTGAAATGTAAAATAATCGCGGTGTGTTTAGTAATCGTGAACTGTATAATAATCGTGTTCACTGTTCAGTAATCGTGAACTGTGTAATAATCGTGTTCACTGTTCAGCCTACATGGGGTGTACATAATTTGTCATCGTGTACTATCGTTGACCTGTACATGCATGTATGGGACCATGTCTGGATGTACGAACGTGAGGCAGTAATTATGCCTTGTCGGCCAACACTTCACAAAATTACCCTACTTTTCTGAAGGAATACCAATAATTATGGATGATATTAGCTTCACGAATTTTGCATTATACCTTTAATATCAGAACAAAAATGGCATTGCTCAATGCCTGGGAAATCGGAACTGATCGCTGTTTAAACTTGTAAGAATCAATGCATTACGCTAGTGCAGTTTACTGCAGTGCCGCTATGATGAAAACAAGGTACGTGCTGCTTGTATAGTCACTTCCGGGTAATCGCGATTAATCGATTAATCGCGATTAGTTCCTCAGCGATTAATCGATTAGTGAAAAGCACTAATCGCCCAGGCCTATTTCATATGCAATGAAACCAAACAAACAAACAAACAGACAGACAAAGATGGGGAAAATGCTACCAAGTAAGGGATTTACAAGCCAGAAATGCTGCCGGAAAATTGTGACATGTGCAAGCATGGAATGGACCCATCCTGCCTGTCAATCAAACTATGCCCATTGACCAATTGGAAATGTTGTCCTTCATCACCTTGGTCAAACTTGAGGCCTTTTCACACGACGCTACAAAAACTCTCAACCATTGAGAAATTCTCTCATGGGTCTGGACCTCGGTCAAAATCTCTCAAGGATTCACCAGGGACGTCAGTCACTCTCAAGCATCGGTGTCCATTCACACAATTACACTTTTGTAAGATTTCGCAACCATGAGAGAATTTCTCAATAGTTGAGATTTTTTGGGGCGTTTTGTGTGAAAAGGCCTTTGGTCACATGCGGTATGTAAAACATGTGACGTTGCTAGGTGGGCGGGGCTTAAGAGCAAGGCCGGAACGGTCCATCATTCAAAGCTTCAATGAATGATACATATGATGACGTACCTATCAGCTGCTACAATGAATTCCTTGAAGAATTCCTGACAGCCATGGAAGGCCGGTGGTGGACTAGGACCACCCGATGTAGTAGGAGTGAAGAACCTCTCTTCTAATCTATGTGAAAGTCAAGTAAAAACAATTCAGACAATATTGTGGTTTTGTACCCAGGGCCAGGACACACGACACTTAGAGCGCACATTACATTATTCACACCATTACCTATACATATCGATTGCATATCATACGCAAGTCGGCAAAGAACGGGTGGCGCAGGAGGGACATCGCACATCACAAATATCTGCGTACATTATGGTGTTCCATACATCACAAATCTGTGCACATTTGTGACAACTTTGTCCACATTTGGCTTGCCAGTGAAAATCAATGTGTCCAAATGTACCATCAATAAGCCATTTGCAAGTTAAATCTGAATAGTACCTGGCACACAGACTTCTTCCATTGCACATAAACACCCCAGTTTGAATTTCCCAGACTCAAGACTCTGTTGCTATATCGCATGACTCGGGGCAAGCTGTTGCAAAGCGATACCCATCTCTGGAATGGACTGGTTCTTTAAACCAAGATGGCAATTGTCCCAGCTAGCTCACCTTTTAAACTTCTCAGGATTTGTCTTCCTCAGGTTGCCTAGGAAACCACGCTCCTTGCCGTCCTCTTTGTGGTCTGATATTAAATGATCACCTTGACACATCTAGGTTGCGATACACGGAAATAGAAAACACAACGTCAAAAGACGCTTTACTAGTAAATCCACTGAAACTGACTGGTTAATTTCAAGTCATTGGTTTGAATCCCGCTCCAGTCAATTGTTCTTTGTTCACTTTTCAATGACTCAAAATTAACCAGTCAGTTTCTCTTGTGGCTATTTGAAGAATATTTGAATTGGAAATTAAATTGGAAAGGCTTAGGCTGTGTATGTATTGAGAAATTGATCATCACTACATCAACAAGTCAAGGGTGTCCTTAGTGACATCCTTAGTGACAGCCGCAGTCGTAGCCATCAGTTCGGACATGGCCACATTCATGAATAAATGGATACCCACCCTGGTTAGTTGGGAACTGAAGAGTCTGGCAAAGTGGGTACAGTTGGCTACCTCAACCACGTGTTGAACCAAGTCCCTGCAAACAGAGGAGACATTCCAAAATGGATTTCATTCAACTCGGATCATTCAAAAACAAGTTTATCTAGAAACTACAGGTTAATGTACTAGGAATGGAGCACGGAAAATACATTATTTTATAAAAATACTAGACCAATGCTAGTGGATTGTGTTCACCAGGGTGCCTATCTATGGTAGGAAGTATAACTTATTTCAGAATAAAAGATTAGAAAAGAAAACTAGAACAGCGAAGCTGTCATGGCTCGCTGCAGCCTTATGTGCAGTTACAAACATGATAGCAAACACCCATCCATCACACACACACACCCATAAAAAAAAAACAATTCAACATTTTGAAACAATAGAAAAAAATTCAACATTTTTCATTTACAATAGTAACAACATAATTTTGGACAACGCACCCATCAAAAAAAAAAAAAAATGGCGGTTCAAGCACATACTAAAAAACTTTAACATTTCACGCGGACGGCCGACGGACCGATGGACCGACGGACGGACGGGACGAACGGTACTACTACATAGGCTTCGCTTTGCTTCGCAGCTCGCCAATCATACAAATTACGTAACAATGGAACACCTCTGATTTTGCACAACAAGACACTAGAGCCCTACTACTAATCTTATACAGAGGAATGCCACTATAACAAACACGCCTGGATGCACAGAGATTGTCTGTTATAGTGGTTGTTCGTTATAGTGAACAATGTTCAGCAGGCCTATACATTGTGCACAAAAATTGGGAGTCAAGGATGATGTTCACTTGTTCAGTATAGCCAAATGTTCGGTATTGCAGAGTTTGTAATAGTGGCATTTAACTGTAGCAATATTTACTATTAGGGCCTACCTGATTCTTTTGGACATGGCAGCACGCATACTCCATCCTGGTTTATTGTGGTAGTCTAACCATTCACGTACCAACTCATAAAACTTGTCTCTGTATAGTGAAAGATCAAATCGGTACCAATTATTATAACAGGTCATTTTACCAGGTTAGGGAAATATTTTGTTTTTTGCATGTTCCCCTAAAATGTAGGTCTGTGCACCATCAATTACAAGTATTATTTTGAATGAATATACAGGGGCCAATTTCATAGAGCTGCTTAAGCACAAAATATGCTTTATAAGCATGAAAAGTCTTCCTTGACCAAACAGGATTACCAACCAAATTTTCATGTGATGTTTACTGCTTTTGACTTGTATTCGGCCATTGTTTGCTGAGCATAACATTCACAAGGAGTTTTGGCTGGCATACTCATTTTATCTAACAAGATTTTTGGTGCTTAAAGGTAATATCATATGTAGTACTTTGGATTTTATCAAAGAAATACAGATTCATGCGCAAAAATATGAAGACAGATACAGTATTAAACAGTCATCTGTGAAAATTTCAGTCCCATACGGTGCCAATTTTTTTAAGAAAACAGTGAAAAACAGCCACAGTATTTCTAAACACTTTTCTCTTTTATTTTTGATCTTTTAAAAGATCAAAAAGATTTTCAGTCGTTGTTTTATCAATTTCTGGATTAATACACCATTTCAGGTGGACACATTTTAACGGTATGTTTCTACCACCACCATCTTCATACCCTGTAAGTTATACGTAAATCCGTGAACATTTCCATTTTGGTTTCTTACCAAAGTATAATACTACCTTTAAACAGTTAAAATTGGCCCCTGGGCCAGTTTTTAAATCACAACCCCACGATACCAAGACAAACAAACACACAAACCTCTGCTTCTTGAAACTGTGGAAGGCTGTTTCACTCGGAAAGTTACTTCTGTTGTCCGTGTCCGCCATGAAAGGCACCGCCTGAACTGGGGACTTGGTAGTGACGATGACCGGCCGTGAGGAGCTTCCGTCTATGGTCAGCTCAAGCTGGGCCTTGAGGGCAGGGTTGAAGTCCGAAAGATGGGGGACATCGGCAAGCAGTTTCAGAGTGGTCTTGTCCAGGAATGTAAGCAACCTGTAAGGTTTGAAGTGCAGACACAAATTAATATCATAATATCATACTTTGGTTTTTGTCAAAGAAATGCAGATTCATGGGCAAAAATATCAAGATACTGTAACAGTCATGTATGATATTCCCAGTCCCATATGGTGCCCATTTTTTTAGAAAACATTTGAGAAAACACCCAGAGTATTTTTGAAATCTTTTCACCACTATTTTTTATCTTTTAAAGATCAAAATTGTTTATGGTAATTGGTTTTACTCTTTTCTGGATAAATACAGTATTTCAGGAAGAAACATTTTAACGGTATGTTTCCACCATCACCATTTTTATACCCTGTAAGCTATAAGTAAATCTGTGTAAATCTAAATTTGTGTTTCGGTATGCTTAGTACCAAAGTAGAGCAACTTATACAGTATTCATTTCATTCAAAGGTAAAGTAGTATTTTAATGTGATTACCAACCAGAAAAGCTCCTGGAGTACAGAGATTGCAAATTGAACGCAGTTGTGTATGGAGCAGAGATAATTAATGTCTTCTGGATCGCTACGTTGATTCACATCATCAGTGGATGACACGCTACCCTTGGCTGTCAATAGGTGGACTAGGAAGTACAGCTCAATGGTCAGGTTGGGCATCAAACATTCTGGCAAGAAAAAAAAAAATATATAGAAATCATATTTAATAGAAGCTGAGAAGATGCAAACCAACAGAACTTCATTCTCAAATTTTTCAGTATCAGGCAGTTTTCATGCAAAAAACTGACCCTACAACTATACAGGGCCAAATTTTGTGGAATCCGTTACGGCCTATTTTTTTGCTTACGGTACTGCTACACGTGAAATCTATTTCATGGAATCCGTAAGCAAGACTTTTGGTTAGCGAAGAATTTCTAGGCTAACCATGATTTTCTGCTGACGTGCTGTCATTTTTATGCATTCTGCAGAAACGCCTTGTTTAGCATTGCGAGAAAGAAAACTCTCTCACGAAAAATGCTAACCATAAGCAAAAAAAGATTGCTATTGTAAGCAGAGGATTTTTGCTTACGGTTACGGATTCCATAAAATTGGGCGCAGGATGAATCTGGACCAGTGGCAAGTTTTCAACAGGGTCCCACAGCTGAAACAAAAGATTCATTGTTTTGTTGCAAAGAACACACAAGAATTTCACAACTCTGGCATCCTGTTGCATGGTTGAACATGGTTAGAATACCATAGGCATGATAGGGCCAGAAATTTCAATCGTAGTGGCATCTTCCTCAGGTAAAACTAATTTCAAATTAGGGTAAAAACAATATTTCCTCTTTATTTCCTCAGAAATTTGTTCTTTACCTTTCGTGCATGCCGAGTAAATTTCTGCAAGTTTGTTGACATAATCCAAGTAAGTCACCTCATTCTTGGAGGCTTTGATCCACTCGGATGGATAGCAAAATGCAGATGAGATGCTACTGCTACGTGTCTTTGTGGGAGTTTGTGGTCTCCGAGGTGAGGAGCCAGATAGTGGAATGCTGGTTGAATCAGAGCCATTTGCTTGCTTGAGCCGTTCAAGTCTCAAGAGCTCCCGTTCCTTTTCAAGCCCGCGGCCTGACTGAGACGGGCTGTCTTGCGTTGCCCTGTCGCTTCCCGTTGCAGAAGGTCCTGTCTGGAATTTGGAATGTGGAATAGAACTCGGTTCCTCTTGGTAAGATTTGGAGAACACAGTTGTAGACTGACATTGCTGTTTGCCTCTTGAGGTGAGAGCTTTCCGATGAGTGGTTAGGGCCGTTGGTGTGATTCGCCTGGATGGGATGTTTGAGGCTGGGGACGGCGTGCCTACTGCAGGGAAGTCCTCGGAATCATTCAGGACAAATTCAGGGGTGGGTTGGTCTTGGTAGACATGCCTAGACTTTGACTTCAAGGAGCCATCACTGTATGACATCTTGTTACCCTTTCCGCCAGATCTACGCTTGCTGTTCACTGGCG
The DNA here is from genome assembly GCA_963971285.1 of Astropecten irregularis. Taxonomy (NCBI): domain Eukaryota; kingdom Metazoa; phylum Echinodermata; class Asteroidea; order Paxillosida; family Astropectinidae; genus Astropecten; species Astropecten irregularis. The sequence goes on along the minus strand of OZ020245.1, from coordinate 26,592,208 downwards.
TCTTGTGGGAAGCATTCTCTTTTTGATAATATTGATCACTACGTCTCCTTCCTTTAGACTGGTTGGGGTTGACTCCATCTGGTCTGATGTACTCCCCAAGAGTAACCGGGTCTTCTTTCTTGTGAAATGAGGGTGAAACTTTTTTCGCTCTTCCTTTGTATTCGTTGTTTGGTGTCTTCAGGTAGAATTGGCCGGGCTGCTCCCAAGAATGTACCTCTGTTGATGACCTTAGTGGACTTTCCTCTTCCGACTTCTGAGATTTTGGAGTGAGGGCTCCCTCTGAGTTATCAGACCTCAAGGAACTTGGGCTGGGACTGAAAAGTTGAGTCCTGTTTGGTCTGCGCTGTGTCCCCCTGTTGCTGACTTCTTGTTGTTGAGTTTCGGACGTTTGCTGTTGCAGACTTGATCGCCGAAACTTTTGGGCACTAGCCGGGGTCTTGGCTGGGGAGGCTCCCAAAAGTCCTCCATGACAAACAAGGTGGGACGTCTGGTCACGGAGATAGTTGATGAAAAATGGAAGGAACTCAGCTCGCAGAGACCTATGTTTATACAGCTCATTCCCTGCATCGTCCTGAATCAATTTGGGAAAAATGCACAAAAGTAGCATAAATACATATGTAGCGGAATAGCCAGTTGAATTGTTGGATGTCATCAAGTGATCTTATTCATATAGCTTTGGGTCTGGTTAGCTGTTGGTAACCAGACCCAACAGATGAAGAGTCATATCTAGGAGGGTTAATAACTGTAGGAGCTGGGTAACAGCTGTACTACAGTGAACTTATCTCCGGGAGTGCACTTTCAGGACAATTTCAACAAAAGCAAATCAGAAGAAAAATCATGAATGTTTGCAAGCTTTGTCTTTGCAATTCCCTTTTCTTTGTTTATAAATAGGCAGAAAGAATTCCACTGATGACCATTACGGAAACACGGTTATTTCCTCCAAGAGATAACTTATTGGATGCAAGTCATGATGAACTTCAATCTCAAGTGTGCACACTGGGGTAGCATATCTGAAAAGTGAGATTTTCAGTGTTTTTTTACCTACAATGATACACTTCGAATGCAGTGGTAGCCATTTTTCTCATAACGCCCTCTGTCGGTCCCATAGATTTGCGTACAAGTGAAGGCCGTCAGTGGAATTCTTTTCAAATACTGAAATAGGCTAACATTTCTTTTCAATGACAATGTAACTAAACCTAAACTAAAAGAACGATATAGCCAGCCTAAGTAAATATAGTTCGGCTTAGCTTTTACATACATATGGTTATTTATTTGTAGACTGACGTCTGACGTCGATTTTACAACGAAATTCGGCTTCAGTATTTCACTGCATTTCACAGCATCATAAGCCTTATCGCAAATACCGCCTGGTTGATTTTGGACAATGGTGGAAAGGCACCATGGGAAGGAAAAAGGAGCATATTTTGTACCTTTTCCCGGCAAGAATTCCACTGACGGCCATGACGGAAAAAAAGTTATATCCTCTAAAAGTTAACTTACTGGATACAAGTTAGGACCAACTTCAATCTCAGGAGTGGAAAGCTGGGTAGCACATCTGGAAAGTGAGTTTTACGGGGTATTTTGGACCCAGACTTCGGAGCAGTAGCGCACAACGGGGGCAGCCATTTTCTATCTGTGAACTTATGTGTGGTGCGCATGACAGAGGGCAAAGGGCACTGGAGCTGTTGAATATTGATGTTCAGGAGGGACCATTGTTTGGCGGGGGCGGGGGCGGGTGGGTGTGTTTAGTGTGAGGTAATAACGGTAGGAAAATTCAGGGAGGGTTTAGGTGTGGGGATTTCAAAAAAGCATTATTATAGGGACATTTTTGGAAGGTCTGAACTGAATTGTGGTACGCAGCTTAGATTTAACCATTGCATATTGGGACTCCCCCGCCAATTTTACTTGACCTTAACTTCAAATGGAACATATTAACCGTCTTCTGACAGCAAGCGCTCGTGTGGCGTGCTCAGATAATGCATTGCATTTGTAATAATATTGTTGTTTCTTCCACAGCCCGGGTTCGAATCCCAGTGAGATCAAGGTAAAAAAAGTTGGAAAATAAGAGTGATGATGTAGATGAAGAAGGGATATAGGAGAGAGGTAGGAGAGAAGAAAGAAGTGTAAAGAGGGCGTTTTTTTTTTTTTTTTTTTTAATTTGCCCCCTTTTTTAAACCTTTCCCCCTAGTCACTGAGCCCCCTCTCACACCTAAAAACCCTCAATATAGATTCCCCCCCTTCTGAACTTTCCAAATATCCAAAAATTAGGTCAATTCGGCCATGGCCGTCAGTGGAATTTTTTCCCTTTTCCCTTCCCACAGTGCCTTTCGACTATTGTCCAAAATCAACCAGGCGGTATTTGCGATAAGGCTTATTCATGTGCACGGAAGTTATCATGGTGCCCAGTATACGGACAATAGAAATGTGTCACGTACCCGTAATTTATTTAACAATTGCTGAATAAAAAACACTGCAATTTTAATGACAGATATCAGTTAAATGACAACACATTCAATTTGACCTTTCTTACCACATAATCATTAGAAGATAACCATGAAACCAAACTTTTAGAAGAAATCTTCCCGGACAAAAATTCTTCCAACACGGCGGCCATTTTTTAAATGACCCAAAACTTTTAATTGGTGAACTATTATTTAACTCTAAATGCATGGCCAGAATTCTTTTTAATAAAACAACAGAAAAATGTTCATCAAAAGAAACAATCTGTTATTAAATTTATATATTATTTATATAGTATCAATTTCCATGGTTTAGACCAAAAAACATGAATTTCCCTGTTGGAGTAGAGTTTTTGATTGTGCAGCACAAACAAACATTTTCGCGCCAAAATTGATCAGCTGTTCGCTGACCTTTAAATGCATGTGTGTACAAACACACAGCAAAGTGCTCGTTCGAGCGTGGGAACAGCTGCTTGTTGTCTGCCAAATAAATGCACAAATGGTCATTTCAGTTGAGGATCGGTCTGTTAACTAGCGAAACATGTTGAAAAGAACGTGCCCATTTGGTGAAACCACCTCAAACCAACTGAAAACTCACGTTGGACAAAAAGAAATAGCGGAAGGAGTGGACAAGGAAAAACACATGAAAGAAGTTTATGGTAGGCCTAGCCTAATGTTTTGATACTGGTGACAGTACTGTACTGCATCATGCGTTAGAAATAGCATGGGGAAGCTTGTGCATCTTGTTTGCAGGTTTTCCGAGTCCGACAGCAGTTTAATTCGTGGAATATGGCAGTATTTCAGAAGGAAATTTTTCACACAAAATTAATATTGGTTCTTGTAGTTTTTGTATGCACTTTTCAAAACAAGAGTAAAAACATCGGCATTTGTTTCGCTCTGCCTCTGGTCAGTGACTTAGTCTCATACCCAGACCCAACAGAACTTACAGGTTAAGTTACTTTACTGTAACGTTAGAAGCTGGGTGCCAGACTAACCAGAGTGGCACTAGTGTGGATTAATGGGGCTTCGGATTAATGTACACAAACGCCAAAACATCAGCACTAATTTGACTAAAAAAAATGTTCTGATAATTTTACCATGTATAATGGTTATACACGTCTGCACTTAAGAAGGCTTGGTTTGAATATTTTCAGGAAAACCCTTTTTATTTTATATGAGTGTTATTTTATACTTCGATCAAATTTCACACGAACTTTATCATTATTTTTACTTCACTACAGATAAAACACTAGCCATGATGTTTGAATCCCAGAGACAGCCAAGTGATCAGAATGGCATAGCTTCATGTGCCACGCCCGCATCAGGTGCCACGCCTACAGATCCCATCACAGCAGGAGGCTGCCATGACATTAACTCTCCTCCATTGCAACTGTTGCCGGGGCAGATGTTACTGGATGAGCATGGCATGATCATCGAGGGCAAGTCTGTTCCTCCAAAGCCAAAAGAAGGTTTGCCTTTGAATTGAAGTTGATTCATTCACAAATCTGCACAAATGTGTCCTTAAATGTACTGTCATACTTTGGTAGCATATTATGTACCGAAACAGAAATCAACACAGATTTAGTTACAGCTTACATGGTATGAAGATGGTGATGGTAGAAACATACTGTTGACATTTTTCTGCTTGAAATGCTGTATTTACCCAGAAAAGCCGAATAAAGCCAATTGACAAAAAACAATTTTGATCTTCGGAAGATAAAAAATAACAGTGAAAAGATTTTAAAATATCGTGGGGCTTTTTCACTGTTTTCTCAAAACGTGGGCACCGTATGGGACTGGGAATTTCACAGATGACTGTTGGCAACACTGTTGCTGTATCTTTCTTGATATTTTGGCCAACGAATCTGCATTTCTTTGACAAAAACCAAAGTATGATATTACCTTTAAGTTACAAAATACTTATCCCATCTTTTAAAGTTGGAGTTTTCAAGCCATTAAGTAAAACCTGAACATTTATGTTTCTTTTTTTCTATAAAGGTCCATCACCACCAAGATGTTGTACCTGCTGCAAATCAGAAAAGCCTGGCCTGGCTTGCTGCTACACGTGTGACACGATTCTCTGTCCTAACTGCGCTAGACAGTGCCTCCAATGCAACAATGGATTCTGCATTATGTGCTCTGTGATCAAGTGAGTAACGCTACGTCAAACCTCAGATCTTATTATTATTATTATTTATAAGCTCGCAAGCCTGATGAAACCTGTTAGGGAAAGATGATGAGAAGAAGATACAGTTTTAGAGGTGGGAGGAAAACCCCAGAGTAATATTTTGGGTAAAACCCACGGAATCAGGCAGGGACTGAAAACCCAATCCACTTGTGAACCGAGCCGGACTTGAACCCGGTCGGTCCACAGAGGTGAAAGGCGAGGAAAGTAACGCTACGCCAACCTGACCCCCCTCTGGCCAGATTCAGGTGTACCAGTTATGGGAATACAACTAAAGACGTACAGTGGAGCGCCGCTTTAACAAACATGGCAGGATGCACTGATACTGTCCATTATAGTGGTTGTTGTGCATTGTACACAGATATTGGGAACCAAGGATGATGTTTGGTATAGCCAAATGTTTGGTATAGCAGTGTTTGTTATAAATACATGTAGCAGCAATTCATTGTACATTACAAGATCCAGACAGTACAGTACTGTCCTGTTGAGGATGAAGTAGAATTATGGTTTTGACCAATAATAACAAATTTTGGTTTATCCACTTTCTATTTTTTGCAGTTATGATGAAAACTGTGACAGAATCTTCTGCCTGGGTTGTTCATCACGGATAAAGTGAGCTTATTGCTGGAACTTTGATTGGACTACTTGGATAAAAATCAAATTTGGAGGATTCCACCACCAAGTTTGATGTTAGACACTGACCTGGGTTATGTGATAGCAGAGAGCTTTACTTGTTCTATACAGCCCAAATGGGCTTGTGATGTGTATGTGTATTTATTTGGTCTATGTTCTTTCAAAGCACTTGATGAGAATATATAATATTGTGTGTCATAACTTGTTAAAGTGAATAAGAATTTAATGAAATTGTTATGGGGTTTTGACAAGAAACAGGAAATATAATATGCCAGCGAGCCCCTTAAAGACGTCCCTCCAAATAGACTACTGATAGAATTTGGTGGATTTGGGATGTGTGGGATTCATGTAAATATAAATATTTTTGTATTTTCGTATGGAATGTAGAGCATAAAAATTTGAACATAACAAGATGACTTCCATTGGCGCTTGGCCCAATTTGAGCTGCTTATTTAGGTAGATGTGAATACACGGGTTTACACTTCTAAAAGTGCGCATGCGTAATAGTGCCTCGTTTCGAAGTCGCGATCAAAACTACCGAAGTGTTAACCCGTGTATTGTCTTCGACAATGGACGGGTTAACACTTCGAAAAGTGCGCATGCGTGGAAGTGCCTCGTTTCGATGTCGCGATCAAAATCTAAGATGGCCGCCATGGTGTAAACCCGTGTATTCTTTTCATGCTACGGAAAAAAATGGCAGAGAACTAGTCGGTCACAAGCATTGCAAAGTGTATGGATGTTTCGTTGGTAACCTATCTTTGGTAAGCAAAATTGTCAGTGAAATTGGCCTCTAATGTGCCACTAAAACCTAGGATATTTAGTACAAAGCAAACCAACATAATGTTAGTATCTGTTTGATTTGCATAGCACAAAGAAAAATGTCTGAAAAAACATCATGTTACATTGTATTCACTGACTTCTCATAAAGTGGAAAGTAAAATACTAATAAAATTCTTGTTCTGAAACATTTGTGTGTATTTGTGTATTGCTTGTTAGGTTAAGTGAGAGTGTAAATTAGCAATGTAATTACAACTGTGCGGGTTTTGATTATCATATTACAAATAATAGCGCCCCTTAGTGTGCACTTTGAGTAATGCATTGATTGGGCAACCATCCATTACTGCACAGATCACAGGTGAATGTATAATCTTACATTAATAAAAAGGAAAATGTATGGCAAAGATGTTTCTCTATAAAGGAAAGATTAGAATGTTATCTACTTGGCACTTTAGACTTACAAAATGTAAGCTTGATCATAATTTACACAAATTATTCCAAGCAAGTAAAAATCACGGAAAAGGTCAATCTGGGTTCGAATCCCGACTCAGTGTTTCTCCCCCTAATTAGAGCGTACCATCTAGCTCTCCCTGTACCATTTTAAAGTGGCGGTGCCACGTGCCACAACAGAATTGGTACAGAGTCAATATTAGCAAAAAAGGTATGACGCCAAATCTGGGGTACAGTCGCAGTTGATATTTGTTTGCATCTACGCTAGTCGTTTGGTACATTTTCTATCGGTATAGGCAGACGCCCTTTTTGGTCTCTACATGGACAAGGAAAACAATCAGTTAACGATCACTCCTGAAACTAGTTTCAGATGGAGTGCTGTTTCGACAATGACCAAGGAGAATGATAGACGCCCATGAGTGCCAGGTACTGGTGACGAACATTTTCATTAACATGAACTCCAATCCAGACAGAATTTGGAACATGAGAATCATAATAGCCGTTTCATTTCATTTTGCTTGCCGACTGGAGTTAGGATCGATAAAAACCTGAATTCTCTCAATGATAAACACCAAATGTCTATTTGAGGACGGAAATAGCACCACCCACAAAACAACAAACGAACTAACATGTTTTCTTTCATTCCTTTAAAGGAATTAACATTTCATTTTTTAATATCTGGTTCTTTCAGCACTTGTCGTTGTCATGCATAGCAATATAATGCAAACAAAACCAAAATCAACACAATATCATCATAAATCAATAATATACAAATTAAATGCTTGAGTTTTTGCCAACAAAAATCCCAATTTGCAAGGAATATTTGTTTAAATAACACATTTTTTACAATTCACAGGAATACTTGATTGTCAAACTGCACTTGAAATGAATAGGAACTACGGAACCCTAAAGTGAGATCTTCTTTAAAAAAAGAAGAAAGAAGAAAACAAAACCAAACCCTGGTTTGGAATGCGTACTTATAAGAATGTACCAGAAATCTCTTGTCACAGCAAAGAAACAAAATCATTTTCTCTCATAGAAGTAGAGTGAAATTTCAACAAAGCCAAATTATCGTAAGGTTTTTAAAGATACACCCCTTTACACAAACTCTCTGAAGAAAAAAGATCAATAATACTGTGGCTGTGATTATCATACAAAAAACTAACAATGATTTTACATTTTATACATGTCAAGAGCCCTTACCTTGTGCACAATGAGTCTTGGGCTGCATCTGACTTTGTTGTCTGGGTCTTTGCCCATTGCAAAACTATAGGAACAAGCTGATGAAAGAAGTGGTCATACCTCCAGAGAAATTTCCTTTCTGACATTGTCATACATGTATATACTACAGACTAGCACCAATACCAATACAACTACATGTAGTATTAGTCCCCAGTCTAGTACCCTTCTTCTTTGATACTGCCTCACATTGTTAACTAGTGCCTAGTCTGGAGACTGAAATAATTCAGGTTTCATATTTGTGCATAGTGGATGCACCAAATTTGAGACAAATAAAATCCCACATAAAAAAAATCATGTAAATTCATAATAAGTCATCCAGACAATTATTTTAAATTTGCATTTGAACAAAAAATGGTCTGTTTTTGACAAGATGAAGTCAAGCATTGCACACGGCACAGACATGTAATAGTCAATCTTCATGCACTTTTCCCCTTGCCTATTTTACTAATACATTTTGGCACTTAAAAAAAACAGACCGAGAAAATAAATAAATCCTGAACAATAAAGTAAGGAAACATTCTCCATGTCAGAGCTAGCAGAAGGTGGTATTTTCCTTAGATTGATAGGCTGCATGGAAGGGTGTCTGGGCATTTGAATCCTACCTGCGTGAACAAGCTTTTTGAAATTTCATTCTCTCAGGTACTAGACAACAGACTGCTTGGAAATATGTCAGTATCAAATACAAGCTTCATTATGAATGACCTATGAGTCACCAAACACAGGGTGTTTACGAAACAGAGGCTCAGGCTCAGGCTCAGGCTGCATTTCGTGAATCCATTCTAAAATAACGGGTATGAAAATAGAGGATTTTGGTTGCGGTTCAGAAGTAGATTCTCTGGTTTGAAAAGGAAAACAGAGCTTCAGCTTCAATGATAAACCGCAACCTATATTTTCAGCATATGGATGTCAGAGTTTGAGCCTGAGCCTAAGTCTCTGTTTCATAAAGCCAATAACATCATTATTATGGAAATGAAAAATAAATTGAGTTATTTTTCAATTGTTCGGTGCCTCCATGTTTGCCCTCCATCAATGCAGTTGGTTTACCATTTACACTTCTAGATAGCAATCCATATCTGCAATATCGATGCCATATAAATATTTGTTTTTTTAATTGCAGAAGACTTGCTGGCTAGTATCTTATTTATGTGTGTTCTACATCATATTTGTGAATTGCAAATGGTAAATTAGAGGTACATGTGCTTTATACATACAAACATAATGAAAATAAATAATTACTTTTCTCTTAATAATAAATCCAACATAAATACATGTACAACTGATCTTATGAAATAATTACAAAATAATTCTGTGGCCCCAGTGATTTTCTAAGCTGGCTTTCCTTTCCTTACAAAAAGTTGCACGCTTGAATTCAAGCCTAGCAGAGTGTGGTAAGGTTCCACTGAATTTTGATTGCGTATCATTATGGAATTAGGTGTCACAGAGAGGGTGGTTCCTCATCGTGTCATAGTGCCAACTCAGTCAAGGTCCTGCAGCCAATTTCACGAAATGTTGCGTAACTTACGCAACGTACAAATGTTGCTTACGTTTTGTAAACGGTCATAACTTGTGCAACCAAGGCAGGAAAATGTTGTGTAAGTTAAGCAACAAAATGTTGCGTACGCATCATTTGAAGTTTTGTGAAATCGGCTGCAGGCCGTTTAGATAGGAATGACGGTGCTCTTCGGTGATATTCTACATATTCTCCGTCAGTGATACAGAGTCTTGTGATGACAAGGTTAGACACATATTACTGTAGATGCTCCAAGAATGTGCATTGTGTACCATGTGAGTGGGTAGTTTATCATTGGCCAGTATTCTGTGTGCACAAAGGGATCATATAGACCCTATTCACGGTGTATCCATCCTACATTGGAAGCAGTGCAATCAAACCGAGGCTTGGATTCAAAGTAGTCTGGTACCCATTTTCTTTTTAGAAACTGGTGTTATCTTTTCCAACTGGTATACAAGGAAGGTGACAAGATGGATGCACCATGACTACAAGACCTATTGATCCTATGTTGCAAGTATCTCTGTATCTGAAACACTGCTTACCGTAGGCATTCACAATGAGCAGCTCTTTAAGGTTTTGTTGCTTCTAATCATCAATTTCTGCTTACAGGGTTTGTGCTAAATATCTCCATTCCACATTAGCAAGAAATCCTCAGTACTGAATATAAGGAATAAATGCGTACCATATCAACTGAAAATTCCTTGCTAATCCATGGAACTGCATTGCAGACATTTGTCTGCTTCCATAATGCGTTGATACTACACTTAGGCAAGGTCCACGTTCACCCAATGCATGTGCGGGCATGTCATGATTTGCACATGTCCAATACAGTTACATGTACATAATATACTAAAACCCATACCAACTATTGCATAGCTCTACAATAATGCATGTATGTGAAGATTCAGTATTAGGAATAGTATGGAAGCTTAGGATGTACATAATTAATATCTGTAGCAAAACAGTGCAATTAATGGCTTCACTTATTAATAATCACTTTCATTGATGCAATACTTAGGATTACAATACACTGCCACCCTATACATTTGCATACATGCACAGTACAGTGGTTATTTTATGAAAGTGCTAAGAACGTAAATAAATGGCTTAACACAAAAAACTTGTTACCAACACAAAGCGAAAAAACCAAAGACAAAATCGGGTGCCAGAATTTCACACAATGCATATTGCTTGTGAATAGTACTGCAATGCTTCCTGTAAAGGCATGGAACTAACATGTTGTACCCATTGTATCAAGTATATTTGGTTGATATATCATTAAGCGGTTTAAAACAGCACTTTGCCTATTCTAAAGTTTGATCCTCCACAACATATCCACAGTTCATTGCACGCAATTAACATCCAATAAATATTCACTGTATGTGAGCCCTATGGAAGACAATCTGCAGTCATATAATCCAGGTTAACACTTGAAGATCTAATATAATTCAAATAAACCCTTGAAAATGCACATTCAGAACAACAACAAAAAATGTTCACCAATAATTCTATTTACAAGAATTAGCATTTTCATTTTAACACTAGCTATGACAAGTGTGTGTGACCATTCTTTCTGAAACTAAATTTGGACTCTAATTTTGTTTCAGTCACTGCAGTTCTTCAACAGAAAAAACAAACTAACAAACAAACAAACAAACAAACAGGCAAGAATACATTGTACAAATTTGTTTGTATGTACGAACTCTTTTACGATATTTGATTTTATGATAAATGCTTATTGATAATGCTGCACCCACAATTCACAATTTGAATAAAAATGAGATTCATCGATTAGACATTTTTCAGTAGCTTCTGTCCAATGAACATGTAATGTTATCGGGCGTTTACAAAACGGAGGCTGAGGCTCCATCTCAGGCTGAGGCTCCATTTCATGAATCCATTCTGAAATAACAGGTATCAAAATAGAAGCTTTTGGATGTGGTTCGGAAGTAGATTCTCTGGTTTGAAAAGGATAACAGAGCTTCAGCTTCAATGTAATACCACAACCTATATTTTCAGCATATGGATGACAGAGCTGGAGCCTGAGCCTCCGTTTCGTAAACGCCCCTAGTTTCTGAGAGCATAATTTTGTTGCCATGAATCGGAACAAAAATGTAACAAATTCACATAAACATGTACATTTTTGCCCCCCCCCCAACAAAAAGCAAGAAAATTCATAATTAGCAATATCAATATTATGCTTTTAATTCGGCTGGCAAATTACTAACTAAATTTATGGCTGAATATATTTATGCAAAAGGCACCTTTTAAACATTCTATTTGTCACACCAGGTGGCATGCATAAAATATAATTATACATAGCTGTCTTCTTTATCACAAATTTCTCTTAACTTAAAAAGCTTCCAACATACAGAAAACAAGGAGCCGGACGCAATGGGGGAGAGATCAGTTGGAAATGTCAACATTTGTTCGACTTCATTCGAAAATTTCAAATTCTGCGTGAAAAATTTGTCCAACAATATCCGTCCAGTTTCAGTGTTCATGGAGCTGTTGAGATTGTATATGATGGATGAGCGGAACGGAAGATTCACGATGGTGAATCGGGATGTTGTTTTGTGAATGCTGAAAATGTTGACATTTCAACTAATGCCAATCTAATAATACTCATAGGTTTATTATCACAATCATTACACCAAATGAACACGGGCCAATTTCCAGTGCTGCTTAGCACAAAAGTTTGCTAAGCATGACATTTCTGTCTGTACGGTATTCAGGAGGTCGCCGGTTCGAATCCCGCTCCAGTCAATTTTTCTTTGTTCACTTTTCAATGACTTAATGAAAACAGGATTAACAACCAAATTTTCATGTGTTGTGTATCACTTGCAATTGTTCTTTGACTGTTGTTCGCTGACCAAGAATATCAAATCAAATTTTCAATGGTGGTTTGTTTTATTGGACAAGCCATTTTTGTGCAAAGCAATTTTTGTGTGCTTAGCAGCTCTATGAAGTTGGCCCCAGCTCTTGATAAGATATAAAAAAAAGCACACTATTGCCATGAAGTTGGTTCTATGGTCCTTCTCCACACCTTGGTTTGGGCTGTCTCAGGCTTTGTGTCCCATCATCTACAAGTTGGAAATTAAAGAGATTGTGGTTTTTCTTTGAAGCCAAAGCCTCACTTTCCTGTCCAGATTTCAAATCTGTATGTACTCTGAAGCCTTAGCCAAAATCATCAATTTAGATACCTGCGGCTTAGGAAATGGATGTACAAGATGCAACCCAGATTTGAGGCCCACAAGGTTTCAAAAAAGGTCTTATGTTTAAGACTTCAGCCTAGCCAAGCAATCGTTGAAAGATCATTAACCTATCATTGGATTATAGTTTTACAATTAAAAATAGCCGACACTCTGGATCTTTCCAGACGTATACCCACACACCAATGCTTGTCATTGGTACCCTTCTGCAATCCCCTACAGTTTTCATAAAAGGGCAAAGCTACTGGTAACCGGTGCAACAAGGCTTTGTGAGTTGTCGGTTGGTATCCTGATGTCCTCAACTATTAAACAGTTCAACAGGAGAGTTGATTACTAGTGTAAGCATTTGACATGAGGACCCAGCTACTGGTTACCAGTGTATAAGGAGAGTTGATTACCATTTGTAACCATATGACCCAGCTACTGGTTACTGGTGTAACAGACAGGCGCCCAGCAGATGGTGGTCTCACGATTGTCAAGATGACAAGACAAGGGCCTGAGTCCGGGGCTAGACCACACTTCTTAAAGCACCACAATAAACCAAGCTTCTTTGCAAAACCTTCCGTGGACGTGACTATCTATTATTAAATAATAATAATTCTATAATGCTGGCTATACATAGTATTCCGATTCGTCACTCCTGGATGATCTAGGGGTTTCACCGGGCACAGAGGTACCGGTACTGCTTGCAAAGCTATTCCCTCGACCGCTCTGGCCCCATTGCTGGGCTTTCTGACTTCGTACTGACGTGCCTGCACTGCTTGACGAGGTACTGGCTCCGTAGTCGCTGATGTACTTGCGGCGGATCTGAGCAGCCGGGGTGAGCTGCTCCGGGACATCTATTGCATCTCGTGGGTCAATCATTGTGTGGATTTCTTGAAGCAAGAGAGAGAATAAGAGAGAGGAGAATACAATTTTAGAATAACTCCCCTGAAGACGTTGAAAATGCCTATGAGCTGCCATGCTACGTGACACCATACGTTCGACTGGATAGAGTAGGTTTTTTTTAGCACTGCAAATTGAGATATTGTAAATCAAGCAATAAAAATGTTACCTGCTTTTGTACAATGCTGTCCATGTTCTATGTATGTATTCATTTTGATGTGGATAGTTATCCCCAGAGTGTTTATTTTTTTTCACAATGTTAGCGTGTTGTTACACAAGGCATCACGTAAACGTTCATGTAGGAAGTAAAGCACTACTATGCACAAAAATGCAACAAATGAAAATGTTAACGTTCTTCTCCTTCTTGAAGGCTGGCTTGAACAGGTTTGTCTTGTGTGATTATCAGGAGTGTACGAAACAGCGGCTCAGGCTCCGGCTCAAGCTCCAGCTCTGCATCCATATACATACCGGAAATATACGTTGTGGTTTTTCATTGAAGCTGAAGCTCTGTTTTCCTTTTCAAACTAGAGAATCTACTTCCGAACCGCAGCCAAAAGCCTATATTTTGATACCTGTTTTTTTTTTTTTCAGAATGGATTCATAAAAAATTGAACAGGAGCCTGAGCCTCCGTTTTGTAAACATCCACAGCCATAAATAGATTGCTGTTTATGCTACCTGCTAGTCTCTTCTCCAGCTGCCTCATGTTCTTCAAGATGCTGGCTATTTCCTTATTGTGCGTCTTCAGTAGAGGCATCTCTGAGTCCTTCAATACTTCCCCTAGATCAGTGTCTGTGGCATCTGGGGACTGTAGTTTCCTACAGTAAAACACATTTCACATATTACATAGACCCTGATAGAAGTAATAAACTGATGCAAACCGCTGATCACCCAAAACAGTGACCGGGGCCAATTTCATAGAGCTGTTTAAGCACCAAAACTGGCTTAAAGGTAGTATCATACTTTGGTTTTTGTCAAAGAAGTGCAGATTCATGGGCAAAAATATCAAGGAAGATACAGTAATAGTCATCTGTGAAAATTTCAATTCCATACGGTGCCCACGTTTTGAGAAAATCGTGAAAAACTTTAATCTTTTAAAAGATCAAAAAGATTTTCGGTCGTTGTTTTACTAATTTCTGGATAAATACACCATTTCAGGCAGAACAATTTTAACGGTGGGTTTCTACCAGCACCATCTTCATACCCTGAAAGTTATACGTAAGTCTGTGAACATTTCTGTTTTGGTCTCTTACCAAAGTATGATACTACCTTTAAGTACCAAAAACCTTGCTAAATTAAAAACCAGTAGGCCATCCAAAACTCCATGTGAATGTTATGCTCAGCAAACAATGGCCAAATACAAGCCAAAAGCAGAAAACATCACATGAAAATTTGGTTGGTAATCCTGTTTGATCAAGGAAGACTTTTCATGCTAGCTCCAAGAAAATGGCCCTAGGAAAGTATTCAATGCTCTGATGTGTCGTGTTACATATATTTTGCATACACACATGAATCAGACGTTCCTATGTAGTGTGGCATGGTGATAGAATGGGTGATACTCAAGACTACTTCAACCACCTACTTCATAGATAAGACAACCTCGGAACCACTTGAGCACTTACTTGAGTTTGTAGGTTATTTTGACGGTGGTATCTCTGAGCTTGATAGAGAGGTGATTTATTGAAGACATCACCAGCATGTCAAAGGACTAGAGGGGAAAACAAAGTAAACAACAAATAAATTAATAGTGTCAGAATTACTATTATATAATATAATTTATATAAGGATAAAATTGATGTTGACATCAGTAACATCCAAATGTCATGCAGTAATGTAGCTAACAGACCTTAATTCTAAAACTGTTATAAATAATAATATAATTTACATTATGCAGCTGCATATTACAAATTAATTATTATTCCTGGTCATCGGGCCATAATTTACATTCCTGAAACCATCTCAACTCCCTGGGGAGTATACAGCTCTGGGTACTGTAAGGTGCACAGACTACAGAGGCTAATCAAACTACAAAGCCACAGGTACCCATTTACATGCGAGTGTAGAGGACCATTTCAGGCAGAAATATTTTCAGGGTATGTTTCTACCAGCACCATCATATCCTGAAAGTTATACGTAAATCTGTGAACATTTCTGTTTGGGTATGTTACCAATCCTGTAGTATATTTTAACTATCTGATAAAGACACAATGTTACCTCTGGTTTGGACCACTGTTTATGCTTGAGTGAGATGGGCGGACTTCCTGGTTGTGCTAAGACCGGTGACTGGGGAAAGACGCCTACACACAACAAACAAATGTCAAATTTAAAGATAATATCATACTTTGGTTTTTGTCAAAGAAATGCAGATTCATGGGCAAAAATATCAAGACAGATACAGTAACAGTTATCTGTGAAATGTTCAGTCCCATATGGTGCCCACTTTTTGAGAAACAGTGAGAAACATCCGTAGTATTTTAAATATCTTTTCATTTTTATTTTTTATCTTGGTCATTGGTTTTACTCTTTTCTGGATAAATACGGCATTTCAGGCAGAAAAAAAATAAATTAATGGTATGTTTCTACCACCACCATCTTTGTACCTATATCTTTGTAAGTTATAGGTATAAGATTTATGTTTTGGTATGCTACCAAAGTACTACCTTTATAAACATAATCCCAAACCCCCTGTTTCCTACTCATTATTTATTTGGAAACACACAGATACCTTCCGAGTTGTTGTAGCCTACTGACGTAGATCGTTGTAGAGGTTGCTTGTGATTGTCCGCCTGTTCTGATGATGAAGCCTCCCTAGGACTGGCACCCACTGTGCAGGTATCCTCACCCAGGATCTCATCCATCATTCTCTGTTTCACAGACGAAAGAATACACAAAAATTAATAAACAGACTCGCAAAAGTGCTTTACAAGATATGACGTCGCAAGTGGGTTGTCATCAGTGTAAGCATGTCTAGCTATTTACAAGGTAACCATCTGTCAACTTCACGCCAATGGGAGACTTTTGACTAACCATTGACTAACTCAAGAGGGCGCGCTTCACCGGGCTCAGGAAAAGTGTGTCGATTTTGTTGTCATTGCTTTTGTGCAGGAATATTCGTCGTTAATACAACCAGCGAAAATATTCGCATGAAAATGACTGGTACATGTATACTGTGCTTAACCACTAATTATTCCTCATCAAACATTTGAATTTCACCTCACTTTGTGTTTTCGGGCATTAAACTCGGGGTGGGCGGCAGTATGAATCTAAAGATTAATTGTAAATGGCCTGAATTTAATGTTCACTGTATTTTCCTGCATCTTCTGGAGAATTTTTGGATAACCAGCGTACTTAAAGCATGTGCACTACACAAGTTTTCAGGAGACTGGTAGTTTGCTGCCCTCTATCGACAGCTCTCTCCTATATAGTCTCCTTGAATCTCCTTTCGACAGTTTACAGAGGCAACTGACATGCTCAGGAATATATCAGAGAGAGGAGACAGGGAACTAACACCAGGATTCCAGGAAAGGATTTTGATCAGGAAAAAGACAAAGTAAGTCCCTTCATGGGCGTGTATAGACAAGGACTGATAGGCAAGAATTTGCAAGCAGTTTAAGTACTGAACAAGGCTACGTGTGCATCATGTACCTAAATAAACTGTGTTTTTCACAATGTAGCAAAATTGGGTACGTAAGAAACATTGACAAAGTTTAGCACGACCAAGGGTATTTCAAGAGAATATTATAATATAAAGTTCTACGTGTGCAATTCATGCATATACGACGACATCTGAATATTAGCAGTCAAACAAAAGAAAAATGTCATCCATTTCCTACATAGGATGCTACCCAATCAACTATAGTTGTCAGTCTACAATATCATATCAACATTACGACAGAGAGTACCGGGGGGATACGTGGCTAAAACGAAGAAAGAAAAAAAAATACTAGAAATGTGAGGATATTTGAAGCCAACAGATCATGCCACTGTTTGAACAAATGTGTTTGTTTAATTCAACCCTAACCCTCCTACACACCACAGATTACCACAGGTTTTTTCTATGGTCAGTGTGGTATCCTGAATACCACACTATACCACAGTGTGGTTTGTGCATGGATTATGATCCAGTCTGTTTAACTGTTGAGACTGTGGTAATGTGTGGTAAGCAGCTCTAGTCTTGTGTGGGAGGTGCAGAGGGTTAGGGTACACAAATAAATAATAAATTTGCATACAGTGATGACAAATTACACAAGCAGCAAACACTGAACCAACTGGGATTAGGGGAAAAAACATACGTACAAATGTACTTCCAAAGTATTCTGGGATACTGTTTGATTTTTCTCGAGTAAAATTTTTTTGGGAAAGTAAATTCTAGTCTTGCATTAGCAAATATGTATAAATGGACGGCTAAATGATAAGACTGAATATGTACAGTTGTACACCATTATGGAATTCTCCTTGAATACTTTGGAAAAATGCTCTGGGTACGGGAAAGCTAACAAAAAATACAATTTCAAAGCATCCACAAGACATTTTGACACCACAGTTGAAAGGGGTGGGGTGGGGAGAAACAACAACAACTTATCCAACTAATATAAAGCATTCGAAACATCAGAGCCTCCTTAATCCCTCCTAAAGGCAGGTAGACACCTGTACCTGCTTGCTTTCTACTGGTGGCTACAATATAGAACATATGGCCTGTTTGTTTAATGCACAGGATCACGGATTCTACTGATCCGGATCCCATTTTAGCGTACCCTGCATAGGACGTGGATCCCTAAAAATAGGATCCTTTGCGTTAAACAAACAGGCCCCAAGACAGCACCCAACAAGAAACAACAATTAGACCGCCAAATGCATAAGGGAGCCACTTTGAAAATGAGTTCAATAGATTGTTCCGGCTTTGCTCTTAAGCCCCGCCCACCTTAGTAACGGCATGTGTTTTACATACCGGTACAGCATGTGACCCAGTTTGACCTAGGTAATGGACGACAATGACTCCAATTGGTCAATGTGCACAGTTTGATTGACAGGCCGGAAGGGTCCATTGCTATTAACATTGGAGGATGCAGATTCAAAGGCATTATCTGATTGCCATGATTCAAAATCATACTGGACATGTCCGTGTCAGGTCAGTGACTGTATGTGCCTTCCTGCCACTGCACAATCTGGGGCTGAGTTTCAATTGCGCTTTGCGAAAAATTAATCGATACTTTGTGTAACCATTTTCCGTTTAGCAATGGATTTGGGCTTTAACGATGATCGCAAAGCGTTAGTGAAATTGGTTCCTGGTTTCAATACCTGACAGGCTCTCTTGATCCTGCAAGCTTTGCACTGAATATTAATTTGCCAGGGGTTTTCATCCCACCGAGCTAAAATCTTCTTCAGACTTAACAAACTACTTCTGGTCGTATTCAAATAGCGTAACAGTGAAAGATTACCCGAGTAAAAATAAAGAAAGTAAGGAATAGCGCACAGGACAGTTACAACTGCTGAGATTTGATAGACTGTGCGATAAATGCAGACTTTATAGCACATATTTACACAGGTACATACAAAGACTGTCAAAGACTGAACACATTTGGGAAATTGAAAAATAAAAGGACTTCCAAGGAATGTTTAGGAAAACAAATATAAATAAAATTCCTGTATGTATTTGTACTCCTGATTGGACAGTTGTGCAGGTGTGTACTTATTGTGTTTTTTTTCTGCAAAAACAAAAGCCATTTTGATGTATGTATGTCACATATAGACGTAACAGACAAAGTCCTGCATGGAAAATGGACTTGTCCGTAGTCTTGCATCTTGCATGCAATTGTCCATCCTAACTCAAAGATGGTCAATTTATGGTTATATTTAAAGCCCAGATATTATTCCTCAAAATGTGTTGAATTTTGTCTTAGAAAATTTAGACCTTTACCAAAAATTGAGATTTGTTCCTTGTTCAGGCATGCAACTCAGACTAAAAAAAAACGAGGAAATTCCAATCTTTATAAGATTTTGTGCAGTATTTTACTATTTTCAATGGCATGAGTGTGATGAGAAAAACGAGGAAATCAGCTGATCCAAGGAAAAGTTGCATGCCTGGTTGTTAAGTACATGAGTGCCTCTCATCAATTTTGACTTTGTCGCATTTTCATGTTAACATCCGATGGGAGTACACTATGTCACAAAATGCCATGGACTTCTAAGACACATATTTATTAAGAACGGGTCACTGGAATTAGAAGATCGCATGCAGAAGATCGCATGTCAGTGTGAAGTGTTGCTAATGTGAAAGAAAGATTAAATACAACAATGTGATACATTGATAAGGATAGCATGAGTGGCAGTTATTATAACATTATAAAGCAGGCAACACCAACAAATGACCACAAGACCTAACCGGTCCAGTTTTACTTACCACAAAATGGAAAAGCAGCTGCATGTAAGAATCACATACATATGACATGATTAGCGGGCTTGATTTTCAAGTGCTTATTAAAAACCGCGGATTTTTGAGAACTTTCTCCAGATGCATGATACTGTACCAGCGTAAAGCTCCGACTCGGGCAGGGGCCAATTTCATGGCGCTGCTTAGCACAACAATTTGCTAAGCATGACATTTCAGTCTTAATAAAAACAGGGTTAATGGTTAACAACCAAATTTTCATGTGTTGTGTATTGCCTGTGATCATTCTTTGGCTGTTGTTCGCTGACCATGAATATCAAATGGAATTTTTGATGGTGGTTTGTTTTATTGGGCAAGACATTTTTTGTGCTAAGCAATTGTTTGTGCTAAGCAGATCCATGAAATTGGCCCCTGACTTCAACTCAGAAACTGCAACCTAATTCATGAGCTGAGACAGCTAAATTTCTAGAATGAAAAACGCCCATTTTCAAACATTTTGCATTTATTCCATCATCTTTGCCTTAGATGGAACTTGTGAGTACCACTGACATTAGCTCACCTGATGATTCATTAGAAACAGTAGGTACTACAGCAGAATGCCACTATACAGTAATCCCAACACTAGTTTTTGAATTTGTCGAGTTAGTGGTTTTGAGCATTGGGCATATACACCTAATAGTGTGGACAATAATGAATATCCATATAATGTATAGTTGTATACATGTACATCTGCTTTGAAGGTGCTTATAGCATTGATGGAAAACTGTATAAATCGCTGAGACACTTACACGCGACTCAGTTTTCCTGATCAGAATACAATTTTGTATGGGATTATTGCTGTATACGACGAAATCTGCAGACAGAAACACAAAGGGGTGAAAATTGCACCCTGCATTATGCCTATAAACCTACCTCATCCTTGGGTATGTGCTCCATGGCCATGCCTAGAGTGCTCTCCCCCTTGGCCAGCCTCTGCAGACTCTCGGCCAGTGAATTGCTGGCCTGGGCGATGTCGTCGCTGCCGTTCCTCATCGCCGCTTCCTGCTGCCTGGCCAGGTGCTGGTGTGAGGCCCCGCTGGCCAGGTGCTGCATGGAGGTGGCCGTCCGCTGCTGGTGTGGCGACGGACTGCTGTTGCTGCGCGGCTTGTAGTAGTTATAAGCCGGCGCCGATTTGATGCTGCTCTCGTCAGCGCTGGACACGGAGGATTGACGGCTGGTGACTGACTTGATGTAGGCATCCACATCATCGTTCTCAGATGGTTCCTTGTACCTGAGTTATCGTGATAATGAAAAATAACCCAACTTTCTTATAGAGTGCATTCCACATCATGTCTCCTGAAAACCATTTTCACTTGCAGCAAAGTAAATAGCATTGTTGTACCATTACAGGTATTAAAGAAAAAATGAGTGACTAAGGTATGACATTAAAGAGCTTTCGAAACGTCACAGATTCCAATATGCGAACGGATCCCGGAATTATACCGTAATTTGTTGCGTAATTTTCAGTATATTTTTCCCTGTTCTGATTATAAATTCCAGACTACATCCATCGATGGCACCACTAACAATAACATGGTGGAAAATTGCTGCCTTAAAAATAACAATCAACTACAAAATCTGCCAAAGGGTTATCCGTTTTTTAATTACACGAATGGTGGCAGATATCCCTGCGAACAACTATGCAAACTTGTGTAGAATGGTTATACATCACATTGACCGCAGCTTACATTTGGTCTATTAACGAGCAATTGAAAATCTCATACCTACAGAATGAAAGGCCCACTGGAAAATATCCTCTAGAAATCTTCAAATTGCATTAAAAATGTTGTGGGGTTTCTGTAATGCTTAATTCAGTCTGATGTTATTTTAAAGCGCACCTCATTCATATGAACATACCTTCTCCAGGATCCAGTGGGAGCCTTCTTGACTGACGTGGAGTCAGCTGAACTCTGGGAAACTTTCCTTGAGGATGTTGATGTTGTAGTCCGAGTTGATGACGTTTGGACCTTACTCATGATCCTAGCACTGGACTCTCCAGCATTCATTTTACGTTCCCTCAAGGATTGGGAACGGGCCTGCTGCACGATCTGCCCTCCCAGACTGACTTCACTCCTCTGCGTCTGCTCGCTGCTGCGGCTGCTCAGTCTCTGTCTTCCAGTGTCAATCCTCGCACTGACCGTCTTCGCCCTGGAATGCTGCTGATCCTTGGGATCTTGGGACCGACTCCCAGGTTCTCTCTGGGAGCTCAGACGACGGAACATGGCCGAGTTGCGTGAGCTGCTCATGTCCGACATGCTGGAGCTGGGGCTGATGTCGCTCTGATCCAAACTGGGGGACTCTTTGCCGTCAAAGCGGGACTTGCGTAGCATCGTGCTCCTGGTCTGCCGGGGCTTGCTGAGATTGGCCTTGATCTTCCTGATGATCTTAGGACTGGTCTCTTTGCTCTCTGGTTCCTTTGGTGTTCTGCGCCCAGTCACTCGCCCGGCTGGCAAGGACCCCGTTGTGGTAGTGTTACGACGGAATGAGGAAGAGTCCATTGAATCACTCATACAATCTGATGTAGAGTCTTTACCCTTCTCGTTGCGTTTGTATTTAGCGGGCTGAGATAACCGGTTCCATATACTCCCTTTCTTGGCTTTTGGATCTGGTGTCTTCCTTGCATTGCTCTTGGCTTCTGGCGTCCTCTCGCTCAAACTCCGATTGCCTTGATACCCTGAGGGTGGTAGACTCGCTTGTTTAGGCTTAAGAGGGTGAGCAGTACCTGATGTGCCTACTAAACTCACACAGCTCGCAGTGTCCAAATCCGTGTCAATGTCACCATCAAACGACCTGTGAGAGATGTCGTAAGACTCAGAAAGATCTGGCGAGGGTGTGGACCGCTGACGATCCCGCATTCTCATCTCTAGACTTTTCACAAACGTCTCCGTGTCCTTGAGGAGTATTTCAGTATCCATGGAGACCTCAGTGTGGAAATCGTCTTCCTCCATTTGAAGAGCTGATCCCATGGCGGCTGTTGCTTTACTGACAAACACTGTGGGATTGGGCTCTGAGCCTGTGCCATGAGGGGTAAGGTTTGTTTCTTTCGCATGTAGCTCTTCCCTCTGGCTGTTGACGACACCGTCCCGGTTTCGTGGACTGTAAAAGGCACTGGATGGCGAATGTCCAACATGCAAGCCATTTTGTTTTGGGGCATCCTCTGGACTGGCAGGATGGTGAGACTGTTTGTCGCCCCTCTCCGGTGGGGTCGTTGGTAGGATGCGTTTCCCTGACCTCCTAGGGGGTGCCGTCGGTGGCTGGCCGGCCTGGCGGGGGGATCTACTGGCTTCATCTACAGCTCCGCCTTGGCTTTGATTCCTTGGACTTAGTGAGCTGTCACTCCGTGGTGACCGGTCCTGTGGACTAGTGTCTTTGCTGGCAAGGACTGCCCATTGACGAACCCAGGCGGGTCCAGTGGAGGATCCAGTTGCTGGAGGCTTTGGCTGAAAAAACAAATCCCAAAACAAATTAGCTTCATAATACATCACAGTGTGCATACAGTACAACACAATGACATTTCCTTAACCTAAAACATGCAGGAACTATCTTTGCTTCCAAATCAAAACAAAGGATTACCAATTTTATTTCTGTTGGCACAAACAAAGTCAAGAAAGATTGGAGGCTTTCCATGATTGTGGATGGTTTGTAATATTGTAATGTAATATTTGTTTGTACTTTCGCACTTCTTATTTTGTCACACTTCTGGGTCTCATCAATGATCTGACTAGCCTGCTCTAGTCATCATCAGGGGATAATGACAAAATCCTTCAATTCTTTAATGAAAGTTGCTATTCTCATTCTCAAAAGTTTGCTTTGGATCTAAAGAACAAAATATCTGGCTAAAAATTGTAATGCACGTTTATACACGTTAATCCTAGATAATCCAGGAAACAATCTGGAATATGTAAGAATGTACCTGCAAAGGTTTTGGCTTCTCCGCCGTTCTAGATGATTCCAGTCCACTGGGCTTCCCGTACTCCTTGTCCAAATATTTATTCACATCCATCTCCTCCGTGTTGACCGTTTCCATGGTAACCGCCTCTTCGGGTATCTCCTCATCCCCGATGTCCTTATCTGTGTCCTCGTCGCTACCCTGTTTGGCGTCCATGCTCATGCCGACCCCAAACACCTCGTCGATGCGGGACCTGGCTTCCAGCACCTCCTTGGACTGGGTCTCGCTCTCGATGGTATAGGTTCCAGACTCGCTCACATTGTCCCCGTTCTGGTCTTCGCTTCTGTGGTGGCCCAGCGACGAATGCGACTTTTGCGGGCCTGATTTGGAGGGCACGGGCTGCTGCCGCGAGGAAGGGCTTACCCGTATCTTTAAGGGCTTATTTCCGTCCACTTTACCGGCTTCTGTTTGTCAGAAAATGATTGTGAGAAGATTATTATGATGGCTTGACAAGTATTGAGGATATAACCATTCATGTTTCAGTTAATAATCTCAGTATGAGCTATTGCACGTAGCACTATATGCTTGGTACTTTAGCCAGAAAAATAATTCAAGTTCACTCTAGGACTGAACACAAGATCCGACAAACTGCTCAGGCCATCCTCTCCAGATGTATCTGAGCATAAAACCAAATGATCGGGCAACCAATCGGGGATGTTCGTGGGTTATAATGCAACGTACCTGAACTACTAGCTGCTTTGGAATCACCCTGACTTGTCTTGCTAGTTTTTTTGCCGGAAGAGCTGGCCCACATGATGTTCAGCTTCTGTACGGCAGATGGTGACAATCTTGGGTTCTATTTGATAAGCCATTTAATTGGGTAAAATGGTATTAAATAATGTTGCTGTCAAGGGGTTAGGGTAGGTCATCTGTAAAACTGAGCCCTTTTCCAAACCTCGGATCCGTCTCAGGCTACGGCTTCGTCTCTGTCATATAGGTTGTGGTTTTTTATTGAAGCTGAAGCTCTGTTTTCCTTTTCAAACCAGATAATCTACTTCCAAACCGCAGCCAAAAGCCTCTATTTTGATACCAGAATGGATTCACAAAATGGTGCTGGAGCCGGAGCCTAAGTCGGAGCCGAAGTCGGAGCCAAGGTTTAAAAAGAGCCCTGGTGTAGGGAAAGGAAAGTTGGATTGGAAATTAGGATAACGATCCTCATACCTGATAGCTGTCAGGGTCGTCCCCTGTGGTCTTCTTCAGCCTCTCAGCTTTCATCCCCTCAACCATCTTGCTGCTCCCCTCCATCTTGCTCTTGACTGTTGCCGGAACAAAATCGCTCAAGCTCTCATTCAGGGTCATCTTGGGTGCATCCTCCTTGGCGTTGAATTCGATAGTGAAGCCGACGTGCTTCTCAGAGGCGGACATTAGCGTGACCTCCGTGTGTTCGGGCGTGGGGGCTCGCTTGACGGGTGTGGTGGGGTTGAGATCAGTGGCTGGGCGGGTGTACATGTGGATGGGGATGTCTCGTTCCCGCTCTGCTTCGTGGATGGGAAGCTTGGTTGGACGTTCCAACTTAGCAAGACTGGAAGCAGCATCAACATCTAGGCAAATCACAAGTCAAACAGGGATCATTAAAAGGCATATCAAGGTACATGTATACAGGTATAAGGCCACATTTTTAGCTTAATCATGTTAATGAGCAGTCTATAGCAATGCCACTTTGGGGATTGTGATCTCTAATAATTAAAATTTGAATTGATTTTAACATTCATTTTTTTCCTTTTCATTTGCATCCTTAAATGTGTGCCTGCGGGATTTTTTTGTAATATATACTATTAATAGGTTGGGTGTTTTTCTATACATAGTGCAGTTTATATATGACAATATTCTGACCACTTATACAGTATTTCCTGGCCATCGTGAGGAGAAGTTCTCTGCAAGAGTTTTTCATCAGTTTCCAAAGTACCTTTATCGGTGGATGTGTACGTGCCACGTCTCGTTCTGTGTCCACCGTCCTCCTTATCCACGGATAGCCTCTCTCCTTTGGCATCCTCGTCGTCCTCTTGACCCCACCATGCCGGCTGGCCGTAGAGAGACGATGGCTGACTGGTCCCGCCGTAATCTGAAATGTTGACAGGTGAAGAATCCGTCAACAAGAAGTCTACAAGCGCACCGGCGCACCCAGGATTTTGTGTTGGGGGGGGCTCAAAGAAAATTTTTCTCCCACAAAACATTTTGTGACTCCCCCCCCTTCCTCTTCTCCCTTTCCCTCTGCCCCCCCCCCCTTTTTTTTTTTTTTTCAAGGACCCTCTTCGGGGGGGCTCAAGCCCCCCCCTCCCCTGGGTGCGCCACTGTACAAGCGGCCATTCCAAGAGAACATTATTTGTGTGACTTATAAGCACGGTTGACTCTGACATTAATATGGCAAGATCACAGGGAATAGAGGATCTATTCTAACTTATTAACCTGTCATCAGGTCAGACATGACAGAGGTTCAAGTCCCTCTCACTCCCACTCTGTTTTCCTCTTATTAGGTCAGCGGTTCAATTCCCTCTCTGTCCTACCCTGTAAACCTGTCATTAGGTCAGGGGTTCAAGTGACCCTGTCGTACCTTGTTTCAACGGTGTGGTTCTACCGTATGACATCATTGTGTTCTCTACAGGGGTGGTTCGTTGCTCATAAGAAGTTGGGGTGTGGGCATCTTTCTGTTGATGTGACCTGGTATGGTAGCTCTGAAACCGCAAACAAGACAAACAGTTAGTTTGGCAAGCAATTTATGCAAATATAAGCAATACTTCACTGAAATTAAATTTGAAGTATTAATGTGCACAAACCTATTTTAATAACTGATTCAGGATCAGCTCAACAGCAGTCATGGCAGTAAAGATCTTCAGTCAGTGTCTAAGCCAAATTATTGGGTGGTTATCCATATGTACAGTATGTTTCTACATATTCATGATATTGCTTGTTAGACATTTTTTTAATGCGAATTTGTCTTCGCGAACACAAATGATCCAATGCATTGCTATACGTGTAATAACATAAACAGAAATCTCAATTTCTGTCACAAAATAAGCAAATTCTGCATAAAATGTGGTTGCAATTTATTTATTTATTTATTAATTTGGGAAATCTCAGCCAATTACAAATATGTATGCATATCCATGTACCCAAAATTGTGAAGAAAAAAAGAAGAAGAAAAAAAGGAAAGAAAAAACAAACGAAAGAAACGAATGACATATCATTAACTCATTTGTGCAATAAATTGTTTGTGTAGAATTGCAGAATGTGTATGTAGACAGACCTGTACATTACATATTATCATGCATGTCATGTGACAGTTTGTCTGATACATAGGCCTACATATCAGACAGATATTAAAATATCCATACCATGCACACTGATTCTGCAACCAGGGTTCTAGCCACGGTGGGCGGCGCTGGGCGGGCCAGCCCGGCACTGGAAATTTGCGCCCGGAACTTAGGTCTAAAATAAACTCTGCCGCCCAGCACGAATTTCCGCAGAGTGAATAAAAGTATTGCCAATATTGTGAATTTTGATCACATTCCTGAATAAAAGTTCACTCTTTTCTGTTATACACCTGAAATTCATTGAATATCAGTCCTTAAAATGTAGCTTTATACCATTAAATGGTTGGCCCTGGACCTTGATCATGTTGCGCTGCATTTTTCTCACCACGGCTCAACTTCATTTCTAGAGCCCACCACTAAAATTGGTCTGGCTAGAACCCTGTCTGCAACGTGCACAGAAATGCAATGCATTTGACATCGATGTGCATCCCCCCCCCCCCATCGATCCCTCGCCCCATTCAGTGGTTGACCCTAGCAACAGAGCAAATGCCCAGTGGTGGAAAATGCATTTGATGTCTGCATATAATAATATTGGCAAACAGTTTGAATCTTGGCTTTGGATTCCTGAGAGACTAATGGTTTGTGTCGTTTTCATTTTCTTACAGCATTTATGGCACAATGTATGGACACATGAATGTTCAGCACCATATGGTAAAATGCAAAGGAACTAAAAAGCCAAACCCTGAACCCTAAATGTATTTCCAACTAATCTGAAGACAAATGTTGAAAATATTTTTGTATAGCCTTTGAGAAAGATCCTGCTATGCTATAATAGGATCGAAACAACAAATTGTCAGGCCCTCCTATCCTGACCCTGAGCATTTATTTCAGGCCATTAGCTTGTTTGACGAGCCATTTGCAGTACTTAATTTATTTCTTGTATCAATTGAGACCACACAAGCACAAAAATAAGGTAGGGAAGCAGGCAAACATAATTTATAGATGTACATGATATACGCAGTAGACACTCATGCATACAGGCTGGATAGGTGAGATCGGAGCTACTGTACAAACAGTATGCACAAATTCCATGCAAACAAATCAGCATCAAAATAATGAGCACCAAGCAAGAGAAAGGCATTACACAAATGCTGAATTTGTAAATAAAATGCTCATTCTGCACAAAAACTTTTGACAAGGATACAGGACTATTGTATACTGTATCTTCTTTTCAATGGAATAATGATTCTAATAATTAGTACACTTTCACATACTGAGCACAAAATAAGGTGGGTTATCGGGTGAAAGCAATAATTCACTATGTGCCGTTTTGAAAGATTTCTTTAAAATTTGCAGAATAATGCAGAGGAAAACCTGTTTTAGGCTGAGCCAATGTACTGTACTTATCAGATAGTGATATGCTCTACAAGTAACGAGACTGGCCCAAAGGGCTGTTCTCTGGCTATTCTACAGTGTACACTTACACATGAAGTACATGCATTACAACATGGTAATATAATCTTGTACAAAATGTACATGCATGCTTCATACACAATACACATTATTATCATAATGTAAATTATGATAATGACATGGACATGAATACAGAATGTACAAACATTCATGACCTCATGACAAAAATCATTTGTATAAGTATGTAGGCCTACTGTATGCTTATTCATAATACTACAGTACAAAAACATGATCAACAGTCAAGCAAGTCTTTCTATGTACATATGTACAATGTATGTACATGTATGACAAGCAAGTAGGCCTACAGTATGTAAAAGCATGACATGATAAGATGTCTGTGCACATGAATTTTAACCAGTCAACCTTTCAACACTGGCTCTCATGCAGCAACAATTCTGGACATGTTCACGCCAATTAAACTTGTTAAAGACGACTTCAACGATGATTGATGACCATGAACTTGAAGCTTTCCACACAAACATCCACATTAAACATGAATTTGTGACAAAAAGTCCACTGCAATGATCAGTAAACTAAGCTTTCATTAGCTCTACTGACAGTTTTAAGTAATGAATACTTTTCTTTTCTTCTCTTTAGATTTTTCTGAGCATCCAAATAACCACTAAGGGTTAGGCCTGAATTTGTAAAAAGACTGGCCAAATTTGGCATTCAGGTAGAAAAGTGGTAAACCAATGACTGATATTTGCAATATCTATGCAATAAAATATTGCAGACAAGTCGAGGTGTACACAGTAGGAAAACACAAGGAGAGGCTGACAAAACAAAATACACTCTCGTAGCTAAAACCTGGGCAATTGATAAGTAACTGCTGTAGTGCATGTACATTTCATGTGTTTATAATATCACTGTTGCCATGGGTACAAGTAAAAGGGATGTTCATGCACACAAAAAATACTGCCATGATGGGTTCAACAGTTTACAGGATGGTTTCAAGGTGAGTCGTACCACATCTACACGTACAATTGCTTTGCACAGTGTAAAGAAACAAATCGAATAAAGTATACATGTACATATTGGCCGTATGTATGTATTTAAGCAGCATGCAATACATTCGTTGGTTGCTTAGTTCTTCATGCTTATGGGACGATTTGAGCTTAATGAATAAAGCAAACTAAGCACTGTTTGTAGAAAAATATCTAGCTATTTAGTTTACAAATATAATTTTTAATAAGTATTCTTTTTCAATTGTGCCAATTCTTTTCTCTTTTTTTTTTGGAGGGGGGGGGGGTTAGAAAATTTAGTTGACGTTTAAATAAATTAGCCAAGGTGTATGTGTATATGTACATGTACAACACATATCTTGTGACAATGTCAAGAAACTGCTTAAAACACAAAATCTAGTAAGCAAAACAAGTCTTGCTTACCACAAAATAAAAGGATACAGTAACATTTTCACTGACGATATAAAATATATGTTTTGCTTGGATGCAACTTAAATTTGGCTAGTTACCTCTTGAGCCAATTAAAAGACATTTTGTGCTCACTGTACAATGTACATGTATATAGCAAATTGTGCTAATTAAACCTGGCAATTGGACTTGGACTTGAAATCCAAATTTCTACATATACATTCGGGTAAAGCTACCCTTTTTTTCACAGCTGGTCTTCAAAGACAAGTTATATGTATACTGTTCATTTACTGTAGGTCTGATCTTTCAAATACATAGTGGCTGATATAAAAGGTCACAGTATACATGGTATAGGTTATGACCCTGACAGCTCAATATTCTGGTGAAGGAACGTTACTTTTGACTACGGTTTCTAAATCACTTGATGTACAGTTTCAGATATAAAGAGGATCAAACTCAAAGTACTAGGAGATGGAAACGACTGACTGTCAGACCATGGAGGAAGAAATAGACAAGCTGTTGATAAATCTATCATTGGAATTAGGAATAATGGAAAAGAAGGAAACAGATTTACAACAGTACATGTACAACCGGTCAAACTTCAGAGTTCACACAGATAGGGAACATGATGTGGGTTGGATGGAGTCTATGTTCATCATTGGACAACATGTTTTAGAATAATGGCTTGACACTTGACAGTATTTTCACAAATGTTACATTATCTACAGGTAGCCTGATACATTTCAACAACCATGTATAAAATAGGGATGCCACATATTGCACAGAGGTCGATAATGTTCACTATTTCTTGAGACATTTTAATATTGAGACATTTGAAATCTTGTGCCATCAACCATAAGTGAAGAAGTGATCTCTAACTACAGTTCACATCTACTGATATTTAATAAACACTAAACAGTGCTACATACAGTACAATTAGTACACTAATTCCATATGGGTCATTCTAGCAGATCAGAGCAGGATTCGTCATGGTGTTCTTAAATGTGTACCAATAGTATACCATTTGGTACATGTATCATTGCTCATATTATTATTTTTGACCTCTCAGTGGCTGTCTTGAGATACATGTATATGGTGTATGATGTACATGGAATGAAAATCAACGATGTACATGTACATGTATGCACAATTCCTAGGCAAGGAAACTGTAACGTCAATGTAATTTTCATATAAATGTATGGTAGGAGTCCCTCAATACGTAACACTCTCACAAATCCGGCTCCAAATTAGTGGAAATGACCCATATGAAAGCATTAACTACGGTATTCATCTCTAGTAAACTACTGCTCAGTGTACTGTACATGCACTATAAGACGTATCAATCACAGATATCCTGATGTACAAGTATACATGTACACACTACACATGTACAAATGGAAAGCACTACACTACTGCTATTTATACACAAACATATTACATGTAGCCTACACAAATAATACATCAACTGCACTACTGCATGTCCTCAGTGCCTCGATGCTGTACGTACGTAATGCACAGTGCACATAATATGCTTGCATTATAATTGATGCATGCACAGCCTACAAACCTCCACATCCATTCCATCTTGGTCATTATGCCCATCCACATGATCAGTCACATCTAATGTTTCCTGTTCATTGCTTGCCTCGGCACCATCCATCTCCTCCTTCAAATGTCAAGATGGCGGCAAGCGTTCACAAGATCCAAAGAAAGACACACTTTAAGGATGGAGTCCAATATACTTCTTTACAGGGAAGACGGGTCAATTGCGACCAAGGAAGAATTCTAAAAACAAATCTTTCTACCTCTGTGATCTTAACATAGTTGTACATGTACATGACAAAGTTGCTGGCAAGTCACACTGACCTACATGTACATGTAACTGATTCTGATACATGTAAGTATACATGTAAAATGATACTCGGCCGCCATGCCTACTCGATCGCTTCATGCAATAGTATTACCCGGTTAGACTAGTAATATGCTTAAAGCCTGCCACAAGGGATGTTCCTTGTTAAAGCCAATGAATGGGCTAGCCAGCTGTCATTATCCATCAGCTCCATCTCATATTCAGCCAATTACACATCCAACATGAGTCCGACACACATTCCAACATTAAGTGCACCGTACATACACTGTACATACACACATACATGTACACTGTACATGTACAGTAGATGTACAGTGTAGATTTAAAGGATACTATCATACTTTGGTAGGAAACCAAAACAGCCATGTTCACAGATTTACGTATAACTTACAGGTATAAAGACAGACCTGGTACAAACATACGGTTAACATTTTTTTCTGCCTGAAATGCTGTATTAGTGTATTTATCCAGAAATTAGTCAAACAAAAGACCAAAAACAGTTTTGATCTCAGGCCTCACAATTTTACCTTACAATTCCTCATTTCAATTGCAACAATTTTTCTATGTTTTCTACTCTTTCCAATGATCAATTGAGCTGAAACATTCATAGGTTTGTTTTTATTCTATGACAAATCAAATTATGAACATACCGCAGCTGTTCTATCAACTTTACCAAAATATGATATCTACTACCTAGTGAGCAATATGCATTCATGAAGATGTGTATTTTGATGCGTGTATACACAGTGGAGAAACCAGGCTTCATCTTAATTCTTTCAACAAGGCCATTTGCTGTATACTATGTACATCCAATTGATGCATCCTAATCTTATTACTCATGTCCAAGGATCAGATAATCCAATTGCAACAACTGGGTTTCCGATGGGGATTTCCAAAAGGCACGATGGATACAAGTACTCGGACATGTATACATCTACTTGGTTCAGTTAAATGTCAATTACTAGACCCCTGTAGTTTTACAATTCTAATTTCTTCATTCGGTACGTAATATGTGTACATGTACACAATGTTCTGTAATGATTCACGTGTGGTGTATACATGTTATCAGTGTTAAGGTTTCTGAACATTAATGTGTCGTACAACATTAACAATTCCCAACTCCACAGTGAAGTTAAGTTTGGCTAGCAACCTAGTTCCATCCAACAAAAACTTACAAAAAATGCCAATAACATCTGTGAAGAACCCATCAAAAAGCAGTGTGCACCCATTAGAGCACACTCGATCCAATCTGCCAACCTGCAAAAAGGCCCACTGGACCGGTAATACATTTTATTTATAAATCGTTTATAGATGATACTTTTCCATTTCTTGTCTAATAGATGTAAAATCCCAATGATTCATTTCATGGGAGAATTGTATACACCAAGCAGTTCATTAATGCAAGAATTATATCTTGTCATCAGATCAACATTTTTGCCTGTCTGACGGACAGGCCTGACGGGCCTAAATACTCTCATCACAATACACACTAAGACACAGCATATGCATGGGAAGTACATGATGACTGCACAATGCTCATTGACTGATGATTTACACCAGGCTTACATAATGCTGGCAACATCTCACTCCATGTGAACCATTTGCATCAGATGTCAATGATTCCAGATGTGTGCGAGACCTCATTATGAAGCCAAATGACTTCCATTGCCAAACAACATGCAAATCAACTTAGCAAATGCATGGCAGAAAGAAGGCTGATGTTAATAATCTCTAACAGTCTCATCATGTGTACACCCATGCCTGTATTGATATCAAGCAACCACACAAAGCTACGTATGATACACAAATACATGTATGATGTTAATCAATCACTGTTATGCTGTATACAGTATACGTATGTTACAATATACCTCATCCTTAATTTCTAAACTTCATTGGCTACCTATCAAACAGCGTCTATCATTCAAACTTCTTCTCATGGTGTACAAATGCTTACATGGTATTTCTTCTCCCTACTTGTCTCAATTACTCACTCTATATCAACCAGGCAGATCGGCCCTCCGATCTTCTGATGATAAACTTCTTCCGTCTATTCCTAGTACTCGGTCAAAATCTTTCGGAGAAAGATCATTTTCTATAGCTGGTCCCAAACTGTGGAACTCTGTCCCTATCAACATCAAGAATTCTCCCTCTGTCACTTTTTTTTAGGAAACAACTTAAATCATATTTGTTCCCATAATAATAATAATAATAAATAATATAGGACATTTATATTGCGCAGCTACTATATGAATATACTCTACTGCGCAAATTACAACTTTATTATAACCCTTGTCCTTGTCTTGTTTGTCTAGATACGTTATGTACAGCGCTTTGATCTCCTTGTAAAGGTGCTTTATAAATACCAGTTATTAGTAATATCATGCCAGGACAATGGGCAAAATTAATGAAAACCATTTGGGCAATTCCACGCAAGTGCGACATGAGGGTCAAAATTTCAAAATGCTTTTCTCCCAAATATCTTTTGCAAAAGTGACAGGGTATATGCTGAAGCTTATAGAAATTAAAAAAAATTGTCTCTAGACCAATTATTTTTTAAGTTACAGCACTCTGAAGTCGATGCTACATTTATGCTGCAAATTGGAGGTAAGAACATAAAATGTATTTCTTTTCATATTTTTTATCAATCTGATGATATCTAATTTAATTTTGTGTTAAAATACCAGCTTTGAGTGTATGTTTTAAGGAACATGACTTTTATTTAAATAGATTTTGTAAGATACCCATGATGCATGATCAAAATAATTGCTTAGGGTTGATGTAATGTCAGTCACGAAAAACAAATATTTTTCCTATAAAAGTAAGCAAGATAGTAATTAGAATCTGCCCTTCATTATTTTCTTGGTTTGGGCTGTGGGTAGTGCAGTAATGTTATAAAGTGACCTGATGATTGTTATTTAAAGATTTGGTAAATGGTACAAATGTGTAATGTCAGTCACAATGTAATGTCAGTCACGATAAATTGCCATATTGTAATGTCAGTCACGTCAATACTTTTAGTCAGTGGAAGAAATTTTGAACAGTGAATGGGCTGATTACTTCTCTAGTATAGTACCCACATTCCTACAATGTCATTTAATCATGCTGAAATAATGCTCTTAGATCTATACTTTTTTTTGGTCTTTTAAATCCACCATCTTCAATGTTATGCTTGTAAGTGAATAATAAATGGATTTTGTTTTGGTCAAATGCACCCCATGTTAACACTCATTCAACATGAATAATTATTTACATTTGATTGAAGTAAAAGTAATTTTATGCAGTCTTTTACTTTTTTGAATAGGGGCATATAATACAAGGGTCTCACACTACATAAGTTGTACAAGAGAGTAAGGAGGATGCCAAAGACAGGAGCAGATAGACAGGCTGAGTGCAGGAGAAATGTGAAAGAAAGAGGATTAAATGCAGCATACAGGCAGACAAGGAAAGAAATGCAGAGAAACAAAGGTCACCAAAAAGAGGACAAACTATCTAAGACTTGTCAGAGAAAGTTGTGGAAGGTGTTGATACAATTGCAGTCAATGATTGGTGTGTTGTTGACTAATTATAAGGGTGAGCCCTTCCCTGGGGCATTAATTTAAGTTGTGTGTCCGAATGACAACTCCGAAGTGTCGTCATGGTAAAAGCTGACCATAATACTTGAAGTGGCCATTGAGAGAGGACAAAATACACTATAGTACACCACAGACACAATTAGGAGAAAGTTGGAAGCACAAATGTCTGTGAACATAACTTTGATGGCTTACAGCAATGCTTAAATTTGTTTAATATACATATATACATGTACATACATGTATATATCAATGTACACTGTACATGTACTGTACATGTACACACACACATACAGGTGTGTGTAGCCTTTTTTCTCTCATTTCCAAGCTTTAATCATCTTAGAATTGTAATTATTCCTTTAAATATAGTATAAACAGTCAATTGATACTTCTCTTGTTGACAGAAAGTGTATTATTTAAGTGTTGAATTGTTGCTATTGTTAACATCATATGGATCTAACACGTAATGTCAGTCACGGTAATGTCAGTCACGGAGGTTAATTTGCATATTTGTTAAGAAATTAATTAAAAGTTTTTCCCATCTTACTACATTTGTTTGTAACCCTATTAGCAATAATGTGATATGGATTTAGACCTGCAGCACTTTTAACTTGAAGAGAAATTTTAAAAACATGTTTGCCCTTTTTGGGTTGCGTCGCTTTTTGTAATGTCAGTCACGGCAATAAACAACCCCCCTGGTCGGAAAAGCTGAACATGAAATTTCAAAGTTTGATTACTGTAATGTGTATTGAGGTCCCAGTATCCCTCATGCCAAACATGGCTCTGCTGGCTGTAATTGTTTAGACATCAGAGCTGATTTGATATTCAAAATGTGTAAAAAATGTAATGTCAGTCACGGTGGAATTGCCCATTTCCACTTCTTGTGGAGTGTTCATGTATATGGCCCTTGCTGGATTTCATGTGCACGGAGGTTCAATATTCAATCAAACAAATCTATTGGCCAATTACATGTATACGTAAAGTCACACGTGCATTAAATCGTACTTACCAGTGCACTGATGCTGTCCTCTGTCTTGAACTGTCTAATGCTGCTGGGATCAACTTCGTCAAAACGATAAGTCACTGGATGTGATGAAGTCAGTCAAGGAAAAGAATGGTCTGCACACAAATCGATTCCGGATGCATAGACAGCAAAATCACAACAGTTCACAAAGTTTACAAATTATACACATTTGATTGTGTGGTCAATAGAAAACCAATGGCACTGCTAGTTCGCGTTTTACAAATTGTATGCACACTTTGAAAATCATTCAGATCATGTCTATACTGCTAAGAAATTTTGTTTATAAATTTTGGTGATGGGTTTTACAGACACAGTCCTGTTGGTATACCAAAAAAGTACCGGAAATAAAACATCAATGTGAGACTTCCAAAAAGGAACTCTTTGTTTGTATGTGTACTAGCTCATGCAGGAAACAGTCTAACAGCTGAATAGACTATGGTTATCACAAAATGGATGAAGTATCCTGTAGAAATATCACATCATTTCTAGCTGTTGTTCAGTCACAGATCGATGAGATTGATAAAAATGGCGAGCAGATAAAAAGAAAGGAATTAAAACCTTGATGGCTGAAGTGGAAAGCTGCAAATTTCTCAAGTCCAATTCTGTCCAGACGGAAATGCAAAGAACTGCTTTTACGGCGATTCAAAAGTTGGAAAAAATCCCTTCATCATGGTAAACTAATCACATCCCCAAACTAGACTGGTTTGTGCATGTCATATAATACATGATGCAAGCTGGTACTGTACCCATTGGGCACACAAACAAACCACAATGTCAATGTGAATGCACTCGAGGGGCTGCATTATTACAGACATGACAAAAGCCCAAGTTTTGAAAAAATAAACACACCACACTCTGCAACAATTCATAGACTGTGACCAAAAAGAAACTAATGTTATGTACTGTATTGTGCGCCTTGCCCCCCTCCAACAACTGTGCAGTCTTTCCATTTCACCTCACCTATATTATGTACTTGATGCAGACAATGCGCCAGCACACAACAACAATGTCACGGCTGAATAATGTGACAAAGATCTATTCAGGCCCATTTTCGTGTTTGTATTTGCAGAAAGGAAAACACGACCATTGGCTCTCTCTAAGTGACACTAAAGTGTGCTGGTATATACATGTAGTACCGTACAGTACTTCAGTTTGAAGGATACATACTGTACAGTGGGTTAATGAAAACAATGTAAATTTTCAATATGCCACATTACGATATCTTTCTCACAAGTAATACATGCCACACAATTCTTGCAGGGCCAAAATCATTTAATACTTATTACAGTATATTTTCAATACTAAGTATAATTAAACTGCTCAGTTATCAGCCAAAAAATGACCTGAAATCTTTAAGATGCTTGGACATGTTGGAGTTAGAAGGGCCTGATGCATTTCGAACCTAGCAGGATCTTTCTTTCTTTGAGAAAGATCCTGCTATGATCGAAATGCGTCAGACCCTACAAAACATACCCACAAAATTAGATTCTTTGTTTTTATTTTTCAATCCACAACAAAAATGGTAGGAATAGAATTTGTCCAGTGGCAGTCTAGTTCAAGACTTGAAGCTGCAAACTGCTTAACATTACCCGTGTTTCTTAAAAGTCTACACATGCAAGCAGGACATGCAGCATACAGTAAATACATGTAAACATAACATGACTATGACGTAAATCAGAAATTGAACTTGTTATGATAAAGGATATCATATCCAAACCTGATGGAATCACCACGCTGCAAACTGACGTAGGTTTGATCAGGTATCCTCGTTTCATTCACAAATGTCTGCAAAGTTTACAAAGAAAAGTCCACATTTAATACTAAAGCTGGTTGCAAAGTTTACAAAGAAAAGTCCACATTAAATACTGAAGCTGGTGCATGGTGATTATTCTTGTTTCATTCACATACAGTTATAATGTAAACTTGTACAAAGACAATACTCTCCATAAAGAACTGCAAAGCCTTTTCTTTAAGAAATCCTTCAATAGTTGGCAACATCGACAAATTAAAAAACAAATTCCAACTTTCCAAGCTCCTTTCAACAAAGACTTTTAAAAGCATTTCTCAGGGTGTCAGTTAGAAGTCATATGATCTACATGTACATGTACATAAAGTTCATGCAGTGCATGTTTAAAGGACTATAATACATGATTGGTAAAGGTCACAGAACAGCACTCATACTTTGTCTGATCAAACATGTACATGACATAATAAACCTGTGAAAATTTGAGCTCAATCGGACATCTGAGTCACGAGAAAATAGTGAAAAACTGACTCAATTTCTCTTAAAAAAACACGAAGAATGGTTTTGATCTTACCCCGAGATCAAAACTGTTTTCGGTCTTTGTTTTACTAATTTCTGGATAAATACACCATTTCAGGTGGAAATATTTTAACGGTATGTTTCTACCCGCATCATCTTCATACATGTACATGTACCCCGGTACCTTGAGTGAAAGGGGACAACTAAAACAACTCAAGTGAGGGTGTCCTTTATATAGTTTGCTCCAAAAATCGATCTTTGGAAAAGACACTAAATCTTGATTTTCTTTGATGAACCAAGATTTCCCATAGTGACTATTTGCAATGTTTACGAACTATTGAGTCCATTTTCTGTCTCAAACTCAATAATTTTTTTTTAGGAGGCCTTGCAAATCCTATATGCTCCCTTTAAGCTGTAAGCTGTATTGATGATACACTATAAATCCCACACAGTCATACTGCATCATGACTCAGCTAGGCAGCCAAGTCAAATGCCACTGTCTCGCCTCAAATTCATCTAAAGTTTTTATGACAGATGCTTTCCTTTCTTTCTCAGTTAATTCAAACAAAACAAGTACAACACTAAACAGTATACCGGTAGTTTCCCGCCCAAAGTTTCTCTACATAGTACATGTCCAACTTAGAATTTGAGCCCAATTTGTAATGGACAACGGTTGTAAATACTACACTCACCCCATTGACAGTTTCCATGTCCTTGATGGAGTAGCCATTGTCTATCCGGTCAAAGTTAATGACTGAATGACGTTTGTCAACACTCCGTGACTAGGAAATAAACAAGAAATTCATGGCTAATGAATGCATCTAGTGGGAATAAATGGGTCATGTGGCTCAGATATGGAGATAATGTAGGGCTGGTACTTCTAATGGTGAAAGATGACAGATGCCCATTCATATGGCATGACTCTGACTCTACTAAAAAAACTGAGAATATATTTTACAATCAGCATTTGTTATGATGTGTCTTCCACCAAGTTAGGGGTTAATGTACAGTACAACTTTACTTTCCAAGTTCAATATTTGAATGAATGTTGTTTTCTGTGAATGTGCACATTTTGGAAAAATATGGTACAATACATGTAGTACTATAGTTTGCCAATGAAATACAGACAATATCAGGCAGTTATCCAGGCCACCACTGATATCATGTGTAATAGCAGCCATCATAATTAACCTGTCCTAGTTTTTCTGATGTAAATGTACAGGTGCAGCTTGTAGATTCTGAAAAAATGTACATAATATGCTCTACATGCTGTAATTTATGCATTCATGCACAGTTCTGCTTGCAATGCAAAATTATGTTACAATTTTGAGCACATTTATTACTGATAAAATGCACAAGGAAAGCATAATAATTATCATAATGCAACAATGCAAGATGTCTTTCAAAGTCATCAAACTACAACAGACTTCTGTGAATGAGTGACCTATAACTTATAAGCAATGCAGTATCTTAGACTGTGTGGAAGACAATGTAGTGACTACTCACCAGTATGTTTATCTCGCAATTCTCCCTACCCACGAAGCTCATAGACCGAGCCAAGACGTGAACGGCTCCAGTATTACTCACAAGACACCAACTCATGCTAGTCAGCTAGTAGTCATGTACTAACTCGTACTGGTTCACATCAATGATGCACAGCCTACCACACACACCCAGCCCATACACACATGTACTGTAAAGGGCGGTGTCAACAGGAAATAATTACATCAAGGCCTGGGCTCAAGGTCAAAGGTCATCTCAGGTCATCTGGAGTTATCAAAACATGAATGGGCTCGGACATGGATGTCACTGCAGGGGAAATAATGCATACATGTACGCGTAATTGAGCAGTGTAAGACAGATGTATGGGTAATAATAATATGATAATTTAATAAAACAGTATGCAATATCTGTAAATAATAATGGTTTGCGATTTGTTTGATGGTTCTAACTTCTACACATAGTTCACACACAGTGTATTGTACACACAATTATAATTACAAAGCAACATTATGAAAATTAAAAATAAAATTATTCACTAATATACGGAATTACAGTATGTAACGCTGATTTATGAGATAGGCCATACACTGTACATTAATTTTGTATGGTGTATAGGCCCTACTGCATACATGTAGTCCGGTGGTCCTACATGTATGAACATGAAACAAATTCCAACATCCATGTTTGGAAAACAGAAAATAGAATATAAAATCACACTCGAACACTGTACAAACTCTTTTTTTTTTCCAGTATCATGAAAAGAATTTCACAGAATAAAATTTACAATGTATTCATTCAATTCAATGAACAAAGAATTAGTTTGACATTGAAAATCACAAAGACACTGGAAATTATAAATAAATTTATAGATGTCACATGACAGTTAATTCTCTAAAGATTCAATGTTCAGGAGAACTGCAACTCATAAGTACAAAGATGTACATTAATATACTGTACTAGACATCTAGAGCGCAGTGAAATGTGTACAGGATATAGTAAATGTGTATGTACACTTGTACAGTACATGTAAATAGAGCAGACCTGTACAACTGCAAATGGCTGGTTATTGCATTATGCATAGTAACAAAAACAAAACATGGCATATGGACAAAACAGCCCTTGGCAAACTACTAGTAAGTACCCCATATGGTCCAAAGATGCACACAAGACACATTTGGTCATGGCGGGCGACAAAATCCAATTGATTAAACTGCATTCCGTTCCGTTCCTTCAACCATGAACATTCATGAGGCTTTTCTCATGAAAAATGATTATTTATGGCAGGCCAGTTGACGTGCAAGATACACGTGGACCCATTGCATACAATTATGCTGACATATGTGCCAAGTGTTGTACATGAAGATGTCTGCCAGTAAACCTAATTAGGTTTGTACACTAGGAGAATACAATTTACAAACAGTAATGACTGGTTTGCACATGTCTAGCTAGCGCGACATTTGTGAACCAGCACAATATGTAAAATGTACAGTATGTGTACAATTTAAGCAGATTTATGAAAATGGGTACATTGAATCATTTCACCAGGTTGGGGCACTGTTAGTGACATGACGTCCTTGTAATGTTAATTTACAGTAGACAAATTCATCAAATTCATCAATTAATTCAGTTACATGTAAATTGTCACATCTACATCTAAGTATAATGAAATCAATCTCTGCCAGTAATAATGCAGATGTTCTAATCAACTTCACATGTACAAATGTATGTACATTGTACACGTATGTAAGTAGCCATACATGTACCGTTAAGTACATGTAAGAACAATTTCAAATTCTCCTTCATTTATTCATTAGTACAATCACCTTAATTGCATCTTCACTGCTGGTCTTATCAGATAGGAATCTGATAAGACCAGCAGTGAAGATGCAATGGGAGACTTTTGGAGGGTCGGTCTTGAGTCAACAGCGCATGCGCAAACCATGCTTGCGCAATTGTGAGCAGGCGCGCGTTGTATTGCGCGTGCGTGCGCTGTTGACTCAAGACCAACTCTCCAAAAGTCTCCCATTAAGGTGATTGCAAGCTTTGATGTCTCTGTTCATTGCCCTGGTAACCATTCATTTTTCTGGTGATGTATAACCGGTCTACAGGCATACATATTTCTGTTTCTCTCAGAGCCTGTTACTAAAATATTGCTCTGACCCTTTGAGAGTGACCGGCACGATCTGAAATAACTGAAAATGTACGTTTCCATGATGTGTACATAATAAGTGTATAATGCCACCTAATTGGGCCCTGCCTTACGAAATAAACTGTCTTACAGTACAATCCAGTATGTATAGATCTGGCAATGTCTTGGCAAAAAAGGAGAAGACTGTGCGACTTTAATTTTATACATAGGCCTATAAATATCATGTAATTCAGACTTGACCTGAAGCTAATCTTAGACAAACTACTGAACAAAATGTCACATCATCCAAGCAAATGACTCTCCTTCTCATCAACTCATGATCATTTGACAAAAATATAGATTGCACTGAGCAGTATGGTAGTTTACAGAATCAATACAAGTACATGTAGCTCAGAACATTTTGCACATATCGTACATACATGTACATGTATATCATGTCTCAAAACCACCAGGGGGCGGTATTTGCAGTTGACACACACTGGAACAACCTGGAACATCTACAAATCAAATTTGCAGAGCTGGTTGCACACATAGGCCTACATTGTACATTACAGTAAAATGACAGTATGTATTTTTATAGCACAGCCTAATATATTGTACAGTATACATGTACATGTAGGTTACTTGTACTAAACATTTACAGTGTAGAGCATCATAGGAAACTGTAATCATTCAGTTACCTTCATGCATGATGGAACCTTTTGAAGACTTTGAGAACAGGATAAACACACCCAGTAAATACACAGTGCATTGTGCACGTGTACATAATTTTCATAACACGTATTTGGACAAGCACTTGTATTATTACAAAAACTCCTGCTGTTTCAATATGCTTCATCTAGAAGAGTACACGTGTATATTTACATTTCAATACAAACAAAATGTATAATGTATACTGTAAGCATGTCTGTACTAAGTACATACATGTAGTTTACATGCATGTA
Source organism: Astropecten irregularis (assembly GCA_963971285.1). Taxonomy (NCBI): domain Eukaryota; kingdom Metazoa; phylum Echinodermata; class Asteroidea; order Paxillosida; family Astropectinidae; genus Astropecten; species Astropecten irregularis. The sequence continues at coordinate 26,549,062 of OZ020245.1, read as the reverse complement.
CTGTATACGAGACATTTTTGGAGCTACATGTAACTAAACATCCACCAATCTGGATAATAATATAAGTAACTGATACAGTGCATAGTTGCATACTGTGTACAATTGTAACTGACTAATGTACAAAAACATAAACATTGTATGCATGTTCACTGTAACCTTAGCCATAGAGCTACAAACAGATCTGTTTGTAGCTCTATGCCTTAACCCACTACCAGTTTGCCACACATAGTTTTTCCTGTGGTAAGTGTGCCCAACACACCACTGTGACCACAGTGTGGTTTGTGTGGTAATGGGGGTTCATGATCCAGTTCCCCTGTGGAGACTGTGGTTATAATAAGCAGCACATGTCTTACATGTACAGTACATGTAGGTGGCACATGTACTTTTACAGTAAGGGTAAAGGCGCCTTTCCATAATTTTATGCGCATGTTTTCATCCGTTGCATATGCGTTGCGTAACGTGCATCGCATCGCAAAAATCGCATCGCATCATTATAAAAAAATAAGCGACCTTATTTCCATATGCGCGTGCCCATTGGAAAAGGTCGCGTGCGTCTTTTTAAGTCAAACTTAGGCCCTGTTTGTTTAACGCACAGGATCCAAGATTTGGGGATCCACGTCCTATGCAGGGTACACTAAAATAGGATCCGGATCCTGTGCAATAAACAAACAGGGCCATAATTCATAATGTAAAACAATTCATGCATTTGAAAACCTGGGGCGTACATGATGTAAGTCAAGTGATTACCCCAGTGCATCAGGCACAGTATACATGAACCTCCAAGGTACATGTAGTACCCCTGGTCAATTTAGTGTCCTTGGCCATTGCCACAGTGATGGCTGTCAATTGCCCTGGTGCATCTGCCAGGTCACTGTTCTCCCAGGGTACCTGGGCACATATACTGTACAGTCCTGCCAGGCCCTGCGGTCATTGCCTCAGTTAGTTGGTGCCCCTGGCCACTGTTTGTGGCCCTGGTAATTACCTCGATAACTCATTATTGCCTAAATGTCTGAAGTCATTATCTCAGTGTTCCTGGCCAATGTCAAGTAGTGCCTCGTTGACTTAGCGCCCCTGGAAATTGTCTCAGTGCCCCCAGTCATTGCCTCAGTGCCCCAATGCTCTTTGCAAAGGAACCAATTTCATAATATTCCCCTTAGAACCCCATTTACAATAAAAGACTGTACAAGATCCAAATACGGTAATAATGTAAATTAATCAATTTACAAAAACTAACATGTATGCTCTGTATCAGAGCTAAGTTATTTATGTACAGGATACTGCTTCTAAATGCAGACAACATAATTACACTGTTCACACTTTCCAGCATGTTACACATGTACATGTACATGTAGGAATATCATCTGCATTGTTGAATGAGACTGATTCTGCTCGGATTTTAATGTCAGGCCACCTTTAAGTTTTGCATGTTTAAATTCAAATTAAATCCTAATGATAACACGATGTAGCATCCTAGGCAACAACAATGTGAAATCCCATGTAATAAAGTATTAATTACATGTACATGCCACAACATGTAGTGAATGTACTCAAAACCACGAGCTTGCCAAGTAGTCCAAGTTATCACTGAATGTACAGGCTAGGCATGACAGGAGTATGCAGACAAGATGCAAAACGTCAACCAGTCCAGTCATAACATGTTGTCCCAGCTACATCATGTATGCCAGTGTACTACTGTCAGTCTGCATGACTTACAATTTAACAGCCAGCTATGGTCTGCAGCCCCTCAACCAAAAAATACTATTAGTAATCACTTCAGGTAGTGTTAATGTCAGAAACACCTCAATGATCTAGGGTATTTCCTACCAGCAGCGTACAGGGATTTACGCTATGTAGCTGGAGCCACGCAAGCCATAATGACTCATGGTAGTATGAGTCATCCATCCATACATCCAGACTATAAACACCATTAACTGCAAGCACCCTGTTGAATACAGCTTTATTATGTCCCTTACAATAACTGGCCCTGTAAAAATGGGTGCCGGTATTCAAACATACTATAGGTTTACATAAATGCATACATGGCCTACAAGTATACTGAAGCGTTAATGTAACCATGCATGGGATATGAACATATCCACTTACCATGCTTACCAAGTTACCAGTGTGTGTATCAACTGTACAGTACATGTTTCAGGGGTCACTATGTAAGCACATATCATTTTGTACAATGCCATACTCTATGATACCAGGCCTAAATGTACAAAATACACTGTAGCTATTTTCTGTTAAATGTTACTAATGTTCACTAGTCCAGCAAACATTTTTGTGGAAATAAAAAGCACATGTTGTAGGGAGGCCTACCCGGCGGTCCCAACACCAAGTACACAATACATAAAATGGATTGTGCAGCTTGTGCTAAAATTTAATTTTTTTTTTTAAACACTTCAAAAATATACACAATTTCTCACAGACTTCCAAAAGGTATTTAAATAATATTTTCAGTTGTGTTTCAGAGCAGCTGTCGTAGACAATTATCAATTGGACTCTGGAGACGATCAATCAACCTCCTGACAGTGATTCAGTTTGTTTTAGGCAATCCTCAGCTCAGAGTCAGATCAGTGTAATGTTGTTTTTGTTTTGAAAGTTCATTATTGCCTGTTTCCTACATGGTAAATAATGAATGAAACCCCCAAACGGAAAATGAGAGTTTGTATGTTTCGCAATAGGCCTAGGCCGCCTACGTTTAAACTAGAAAAGCAGACAGCTAAGTTAATTTTGTCATGAACATGGTAGTAACTTTGAGAGAGAGGACGGTGTACTGGTCTACTGTAGCCCACTGTTTAGACTCTTTCATTTCCCAAAGTGAAAAGAGAGACAAAGAAACATATAATATGCAATGGACAAAATTAATTAACCGTGTAAAGATTTGGAAGGACTTGAACAAAATTATAGCACTGTGGTCCGCAGTGCTGGTGCTATGTGCAGTTGCGGCATAACAACCACGCACGGCCAATTTTTTTTTCTTTCCTGTCGTTATTTAGATCTGCCAAATGTTCTTCAAAGTATCAACTTTCAAACACATGAAATAATCATGACTCAGTTTCCCGTAAAATTTCTGATCAATCGTTATCGAAATTGATGAGCAAAATAATCAGGAAAAGTAACTTGTTACATTATGAACAAGTCTGCTTGCACTTGCACATCCAATCCATCGAAACATGCATCCATAGCGACAAGCGTGACAGAAAGTATTCCACTGATGATCACTAAGGAAAAAGGATCATATCCTCCAAGACTTAACTTATTGGATACAAGTCAAGATGAAATGGAATCTCAGATGTATAACATTGGGGTAGCATAATTAGTGCTGTGCATTTTCGGAGCTTTTGAAAACCGGAAAACGCTAAGTTGAAAAAATTAGCGGTTGCCCGAGCTCCGATTTATAAAAATGAATGATAGCGCTATATTACGCACGTGTCGATAATGTGCACGATCAAATGATGCATAGCGCTGTATGTAGGAGTGTGTAAAACATGCTACAACGATCGTAGCGCCGATGTATACATTCAGTTTCTGGTCTCGATCTACGTGCGTGTTTGGGAATCTTGCGATGATTTGGTGCCGGCAACCTTACAGAATATTCAGTCAGAATCTTTCATAACTTGCTCAGCGTGACATGTCACATTTCTTACCGAAAAATCTGCATTGAAGCAGGCCGAAATCCACGGTACCGAGCGCAACTTGAATGCATGCACCAATTACACACGTTGTACGTACGACATGTAGGCTTGCACTTCCGGCCTGATTGCGAATTGGCGACTGTGTACTGGTGTACAACGTATGCTTTGAATGGTGCGGCGCACATTACACATCGTGGAATTTTCTGGATGCAATGCTGCTGCTGCATGGGCCGGGCCATGCGGCCACGTGGTGGGCATGCGATGTTCATGATGCATGCATCGTACGCGATATGTTTACGTCTTCTTTCGAGCGATCGTCGCGTTCGGAAGGCTGTTCGCAATATTTGTTTAATCAAGTTTGCGAAAAGTTTGTTTCTGCTTGGCAAAATGGACCCAAAACGACTGAAATTCAAGTATGTATTATACAGATATACTTTTGGGGTTGTTTATTTATTGGGCAAACGTCAGTCTACTTTTTAAAATGTTGGTTTCGTATTCCGTTTTTGAAATTTTGAAACCGGATGGCAAGATTTTAAGCGGGAGCCCGTGAATCCGTTTTTGATGCACAGCACTAAGCATAACTAGTGCTGTGCATTTTCGGAGATTTTGAAAACCGGAAAACGCTTTGAAAAAATTAGCCGTTGCCCGAGCTCCGATTTATAAAAATGAATGATAGTGCTGTATTGAGCACGTGTTGATAATAATGTGCACGATCAATGGATGCATAGTGCTGTATGTAGGAGTGTGAAAAACATGCACTATATACAACGATCGTTGCGGCTACGTATACATGAGTTTCTGGTCTCGATCTACACGTACGTGTGTGTTTAGGAATCTTGCGATGATTCGGCGCCGGTAACCTTACAGAATATTCAGTCAGAATCGTTCATAACTTGCTCAGCGTGACATGTCACATTTCTCACCGCTAAATCTGCATTTTGAAACTGGACGGCTAGATTTTAAGCGGGAACCCGGAAATACGTTTTTAATTCACAGCACTAAGCATTTCTGAAAAGGGAAAGAATTCCACTGACAGCCATCACTTGTGCACTGCACAAACCTATGGGACCGACAGAGGGCGTTTTGAGAAAAATGGATTTTTGAGGGAAATTATGGGGTAAAAACAGTAACGAAGATGGAACATTTCACGGCCGCACGGACGGCCGCAGACGAGAATAGTCTGGTTTCCACCCCCAAGATTGGTCAAGTGACGTGGGAAATGGCCTTCTGACATTTTGAAGACTCTTGATCTGTTGAGTCTGGGCGCTAGACTAACCAGACCAGACAAAATGGCCTTACACGATTAGACAGGCTGTTTTAAGGTTTGCAAGAAGCACGTAAGAAAATTGCATTTTTACACTGAAATGTTGCAGAAATTTCTTCAATCTAGGCTTTTAAGGACCGTAGAACATTTGCTGAATGTCAAAAGTAACATTTTTAAGGAGTAGGCCTAACGTTAGAACTAGTAGAAGCTATAAATTAATCAATGTGTTTGGGGATCCCTTCTTATCACAATCCCCGGAATTCCTTCCCACGGGAATCCTTTCTCCATGCTAATAACATATTTCCTGTTAGTAATGTTATTAATGTCTGTGGTCATGGCCGTGTGGCGTTATGCTGCTGAGTGCTGATTGCTTACATCATGGAGGTTGAAATAGATTTCTACTCCATGCATACATCATGTAGTGTCTAGTGATACTGGCATTCATTGACTGCAGAGAAACAGACTGCATGCAGTGAGATTGGGCATGATGAACTGGACGAGTTCTGACAATCAAGAGTGTTCTCCTGGGCTGGAGACGAAATCTGAAATAAAACTTACACTTGTTAAAGCGATGAACAAAAGCAAAGGGTTCTTACCTTGTCTTGAGTTAAATGTCGATCGAAATTTCAGCGGAATGTGTCTCCTGACTACTGTCGTGAAGCGGACTCAAGTTAAAAGTGCTAAATTTCCTGAATTCAAACGGTAAGTACTACGGAGGCGTATTAAAGACACATAAGAAAAAAATTAATTATTTTCTTTTTCTCATTTATTTCTTATTATGTACATCTCATCCATCAGACATGCTTGACAAACTAAAGGAATATAATTTTCGATGAGTTTTTGAAAATATTTTCGCCATTGATGGGTAAATTTTGCATAATTATTAGACTGCCAAAATCAATTGTTGAAAATAATTATGGGCTTTGGAAAATCACCATAGGAAGTAACCCGACAGGGCGCACGAGGGCGCTATTGTATTTTAATTTATTGTTGTGAACTAACTCGAACTCGTGTGACCTAGGTTCTAACCCGTGACTAGCGTCGTGAAAATCCTGAAATTAACCGTGAAATGTGACTAGTGAGAAGTCTGTCGTTCAAGAAAAAATGGTTGAGGTGATTTGCTTTCATTTCTCCATTTGTAAAAATTGATGACTTTTTATTTAAAGTGTTTTTTTTATTGTGTAAAACCATCCAAACAGGTTCATTCATTCGTACGTGTACCTTCCTGGTTGAGTCAGTGCAGACCAAAGTACAACCATGGAGGTATGTACGCTACTGTACCGGACAAGTCGACCGTGGGACAAGTCGACCGTAGAGATAACTCGACTCTGAGACAGCTCGACTGCAAAGACAATTCGACTCCATCTCTGGTTCTGCCGAGTGCCGATGCAATGCGCAGTTTGTGCCTAGCAATGTAAAAATTATATTGATAATAAGTGTGACACAGAAAATATTCCCAATTGTTATAGGCCGAGTAGTTTTTTAGCAAAAGGCCATTCGGGTATGCACAAGACAGACTAGCAGCAGGCCACGGCATCAGGTCGGCCGTGGCAGACTGTCAAGTGGAGCCTCGCGGGCCTTTGAGTTGGCTTTGCGGTTGACGTTGAGCTGTCTCGGAGCGGAGTTGAGTTGTCTTTGCGGTCAACTTGTCTCATGGCGAGTAGTCGACTCAAGTTGACCCGCAGTTGACTGGTCTGACATTCCTTGTACTTTATACATACTACTTCATGATGTAACATAGGGCCTGTAACTTGTTTAGACTCACGATCAGTGATCCTGCTGCTCCGGATCCTTTTGAGCATATCCTGAATGAGACGTGGATCTGCAAGATCACTGATCGTGTGCCTGAATACAAACAGGTGCATTTTGCTTTGTGGTAATAAGCATGTTAGGGGAGTGGTAGTACCGGTAATGTTTATTGGCTCATATCGGTTCCAATAAGAGAAGAGAATTGCACATTACTGTGACCAAACTCACATATTGCTTATAAATATTGATATCTTGTTTTATGCTGGTAGTGGTAAGCTAATTATTTTGGAAAGTTGCAAGGTTTTGAAATTTTTTGGAGAAATTTTGAGTGAGGATGGTGATATTGATACTTGACACAAAAGCGACATATTTTAACAGTGCTCACACTCTGCACCAAACAGCTGTCTTGCTTGAAAAGTGGGAACATGCTCAAAAGTCCAGAAACTACAAAGTTTATCTTTAAGAAAGTCTGCCGAGTTTGAGAAAATGATTTTGGGATGATGACAAGAAAATGTTCAAATTCTTATAAATTATGATAGGAGCAGGTTGCTTTTGTCATGTTTAGGTCAATAACCTGCTTGTGGAATAGGACAAGCTTTAATAGTAAAACCAAAGTCAAAATAATTATTTCTCATCCTGGACAAACCCATTACTGTGGTCTGCACTAACTTGACTCAAAAAAAGGACTTGTCACCCACTTGCACTCATAATGCATGCATGGTCCTGGTCCCATGTTTCTCATGAGCCATTAGCCTGGGGCTAGTTGCAGAGCTCCATACAGAAAATTGCTTGGCAAGAACATTTCTCCCCGTAAGTCAGGATAGCTGGCTACCAAATCTTCTTGCGATATTCATTCCTTTCGACTTGCATTCAGCTATCATTTGCTTAGCATGCTTAGGGGATTTATGCTGGTAAACTGGTTTTTATTTTTTAGCAAGGCTTTTTGTGCTTAATACACAACTTTTATAACGCAAGTAGCTTTATCATTGGCTGAGGGTAGCACAATTTTCTAATCATCGATTCATATCCTACTTTCTTTCACAGGAATTGAGGAAATACTTCTCCAAATTGCTGCAGATGTAAGTTTAAAGATTTAATCCTAAAATTTAGTTCCACTTCCCCAACAAAAGGCTTGTGAAATTGAAAATAACAAAAAATGTAACTAGTAATTATATACTAAAGAAAGTCGTACAAAAGTTCAATACAAGTGATAAACTGCTGAAAACTGCTCATCAACCAAATACTACAATTACAATTTGACGGTGGGATTCATCCAACGGTAAAGAATTCACTATTTAAAAGTTGTCTTGCCTACAAACTACACTGGCCCTGTGGGTAAATTAAGGACATCCTATGCATTTCAAGTTACTCAAAAGAACATAGCTCCATCTCCCCTGTAATACCCTGGGGTGTTGAAGGGCTCAATAATGTACAGCCCAGTGCTGCAATTTTACATGGAGGCCTAATGGCCAAATTTGGTACCAGCATATTGCTTGGTAAACTGATGAGGAATATTTTTGTTGTTCTCTTGTAAAGGGTGGATGGTCTCGAAGCCATTATTGTAACAGACAGGGATGGAGTACCAGTTATTAAAGGTTTGTTTACCAGTCATTGGATGGATGGGTTACCAGGGACATCAGGCCTATGTGCCGGGGAACTTGGCTAATATATTGAACTGTAATTATTATTATGCCGCAACTGTAGGCCTAACACTTGGCCTGTGAAATATGTTCAGTTGAACATTGTAAATGCAAGCTGATTATAGTGTGGAATCGGATGTGTGGAAATAAAATTTGGCACACTCAAAACTGGTCAAATTTGCCAGTCTTGAGCCGGACTCAGCCCCGAGTCATTGAATCACAGAGTCCGAGACCAAGTCCGACAAAATTGGTCTCGAGTCTCACAGCACTGCAATACATACCCAATATGGTTCTTTACTAATCACTATAACGAACAGTATCTGTGCATCCTGCCATGTTCGTTATAGCAGTATTCCGCTGTGTAATTAATGCGAGATGAACTTTGCTGTAACTTGAACACATTCTGTGTGGCACAGTATTATTAACATTGATTTGATTTTCTTGGGATGGCAGTCACTACAGAAGCCATCCCTGAGCAGGCCTTGAAGCCAGCCTTCCTGTCCACATTTGCTATGGCAGCCGATCAAGCAAGCAAACTGGGCCTGTCCCACAACAAAAGCATCGTCTGCATGTACGGAGCCTATCAGGTATGCTTGATTAAATACATCTTTGTAGACTCATTACAAGCAAGCGCACCATGGGTGGTACGCTTGCTACCAAGTTAAACAGGGGCCAATTTCACAGAGCTGCTTAACCACAAAATTTGCAATGTTCTTTTGTCACAGGTGGTTCAGTTTAACGAGCTTCCATTGGTCATCAGTCTTATTGCAAGCAGTACTTCAAATACAGGTAAGCTTGAAAATCACTATCTCTCCATTAAAAAAAAAATGGTTTTGATTTTATGGAGCATTTTTTTTTTTTTTTAAAGATGAAGAAATGTACTTTATCATAGAAACAATTTACAATTGAATTACAGGGAATTAGTTAGGGTCTGGTTGCCCAGAATAAAGAGGTGTTATTTGGCACTGTATTGTGATTCAAATAAACCAGTGTTCCTTTGACGATGGTCAGAGCATACTGGCCGAAACATCAAGTAAACAATCACGTTTACATGGTGCATTGTAAACCTTTACTACTTTGTTGCCTTCTTCAAAATATTTCATTTTCTTGACAGAATATATGACCAAATCAAACTTTCCACATTTTAATACCACCATTGTTTGTGTAGTTTTTATTGCATTCAACAATATCTTTGAACGTTGATGAAACGTTGTGTACAAATTGTTGTTATATGGTTTTGCTTAGCTTTGATGGCTCGCCATAGTTTCCGCCATCTTGGTTGGCAAAAACTCGGGCTGTTACGTTGCGAAAGAAAGGTCTATACATATGTACATTGGGCATACATGTTTCTGGTTTTTGTGTTGGTTGCAGGATTGCTGTTGTGTATGGAATCGGAGCTCCAAGGCGTTTTACAAGAATTGAAAACAGCCATCGACATATGACCGCAAAATATCCTCTGTAAATAGAGATTTATTTTAAATAAATACTACATGTACCAATAACTCCAAGCACTGGACGAGCATTGAATTCCATTTGGAGACAAAAATCCACCCAAGTCGAGACAATTCAGGGCGAGTCGAGTCACTTGAGACTGATCTAGTCGACCTTTCCTAACTGCTTCATGTAGATTTATAATCATTGCGTGTTCGGCACGCCATTCTTACCCACCTTGAATGGTGCGTAAGTGTTGGCTTTCTGTGCTGTAAAGGCTGTATCTCAACCAACGGAGACGTCACCGCGACATCTTCAACTTATCAAATGTTATCATCTCCAACATAAAAATGGCTTGCGCTCTCACAAAGGAGACGTCCCCGCAATGTCTCATTGGTCTTTGTGGCCTCCAGCAGGTCTCTGAAACGTTGCAGAGACATCTCAGCAGTCGCTGATATAATAAGGCTCAGCAAAATCGCCTCAACTGTTGGAGACGTCTCTTAAGTCTCCGAAAAATATTTCTCTGAGACTCTGTAATTTGCAGGAGACGTCTCTGAGACGTCTCTGCAACTAGCAAAATCTTCATTCATTCAGACCTAGTCACCTGCTACTCGATCTGAGAGATCTTTTACCAAGACCCAGTGGCCTGCTAGTCAGCTTGTTGCTGTATTAAGGTGCTCTCAATATTAGTCGGACAGACTGATTCCTTCATCAAGACCCAGGGAAATATACCAGGGATAAAATAATATAGGAGATTGTTGAAACGTGGACAGTTTGGATAGTTGTGCATAACAATGAAGAACATATTATTCGCGATTCAAAATTTTCTTAAAACAGCTAGATTATTTTTATTGGTAGTTATTCTTTCTGTATTATTATAAAAAATCTTGTACTGCGGCATCAAAATCTATGTTTTTGATGTGGAATTTTACTTTCTTTTTGTTTTTCTAATGGTTTATGTTGTTGCCGTAATTGGCAGGTATACTGTAGGTATCAATCACTTTTAATAAAAAAGCAAACCTACCTTCTTTTAATAAAAAAGCAGTTTCATAACTGCACTGAAAAACGAAAAGAAAAGTGGTAACTGTCCCTTCTTTTCTCATGAGTATAATATTTATCAATGTTTAGCTCAACTAAATGAGATTGACCAATGAGAAAAATATCTGAAAACGTCTGACGGGGGCATAACAAATCTGAACTCTTGAAAATCTCCTATACTTTTGTGCACAGCCTGTGAGGAAGAAAATCTGAAATTCCAAACAAAAAAATCTGAAATCAGATAAAAAATCTACAAAATCTCATCCCTGTTGTCAGTTTCACATGAGAGCTTGATTATAAATGATGACTGGTACCCAAAGGGTCCCTAATTGGACAGAGATTATATTTGATATCGCCCAAATTTTGATGCTGACAGGAGACCGGGGACGATTTCACTAATACTTTGCGATCATCGCTAAAGCCCAAATCCATCGCTAACAGAAAATTGCTACGCAAGTAGCGATAGATTTTCTGTTTAGTGCTGGATTTGGGTTAAGCGATGATTGAAAAGCGTTAGTGAAATCGGTCCGTTACAAATAAGTTACAATAATGAGGTCTGTGGATTATCATAAATCCGAGACAGATCCAAGTTTGCAGAAAAAAGGGGATGGACTTGTACTTCATTCAGACCTAGTCACCTGCTACTCGATCTGAGAGATCTTTTACCAAGACCCAGTGGCCTGCTTGTTAGCTTGTTGCTGTAAGGTGCTCTCAATATTAGTCGGACAGACTGAGCCTTCATCTAGACACAGTAGCCTGCTGGTTAGCTTGTTGCTGTAAGGTGCTCTCAATATTAGTCGGACAGACTGAGCCTTCATCTAGACCCAGTGGCCTGCTGGTTAGCTTGTTGCTGTAAGGTGCTCTCAATATTAGTCGGACAGACTGATCCTTCATCTAGACCCAGTGGCCTGCTGGTTAGCTTGTTGCTGTAAGGTGCTCTCAATTTTAGTCGGACAGACTGAGCCTTCATCTAGACACAGTAGCCTGCTGGTTAGCTTGTTGCTGTAAGGTGCTCTCAATATTAGTCGGACAGGTTGATCCCTTCATCTAGACCCAGTGGCCTGCTGGTCAGCTTGTTGCTGTAGGGTATTCTCAATGTTAGTCGGACAGACTGATCCTTCATCTGGACCCAGTGGCCTGCTGGTTAATAGCTTGTTGCTGTAAGGTGCTCTCAATATTAGTCGGACAGACTGATCCTTCATCTAGACCCAGTAGCCTGCTGGGTAGCTTGTTGCTGTAAGGTGCTCTCAATATTAGTCGGACAGACTGATCCTTCATCTAGACCCAGTGGCCTGCTGGTTGGACTGTTGCTGGCGCTGCTGTAAGGTCATATCTTCGTGCGTCTTCACTAGGAGACTCAGCTTGGGTCCTGTCTGCCAGCAGCTGCCGTCTTCATCCACGACGCTGGCCTCTACGTTGATGGTGTGGTTACCGACCACCGGTAAGGACAGCAAGATCTGGATGCTGAAGTAGTCGTGGTGCGGCTGGACCGTCCATGTACCTTCACTGGTGCCACTGTCACCCTGATTGGAATAGAATAGGAAGAGGAGCTATTAACATGGCGTTCCAACCAGTATCTTGTGGCTGGTCTGTGTTTAAGCAGAAAGACGACAACCAAATCATACTGGGTAGTTCAACATTCTTTCTATACTACCTTCTGACCTGATGAGTGCACTACCTAACTTAAAGAGGGCCTCTAATCATGAAAAGTATTATTAAAACTCACTGCCTCTGTCACTACAAAACTCATTCTGAAATGTGTCTACAAACGTGCTTTTATGGGTACCATACAAAAAGAGGGAAAAAATGCCCCAAAAGAGCTTTTAAATTACGTGCGGCTGGTAAAATACAACCAAAGTGTGATGTCATCATAATATATGCAATGACCCTGTGTGACGTACATTTTGGTAGACACTCCATTCATGACTGCGACCCTTGCCTCTGGGCTTTTCTTGCTTGGAATGGCGATGCTACACTAAAGCATTTTGGCCACTACTCTGGCGTGTACAAACGTGCGGTACACGACGTATAGTCAGCAATGCATGCATGGAGTGTCTACCAACAATGACATTTATACATGTACTCACTTCGGGATTAAGACGTGACCTCTGTTTTCGAGATTCACCGACAAGAGGGAGAACAGATAATCATGTTTTTTGTCGATTCCAAATAATCTCCTATCAAATTGTTGGGGTGTCAGTATTGGCAAATAAAAAGCATTATAAGAAAGAAACACAAATCCAGTCGTTTTATTTGTGCCCCACTTTAACGTTTCTCCATCATTATATGTCTCAAATTTTATTTTTAAGACAAAGAAGCAAGATGAGAGACAGTAAATGCGAGTGTTGTAATCCCGGTTTCAGATGGACTTCTTACCCCGTTTGCTTTGCCGACAGCAGTCGTCTTGGCTGCAGAGCAAGAGGAAGTCACGGCCAGTTTCACCTGGCAGACGTTTCGGAACAGACCTTGTCAAATCATAAGAACAATATCACCAATTAATCCACTTTTAAGGTCGGAAATTGTCAACTTTTGTCAGAATTTTCCTTGGAACGATCTTCACCAAATCTTGCCAAGTATATTGATAGTACTCACATTATTTCAAATAACAAATCTACACATGCTAGCATACATTGATCTATGCTGACCCAATTTCATGGAATCCGTTATGGCCTATTTTTGAGCTTACGCACACTGCTACGCGTGAAATCTATTTCATGGAATCTGTAACCAAGACTTTTGGTGCAATAATCAGTTCGCGAAGAATTTCTAGGCTAACCTTGATTTTTTTCTGCTAACGCACTGTCATGTGCATTCTGCAGAAATTCCTTGCTTAGTGTAGCGAGAAAGAAAACTCTCGTGAAATACGCTAACCGTAAGCAAAAAAGCCTGCTATATTGTAAGCAGAGAATTTTTGTTTACGGTAACGGATTCCATGAAATTGGGCCCTGCTTTCATTATGACAATGTATGAAGGATTTTTTAGTTAATCTACCCAACCAGTGAACACAAAAAATCTCTTGTGAAATATGCTTACTGTAAGCAAAAATGTCTGCTATCGTAGTAAGCAAAGAATTTGTGCTCAACAGATTCCATGAATTGGACCCTGTACTCAATCCACCATTTCTGTTTATAGCAAGGCCCTTTTCCAAACCTCGGCTCCGGCTTAGGCTCCGTCTCCGGCTCCATTTCGTGAATCCATTTTCAACTAACAGGTATCAAAATAGAGGCTTTTGGCTACGGTTTGGAAGTAAATACTCTATTTTGAACAAGAAAACGGAGCTTCAGCTTCAATGACAAGCTACAACCTATATTTTCAGCATATGGAGGACAGCGCCGGAGCCGGAGCTGAAGCCGAGGTTTGGAAGAGGGCCCTAGTTTGTGTTTTAGATTCTAGCATTCCTCGGCAAGTAATTCCTGATTTGAATCCAATGACCAGCATTTTATCACCTGGTTTGCTCCCATGCTGTATCACACCCTCTACCTTCATAGCCAGGTGGGTGTCCGTGGCTAGAGAAACTGGTTCATTTGGACTACGTGCAGTTGGAGATAAGGCCAGCTGTTGATAGGCAAAAAGGAAAGGTGGAAAATGTATAACAAATGTGACCTGCTTCTTAAGAAAATAAAGATGTTTGTTTTTTATTTGATTTGAAAAGTGAACAAGGAAAAATTGACTGGAGCGTGATTCAAACCAGCGACCACCAGCGGAATACCGTACCGCCACTCTACCAACTGAGCTGTCCAGCCCTATGTTGGTGGTGTCCCTAATAGTCAATTCTGGAAATGAAAAACATTGCAACACCATAAAAAGACAGACCTTTCTTGTTTCAAAGGAATAAATTGATCATCAACGCATTGCTGCGCGTATCAATGAAATGATCCTAGGGATATAGTGGTATGTGTGTGGTTTCATGGCTTCTGACTGTCAAACGAACAAAGATAATTGACTATTAGGGACATCATCAACAAAGGGCTGGATAGCTCAGTTGGTAGAGCGCTTGTAAGGTGTTCAGGAGGTCGTCAGTTCGAAATCGGAATCCCGCTCCAGTCAATTTTTCTTTGTTCTCTTTTCAATGACTTTAAAAGAAAAGTTTCTGATAATCAGTGTGTACAATGGAATGTCTGTGTGGACCTACCTTAATGCTGGTTGACTGGAGCGCCTGGAAAAAGTAGCGTGGGAATCCAAATGGTAACTTCATCATTCCTGCACAGGCAGCAATCAGACAATTGACGTGCTACAAACACAGTGAAAAGTAGAGTATTAATTGGAATTATATGCCGGTAGGCAATGCAAATCTTATATGGAGGGCACAATAGATAGGCAGTCAAAGGACTGATATTTTGTTTGTTCTTATGCTAAGGCAATGGACTATTCCAGTTTTGCTCTTAAGCCCCGCCCAACTTAGCAATGCCATGTGTTGAAGATACCCCATGTGACCAAGTTTGACTGAGGTAATGGACGACAAGACTCCAATTGGTCAATGCGTACAGTTTGATTGACAGGCTGGAAGGGTCCATTTTATTTCATTCTGGGAACCTTTGGGAGGGACACTGCAATGTCAACGAGGACATGTGACGGAAGGACACTGAAGTAACAACCCGGGACACTATTAAAGGCAACGACCAGGGGCACTGAGGCAATGATTACAGGCTCAGAGGCAATGACCATGGATATCCAGGCAACGACCCGGGGCACTAAAGGCAATGATTACGGGCACCGAGGCAATGACTAGTGCTACAAACAAAGTGAAAAGTAAAGTACTGAGTTAGTTAAAAATAAGTGGTACTGAGTCAACAAACAGGGGCACTGTAGAAACATACCGTAAAATATTTCTGCCTGAAATGTTGAATTTATCCAGAAAAAGAGTAAAACCAAACACCAACAGATTTCTGATCTTGGAAAGATAAAACATGAGACAGCTATTCCCACACAATTTGGCGTAACAATTGCAACAGGTTTTTCACTGTTTTCTACTGTTTCCAATGATCAAGTGAGCTGAGAATTTCACAAGTTTGTTTTTATTCCATGCCAAATCAAATTATGAGCAGCCTGCAGCTGCTCTGGCTGTCAGCTTAATACCAATGTTGTACATGCCCTTAAAGACACAATGTAACGGTGTAATGGGGTCAAAGGGAAATTGCTTCCATTGCCTCTTTGAAGATAAGCCCCTCCTCAACCCCCACAGGTATCATTACCATACCACAGCTTCCTACCTGATGTGAGATGGACTGCCCATCAGTCTGGACCAAGACCCTCTGTAGATCCTTCAGGATGGTATCTGATGTCTCCTGCTGTTTCTTGGCCTGTTGCTTGTTGGTTCCTGATGACCCTTCCACCGCATTGCAACTACCAAGGAGATTCCACTGCCTTGAACCACTGATGACATAAAAAATACAAAACGACTTAAATGGTAAAGGGAAAAAGGTGATCAAAGTCACGTGATGTCGTGTTGCTAGTAACAATGTTTCGGCTGCTGGAACTGCTAGCAGGCAACTGAAGAACTGGGGCCAATTTCATAGACATGCTTAAGCACCAACATTTGCTTAAGCAGGTAAGCAAATAAATGAAATCAGTATGCCAGCAAAAACTCCTTGTTATGAAAATTTGATTGATAATCCTGTTTGATGAAGGAAGACTTTTCATGCTTAAGCAAATGTTGTGCTCAAGCAGCTCTATGAAATTGGCCCCTGGATGTTACGAACCAACAGGATAAAACAGACACTGCAGCATCCAGTTCTTCAGTTGCCTGATGAAGGCAAGCAGTTCCACAGCAGCCGAAATGTCGCTAGGACCAACATGACATCGCATAACTTTGATCACCTTATCTACATCTACCGCAATGAATAACCCTTCAATTGACTTAAATGTTGCTCATCAAACAATGTACAATATTGCAATGGGTCTATTTGATGTTCAGATGTTTGAAAATACCATCTGCCAATTTTAATCAAGTCATAAAAGTCACAAAGAATCTCTGAGTCAGAGCCCAGCTTTGAGAAAGGCACCAAGTACTAGTATGGGAGAGGAAAGCTTTATAATGTACCTGTAGGCTGGGTTGTTGAGAATCAGACAATCGATCACATGACTCAACAACAAGCACTGCTGCTGGATCCTTTCAACAAAGTCAAGTCAAAGAAAACACACACACACAAAAACAATGCACACAGTACAATGCAGCATATTACGTACACATTGCAAACAATTTGACCCAATATCTGTAAAAGAAAACCTCAGCTAAAATATTTCCACCAGGATTGCTATATTCGTTTAGAAAAGTGTAAAACAAATAATCTTGGCCAGATCAAAAACATTCTGTAAAAAAGTCGTTTTTTTTTCACTATTTTCTCGGGACTCAGATGTCCGATTGAGCTCAAATGTACACAAGCTCATTATTTCATATGAACATGTTGGATTAGACAAAGTGTGAGTGCTGTTCTGTGACCAATGCCAATCCTGTATTATACTTTTATGTGACTGGTTTTGCCATGAGTTTCCTGGGCACAATGCGGCTCTTAACTTGGAGTTGACAAAAATAGCCTACCATTGGGTGACTTTTTGCACACAAAGAAAGATAATCCGACCAGCAAACTTTAGCCAACTTCCACCTTGTCTTTCTGCGTGAGAGTTTGATAAAGGATACAACTTGATCTTGCTGAGCGAGTCTGGATCGGCATCGAATGACGTCTGATAGAGCCGGGCATATCGCACGCTAAGCTGCTGGATCTGGGTTGAACATTGCTGCATCTAACAAGGGAGAACATGACGGACATTGGTGGAATGTCAGTTAAAAAACCCTACCAAACTTATTGCTTCAATTCTTGGTGGGTTTTTGAATTTTGGAAACGATGGTTTCGTTTTCAATGTCATCATAAAATCAGTAATAATAATAATAATAATGGTGGATACTTATAAAGCCAAAACTCCCTGTGAATGTTGTGTTCAGCAAACAATGGCCGAATACAAGTCAAAAGCAGTAAACATCACATGAACATTTGGTTGGCAATCCTGTTTGATCAAGGAAGACTTTTCATAAATTAATGTTGTGCTTAAATTAAGCAGTTCTATGAAATTGGTCCCCGGTCTTAGACTCAAGCTCTGCTCCAATCAAAGTTTCAGATTAAAGTATCAATTCTTATCCCTCAAAAACGACAAACAAATGAAGAATGATTGATTCTCTCATACTTCAGTGTCTAATTAAATACCTCAGTTGCCATGTGACCACATCTTAGCAGCTCCTGACCCATTGTCATGGCAACAGCCGGAGCAATAGCCGGTGGTGGACAGGTTCGGATAGTGGCTAGGCAGGACAGGAGGAGCAGACAGGAATGAAGCATGTCACCACGCAGTCTCATGTAGTCACAGTGGAACAGGAGTGGGTGGGATGGTGTAGACGCAGCCTGAGAAACAAACAGACAGAAAGGAAAGGCATATTCATCGCAGTGGTCATAAATGAGGGAAAAACTCATCAAAGTTTAATACATGATGTCGTGTTGCTGGTAGAGGCAAACCAAAAAATAATGAAAATTGACGTGTTGCAGTATTTCTCTTCTACTTCAATAAAAGAGCTCTCAACACTCAATCAGTGAACAATGTTGAGGTCACGGAACAGATCTCACACTCTATCTGATCCACCAGAGGCTGTAGATGCCAGTGTGGCCCATAATGATTCAGTGCACACAGAAAATTACTTGACGATACTGCAAGCATTGACGCCACACACATATTGAATAGCCAGTTAGGCTCCATGCTTGAGACACTGCTTTTGTGCAACAGATTGTTTTTTTAAGTGGGAGTGTTGCAACAAATCTTGGAATCGTCGGATTTACAAATCCGGTGCAACAAAACTAGGAATCCCAGTTTCGTTGACGGATTTACAAATCCGTTGTTGCGTTCAGAGATATTTGCGGTCAGGTTAAAAGGTAGTATTTCCAGTGTATTGGTTTATTTGATTGTTGTTTGTTGGATCTGTGACAAAAAACAACTTGGAGTTAATCATTTTAGGTTGACAGTCGGTTGACGGCGAGGCTAAAAATACATTGCCTGCGTTCATGTTCACTCCGCTAGCGCCATCAATAGACTAGTTCCCAGTCAAACTGTGGGGTTTGGGGCACCGGTATATCGGCTAAACTTCTTGCTACCACACGCTGTGGTTGCTGGCCATAATCTTTTCCTACCATGGTTTTTGTCTACTTAATATCGACAATGTGGGGAATGCCAGTGAGTCTACTTCACAGATTTGCAAATTCGGTACCAAAATTAAGGAATCGGATAATAGAGGGCGTTTAAGATATAGTTTCCTCAAATTCGTAGATTCGTTGCAATAGGCATTTTTCTTTTAACGTTTTGAGGATTCAACTTAATAAAGAATTATACCTTGAGGTTAGATAGACCCTTCTCATAATGCTGCAACGCTCTGGACAGACATGGCATCAGATTGTCTGACTTCTCGTGGATGTCAGCAAGGCACGTCTCGCCGAGACAAAACTGCTCCAAGCCACACAGCCAGTAGTAATAATGCTCTGATGCCACCTAGCATAGGAAGGCGGGGAAAAAGCAAAGAATGGAGTAAACAAAAAATGCCAAGATCTTTCAGAATTTGGTTTGGAGTGTGATGAAAATGGCATACAGTGGGACGCCACAATAACGAACACTCCAGCTGCACAGAAATTGTCCATTATAGTGGTCGTTCGTTATAGTGAACAATGTTCAGCAGGCCTATACATTGTACATTAAAGAGGATGTTCAACACTTAACAAATCTCCCTTTTATTTAAAAGAAAAGGCTCTCATATCTGATGTCACGAAATCACAGATTTGTCTGCTGCCCCCATTGACGAAATTCAGGGAATCCAAATTTTGGGGAGCTTGCGGCGATTAGTGCTTTTTACTAGTCGATTAATCGCATAGGAACTAATCGCGATTAATCGCGATTACCCGGAAGTGACTAGACAAGCAAGCTGCACGTGCCTTGTGCATGTTTTCATCATGACGGTACAGCAGTGAACTGCACTAGCATAATGCATTGATTTTTACAACAGCGTTTAGTTCTGACTTCCGAGGCATTGAGCGCTGTTATATTTTTTCTGATAATAGTTTGCACATTTTGCAGGAGTAGTTGAAAGAAGCGGTCCTTATTAGTAATTACCTGTGTCGCAAGTTTGACAAAGATTTCTGCTGCTGTTTCGTGACAGTTCTGAGGGATAAAGAGATGTGAAAAGATTAGAATTCCCATAAAAGTGAAAATGCAAAACAGAACCTTTCCATGGAAACTAAACCGATTCATTGCCAGCTCATTCCCCCGCGTTGAAACTGGATTTGTGACAAAAACTGACCCTATAATTCTTACTGTCCTGTGTAATGGAGAATATGCATTGCTTGCCATGGAAAAGCTCTACAAATTGTCAAAAACTAATACCGATGCCACGATGCCATTCCCACTTTATAATTCTTACCAGAGGGGACTCAAACAACTGTAACCCTGAAGCTCAGTTCTCTTTTTCAAACCAGAGAATTGACTTCTGAACCGCAGCCAAAAGCCTCAATTTTGATGCCCGTTATTTAAGAATGGATTCACGAAATGGAGCCGGAGCCTGAGCCTGAGCTTGAGCCTGAGCATCCATTTCATAAACCCCCTATAAATGTGCAAAAACTTGATGCCGTACTGCATGGCTTAAATACCAATCCCACTTGATTTATCCACACCCTAAGTGAGTCCATGTCACGGTACCTACCAGTCTGGTTGCCTGGTGTGCAATGCGGTATGCTGGCCAGGGATAGCGCTCCACGAGTCGGCAGATGCTCTGACTGATGCTGCTGCAGGATCGCCCCTTTCTGTCTGCCAGGAGTAACAGCATTGCTAAGCCAACCTGGACAAGGTGAAAATCGGCAGAATTCAAGACACAGACATCAACTTTATAGTGAACTCAGCATGTCGAAAGCTTGAGGAAAAACTTCCAAGCAGAAACTCACAACTTGTAGTAAATATGAGTTACTAATTAAGTCAAGATGCAACTTAATGCTAGTCACCTTAAAGATACTATAATACTTTGGTAGCATATCAAAACAAAAAGCTTCACAGATTAACCTATAACTTACAGGGTATAAAGATGGTGACGGTAGAAACATACCGTTAAAATATTTCTGTCTGAAATGCTGTATTCATCCAGAAAAGAGCAAAGCAATTGACCAAAATCAATTTTGATCTTCAAAAGATGGCTTTGTGGGACACTGCTGACAACTTAAATTAGTATAAAGTGTAGGTTTTTCCCACAATCCATGAGAATAGCTGGTTTATCTTGTAATACCAAATCACTTCACACAGACATTCTACTTAATATATCCAGTTAATATGTTAACTTCCTCCCTGATCCAGTATTGTTGTAGGCTCCCACATTCCCAAACTGAAACTTACAAGCATATTGTGCTGGATGCTGTCCTGACCGATGCTGGCTTGTAACTGGTCTTGGCTCAGCGCGTCCTCGTAGAGTTGCTGCAGGACTGGCAGATGGCTGGTTAGAAGCTCCTTCTGCCTCGATTCACCGAGAGACACCAGACACCGACACAGTGCTAATCCGCTCTCCCCTGCAGGTACAAACGACACCCACATGTCGCAGATTAACCCAAACTTTGCTCAAGCCTCAAAAATCCTCATCAACGTTTTTGAGGTGTGTGTCCTAAGTCTACACTTAGATGAGAACCATTGATAATAAGAGTACATTGTGAGCTTTCATATATATACCACGATCATTTTATCGATACGCGCAGCATAAGTAACAATGCTGCAACCCCCGCATCATCTTTGAGTGATCACTCATGTACTGTTTCACAGGTTACAGCATTGTTAATGATGCATGCGCGTATCGATAAAATGATCGTGGTTGTGCGTGCTTTCATGGCTTCTGATTGCCAAATGAACAAGGATAATTGACTAGTATTAGGGACACCACCAACGTAGGGTTGGATAGCTCAGTTGGTAAGAGAACGGGCAAGGTATTCCCGAGGTCGCAGGTTCGAATCCCGCTCCAATAAATTTGTCTTTGTTCATCTTTCAATGAATTCTTGTATTGTGTTGCAATTTGACTTCTGGACAACAGGGCAACAGTGAATGCCTGAAAACAACACATGAGAATTTTGTGGCAGTTGTGGCCTGGGAATATTAACTGACCTTTAGCAGACTGCAGGGACATGGTCAATGTGCTGACCAGGGCCGGCCGTACCTCCGGACACTCACTCAGATCGCAGACGCAACCGAGAACAACCTGTGGAGAAGAAGAAGCAGCATCGGTGCTTACATTCAGTGTCTTAGATGACAAAGAATATGCTACTTAACCGTGGCAAGTGAAAGATTCAAAACAGATCGTAAGCAGAGACCCACTTAAAAGTGTCGGTAAAACTTCCTGATAATTTTGTCAAATCAAAGGAACTGACTACACAAAAGGGTCCAGCTTAACATACGTTTGGAATGGGGTGCAGGATTTCAAGGTCATTAAAGGTATACTTATCATACTTTGGTTTTTGTCAAAGAAATACAGATTCATGAGAAAAAATATCGAGGAAAATACAGTAACAGCCTTCTGTGAAAATTTCAGTCCCATACAGTACCCACTTTTTGAGAAAAAAGTGAAAAACGGCCACAGTATTTCTTAAGTCTTTTCTCTATTATTTTTGGATCTTTTAAAAGATCAAAAAGATTTTCGGTCGTTGTTTTACTAATTTCTGGATAACTACACCATTTCAGGCGGAAACATTTTAACGGTAGGTTTCGACTAGCATCATCTTCATACCCTCAAAAGTTATACGTAAATTTGCGAACATATCTGTTTTGGTCTCTTACCACAGTATGATACTACCATTAAAGGTAATATCCTACTTTGGTTTTTGTCAAAGAAATGCAGATTCATGGGACAAAATATCAAGAAAGATACACTTTCAGCCATCTGTTAAATTCCCGGTCCCTTATGGTGCCTACTTTTTTAGAAAATAGTGAAAAATGCCCACGGTTTTTAAAAATCTTTCATACCGTTATTCATGATCTTCTGAAGATCAAACTTGTTTATGGTCAATTGGATTTAAACTCTTCTCTGGATAAATACAGCATTTCAGGCAGAAAAAAATGTTTACAGTACTTTTCTACCATCACCATCTTTATACCCTTAGTTATAGGTATGAAATCTGTAAAGATATCTGTTTTGGTATGATACCAAAGTACATGTATGATACTACCTTTAAGCTTAAATCATCCGACACATTCAATCTTTGTGAATTTGCTTGCAGATTATATCATTAAGTTCACCGATTCTGATCAAACATCAAGGTTCCACATGGTTTTGACCAACCTTTAAAGTGAATGAGAGCTGGGCCCAATTTCATGGAATCCGTTACCGTAAGCAAAAATTCTTAGCTTACGGTTAGCGTATTTCAAAGGAGAGTTTTCTTTTTAGTAACGGTAAGCAAAGACTTTCTGCATAGGGCCTATGACAGCGCGTTAGCAGAAAAAAAAAATCAAGCTTACCCTAGAAATTCTTCACTAACCGAAAGGCTTGCTTACGGATTCCATGAAATTTCATGCATGGCAGTACCCGTAAGCACAAAAATAGGTCGTAACGGATTAGATGAAATTGGGCCCTGATCAATGAGAAGGTCTAGGGAGGTATCAGCCATTACCTTAAGGGCTTGCACTGCTGGCTTGGTCTCCTCAGCTAAACACTGAATCACTACATTCTGGGCGGCAAAGGCTATCGACATGTAGGGAGTTGACTGTGAGTCTTTGTTGTCGTTGAGACTGGGGCTAAGGCTCTGCCATTTGGCGAGGAGGGTTCGTATCTTGATGGCTGTGGCTGCGACGCTGACGTCCCAGTGATGGCTCAGGCTGGTACAGAGGTTTGCAATGGGTTCCACTGATAGGTAAAGATGGAACACAGAGATTATCAAATGGTTCTACGAATGGTAAAGGAATGCGGAAGTTTGTTTTGAAGCAACTGGGGTTGATTTCACGGAGCCCTATGATCAATCATTACTCGAGTTACGGAGGACAACCCATCATATCCTATGTAGGGCTACAATGCATTATAAGTCCTATGATTGGTAGTAAGTTACGATGAGTTTGGTGAAATCGACTCCAGGGGCTTTGTGATCATCACTAAAGCCCAAATCCATCGCTAAACGGAAAATTGATAGCTACATTGCGTAGCAATATTCCATTTAGCGATGGATATGGGCTTAGCGATGATTGCAAAATACTAGTAAAATTGGCCCCTGGGGTCGATTTCACAAAGCCCTGCGATCGATCTTAACTCGAGTTACGAAGGATAACCCATTGCAGGGGGCCTGTTTTACGTTCGGCTTCAATGCACAAAAATTCCTACGATTGATACTCAGTAAGTTACGAAGAGTTCGGTGAAATAAACCCCTGGTCCTTTAGCAAGTCTTCAGCAATTGGTTCTTTAGCAATTAGTCCTTAATCAATACGTTCTTTAGCAAAATGGTTTTTATACCAATACGTTTGTTATTTAGCAAATGGTTCTTAAGAAAGTGATTCCACCACGAAAAGGTAAGTAACTGGTTCCACTGATGATAAAATGAGTACAGAGGTTAGCAATTGGTTGCCCTGATGGTGACAAATGTAAATAGTACATTGATTCAAGAGGTATAGGCTCTACTGATGATGAAGAGTAGGCAGTTGGTTCCACCTATAGTAAAGACTGGGTGGAAAGTGAAGGGTACCAATCAATTTATCTAACATAATCAGAGGATGGAGGGGCTGTTCTGAAGTTTTTTCTTCCTGACCCAATACATCAATCCAGTAGGCCACGCCCACCACAACAACGTCCAAGCAACAATGCAAACGCGCACGCACAAAATGTCACGATCAACCGAACACACGCGAAGCATTGCACACTCTCAACCACCGAAAGCGCCTCTCTCCGTTGGACTTGACTTCGGTTTGGCAAAAGGCCCAAACCAAAGCCAGAGCATCAAAAGTCAGAAATATAATGAAAACATAAACAACGCTTGACCATGGTTAAGAATAAAACTTGGGTTTGTAAAAGAATCGCCTTGTATACACAACGACGAAAATTGCGCAGTAAAGAATACATAATTTAGAACATTTTGTCGGACAAAATGGTGGCAATTTGTCGTACCTTAAATAACGCGTCGTAATTGGTCAAATTGTCAAGTGGCACGGCCTACTGGATCGGTGTATATCGCAAAGAGGTGCATCCATTTTTCCAATCTTACCTTCCTCTTGTCCCAGCAAGGCCGGGGTGTCAAACAAAATGGCGAGTATCCGGAGCCTGTTGGCCAGCAGGACTGTGGACTCGCACCCTTGGCACTGCTCGGTCAATGCAGAGATGTTATCACTGGTCCACATATGGGGTGCTTTCCTGGCTAAGAGGCACAGGTCCCGCACACAGGTCAGCTGGATGGCCGAACGAGGGTCGTGACACAGGTACCCCAGAAGCAGACTCACCTGTGAGAAGAAGCAAATACAACAAGTTTTTAATGCGCGGTATTTTTGACAGATGAGGGCGCTGTTAGGCGTACAACTTTATTTACTTCCGGGGGTACAGTCCGGTTAATGGTCAATTGAGCAGAGGTCATTTACGGACAATTTTGTCTTTTGGGATACGATAGAAGTGTATATTTTTACTACGACATGTACGAGTTGTATTCTGACACAGTGGTACACAAGAACAAGGCATTGTCAAATGACCCCCGGAAGTAATTCGAAGCGCCCTCAAACGTTCAAAAATACCGCGCATTGGAACATATGGAGAATCCAGTCAGTCTATCACACTATAGAGCTTCCTTTTGCAACGTCACAGCCCGAGTTTTTGCCAACCAAGATGGCGGAAACTATGGCGAGCCATCAAAGCCAGGCATAAAAAAATAACCACAATTTAAACACAACGTTTCATAAACGTTGAAAGATATTGCTGAATGTAATGGAAACAACACGAGCAATGATGGTATTAATTTGTACAGCTATGGAAAGTTTGCAAATTATGTTGAATGTGGTCACGCCGTCTGTCAAGAAGACGAAATGATTTGCAACATTTGGCCACCCATACGAAGTATTGCCAACCAGCATGTCAGTGTTTGTAAACAAAAGAAAGGTCTATAACACGATGGACACTTTACAGTACAAATTGGTCAGCTGCCAACCTATAAACAAAATTAGGAATACTTCTGCTATTAAAAAAGAGGAATCACAGAGCAAACTACATAGGAATACATGTGTATTTCCAAGCCAAAAATCAGAATCTGTTGTCAAGAGCTTGTAAAAAGTGATAAATGTTAACCCCCAAAAAGGAAGGATTCCTCCAAAATAGGAATTTGCATCTATTAAGTGGGAGGCGTACCAATGGGAGACTTTTGGAGAGGGCTGTCGATAGAGGGCAGCAAACTACCAGGCTCCTTAAAACTTTTTTACACGCTGTAAGTACGGCGGTTGTCCAAAAACTCACCGGAAGACGCAGGAAAATACTGTGAACAATAAATTCAGGCCATTTACAATTAATTTTTATATTCACAACAGCCTCCCACCACGATTTCAATGCCCGAAAACACAAAGTTAGGTGAAATTCTGATGTTTGGCGAGGAATAATGTGATAGGCTTCGCTTGCAAAGTAAAAACTCTGTGCACAAAACTGAATGCTGTTTGCCGTGGGCCACCGTGATCATTTGTAATTCGCCCTTTTAGTGGCCAATCGCCACAAATTCTGCATTTGTTCGTTCTTGGGGAACTCATGTCCTCCCCTGTCATCACAACCGGACACTGCACAGTATTTACCAGGCATTTTCATTGCGATTATTTACGCCTGTTGTGTTTACGATGAACATTCGTGCACAAAAGCAATGACAACAAAATCAAGACACTTTTTCCGAGCCTGGTGAAGCGCGCCCTCTTGTGATTAACAATGGGTAGTCAAAAGTCTCCCATTCAACAGCAAGGCCATTGCTGCTTTCATCTCTATTCTCAAGCATAACTTCTGCCTGATTTCCCATACAAAGTCAGCATTGTTTCATCAACAATCACGTCACCAGATCTTGCACTGTGATAGATATTGTCCTGGGACGACAGACTTTCTGTAGATTTGTCACGAAGATGCTCCCTTAAAATCTCCTGACAAACACGTACCTGCTCTGGGATGTGAACCAAGGAGGTGGCTGCCAGCTGAGACAAGGTGTGCAGGGTGACTGTCAGGAAGCTATCGGCCGGGTACAATGGCAGCAGGTCCAGACACAGCTGGCGAACGAATGCCGCTGACTGGGCGTCGTGGTGCATGTGCTTGAAGATTGGTATCAGCTTGAGTTTGATCTCAGTGGGTGTTGATAAGCCTTGGATCAAATCGGCTAGCTTGTGACAGATCCCTGATGCAAAGGTTCTAGGGTAACAAAAAAGAAAGAAAGACACATGAAAGATCTTTGAACTGCAATGAACGTTCACCATTCATATAGAACATTCCAGGTTATGTATCACGTGAATCACACTACTACACAGAATATAAATGTGTGTAAAGTATATGGCAGTGAAAGCAGCGATGTGGACACATAATGTGGGATATGGAGGCCAACTGTGTGTAAAGTGTATGATACTGAAAGGGATGTGGATGTGTACACTAGAGCGTTGTATTATCGGAGCTTTTAAAAACCGGACACCACTTCGAAATCGGTTGCCCGAGCTCTGATTTTTAAAACTGAATGACAGTGTTAGCGCGCACGTGTTGATAATGTGCACGATCAATGGATGCATATAGCTCTGTAGGAAAAGTGTGTAAAACATGCTACAACAATCGTTGCGCCGACATATTATAGTACGTGAGTTTCTGGTCTCGATCTACATGCGTGTTCAGGAATCTTACAATGATTTGGTGCCGGCAACTTTACAGAATATTAAGTCAGTGTAGTTCGTGACTTGCTCAGCGTGACATGTCACATTTCTTCCATTTCAAAATCTGCAGTGTAGCCGGCCGCGACCCACCCTGCTTGGTATTCAAGATCTCTGAGGCAGCCAGTGGCAAAGGGCAACGACCAAATTTCAAGAACAAAGTCAACAAAGTGGCAGGATACAAGCAGACCATCAACAGGCCGACCACCATACCAACTCTTATGAAAAAAATAATCATCAAATAACCACAACAGAAACTGACTGAAATTAAAATCATTGAAAAGTGAACATAGAAAAATTGACTGGAGCGGGATTTGAACCGGCAACCTCCTGAATACCATACAGGAGCTCTACCAACTGAGCCATCCAGCCCTACGTTGGTGATGTCCCAAATAGCCAATTATCTTTGTTCGTTTGGCAGTCAGAAGCCTTGAAACCACGCACACACCGTCATATCAGATTTTTCTTTGTTAACTTTTCAATGTCTTATTAAAAAACATTTTGTGAATTACTTTACGGATTGACACCTCTTCCTTCTGTGATGGTCATTAACATGTCTCCCCCCCGCCCCCAAAAAAGGGGAAACCCCCAGTCCACCATGAAAAAGACAGGTACCTTGATTCTGCTGAGAAGCAAGATGCAGCATAAATGGCTGACTCAAGCTCCACCCTGTCGTGGGAGTCCAGACCATTATGGATACTGTGATGAATGTTTTTCTTCTCAGCAATGATTCCAGCGATACTCCCCAGTACCCTGATAAAGAACAATAACTTCAGGTTCAATTGTCAAACCACACTTAAAGCGCAGTCATTCTTGGGAATGACATTGAAATAATATGTTCAATTACATTAATATACTGTACACATAATATCAAGGATAATGTTTTTTGAAACTGCAGATATTTCAAGCCAAGTAGGCCTAATCATTCATTTGACGATGCGCATCAACACTTGAAGATTGAATACCAGTTTACCACTTTGTTATCAGGGAGTCTTGCCGTTCAAAGATGACAATCTGTTGTCTGGTCTGAATCAAAATTGTGTCAAGCTTTAACAGACAATAGGGCTGCTGGGCTGGACATGTGTCCCAATTCTCTGGCTTTGACTGCAAATAACACACAAGTCTATGAAAATGGCTGCAGTCATTGGCTAGTGGCTGCCATAGGTACATGCGTAATTTGCAGCCGCAGCCAGAGAATTGGGACACGGCCTTAGCCTTATTCACGGTACATCCATCTTGTCACCTTCCTTGTAAACCCATTGGAAAAGATAACATCAATTCTAAAAGGAAAACCGGTACCAGACTACCTTGAATCCAAGCCTCGGTTTGATAGCACTGCTTTGAATGTAGGATGGATGCACTGTGAATATGGTCTATAGACCGATTGCGCAACCAATGTTTACATACCATCACGTGATCTAAAGTGGGTATTTTTATATCTCATTTAGCACAGAGCAGTGGTGAAAATGTGCAAAGGAGAATGTGGACGATATATTACGGTTGTCTTTTTTGCTTGTTTACACTGCTGTTCTGCACAAAATGAGATGAAAATATACCCACTATAGGTACATGTCATAGAGCTACGGTATATTAAAATTACTAGAGCGCTAGCTCTGCGTTCTCCGTGCGTAGACGTTTTGAAGCCGTCCTGGGCGCGGTCATTTTGAATTTGTGTGCGTTTGTGGAACAAGAACACTTTTGACTGGAATGACTTTCGAAGAGTGTACTCTATGTGCAACGCGAAAGTCTGTGCGAACGGTACCGGTAGCGTCTTTATGACGCATGCAATAATTGCATGACTGAAGTGAAGAGCGTGTGCGCGCACGGCCCTAAATGAAATGCGCATTTTGGGCGTATTTGGCTTCGATAACACACCTGTATAGAACACAACGCAGATATGCAAATGAACGTACAAAAAACGTACAAAATTGTGGGCTTTCCATAGGTTTGTACACTAACTGACATGGATGCGCCCAGCAGGCATCACTTTCTAATTTTAATATAGCTCTATGGTACATGTACGGATCTGGTACCTCAAAAGACTGTTAAGTATATGTACTAACACCACCCTATTTTTCAGCTTATCTCAGTGTTGATAACAATAACCTGATCTCAATCTGAATTTGTGTAAATTTCTACTCTTTCCGTAGCTGGCAGGTGGTGTATAATTACTATTAAAGTAGAAAATCTCAAACCTGAGAGTAATCGCCCTGGCAACAGGATCGTTGCTGTGGATGACAAAGAATATCCGCCGTATAAACTCGTCCACATTTAGAATCTTATCCAGATGGAGCCGGCTCTGCTGTGCTACCTTCACCACGCACAGGCGCAGAAAGTTACTCCTAGAAAATGAAAAGAAACACATCAATATACACCAGCCAAAAAACAACAACAACAACAAACAAACAAATTCAACAGCAGCAACAACAGAGTTAGTGAATACCAGCCAAATTGTGATTTACGGCTGCAGTACCTGCCGCGATATTGGATTCGATTCACCCTGCTGACCCCATGCTGGTTCAGTGGCCTGGCGGTGTGGCATATGCACTAGTAAGCAGGAGGTCGTGGGCTCAAATCCCACCTGAGCCAGCATGTGATTTTTTTCACGTGCTCTCACAAGCACTGAGTATACACTGCTCATCCACATCGGTAAAAGGCAAGCCTTATTTGCATATTAGCCAAATTGTGATTAAGAAGTTTTAAAGGTCATGTACAACATTGGTAAAGGTGACAGAGCAGCTACAGGCTGCTCATAGTTGATTTGGCATTGAATAAAAACAAACCTGTGAAATTTTCAGCTCATGTTATGATCGAAAACAGTCGCAAACGACGAAAAACCGTTGCAAATCTTATACCAAATTGTGAGGAAATAGCTGTCTCATTTTTGATCTTCCGAAGACAAAAATGTTTTGGTGTGTGGTTTTATTCTTTTCTGGACAGCATTTCAGGCAGAAACATTTTCACTGTATGTTTCTACCAAGACCATCTTTATACCCTGTAAGTTACAAAGTTATACATAAATCTGTGAACATTTCTCTTTTGATTTGTTACCAATGTTGTACATGTATGCCCTTTGAAAGAGCAGCAAACAGAAACAGCAGTTTTTTGTCTCAGTAAAAGTACAGGCCATGTGATCAAATAAGGTATGTGGGAAACTGATCAGACTGCTTTTAAAAAGGGAGAACAAAGAAAATTGTAGATAGAGCACTGAAAACCTGAAGGTCACAAGATCAAAGTCAGCTGTAGTTGGCTTTCAGCTTTCTCTGAACAAAAAGCAACAATAAACGATAACTGCAATAGCAGCAGCAACAGCAGAAGAAACAGCAACAGCAGCAGCAACAGCAGAAGCAGCAGAAGCAACAACAACAACAACAATAGCAAGAGAAACAGCAATAGCAGCAGCAGCAGAAGCAACAACAACAATAGCAGGAGAAACAGCAACAGCAATAGCAGCAACAGAAGCAGCAACAACAACAACAACAACAATAGCAAGAGAAACAGCAATAGCAGCAGCAACAGCAGCAGCGAAGCAACAACAACAATATCAGGAGAAACAGCAATAGCAGCAACAGAAGCAACAACAACAATATCAGGAGAAACAGCAGTAGCAGCAGAAGCAACAACAACAACAATAGCAAGAGAAACAGCAATAGCAGCAGCAACAGAAGCAAAAACAACAATAGCAGGAGAAACAGCAACAGCAATAGCAGCAGCAGAAGCAAAAACAGCAATATCAGGAGAAACAGCAACAGCAATAGCAGCAACAGAAGCAACAACAACAACAACAACAACAATAATAGCAGGAGAAAAAGCAACAGTATTATAACAGCAAGCTCCTTACCCATCCCTGAAGATGTCGGCGAGTTTCAAGAAAGCAGAGTTGATGAGAATTGGGAAGGGGTACTTCTCAAACAGCCGAGGGAATCGCACAATGGCCTCGCACTGTTCACCAACCTTCTGAGAGCGCAAACCTTTATGACAGGCATAATCAAAACAAAATTATAAGAGGCTAAAATAGAACATTTACTTACAGGAAGCAAAAGACAAAATAATATTTCCAATAATCCGTACAAAAATCAAGTGAGAGTAGGGAAACATCTTTCCCTGCTTAGCCTTAGTCCCAACTTAGCCGCCTAATCTTAAACGAATAAGGGGAAAGTGAAAGGTACTATCATACTTTGGTAGCATACCGAAACAGAAATCTTCACACAGATTTACCTCTAACCCTGCAATACAGGGTATAAAGATGATGAAGGTAGAAACATACTGTTAAAATTGTTCTGCCTGAAATGCTGTATTTACCCAGAAAAAGGGTAAAACCAGTGACCAAAATTATTTTTGATCTTAAAGAGAAAAGACGTAAGAAGTACTGTGGCCGCTTTTCACTGTTTTCTCAAGAAGTGGGCATTGTATGGGACTGACATTTTCAAAGATGACTGTTACTGTATCTTCTTGATATTTTGCCCAATGAAATTGCATTCTTTGACAAAAACCAAAGTATGATATTACCTTTAAATATCAAGACAGTGCAAAGTTAAAATAACAAAACATTCAAACCCTTTCTGAGAATGATATAATCTTGTCAGAATTTTTACAATGTTTCTGGTAACATTCACCTTTATCAAGTTCTAACAAGGCTGTATTAGCATCTTGTTCTTGCTCTCCATACCCAGGATCACTTGGCATTGCAGACAACCTCATCCTGGCACTCAAATAGTATACAGCCTACGTCTTCAAATGGAGCTCCTAAAAATCTGTGCACACACCATGGGGAGTAAGGATTACATTTAGGGTAAAATACAGGTATAAAGGGAATAATAACAACTTTTTGTTATACGTTCGTGGTGTCCTCTTCACTATTATAATTAACAAGGTAAAATTTGTGGACAGAGGGCAGGGGTCGATTTCACTAACGCTTTGCGATCATCGCTAAAGACCAAAAAGTAGCGATAAATTTTCCATTAAGCGATGGATTTGGGCTTTAGCGATGATCGCAAAGCGTTAGTGAAATCGACCCCAGGGCTTCCATTCTTTACTTAGAGAAATTATGGGGTAAGGAAATGAGTGGCAAGAGCTCCTTTTTGCCTCTACCCTGAGTCAAAAACCTGTGATTTCACCTCCAAAACGATCCTAAAATGTCTCATGCGGCCAGCTATGGACCAAGGGAGAATTGGAGATTCCAATAATGACAAGGTTTACCCACATTTTTTGAAGAAAAGATCATTATTTCATTAAAAATGGTCACAGAGACCTCCTATTCATGAGCACAATTTGAAAAACCAAGATGGCTGACCCAACTGACACTGTGCTGATTAATAGGAGGTCTCTGTGCCCATTTTTAGGGAAAAAAGAGGAGCTCTTGCCACTCATTTACACACAAGGTACTTGGACCCTACTATCGCCAGATCATGTCCAAATGTTAAAAAAGGCGATTTTTAGGGTCCAAGTTACTCGGACTAGTATTAGGCCAGTAATAGTAATACTAATCATGTTTATGTATTGTAACTAACGTTAATTTTTAATAATTAGTAGGCCTAATTAACTTAGGCCTACTGACGTTAGGCCTAGTAGCACTTAAGTACTTAAAGTTAACGTTATTTATTAAAGTTGTTTTATACTCTTTAAGTTAAAGCCTACGTTAGGGGAAGGCCTGGGCGATTAACTCGATTAATCGATTAATCGCGATTACATTCCTGTGTCGATTACTCGATTAGTAAATTCTGAACTACTCGATTAATCGTGCCAGCGCGATTAGTGCCTTCGAGTTGCGATTAATTCCATGAGTTACTACTATTCTCAGTCGATCAATAGCCATGCCGTGTGTGTTGCATGGAGCAGCTGCATAGACTTGATGACAAGTCGTTAGACATTCGTATTTTGTCCATCCGTCCGTCAATATCATGCATCGTTCGTATAGTGAGGCAACGTAATCTTGATTCAATAGGGGTCGAGGGTGTATAATAATGTACCGCGGTCGCTTCCCCGCATGTTGGACATTATGCAGGACGTACACAGTGTATGTGAACACGCACACCGTACCCTGGTGTAGCGATAAAATTACCGACTTGATATCAAGTCTGCCTGCTGCACGTGCACCGGATGCCCTACCAATTGTGACAGCACCATGACAACATTTAAAGATTACACTGCAATTGGCCAGTAGCCCTTCTAATAATACTGCCTTATATGGTCAACGTGGATGAGGCATGAAATGAATGAGGGCTATACCATTTCGCTGTTTATTGAGGTACATTTAGTTATGTTGCATTTTCAATAAATACTATTTATCTCACTTAGTAATAAAACGAAAGGTTGTCGGGACTTGTCGCACACATGAGTTATTGGATAAATACAGTTTAAACGTGTCGGGGTGAATTTGTATTCAAGCCTGACAGCTGACAACAAAGTTTTTCTCAACCTAGGCCCACGTGTTTACAATGGATTCGGCTACCATGGCCGGCCAGCGAGGCTTGGCGCATGGCGTGATGGCATTCAACTACTCGAGTACAGACTCTACTCGATTAGACGATTACTGTACTGGACTACTGTATCGTATCGTATGATAATCGTGAAGTGAACATGTGGAGTAATCGTGAAATGTAAAATAATCGCGATGTGTTTAGTAATCGTGAGCTGTGTAATAATCGTGTTCACTGTTCAGTAATCGTGAACTGTATAATAATCGTGTTCACTGTTCAGCCTACATGGGGTGTACATTATGTGTCATCGTGTACTATCGTTGACTTGTACATGGGTCATTCCGTGTCAATTCAACGCACTTTGGAACCCGACCGACTCGGATTTCAATGAAATTTGGTATGCTCATTGGCCTCCATGAGAAACCCCCAGAACCGAAATTTTATGTAATTTGGTCCATTACTTTTTGAGATACGGGTTAACGAACTTTTGACTAATTAGCACAATCTGTCGCATTCAAACAGCCATATCTCCAGAAGTAAAGAACCTACAGAGATAAATTTTACATCATTCTAAAGCTCTTATAATGGCCTACATTTTGTAAAATGAAACCAAAATTTTTTCATGTACGACAAAAAAATTACGTTAAAATTTGACCTTTGACCTCGATTTAAAAAAATGCGTATTTTTCAAAATGCGAATTTTTTTTTTTACTTTTAGCTTGACATGTAAGTAACATCTCCAGAAAAATTTGGAGTGGGCGCTCATATACTTTTGGAGTTATGATAATTTAAACATCGGATTTCGAGGATAAAAGCTGTAAATATGCATTAACATGTGCACTGTACATATACTTATGTGCATGTAATCCATGTATAGTAATGCATGTGCACAAATATGAGGTATTTTGGCCTTTCTGGCCATTTTCAAGTAAGTATAACTACAAAACTGTACAAAAGCCCATCCTTAATCTTTTAGATGTTGCTCTGGGTCCTATATCTTCCAGGGGGGGGGGGGGGGGGGGTACGTACTGAAACTGTCAGCCAGGCATGTTAACTAACCTAGTCATCTCCGTTCCATCAGAATTTTTGTTGTTGCAGATTTCATTCCTTTTGCAAACATCAAGTATAAAACATATCTGGTTTCTGTAACAGTTTCCATAATTATTACTATATCCTGAGAGCATCTGTGTTACCTGAAGGAATTTACAGCTTACAGTTTGCCATTATTAGCTGGAAGGAACAATTGCTAGTTTGCTTAAATACATAATTACACATTACGTGATGCACTCTCGGAATAGTAACAATTGTGGAAACTTCAGTATTACAAAGACTAGACACATAAAAGATGCCTGCAAAGGAAATGAAATTTGCAAAAAAACTCTGATGGAATGGAGATAACTAGGTTAGGCCCTGTTTGTTTAATGCACAAGATCACGAATCCAGTGGATCCGGATCCCATTTTAGCGTACACTGCATAGGACCTTGATCCCCAAATCTGGGATCCTGTGTGTTAAACAAACAGGGCTCTTAGTAAAGATGCTTGGCTGACAGGTGCACTAGGCCCCCCCCCCCCCCCCCCTTCCCGGAAGATATAGGGCCTAGTGTTTAAAATGCAGCAACATGTAAATGATGAAGGATGGGCTTTTGTACAGTTTTGTAGTTGTGCTTACTTGAAAATGGCTAGAAAGGCCAAAATACTTCATATTTGTGCACATGCATTACTATACATGGATTACATGCACATAAGTATATGTACAGTGCACATGTTAATGCATATTTACAGCTTTTATCCTCGAAATCTGATGTTTAAATTATCATAACTCCAAAAGTATATGAGCGCCCACTCCAAATTTTTCTGGAGATGTTACTTACATGTCAAGCTAAAATTAAAAAAAAAATTACGCATTTTGAAAAATACGCATTTTTTTAATCGAGGTCAAAGGTCAAATTTTAACGTAATTTTTTTGTCGTACATAAAAAATTTTTGGTTTTATTTTACAAAATGTAGGCCATTATAAGAGCTTTAGAATGATGTAAAATTTATCTCTGTAGTTTCTTTACTTCTGGAGATATGGCCATTTGAATGCGACAGATTGTGCTAATTAGTCAAAAGTTCGTTAACCCG
Source organism: Astropecten irregularis (assembly GCA_963971285.1). Classification (NCBI taxonomy): domain Eukaryota; kingdom Metazoa; phylum Echinodermata; class Asteroidea; order Paxillosida; family Astropectinidae; genus Astropecten; species Astropecten irregularis. The sequence goes on along the minus strand of OZ020245.1, from coordinate 26,512,868 downwards.
TATCTCAAAAAGTAATGGACCAAATTACATAAAATTTCAGTTCTGGGGGTTTCTCATGGAGGCTAATAAGCATACCAAATTTCATTGAAATCCGAGTCGGTCGGGTTCCAAAGTGCGTTGAATTGACACGGAATGACCCACATGCATGTATGGGACTACACGTCTGTTACGCGCTTCTTGTAAACTTTAAAACAGGCCGTCTGATCACGTGAGGCCATTTTGTCTGGTCTGGTTAGTCTAGTGCCCAGCATATCAAGAGTCCTCAAAATGTCAGAGTGGAAACCAGACTATTCTCGTGTGCGGCCGTCCGTGCAGCGGTGAAATGTTACAATCTTGGTTACCGTTTTTACCCCATAATTTCCCTCAAAAATCAAAGCCATGCCCTCTTTCCAAAAAATTAACCTTGGTAATATAGAGGAGAAGTCCAACAAAGTATATGTAGGTAAGTTACTTTTCAAAAAGAAGTTTCCTTTCCTTTATAGTTTTAGGACCCGTAAAGCTACAATCCCCATGTTAATGAATAATGTTAGGCCGGGCCTTTATCTTCCCTTTTAACTTTTAAGTTTATCGTTATCGTACCCTGAAAGTAACCCTTACCCAATGGGAAATGAAATGGTTGTCGTGAGAACAAAATGCACAATCGAATTAAGTAATTCTCAGTTCAGTAATTTATCAAAAAGTAGGCCCAATTAACCCACCTGGATTTCGAGAAGCGTGGAGATGGAACTTGTACAGTAGGCCTACACAATCAAACTCAAAGCGTGCAACGTCTAGACGTCTGGAGACAATGGAGTGAACGGGAACCAGTCTACTCAGTACATTATGCGACGACTGTTGCCTAAAACAAGGTGAATGGGTATTGAGGAAAATCCATTGCATCGATTCACCTCTGTTCAGGCAACAGCCGTAGTAGAATGTACCGAGTAGACTGGTTTCCCGTTCGATCTATTGTCTCCAGACGTCTAGTCTACGTACGTAACTCGAATGTAGGCTGGGGCCAATTTCATAAAACTGTTAAGCACCAACATTTGCTTAGCACAAAAATGTCTCGCCCAATAAAACAAACCACCATTGAAAATTCCATTTGATATTCATGGTCGGCGAACAACAGCCAAAGAACAATCACAAGTGATACACAACACGTGGAAATTAGGTTGTTAACCCTGTTTTTATTAAGACGGAAATGTCATGCTTAGCAATTTTTTGTGCTTAACAGTTTTATGAAGAGATCATTCTAATGTATCACTTCACAAAGTCCCATGTCTTACCATTGAGGTCCTTTGTATACCTACATGGTCTTAGTAGGTTTATTATTTCATGTGTGATAGGTTAGACCATAGAGCTAAATCTGTTTGTAGCTCTATGGTTAGACTAAGTGTGAGTGCTACCATAAAATAAAAAGGGGCCCTTCTACAACACCCCCCCCCCTCCTTTTTTGACTTTTGGGGTTGACGGTCGGTCTAGGTAGTTTTTTAATATAACTCTATGATTTCTTTTCATCATGGGGGGGGGGGGGATAATTGGTGATTTGGTGTCCTATGCGAGAGGCTGTGGGAGGTGGGATACCCCCTGCCAAACCACAGACTTTTTAAATAAAAACAGAGTCGAAAAGTCGCATTAATTAGAGCATTTAAAAACGATATTCAGAAGAATTAAACATGTGTAGTATAAATTCACTGTGAAGACAAAAAACAACAAGGATCATGTATTATTTCTATACAATAAACTTGAATGATATTCAACCTCGAAATATTGGGGGGATGATAATGCACGCCATCCCTCCACCTCAAATATTTGGGGGGATATATCCCCCCCATTTTTTGTTCACCAATTTTTTAATTGATATTTTTCATTCATTTTGTATGCCATTTTTTCTTGTTGAATTGATTATCACTTTAACAATTAATTTAATTACCCCATATAATAAAGGATTATAATTGCATTATTTATTGTAGAAAGCTTAGTGGTGCTGTGGTGGGACCTCTGGATTTGAAATCAAGAGGTTCTGTGTTCACATCAAACAATATTGTTTTCCCCCAATTTTCCATGAATATATATTTTTTTTTCACTAATTTTTTAATTGATATTTTACATTCATTTTTGGTGCCATTGTTTCTTGTTGAATTAATTATTATCCCATATAATAAAGGATTCTAATTGCATTATTTATTGTAGAAAGTTTAGTGCATGGTGCTGTGGTGGGACCTCTGGATTTGCAATGAAGAGGTTCTGTTTTCAAATCCCACCTTGTTTTCCCAAATTTTCCTTGCATATTTTTATTAATTTTTTCATCAATTTTTTAATTGATGTTTTACATTCATTTGTTGTTCCATTGTTTCTTGTTGAATTAATTATCACTTTAGCCATTATTTTAAGTTATCCTCTTCATGACCCCAACACTTCCAAGGACACACTGAATTATTCATCAACATCACTGCACACAAGAAAGACAGTCAGAGTTAGAGGGACACTAACACTCTGTTGTTATTCACAAGTACATGTACATTTATGTACATTTTATATTGTACATTATTTTTCACTGGGAAAATAAACAAACACCCCAACAAACAAACAAAAAGTGAAACGGAATGTGGTTTTTCAAGGCAATAATCATTCTAACAGTAGCTCTAAAAACAAATCAGATGATTTCATTTGCAGTGACGGAGATATAACAGATCCAAAGTTAGATACAAATTAAATTTCTTAATTTCTTAAAAAACCAATACAATAACAACCACAGGAAAGCAGGTTTTATTTGTTGTTGTTTTTTCTCAATATTGATCTTGAAGAATTTTGTACAGGATAATTTTACAACATTTGATAACCAGTCCATGAATGCTCTCTTGAAGCTTAACAAAAAATAATAACTGATGTTTGTTACCTTTAAGCATGATTTGTTTCTTAATTATTAGCACACAACATGTATGGGTGTTTCTTTGTCATTCATCATAGGTTACATACAACATGCAAATGATACTCTTCACAAATCATGTATTAAAGGTTGGTGCGTGTGGCTTAGAAAACAAGAGAACAAACCTTCAAAAAGTGACAATGAAATCAATTTAACAAAGAGTACTGTTTGCAACCAACACAATTTTGAATTTTGAACAGAAACGAAACGAAACAAATAAATGCAGACTTTGATCTCCTTTGCTGTAGTAGTAACTTTTTCTGTCAAAGACACTAAAAAAAATCGCCAAAAATCTAAGAAGAGTGAAATTTTAAACGACTCTTACACATGACTCTCATCATAATTATTAAACTCTACCATAAACTTTGTACCAGTTGTTAAATGTTTGCTGACGTCGTAACTTATAGCACAAAACATTGATGACTTGCATAATTTAGACAGGGTTGATCCTGTGAAGTTTTCTAAACAATTTGTTTCATTTCTAATTAGCATAACAAGCCAAAATTAACAGTAGCCTAATTCCAGAAGAAACGGTAAATTAATGGGCAAGAATTACAACAATAATTTACAAAGATGTTTTGCCTCATAATCCTCACAATACATGTATTTCATTTCAGACCTCATGCAATGCCAACTAATAGCAATGCGTGTTTTACCGCAAAACATCAAAAGTTATAATTTATATAAACAAAAGTTTAATAAAAAAAAAAATGAAATGTAGTATTTACATATTATATACATTAAGTATACAAGCCACAGTGAAATGCATTAATGGTTAAAGCCATCAGTTTTAGTTACAGGATTCAATTATCTGTACTTTGAATGAACACTTCCACTCTGCAAATATATTCAACTGTACTAGGGGAAAAGGGTAGAGATCTAATAATGTATTCAATATTAAGGGGATTTACAAAATGGAGGCTCAGGCTCAGACTCCAGCTCTGACGCCCATATGCTGAAATTATATAGGATGTGGTTTTTCATTGAAGCTGAAACTTTTCATTTTCCTTTTCAATCCAGAGAATCTACTTCAGGAACTGTAGGCAAAAGCCTCTATTTTATTAGCCGTTATTTCAGAATGGATTCACGAAATGGAGCCCGAGCCCGAGCCTCCGTTTCGTAAACGCCTTTAGTCTACAATTTATGTACATGTTTAGTCTGCTGCAAGTACACACAACAGAAGCAGCATAACTAAGAATGTTACTTGTATAGGAACTGAAGATTGTTTCATCATCCACATCTTTAAATGCAACTTTTCTATTTAAGAGAATTATAAAGTTTTAGTATTCACGCAGCGGCTGTATTCACCTTTTTGTATTCACAAAAATCAGTTAAAAGTAAATCAATATTTACAAGGTCACAAATGCATGCCTTCTGTCATCCAGAATTCAACGGTCTTCAACCGAGTACCAGTTCAAACAATAACGCTAACTGTGTACTTTCACCCTTGGACGCAGGAAGCAGAAATATAAGGTTTTCAAATAAGCTTTGCAAAATATAAAACCAAATGGGTTTGCCATGAATGTATTGCTTACAGGCTTGTCAGAACCACTGATCTTGCATGGTAGCACATAATATCCAATAGACCTTTCCCATGAAATATGCTAATGAGATACGCGCAAGCGCAAATTCCCTACTGGTTGGCAAGAAAGTTGCAGCTCCATTAGGCACGTACGTACCACATACAACGCAGAGGGCATGGAGCTTGCCAACCAGTGATGCATTTGCGCGTGCGCGTATCTCATTAGTATATTTCATGGGAAAGGTCCATTGGTCTTCGCCTCACACATGCTGCTTTGAGTATATTCATTCAGGCACATGATAGACTGCATGCATATGTGAGTGAGGCTGTGAAACGAAACATAACCTTCAAGGGAAAAATAATAGGGTAATAATTTGGGAGGCTAAGGAATGTTACTCAAAGATGGGGAGCTGAATTGCAAAGAAGCTACAAAGTGATTGAGTTTCATGACACCCCCCCCCCCCCCCCCACATGTATAACCACGGAGCACAGCAAGAGACTGAAAGTGTTCAATTTTTTGTAGAGGGAGGAAAACTAGAGAACCTGGAGAAAGAGGCTTGTAGCACAGGAGAGAACCAATGCACAAATCTATTCACATAATTATGACACTACCTTCCTTTTTATACCTCCATGCTTTAACAGTGGACCCTACATGCTGACATGATACCCTTTGATCTGCACAGAGCATATGCACCGCGCTGCCATGTGCGATGCACAGTTTTGCATTGTGAGTCTGGACTCTACAACAATTCAAATGCGGATCGTCGCAATAGATTGTATGTAACACAAACAAGTTTTGGGGTTGGAGCAATAAGTTTATATGAAAATCTGATGATTTCCAAGTAAACAAAATATTACATATTGTATGTGCACTAAACAAACGGCCTTGGCCATGGACACTGTGGCTTTGGCTTCGGTCTCGAATGCTCATGACTCGGCCTTGGCCTCGGAGACCATGACTCGGCCTTGGCCTTGGCCTCTGAGGTTGTGGACTCGACTCCAACACTGGTAGCTAACAGACCACGGATGTGAAATATCGCACCCAGTTTTTTTTTTTTTTTTTATGTCATTCATTTCCTAATCTGACATTCTGAGCATGGTTCCCTGCCAGGGCAATTCAAATGATGTTATCATAACACAATGATGTTTGCATGGACACACATCAGCCAGATGGATGCATACATTCGACATTCATAGCCATCACCTATATGGACCGCTAAGCATTTTCCTCTGACCCTAAGTACCTCTGTTTACCTTAATACATGCTTGGACATGTTTCAGCTAAACACTTCATCTGCTGTGATGTGGTTATCTCGACATTTTAGTCTTGTCTGGCTTCTAGTCTTTAAGCCATGACAGGCCTGGCCGTTCACATGCCACATTATATAGCTTATTGTTTCTCTAACATGCAATGGCTTAAATTCACTGGGATATTTCCCTGTCAATTTCCATGCAAATAATAGCTCCACTGCCCAAATGGTATCATCACGTTCCTACATATTTCATAACAGTAATGAGCACATAGTATTTGACAATGCAATAAGGCACACAAGTCAATGGCTGCATACGTACATCTCGATCATGTATATAATAACTGATATCAATGTCAGAGAGGAACATGTTTTCTTGTAGTGCCACACATCTCACAAACACTGGATAAATTCCCTCATGTAAGACCATAAGACACAGAAAATCCCACTTTGCTACCCATTTGAATTACTGTTGGGGTTATTTTGTGGTTCATCTTCTAATTCCACACTAATACAGTAAGGTATAGACACAGAGTCATTGACACTCTCCAGTGTGAAATCTGCCATACCTTGGTCACCAGATGCCATACCATCGGACATGTCTTGGATAGCGTGTGTCCTGGGATCAAAGTTTTCCAGTGTAATAAGTTCATCCATACTTGGAGTGTGCAGGTCGTCTAAGCGCATGTTCTCATCAGTGAGCAGTGACGTAAAACTCTCATCGTTTAATATGTCTCCGACGTTTGAGTTTATGAGTTGAATCATATCAGCATTTAAACTGGTGAAGTCTGTATTGGGAGTGTTGATGCCGTACGACTGCGAGGCAGTGCCATTCCCAAAGTTGGCAGCAGCAGTGGCAGCATGGGGCTGATGTCCGCTTGAATGACCGACTGCTTCTACGGACGAGGCCTGGAAAGCCATCTGTACAATGTTGTCCGATGCCGGAGCTTGCGGGGAAGCAAAAGGTGATTCCGACGTTGCCGTGGCGGCGGGGGAGTCACGCTGGGTCATGGTGCCAAAGGTCATGTTAGAGCCATGACTGAAGTGAAACATCGAAGACTCTTGGGAGTATGTTGCTATTCCCGGAGTGGATCTGACATTGTTTGGTGGCTGTCCAATGACTAGAGATGGGTCAGAATGTAAACCTGGTTAATACTGTGCACAGGAAGCAGGGGCCAATTTCAGGGCCCTGCTTAGCACAAAAATTTGCTAAGCATGACATTCCTGTCTTGATAAAAACAGGGTTAAAAACCAAATTTCCATGTGTTGTGTTTCGCTTTGTTCTTTGGCAGTTGTTCACTGACCATAAATATCAAATGGAATTTTTAACGGTGGTTTGTTTTATTGGGCTAGACATGTTTGTGCTAAGCAAATCTTTGTGCTTAGCAGCTCCATGAAATTGGCCCCAGATGATTTTGACTGATTTCTGGGACCAATTTCACGGAGTGGCAGGCACATGAACATACTGCCCGAGTAAACTGTACCTGATGAATACTGCTCGTGACTGAAATTACCATTTTTCATTTGAATTTGAGTCTTGGATGGTTACCTGCAAGACTGTCTCAGTTAAATATGTGTAATTTCCAATAGTGCACCTCCAAGAGTTTGCAATGCGTTGGCCAGTCACAATGCACGGAATGTGTCGAACCAATGCTCATGCATCTGGTAAAGGTCGGCAGATACCACAAATTGTGATTGGCCAAAGCATTTCAAACTCTTGGAGGTGCACTATAGGGAATCGCAATATTCTGCTCAGTGCATCTAAACATCACTACTTTCTGAGATACTTATTAGTACACACATGGACTCAACACAAAAATTGCCACCAACCAAAATACCTTGTTATTTAGCAGAATACAGACAGTGTTTAAAGTATCATTAAGGGTGCCTATTTCAAATTATGTGGATCGGTTTGAAAAAAAACCACCATGTAAGAACCGTTCCTACTTCTGCACTTCATATTTTGTCGCGCTTCTGGTAAGGTCTCAACGTTTTAAGTAGCCTGCTCTAGTCATCATCAGGAGACATCAGATGACTGGAGCAGGCTAGTAGAAATGTTGAGACCTGTTGAGAAGTGCGATGAAATACGAAGTGTGGAAGTACGAACGATTCTTACATGGTGTTTCCGCAAACCGATCAACATATCAATTGTCACCATGCAAAGCATCAAATCTTTCTATTTCAAGTTAGCTCCACATTTGAATTCTACAAGAGCTTAAGGAATAAATTGTTTGTTTCTGCACAACATCAGCTCATTTGCAACTGATGCCAGTCCATCACTTTCTTGAGAAAATCAGGATTTTCCTGATTGTTTGGCTGCTTAATTGTCAGATTTGATTTCAAAATTAACCTGTGATGTAATCTCCCTGATTAAATTCACCCAATGAATTTCTTATTTTTGTTTGCTCATCATGTAAAATCTGCACAATTTATTAACCCCAGGTTCCAACTGAAAAAGAAGAAGAAATATACCTTTCACACTGGAGTGTTTGCCCTGCTGTAGCTTTCTACGTATCACCTGTTTCACATTTGAATCACCAGATGCTGCTGCTGCTGCTGCAAGTTGCTGCTGTTGTTGTTGCTGTTGCTGTCGTTGCTGGGGAGGCATTTGCATACTTCCACAAGGCTGGACAGGTTCAACAGGTTCTTCTGTAAAAACAAACAAACAAAGAAGAAACACCCCAAAAAACAAATAAATTATCATTTTATTTTAGGGCAACTAGTTCATCTCCACTTTTAACAAAGGTAAAAAATAACTGAGCTCTGGGAGTTTTATTGAAGCCAATATTTGATATACCTATTAATGGTAGTATCATACTTTGGTTTTTATCAAAGAAATATAGATTCATGGGCAATAATACCAAGACAGATACAGTAACAATCATCTGTGAACATTTCAGTCCCATACTTTGCCCACTTTTTGAGAAAACAGTGAAAAACAGCCACAATCTTTTCTCTTTTATTTTTGATCTTTTAAAAGATCAAAACGATGTTCGGTCGTTGATTTACTAATTTCTGGATAAATACACCATTTCAGGCGGAACAATTTTAACGGTAGGTTTCTACCAGCATCATCTTCATACCCTGAAAGTTAAACGTAAATCTGTTAAAACTTCTGTTTTGGTCTCTTACCAAAGTACGATACTACCTTTAAAAGCGAACCGTGTTAAAAAAACAGGAAGTCCTTTTCATATGTGATCTATCTTTACTTTTCATTCACTTGAAGTAAAAATGTAGGATGTTAGTTAATATGGGTGAGTTCCTTTAGTTTCCACGAGTCGACACCAGTCAACCTTTTACGACCATTTTCAGGTCATCAGGGCTGCCCCGTGGAAGCTAAATAAACGCACCCAAAGCACGTCTCAATGTGGTGGACTGAGCCATTCATTTACCCTCATGCATACTTACGTTTGATGGTTGAATTTGCTTTGAAATAATTCTCAAATTGTGGAGACCGTTTCCGTCGTTTAGCTTCCACTCCATCTGCATCTAAATATGCAGAAAGTTACAAAGATGAAACAATTTAACAGGAATAGCTAAATCCAAACTGAGGTGAAACTGCTTCATACTTCTCAAAATTGGTCTGTAGGCATGCCAGTGGCCAGGGCTCGATTTCACCAAACTCATCGTAGCGTATCAACCGAAGGACATGAATGCATTTGCAGCCCTACGTAGGATACGATGGGTTAATATCCTTCGTAACTAGAGTTATGATCCATCGTAGGGCTTTGTGAAATCGGCCCCAGGATAAGTAACATTCTCTCAAAATAATGTGTTCACCAACTCGGCAATCAATGAGCATTTCTACTGGATGGTAAATTATTGCTTATGAAATCACTTTGCATCGGATGGCCTCCATAAGGTTAAATATTTGACTGAACCAACGAGTGACTCTCACATCTTGAGATCCTACTAGGTATTAGATTTTCCAGCATGCTAAGAGATAGAGAATGACCTCCATCATGCAAGGCTTCATACAACGGAGGAAGACATGCAATATGGCCTCACAGCTTCTGACTAACAACCGAACACAATTCATAAACCATGTGGGACACCGACAATCTAGGGCTGGATGGCTCAGGGCAGGGCCCAAATTCATGGAATCCATTACCGTAAGCAAGAACTCTCTACTTACAATAGCAGGCATTGCTTACGGTAAGTGTATTTCACGGGACAGTTTTCTTTCTCATGTCATAATGCTATAAAGCAGGGACTTTCTGAAGAATGCACGCGACAGCGTGTTAACAAAAAATAACCATGGTTAGCCTAGAAATTCTCCGCTAACTGAAAGTCTTGCTAACGGATTCCATGAAATAGATTTCACGCATAACAGTATCCATAAGAACAAAAATAGGCAGTAATGTGGGATTCAATTAAATTGGGCCTGTTGGTAGTAGAGTGATGGTACAGGAGTTCTCAGGCTTCATCAGTAAAACAGAGCTTCAGCTTCAATGATAAACCACGTCCTACATTGCAGCATATGGATGATATAGACGAAGTTGGAGCCTGAGCCGGAGCCGGAGCCGAGCTATGAGAAAGGCCCCTAATAAGTTTTCCCTGGTTTATTTGATGACAGCTTATTAGATCATTTAGCCAATCCATCATTACCACTACAATGATGATGTTCACATACCTGTATCAATTGGCGTGTAGGTGAATTCCACAGGATCGCTGGTTTCCTTGTCACTTTTTCTCCTCAGCTTAAATTGTACGGTGACGGACCGCTGGATTTTCTTGTCCTTGTAGGCCGGTGTTCGACACACTATGGCTACCTACAATTACAGGGTCCAACACATTCAATTAATTCCAAAGAAATACGAGCAAGGAGCAAGACTGTGACACAAACTGTTCTAGACACCATACAATAAACGTCCCATTTAAGGAGTTGTGCTGCCACCAATTCAGACATACTTCCATTTATGACTTGCTATTCCTTTTCGTTTCAGTCATTTGCAATTTTCTGACAAGAGAGGGAGCTCTTTCAAAAATGTGGTCCACAAGGGACACTCTGTGTACAATTATGGCAGCCGTGTTTTCACATGAACAAAGTTTGGTACCGTAGAGTAAAGTAATTTTTGTGTTAAATTGATTGTGCTTGGAGTTAGGAGGGCCTGACACATTTCGATCCTAGCAGGAGCTTTCTCAAAGGCTGAAGGCTCTCCTGCTAGGATCGAAACGAGTCAGGCCCTCCTAACTCCAATTAAGCATTTGATATATTTCAGGTCATTTTGGCTGATGAGCAGTTTGCAGCAGTTTATTACTTGTATTAAATTTATAGTGTTTGATAAGGTTTGGCATCATGAAACATACTGCCTATGCTGTGTGGTAATTATTAATCATACATTTACACGACGGGTCAAGGAGGCCATCCTGATCCATCTCCACCCCAGCAACATCAACAGAGATAATGGCAGGCTAAGGCGTGGACTCGTTCTGCGAGACAGCATGCAGCACCTGCTATGGCACAGGCCAATCGGCCTGTAGCACGCACCGCTGCACTGCCCAATCATGGTACAATGCTACGGAACCGGAAATATAAGGAGCACGGATGTGACCACTGCCATCACCTGATGAAGTATTGCAGTTTGCATACTTCGCAATCGTCGCGATCTCTACCATTGACCACATCGTACGACAAAAGATAAGTAAATTTTATTGGATATCCTCCAAGATGAGAAATTTTTTTAAATTTTTTCACCTTTTCTTGTAATATAGTTAAACAAACCAAGCCTAGTCATGGCAACCACTTACCTGCCTATGAATATCGCTTGGTCCAAATATTGCTTTAGCTTCCCAATCCTCATGGTAAAATATGACTTCAATATCATCTGCAGGAGAAAAAAAAAATGTATTAAAGAAAAGACAAGAAATGCTGGGCAGCTTCTCAATGACCTACAAGTTAGCACCTAGCTAATTAATATGCTGATGATTTTACATCAACCCTATCCTCAAGCCCCATCCTAACAACCTGAACAACATACAATGGGTGTTCCATTGAGTGCTGATTGTACGTAACATATACCCTCCATATTAGTTCAATACAACTGAAGTCACACTTATTTCATGATTGCTGGCGAGTATACATACACAGATACCCAAATGACTAATGAACTTCAAAAATCAAACAAGAAGCTACACCAATTCCAAGTCTGAAAATCTATCATGCCGGTATATTAATATTCCTTGCATCTGCACTCGTAAACAGGAGGATGTGGGTTAGAATCCCACCTGAGCCAGCGCATGATTTTTTCATGTGCACTCAAAAGGCACCAAGTGCTTCTCTACATCATTGAAGGGCAATAAATGGTTCATGCATAATTCCTTGCTAATGTCAAACAAACACTCAGATCAGACAATCTCAAAAACTCTGTCCGGTATACAATTAGACCCCATCCGTCCAGAAAATCAGCAAAAGCTTAAGCATTGGGCCCATCGGAATTTATAAAAACCTTGAAAAAAATCAAGATTTTCAATGACCTCACATGCCTCTATTAACTTGTACATGTGTCACTCATTATTGACATAAATCAAAGTTCAACTAGGCAATGATTCAAATGACATTCAAAACAAAAGTATCAGGTACTTTCTACATGGGTCAAGTAAGCACAGGACAGAGTGGTGTCAAACAGGGGCCAATTTCATGAAACTGTTAAGCACTAAAATTTGTTTAGCACAAAAATGTCCAGCCCAATAAAACAAACCACCATTGAAAATTCCATTTGATATTCATGGTCAGCGAACAACAGCCAAAGAACTATCACAAGTGATACACAACACATGGAAATTTGGTTGTTAACCCTGTTTTTATTAATACAGAAATGTCAAGCTTAGCAAATTTTTGTGCTTAACAGTTTTATGAAACTGGCCCCGAAGCATTGGGTTTGTTTAACTGTCAAAGAAAGAAGAGACAATGTTTTACCCCGTTGAACTTTATCACACAGAATGAACAACTCATCTCCACCAGTAACGATTCCATTGTTTCTATCAACTCGAGATATGTTCAATGATGCACCCTCTGGGAAGAAAAGAAAGAAAACAAACAAAAATCTATGAATACATCATTCCTTTGCTTAAGATATGTAGGTCATGTAAGACATCCCAAAAAATGCTTTGTTATAATAGCCTCAATTGTTAAATACCGTACTCAGGCTCAGGCTCTGTCATTTTCATATATGCTGAAAATATGGGTTGTGCTTTTTCATTGCAGCTGAAACTTTGTTTTCCTTTTTAAACCAGAGAATCTACTTCCGAACCCCAGTCAAAAGCCTCTATTCTGAAAGCTGTTATTTTAAAATGGATACACGAAATAGAGCCGAGATAGAGCTTGAGCTTGAGCCAGAGCCAGAGCCGAGGTTTGGAAAATGGCCATAGGGCCTTTACAAAACCTGGCTTGAGGCTAGGCTTGAAACTTATTTCGCTACTGCCATTTGAGACCTTCAAAACGAAATGAAGGGATTGGGCCACACGACAAAGCCGAAGAAATGCCCAGCTTCGCCATGTATCTCAAGCCCTTTAATTCATTTAGGACACAAAATGGCGGTAGCAAAATAAATCCCAAACCTAGCCTCAAGCCTTGTAAAGGCCCATAGATTTTAAGCGCACAAAATAGTGGTATGGTTCCCTGCCTCCTTCATATCCAGTCACAATGTAAAATGTGTATTAACTCTGTGCAATCATGCTACTCTCGTCTATTCGAACCGTTTGCTCATGAAATACTGAACAAAAAAAAACCGCAGAAGGCCGGCAAGCAATTCTGGCGACACATGCCAAATCGCACTATACCAATGTACAATATATGTACACTGAACATGTACAGTCCATGTGTCAAGTGAAGTGTAGTGTTTGATGGCTATACAAGTTAGAAACTAGTATAATACAGTGCAATGCCATAACAGCAGACAAGTGCATCTCAACAGAGGGCGCTCTAACAGTATTTCGACCAGAGCCGTAAATAAAGAGAGTTTGGCCAACTCGGTTTCAGGCATCTCATTTATGATTGGTCAATAGCCCTCACGTGACTACAAGGCGCCATGTTAGCTACCAACTTTGAGTCAATCAATTGCAATATTTAGCATTTGTCTTTGCCCTATATTCAGGAGAAATGCACATTCCATGGTTTCATGATCACAACAAATGGCACACCATTGTAAAGAGGAATAAGGAAGCTTTCTAATGATTTCAGTTTCACCGTTCATAGATCCGTAACAAAAAAGATATAATCTCTCAAACTTGAGTTGCAGAACTTTTTTGAGGTTTTTTTTTAGACATGCAACCGTTGCTAAAATAATTTGCGCGCCCGCGCACGCGTGTGTACGCGCATCCCCTGTAGGTCCCTAACATGGCGTAGTTGGCCAAACTCTCTTTATTTACGGCTCTGATTTCGACCCATGGACCTTATCGAAGATAGCGCATGTCTGGCTGTGCGCAAACCACTCTGGGAAACACAGAGTTGTTAGGGCTGGCAATGAGTGCATACTACGTACTGACATGAGAATTCAACCGTGAATAAGTACTCAACTTTACACCGCTTGAACAAGTGACTCGACAGTAACATTCCATGGACCGTTGTACAGCATCGTTATGTATAACAACTCAAAGCAAGGCTTTCTTCTAGGAAAAAAGACAACTCAATTTCGAATGTACGCGTGTCGACAAGGTGTGGTAAAACTTTAAAACTTCAAATTACCCACTGTCTTCGATAAGGTCCATGAGAAGGCCTGCCAACAACGCAGGGTAGGGATATGAACGGTAACATTCACTTACTCTTATCATAGATGGGAACTGACACCTGAACAGGAAGAGGTCTGTTAAACAGACTTGGCTGCTGTGGGTCAGGTAAGAAGGCTTGGAAGCAAAGGCACACAACATTCATCTCAAAGTCATTGTTGGAATAAACGTCAGCTGCTGATTGGTTGAAAGGGTTGACACCAAGGTTCCTCCTCTCTTGCAAGGCTGTCTGGATGTCTTTCTTCTTAGCACACTGGATGCCCAAGTTTGGAAAGCTGCAATGGGAAAAAAATAAATAAATCGCTCTAAGTAAATGGATTTACCAAGATATATTTAATATGTTCTTGCCCTCTTGCATTTGCTCATAAACACTGCAGTTTGAATTTCCAAGACTGAAGATTTGCTACATGTATATCAAATGATTCGGGGAAGCTCTTGCAAGCGATACCTATCTCTGGAATGGACTGGTTCCTTTGTGCCATTCTTATCCATTATGAATAGTGCATTGGTGCAAGATATGTAATCAAGCAAAATCTTGCCCTGAAACATGTGATATTAACAGTGTCTATACTTGGGGGAATTCAGGTTTTGATGTTTACATACAGTGGAAAGATCAAGGCCAGGGTCCACATGACGATATGAATTCACAAGGGGTAAATAGTGCATATTTTGGACAATATCTACCTGAAGGTGGATCTAGGAGTGTTGTCGTCGGTGATAGTACAGATGCCATTCTTGCAGACTTTACCGACCAGACTGTTAGGGTGGGCCTGATGAGGTTTCTGTCTTGTTACTAGAGATGCAACAATCTTCACCCTACCTATGTAATTTGAAACCTTGACACACAAAAAAAAAGGAAGTATAATCAAACCAAAGCCAGATGCACTATCAAACAAAACGTTCTTCCATATTTCATGCAAAATCAAGGGCAATGTCGATGGCAAGGGCTACCAAAAGTATAACAAAAACTGTAAAGTCCGTGCATTGTTTCAAAGAACATTCCGACCCTAAACACCTTGTAAAATCAGCAAGCACAAAATAATTATTCTAAGGTTTGCGAAGACACCATGTATAAATTCTTTTCTAGAAGTGTGGTTCTGAAAATGAACCGGTGAGAAGTATAGTCTTGATGTTCCAGCTAGCTTCCTCAAGAGAGAGTGTGGAGTCTTCCATTCTGTCACTCTCTCTCCTGACATGCCTGAGGATGGTCAGAGTACGCTGACCAGAATGGCAAGACTACATGTACTTCTTACTGGTGTCTCCACAAACCTTTGTTTCTTAAGTTACTTCCACCATGCAAAGCTTCAAATCCTACTTAATATAAACTAATCAACAGATAACCACGAGGGAAAGCCGTATCCTCTTTGAGTGATCACCCATGCACCGCTCTCAGGTTGCAGCATTGCTGCGTGTACCGATGAAATGATCCCTGGGATATGGTGGTGTGTGCGTGGTTTCATGGCTTCTGACTGCCAAATGAACAAAGATAATTGACTATTGGGGTCACCACCAACGTAGGGCTGGATAGCTCATTTGGTAGAGCGCCTGTACAGTATTCAGGATACCGGAGGTCGCCGGTTCCAATCCCGCTCCAGTCAATCTTTCTTTGTTCACTTTTCAATGTTTTTATATAAACTAGTTTGTAACAAGTCCTTTTCATAAAATGATGTTTTTGTAATGATTGCAAAGAAAAAGTTAAATACAGTTGTTGTTACAGGCAAGTTAATGGTGACGATCCCATGAGAAAAAGGAAATATGATCTTATGAGATCACGTTTTGGCTAGTAGAAACCTCTTGTGGTTAGAGGCTACAGGAAATGTACAATGTAAACAGTTGTGAGTTGTGACACTGCCATGTACCAGCATGGAGCTATATATCCATAGAATCACTGAGGTGACTGTCAAGCTTACAGCCAAACAAGCAGACAGATGCAGTGATGGTAGAGATGGGCATTGTGTTAGTGAGATTTTCAACAGAGATAACATTTTCAAAAAATATCAAATGAAAAAATACACACATTATCATTTCAAAAAAACTTTTTGGCTTGAAATGATGCAATTGTATACATGTACATGACTGATGCAGTACAGGATTGGTAACATGCCCAAACAGAAATGTTCACAGATTTATGTATCTTTTGGGGTTATGAAGATGGTGCTGGTACTAGAAACATACCATTAAAATATTTCCACCTGAAATGCAGTATTTATCCAGAAATTAGTCAAACAAAGACCGAAAACAGTTTTGATCTTGGCAGCGTAAGATATAAACCATTCTTTATGTTTTATAAGAAAATTTGAGTCGGGTTTTTGCTATTTTCTCGTAACTCAGATGTCCGATTGAGCTCAAATTTTCACAGGTTTATTATTTCATGTACATGTTTGATCAAAGTGTGAGTGCTGCTCTGTGACCTTTATCAATCATGTCACCTTTTAAAAGTTTTTATATGTATACTGTGCTATACTGCTCAAACAAGCTGGTAAGCTTCACATATTACCACAATTCAGACTTTTTCAATTTAATGCACAGTAACCCAACTCCTTTGCACTGACTGGTAAGACACTGCGCTAATAACTGATTGCATGGGGCAGTCCTGGGTCTGATTTCACTAACACTTTGCGATCATCGCTAAAGCCCAAATCCATTCGCTAAACGGAAAATCGATCGCTACTTTGCATAGCAATTTTCCGTTTAGCGATGGATTTAGGCTTTTTAAAGGGCGGCTGCAGTGCTTTTTTTAGTCAGGTTATTTTATTGCCTTCATACAGAGAATATACTGACAAATAATGAATGGCAAGTCTTATTTTGGTTTCAAACCAGCATTTGGCTTTCTTTTGAACAGCTTTGCAAAATGGGGGATTTTCATGCATACTCATGTAGGGAACCAACAGCCAAAATATAATGAAAAAACATAAACAAATGAAGAGGCAAACATGACCCCCAGAAATGGTTTCTCAAAAAAATTACACCACCAGTTGAGTGAAAGGAACATATTCAGCACAAAAAAACCCATTGAGGGGGAAAGTTTTGTCAGAAAAACCTATAAAACAACCGCAACTTTTTGTGCACAAATCAATTGAGTCACTGCTCTCAGTTCCCCAGATGACATCACAGTTTTGCTCATGAATATGGAAATGCTAATTAGCATACAAACTGAAAAACCTGTTTTTAACCCTGAATCAGTGTGAGGAAGTGGGTAAAATTACAATCCCCATGTACAGTTTTTTTATTGGCACATGTTCAAGCCATAATATTCCCATTGCAGAGACCCTTTAAAACAACAAAAATTACAAAGGCATATATAATAAAAAGTCAAAGAAACTTAAAAAACCAAGTATGTTCATCAGATAAAAAGTTTATATATAAGGATGATATATAAAATACCAGAGTAAGATCAAACAATTGAGAAATCAATTAAAATGAATTACCAATATTTACCTTTACGGTAGGGAAGGTTTTGCGTTCACTGCTAGACTTCTCACCCAGCAAGCTTCCGGCTGACCGACCTTCACACTCATAACGGAATCTCAGATCCTTGGGCTTTGGCTGCTCAATGATCTCCAGACACGGTTCCTGGGGAGCCTCATAGGTTCCAGCTATCAGAAATTTATCTGTCAAAGATAAATGAATAAGATATGTTCTTTGTATATATGTGTACACGTAGAGTCCTATGAGTCTATGGCAGGGGTGGGCAACCTACGGCCCGTGGGCCGCATCCGGCCCGCCATTGATTTTTGTGCGGCCCGCGAGACGTATCCAGTAAGAAAAAAATTGGTATGTGCTTCACACAGCGCGGTATCAATTGTGTCATATCGGTATTGCTTTGACAAGTTTTGACAAACAAAGCTCAGTCGTCAGGTTGTGTTCCTAAGTGGGGTTGCCCTCTAAGAAATTCCTCGTTACTGAATGTTTGAAATTGAAAGTGCATTGTTGACCATAGTGCGGCCCGCCAAATTTTCCATTCCTCGTTTCTGGCCCATTGATTCATAAAGGTTGCCTACCCCTGGTCTATGGCATACAGGGTTACAGACTAGTGAAACTAGTGGTACTAGACTAGTTCAAAGTCAGGCTTACCAGACCAACCTGCCATTTTAAAGATATACATTTATGGGCAGACCCCCATCCACATACATACATGCCAGTATGTAAAATGATTCTCACATTGAAGTTCATAGTAGCAATAAAGTATGATATTCAACAGCTCATTTGGCCAAAATGTAATGCTTGTTTCCAAACATTGTGGAGTTAAATCTGAGCATTACATTTTGTACAATGTACATGTACCCCAGTATGTACAGTTGTACACGAACATGTACGGACACATACACACGGTCATATCTGATTACTGATGCATCCGGTAATAGTGTTCATGTGGGGTCACCAATTCTAGCACAACGTACGTGTGTAAAGTGCAATTCAATAAACAGAACACAATAAATTATCAAATGTATAGTATTCTTCTACAGTATGTAACATACAGGGTGTATATAACTGGTATAGTGGTAATATAGGGAAGCGTCACAAAATCAATGGTATATAGTTGAATGCACAATACATGTAGATGTAGATGTATGCTCTTCATCATTTCAAATTTGAAAATAATATTTTGCCATCAACTTTTCATTACATGAAAAAATTAACAAAATGTATGCGTATAGACCTTTCTTTTGTTTATAAACATTGGCTGCTGGTTGGCATGGGCGGCCAAATGTTGCAAATCATTTTGTCTTCTCGAAAGACGGCGTGACCACATTCAACATTTTTGAAAACTTTCCATAGCTGCACAAAATACATACCATCATTGCTTATGTTATTTTCATTACATTCAGCAATATCTTATAATGTTTATGAAACGTTGTGTACAAATTGGGTAAAATATGTAGTATTTTTTTATGCCTGGCTTTGATGGCTCGCCATAGTTTCCGCCATGCTGGTTGGCAAAAACTCGGTCTGTGACGTTGCAAAAGAAAGGTCTATAGTGTGTATACACTGTACAGTACATATCCACATGTAGGGCATGTGTATTTAATGAGTTTTGAAAGTTTGTATGGTAGAAAATTCATAATAAATTTAGGATGTTTGCAGTGACGTACACCATGTACAGTAATTGAGACTGACCTCAGAGCCACACTCAGACTCAAAAAGGTCAACACATAATAAGAATCTAGGCCTACAGTATACAGGCGTCACCGCATATAAATCATTCATGTACTGTACATTGAAATACTGTGCACGTACATGTACATTTGCCATAACTGCAGTACGTAGTATGTCCTACACTGCACTTGTACGCATACAATAGCTTGTGGTGCTAATTGTAGGAGTACTAGTTACTACACAACCCCTGGGGAATAACAGTTTTCCTGGAATTTGACAATTGTCATGCTTGATTGGGGCAATTGGGGTTCAGTGCTATTAATTTAATAGCACTGAACCCCAATTGCCCCACTCCACATACAATTGCAAGTAGGCCTACATGTACTGAATGTTTCAAAACTTTCATCATTTGATCTAAATAGTAAACATACTATACACATGACGTATACCAAAAAGGGCATGAACCTTGCAACCTACAGTATGAATCAAATCAAACTGACTATAAATTACATGGCAGCACACTTCATGTTCAAATGCTTTCACAATGACTACTTCTCAAAGAATTTTTTCCACAAACTTCCCACAGTATATTTTGTTCACAACCCCATTTTGACATGTTTAATTGTTTTTTATATAATGACCAAGGTGACCAGATGTCCCCGATTTCCGGGGACAGTCCCCGATTTGGCAGTGCCGTCCCCGATGAAAAATTGTCCCCAACAATGTCCCCGATTCGACGAAATGCCCCCGAAAATTATAATTGTCCTAAAAAAAAAAACTGTACACGAATGCTGTGCTGAAGAAGATCCATTCTACAGAGAAGTATGCGAAGACAACCGCCTAAGACATGTAAACTGTAACCCACTCATGTCAACTGGACAAAATGTCCATAGATGCCACCATTTTGCATGTAAGCACCATCTGCATGGATTCAAAATTATACCCCTCCCCCATGACAAGGATCACTGTCCCCGGATCATCTCAACAAAATATGGTCACCTAATAAAATAATACCAACAATAGCCTGGGAGATTATATTACAGCTAACAATTAGGAATAATGAATGGATTGAGTCAAGTGGTGTCATTTACCAGCAAATTTATAATCAGTAAAAGTAGTCAAATACATGTATGTACACTGTACCACCACATTTCAAGTTACACACACACATATGGTCTGCTGTGAAAAGGGAAATGTGGTATCTTACAACATACATGTATACACATGTATGTATTATGAATTTATTTTTTGCTTAAAAAAAAAAACATGGACTGTCACTGGGTATTTTGTGTGAAGTTACATGTATATCTTCCTGAAACATACATACTGTTATATTTGTACAGTTAAAATACAAATCTAAACATCAGCTTTGATGCACAGGCTGAAGCTGTTGTATCAATGCCCAGTAATCTACATGGCAGCTTGAGTATGTAAATGTGTATGTGTTTACTGACCTGAATGTAACCCGGAAATTTGGAATTTGTGAATTTATGCGTACTGTACACAATGCTCATTTCATGCATTTAAGATAACACCCGTAGTCAGTCCTTGTGGTTGATATTATGATGCACTGTACAAGTATGCACGTGTACAGTAAATTTGACACTTTTGAGGTTTTTTATCCCTGGTGCTTTGCTTCCAAACAGTTTAATTTTGAAAGGTCAGCGCTGTCTGTTTTGTTTATAAATACCAAGCAATCAGAGCCTCTCTTCAAACAAGACAATCAAACAGAGTACATTATTACACGTACATGTAGATGGTGTCATGAATGTGTGCATGGTGTACATGATGGTTCCGACTGATGCCAACTACATTGTACAATGTACAACATGTACTATAAATTCTAATTTAACAATGTATGATTCGTAATTGTATGACACCATTAACTACATGTACCATATTAGAGGCCAATATTTATTCACACAATAAACAGCCAATTAATGTCTAATTAATTCTATACCATTTGTATACTGGCGGTATGTATTTAATGTTAAATATTTAAGGTCATTCAGATCACCGAGTTGATTCTGTACATAATGTACAGTGTAATTGCTTTTAACAAACAAGCTTTTCCTGTGAATGATATCTTCTGGGAGCCGTTCAAATCTTTGTATGTCAAATTCAATGAACATCTGTGCTAGCAGGCTTGGGAGATCCACTATTCAATGTAAAATGTACACATCATGTGTGCATGCCTATAGATCTTTTATAAAAAATGCCATAGCCCACAGTCTAAAAATGAATGTAACTCTGTATCAAATATTATTAACAGGTGTTCCCACCCTGGTTAGATCTATTGATCCAAAACAGATCATTACTTTTATGTTTCTGAAATCAGGCTTTTGATGTGGAGTAAGGGACCGGAGGTGTAGAAAATAAATGTTTTGATTAAACTGTTAAACAGTCAGGTCAGGATAAATCTTAAACCTTCCGGTTCCAAAATTTGTCTTTTGTTTTTATTTGTCTTTTGTTCCTAGTTCGTGTTTCTTTGTGTTGCTTAAAGGTAATATCATACTTTGGTTTTTATCAAAGAAATACAGATTCATGGGCAAAAATATCAAGACAGATACAGTAACAGTCATCTGTGAAAATTTCAGTCCCATACCTTCATGACCTTGCCCACTTTTTGAGAAAACAGTGAAAAACAGCCATACAGTATTTCTTCAGTCTTTTCTCCTTTATTTTTGATCTTTTAAAAGATCCAAAAGATTTTCGGTCGTTGTTTTACTAATTTCTGGATAAATACTCCATTTCAGGCGGACACATTTTAACGGTATGTTTCTACCACCGCCATCTTCATACCCTGTAAAATATGTAAATCTGTGAACATTTCTGTTTTGGTTTCTTACCAAAGTACTGTATGATACTACCTTTAATGCTATCCCCCTAGCTACGGGTATACCATTTGGAAAGAAAATCTACCAGTGGGGACTAAATCAAGCCCTCTGCCCCGGATACATTCCCACTGATTCAGATTTCAATGTCCTGTTGATACCAGACATCAGGACATGCATGGGTCTTCTAACTTTTCACTGCTGCACACACAAGTCTGCAGACTGCATTATCTTACAAATAGTACAAAATAGTGTACATAATACAATGGTAATAAATATAGATTTACAACACGATTTGGGCTTGCGGAGGAAGGGAACCAACACTGATAATCATTTCTGTCTTCCGTCATCTTGGATAACGCTCTGCCTAAACATGCTTCATGAGGGTGGTATCACAATCAAATGTAAACTTCCGGATGACACTAGCAAAATAACTGAAAGTTGTTAATAGACAAGAGGAGGTCATCATAATACTTGATCTCTGTGCAAGAGCTAAGTGTAAGTAAAAATCAAGTCTCTGTTTGGAACATTTCACAATTAACAATGATTTTGGACAAAGGTGTCTCACAGAGTCACATATGAAGAGTAAAAAGTAATACACTTACAAAAAGACCAAAATGAAGCCTATGTCTTTTCAGAACTTGGTATTGAAAAAAAACAGGGCTGTGATTTGTACATGTATAAAAAACCTGAAAAAGTAGCTACAAAAACTGACAATCATACATTTCCTATACTTTTGTACACGCAAAGTGAGGCAAAAAAACCTGAAATCAGGATTTTTCCTGAAAAAATCACATCCCCGATAAAATGAAATGTTCCTCTAGGTGGATGCAATTGGACAAAAATCTGCCATAAACAAAAACAAAAAACAGACAAAAAGAGTAATTTGGTTGGAGGCCGTCCATTAAGTACGTACGCAAGAAGGGGGGAGGGGGGGTTGTTACCGATGCGTACAGGGGGGGAGGGGGGTTAAGGCCAAAGCGTACCGTACGCAAACGAAAATTTTGCATAGCATTATCGCGCGAAGAGAGGTAAAAAACATGAAAAAAGCACCGGGATTTTTTTGTTTTTTTCCTTATTCAACATGAACAAAAATAGTAAAATCCATCTGTAAATGTATAAAAACCTGTTAAACTTTAGTCATTCATTTCAGAATTTGAAAGTGAGGTCCCAATAACGGTACCGGCCCGGATTACGGTGACATTTTAATGATGCTAAAGCAAGGGACCACGAGAAGTGAAAAACCTAATGTGGAATGCGTATGCGTACAGGGGGGGGGGGGAGGGTGGGTTGGGACCATTGCGTACGCCATGCGTACAGAGGGGGAGGGGGGGGTGAAAAAAAAGTCGGCATTTCGTGCGTACCTCCTTTTAGGACGGCCCCTTGAAGGTTTTTTTTTAAATGTACATACCCAGAAAATTCATATCCAGTTTGTCAATGGTATTTGTCTGCCTCGTGGTGTCAGTGTTGGTTGAAGACCTGAGCAACCCCGCATCTATGTGCTCAAAACTCAGACTGGTTTCTGAACTCTCCGTGCTTTGCATGTGCTCGTCCTGTGTCTCCACAAGTCTCTCTGATGAAATAATTTTTTAAAAAACGTTGTTTTTAACAACAGAAATTATATTAATTCAGTAAAAAGAAATTAGATACCAAAAAGGTTGAAAGTTGTTAGTGTCCGCAAGTATTTCTAATTAAGTTCCTGTAGAACAACCATACAGAGTATTTAAAGGTAGTATCATACTTTGGTAAGAAACCAAAACAGAAATGTTCACAGATTTACGTATAACTTACAGGGTATGAAGATGGTGGTGGTAGAAACATACCAACATTTTTCCGCCTGAAATGGTGTATTTATCCAGAAAATTAGTAAAAAAAACCACCAAAAATCTTTTTGATCTTTTAAAAGGTCAAAAATAAAAGAGAAAAGACTTAAGAAATACTGTGGCTGTTTTTCACTGTTTTCTCAAAAAGTGGGAGCCGTATATGGGACTGAAATTTTCACAGATGACTGTTACTGTATCTGTCTTGATATTTATGCCCATGAATCTGTATTTCTTTGATTAAAACCAAAGTATGATATTACATTTAAGTCTAAACTTCTCAAGCTCTGTCTCATGAATTGAAAGCTATATACTTGTAACAAGAAAATTTACATTGCAGCGAATCTACCAAACCAGCATTAAGAATCTTTACACTGGTTTTAATTATCCATGTACAATTACATTTGTACCAAATTAGGGCTTTTACAAAACATTTTACACCTGCCGGAACTCTTCCATATATTCGAACACAGGTCAATCATGCTCTGCAATCAAACTACACAACTCAACACAAAATACGCTTCCAGGCATGACTAC
This sequence comes from Astropecten irregularis, assembly GCA_963971285.1. Lineage (NCBI taxonomy): Eukaryota > Metazoa > Echinodermata > Asteroidea > Paxillosida > Astropectinidae > Astropecten > Astropecten irregularis. The sequence continues at coordinate 26,488,170 of OZ020245.1, read as the reverse complement.
ATGTGTACCAACACAAGTCAAAATTTGCAACACAGGTCAAATGCTCTCAGTCACCTCACAGTTAGTATTATTGCCAGTTTCAACACACTGACGAGAATATTTACATGGATCTATGCCATGATAAATTTGTAAGTACTGTGAAAAGGATACCGGTAGTCACTTTTACATGCAGACAGGTATGTTCTTGTAATATCGACAATGCCATACAAAATGTGCTCCACAACCATACAAAATATGACAATTTAACTGACCCATACTCCTTTTGTGTATGTTTTAGAAATGGTCTATGGATGTTTGTGTAGAATCTAATACATTGTACACGTGGTAAAGGTCATCATTGTTCTCTGTGATTAAACGCAATTCAAGTGAGACACAATGGCAAAGCCTACTGACAAATCTTTACATTATACAGTTACACTGGTCTGCATGCTAGTAGTAGTACATGTATGCTTCACCGTCATGGTCATTGTTCACTACTATCATGGTATGGATCATATTCATATAATTTGTGCAATGTATGTGGCCAAATAATAGGCTACGTACGTACTGCTTGGAATAATGTACATGTACATGTTGTATACTAAATGTAGCGGATGCGGTTTGCGGGCGGGTGGGTATCTTTATTGGGCGTATTAAGAACTGCAAGCTTGAAGTCAAATTTCCGGTTTACTGGTATCTTTATTTGCCGGACTCTGTAATGTAAAGCAGAAGGGGGCCGTGAATGAGTGCTGCTCACTATAAAGCTCTGCTAAAAGTTCTATCTACCATATAACACAATAAACACAATTAAGATTCTGTGTGGCCAAAAGGAATAACCTACTGTAAGGCACAAGAAAAACTTAAACTTAAACCACAAAGAAACACAATTTACTTTCACCGTGGCCAAAGGGAGTAATCAACCATAAAGCACAGGAAAAACTTATAACACTAAAACCAACTACCACTGTAAACACAAGTAACTCTGGCTCTGGCCCTCCCTAGTGTAAACACTGGACAGACCACGGACAGACCCACAGGGCAAACTAATGAGCTGACCACCTGTCACTGGAATGTGGACCACTAGCCCAACAACCCAACTGACTGTCGAGTATCAGTATAGACTCACAATGCATGTACTGAACACTAGAGTCTATGTACATAACTCAAACCAAGAAAGAATATAAACTTAACCATAAATTCACTCTTAAAAACTTTCCTTAAACTGTTACCAAAGTTTAGACAAGAAAAGGCAAGTATTCAAAAGCAAAGCCCTGTTCTTAAATGTGAACCTAAATACTGAATTAAACTTAGAAAAATATAAGAACTAGAAAATGACAATTATCCAAACTAAAAAGACTAATGAAAAGTAACTCCTACAGTTCCCTTATCAGAATTCCTTTCAAAATACAAAAAGGCGAATGAAAGAGGCAAGAAACAAATACAGTTCACTAAAACAAAGCACATCTTAAAGTACAAAGCAATGAATGGTGAAACAGTACACATACCTGTAATGTAAAGCAGAAGGGGGCCGTGAATGAGTGCTGCTCACTATAAAGCTCTGCTAAAAGTGATCAACACCCCTTCACAGCCCACCCTCTGTCCACCCTACAGGACTGTACCATTCACCAATGGGGGGGATACATGGAGTGGCCTAAACAGTAGGGCAGTGCGTTCCCTGTACCCTACAATCGACCAGCAGTACTAAGTCGTCGCCCTCGACGACTGGCGTAAAAGGAAAGTAGCAAAAAAACACATCATGAACTTGGCATTACAATTACTAAGAGTCCGAAGAATCATCGTTCTCATCGCCAGCAACTAGGTTCTTTACTTGGTTAAGAAGGTACAGGACGCTCGACTGGTATCTTGCAGGTGGTTTAGCCCTGGTAGTCCGACGAGAGCGCCGTGGTAATGGTTTGAGCTCTACAGACTCGTCCGAAGTAGAGTGGACCTCGGTATCGCGGACAATGCTATTTGTCTCTGGCTCGACTGGATCTGGCTGGGCAGGTCGGGGTGCATCTTCATCTACTGGGTCTTGGACAGGAGCTTCCGGCACTGTAGAGTCGGGGTCTTCCTTAGTGGGGCCTGGTACTGGCAGGGGGATGGCCGGGCAAGACGGGACATCCTCTGCTGCCTTGGGTACCCAAGTCAAAATGTGACTCCCCGGAGAGTCACTACTGGATGAGGAAGCTGTGCTGTCACCGCTGGTAGAAGCAGAATCCTCGGACTGGGATGCCTCCTTCAGGTGAATTTCCCAAGGGCAGTGCTTGAGCTCTGTTCTGTGCAGAATTTTCTCCCTTCCGGCTGCGTTCCGAACAACATACACTGGTTGTCCCTCATAAGGACGCCCGGTTACGAGGTAGGGCTCCTGCTCCCAGAAGTCTTGAATCTTTGCTCTCCCCCGTTTCGCTCGGTCCCGAACGAGTACATATTCGCCCCTGCTCAAGGGCCGTTCGAACAAATCCCTGTCATGTCTGGCCTTCCTAATCTCAGCGTTCTTGTCGAGCAAGGTGGCTGCGGCTTGCCGGGTTCGCTCCATCAGTTGTGTATACCGCTGAACATACTCATGAGGGGTATCGCCATGCACCCTGGGGTGGTCCACGCCTAGGAGTAGATGCTGAGGTAGTCTGGCCGTCCTTCCTAGCATCAGATATGTGGGCTCGTAGCCAGTGCTGGAGTGAGGGGTGTTGTTATACCAGTTAATAAGATGAGGGAGGGTGTCTGTCCATCTGATCTTCTTCGCAGCCGGCAGCGTCATCAGAAGGTGGTGGAGTGTCCTATTAAATCTCTCGCATTGCCCGTTTCCTTGGGGATGGTACGGGGTGGTGTGGGTCTTGGTGATGCCATACAGGGAACAGAGCTCTTGTACCACTCTCGCCTCAAAGCACTTTCCGTTGTCCGAATGCAAACGCATCAGTGCCCCAAACTGATGGAAAACATGCTTAACTAGTACCTTGGCCACAGTCCCCGCGCGTTGGTCTCTTGTTGGCACCGCCCATGTGTACTTTGAGAAGACATCGGTGATGACAAGTATGTTCTCATAACCATCTGAGGACGGCTCTAGGATGGTGAAGTCCATGGCGAGGACTTCCATCGGGGCAGTTGCTCGAAGTGTACCCATCGGGGCCTTTGTGTGACGATTTGGTGGTTTGGCGACCGCACACCTCCTGCACTTCTCACACCAGGACCTCACTGCTGTCTCCATCCTCAGCCAGAAGAAGAGTGGTCTGATGAGCTGTAGGGTACGCTTTGCCCCACAGTGCCCAGCATCATCATGTAAACAGCGTAACACATCATCTACCAGCGTCGCTGGAACCACAAGGCGTTCTCCTTTGGTCCCATCTGGGTATTTCCAACGACGGAAAAGGACCCCCTCCTTGAGGTACAGCTGATGCCAGTGCTTTAACACGTTGAGGACTTCCTTCATTTCTGTGGATCTCTCATCCCTGTTGGGTTTATGCTCCCTCTGCAGGTAGGGAATGACTCTCCTCAGGATAACATCTTCCCGCTGGAATTTCCTCAGCTGGGAAGTTGAATAACCTGGTAGGCAGCTGCTGTCTTCTGTCTCTGCTACTCGAACTTGATGACACAATGCTGGGGGGATGGGAGTGGTCTCCTCTGTGAGACCTACAAATGCACCGATGGCCCCGGAAGATATCTCAGCCTCCGGAACTTCTGGGTTTTCGTCTCTCCCAACAGGACTGCTCGGCAAGCGAGAAAGTGCGTCAGCTGCTGTGTTTTTCCTTCCAGGGCGATACTCGAGCTGGTAGTCAAATGAGGACAACTGTTGAACCCAGCGGAGCTCGGTGGAACTTAGGTTGGCACTGTCCAAGTACTTCAGTGGGTTGTGGTCCGTCACAATGGTACATCTGTTGCCAGCTAAGAAGTCACGAAAGGCTTGACAGACTGCCCAGCGTATTGCCAAGAGCTCCAGCTTAAATGCCGAGTAGTTCTTGTCGTTTCTCTCAGCCCGACGGAGAGTCCGCGAGGCATACGCTATCACTGCCCGCGATCCATCAGCTAGCCGTTGTGACAGCACTGCTCCTAGTCCATTGATGCTGGCATCCGTCTCTACGATGAAGGGTAAGGAGAAGTCAGCAAACCTCAAGACTGGAGCAGTCACCAATCTTTGTTTGAGTGTCTGAAAGGCCGCCTTGGCTGCTTCGTCCAGTTGTACATCAACCTTTCCCCGCCTGGCTCCGTTCTTGGTAGGTGTCCCTTGAAGATATTTATTGAGAGGCCCTGCAACTGCGGAGAAGCCACGCACGAACTTCCGGAAAAAGCCTGCAAACCCCAGGAAGGAGCGCAGCTGTGTCACTGTGTGGGGTTCTGGCCACTCCTCAACGATCTTTATCTTGTCTGGGTCCGGTTTGACTCCTTCCCCAGCAACAACCAAGTGTCCCAGGTACTTGACCTCCGGCTGGAAGAAGCTGCACTTCCTCGGCTTGAGCTTCAGCCCATGCTGACGAAACCGCGAGAAGACAACTTCCAGACGTCTTAGGTGCTCCTCAAACGTGTCGGAGTAAACAATCACGTCATCCAGATAGATGAGGAGACTCTCGAGTGCCTGGTCGCCCAAACACCTCTGCATCACTCTTTGGAATGTGGCCGGACTATTACACAAACCAAACGGTAGACGGGTATACTCCCACAATCCAAACGGGGTTACAAAGGCTGTCTTCTCCATGTCTCTCTCCTCCATAGCAACCTGGTAGTACCCAGAAGTTAGATCAAGCACGCTGAAATACTTGGCCCCTCCGAGGGCTTGCAAGGACTCATCAATGCGGGGAAGGGGGAACGAACTCTTAGTGGTAACTGCATTCAACCGGCGGTAATCAACACAGAGGCGGATCGACTGATCTCGCTTTCTGACTACCACGATCGGGGATGCCCAGGGACTGTTGCTCTCTCTGATGATATTCTCCTCTAACAGTTCCTGAATGTGCCTACGTACCTCCTGGTGTTGAGATGGGGGGAGGAATCTATATCGTTGCTTGATGGGGCGAGCGTCTCCAGTGTCTATAGTGTGCCTGACAGAGTTGAAGAAGCCCAAGTCACGGTCATGCTTGGAGAACACATCGTCATACCGCCCCAGAAGATTATGGAATTGTGCTTTCTGCTCCGGAGACAGTTCTTCTCCTATGCCCACCGCATCTGCAACAGCCTCGGTCTGTGCTGCCGTCACAGATGACAACAGGGCGGCAGATGGTTGGGCATCGGTATTGGTTACCTCCTCCTCCTTAGTCGAGTGGATCTCACCTATGTGGTATAGGGCGCCCAAGCAGGCACGTATCGGCACGATCACATCAACCGCGGTCTCGTTTGTCACAGCTACAGCGAATCTGCCTTCGGTCACATGGACTACTGAGCGTTCCAGTCCAAGTGATGATGGCAGGTTGGAGTTCTCATCTGGCTCAAGGATGGCATCATACTCCATATGGTCAGGTCCCGGTCGTGCTGATGCATAAAGGACTGCTACTTGTCGTGCGGGTATTACTAGTTGCTCATCTCGAGGCAGATACGCACGGCTAATGGGCCCCTCAGTTGACTGGAACTTCCAGCGCTTCTTGGCTGCAGTTATCGCCAGTTGCCAGACTGGACCGGCACCTTGTGATCCCAACTGTTTCTGGTGTTCAGCCTCTGGCAGTGTTGCCAACTGGGACCAACACTCTCCTAGCACGTTCATGCCGAGTATCGTGCGAGTCCGCGCTTGTCCTGATGTGTGGAGATCCCTCAGTACCAGCACTAAACGATCAGGAACCCGGACGTCCAAAGCTTTAATGTCAATCTCAATGTAACCAAGATAGGGAATGTCGGCCCCGTTAGCAGCTTGGAGTTGGAAACTCTGAGGTATGTCATGTAATCTGTATCCCATTCCTTTGAAGATTGTGACATAACTATGCTCAGTTATTGTCGTAACCATAGAACCAGTGTCCAGCAGACTGTCCATGGGGATACCTCCAAACAGCACCGGCACTGAGTAGCAGTCACCTACTGCCTGATTTGAGAGGAGCTCGGAGCCGTCTGACCTCCCTCCAACTGCTTGGCTCCTGACAGCTGGGGGTGATCGTTTCCCTGCCACTGGTTCTGCATCTGATGGTGAGCTGGCTGACGAGGGGGTTGCGATGGTTGGCGGCGATGGATGCGGGGCCTCGGACACTGTCTCGAGAAGTGTCCCCAGTCGTTGCAGTTAAAACAACGAACAGGACTGTGCGTCTGGCTGGGGTCGATCCAGGGGCCGGAAGGTTGCTGGACCGGCTGGGTAGGAGGGCCAGGGAGGAAAGTACAGGATCGGGACAGCTCATCTAGCTTGGTCAGGACTTGCTCCATTTGTGCTTCTAGTCGACCCACGCGGTCGTCCTCCTGGAGCTTGAGGGATGAGATAGTGCCTTGCTGGGTGGCCATCTTGTGGTGTGCCAGTTCCCGCTCAGCACGCTGGATCGTCCAGTTCTTCAGTTCGGCGAAGGGGATGTCGGGCCGACGATCTAACAGGTCACGGCAGGAGTGTCGCAAATCTTCCGCCTCTAACCCATCAACAAACTGCTCCCTCAGCAGCTTGTCCGACTGAGGGAAGTGGTGCCCGTCTATCTTCTGGAGGCGCAAGAATATTCTCTGCAGTTCAACAGAGAAGTCACGGACAGTCTCGTTGGGTCGCTGCCTCCGTTCTAAGAGTCGCCGTTGCAATTCCCCTGCGGTCAGAGTCTCGGCGTACGATATGGCCAGGTACTGAAGGACATCTCCCACCGATTTCCCCTCAGCCAGTAGAGCTTTGGCCTCCACCCGGGGACTACCCTTTAGTGCGTCGATCAGGTATTGCCCTCGTTGATGGGGTTGTATGGCGAACCTCTCAAAGGCATGCTTGATGGCCGTGGTGAATTCGTCCACTGACATGCTGCGGCCGGCGGCATCCTCCTTCCCCTCAAAAACTGGCATTTTCTTCTCAGGGGCCATCACGACTGGGACAGGGGCTGATGCAGTTGATGCTTCACCACCTAACGGGATCACCACGTGAAAGACACCACTCCAACCGTCGGGTGGGGGAAGAATAACATCATTGGCCATTGGGAGAATGACCATCTCGTCCCCGTCTTCATGCTTCAATCCCGAGGCCTTCTAAAACAAAGCACATCTTAAAGTACAAAGCAATGAATGGTGAAACAGTACACATACCTGTAATGTAAAGCAGAAGGGGGCCGTGAATGAGTGCTGCTCACTATAAAGCTCTGCTAAAAGTGATCAACACCCCTTCACAGCCCACCCTCTGTCCACCCTACAGGACTGTACCATTCACCAATGGGGGGGATACATGGAGTGGCCTAAACAGTAGGGCAGTGCGTTCCCTGTACCCTACATAAAGACAAAAGACTATATGTACAAAGTATGTAACCACCATGCACTTCATGAATGAAAGCTGAGTACAGTACATTGGGCGTACTCTATGTAATGCAAGTATGCATAGTACCAGAACGTGTGTACGGGGTGTGTACATGTATGTAAATGAATGTTCTGTATGTGTGTGCATACATGTACAGTGCACACACATAAAGTACAAACACGTACATGTACACATCAATACATTTTCTGGTAGTTTCTCACTATTCCCAAGAAAATTATATTCATTGTAAAGGTGAATGTTATTTCTTCTTGGAGACTACCTGGAACTGCTTTAGTCATGTTAGTGAGACATTAAATACAATGCAACTTTTAAATTTAATTAAGCCAAATGACTGTAAAATGTATGGCTTTTCGGTTTTTGTACAAAAATAATAATGATAAAAATAAACAGGGGGAAATGGGGAGAAATTGTTGACAGAGATATTTCTGAGGCAGTCTCCAATAAATGTATTTGCTATAAATGTGTGGTTCATACAGTATACACTGTACATGTACACGCTGTACAATAGACCATTTCAGCAATCACTCCTATGTACCTTCAGCATGTGACACTGATTTCATTGGCACATTGTGTGTATTGCTAAATTGACATTGAATGCGTTCGTTCGTGTGATAAATAAGCTTAATTGTATTATGACCTGATCCACACAGTAAGTGCACCTCAGATAATGTTCCAGACAAACAAAGCACAATCAGATATGCCATGTATAAACACTGTACATAGATTCAGTGACTGGCATACATTATTGATTACCAATTGGTGTACGTACGGCTCCATGGTTCATACATATATGTACTTTAATGAGTTAATTTCTCCTGGTCTGGCTGCAGACTCTGGAGTCTGGAAATGTATGATCCTAGCAAGAGGGTGCCTAATTAACATGTACAAACAGGCCTGGGTCCGATTTCACAAAGCACTAAGATTGATCTTACAGTGTAAGTGTGAATTCATCTTAATTGCTAAGCAATATGTAAACTCACAATACAAATCACTATGGTGATACTGAACAACTCATCTTTAATCTTAGTGCTTCGTGAAATCCAGCCCTGGAGAAACAAGTGTGTGTCATGTGTTAAAACTGACCCATGGGAACCAGGGAAAAACTAAATCTAGCACATACAGGTAGTCTAGTGTAGACCTCCTTAGGTTTCATATAAAGATTTTACTTAAAAGGTTCATAGAAATTCAAGGGTTTTTTTTATACTAAATTTCTAGTCTATGTGATAGACGCACTCGCCATACAGGGAGCGAGCATCTATCACATGCATGCAGATTTCCTGATAAATTATGCAAGCCATCCCAGCACTGATCTCTGAAAGTTTTGACCAATCAGGGGGCATCTGCTATACATGTGTAGTCAAGTGCACGCAGACTAGCTAGCTGGTACGCAATGCGCGGAATTGACCAATCAACAATCAACATCCTTCGTCACGATTTTCACGATGTTCTCAAAACAGATCTGATTGACTGATGTGCACGCATGTATCAGACATTCGTACGTAGTGTTGCACGGAGTTGAACGTGTTATACTCAGACTAGGGTTTTTCAGGCATGTATTTGAATTCTCATAAAATTATGTTCATTTGCAAATGGGTAGTCGTTTTTGCTGCTGCTGTTATTTAAGAACACAAATTTTGTGTTTGCGACCAACTTTGCATATTCAAGAATCAAAATGAGGTGGTATGACCAGGCTCATCAGCTGTCTTTCGTCAGAAAGGAATTGAATAAATTTAGGCAACTATTCGTCAACATTATAACATACTGTCCCTTTTCTTTTGGAAGAATTGAACTACATGTAGGCCTATTTGCTATTGATGAATGGTTAACTGGATAAATTAAAAACCAGTGCTGGAAGTCACCACATACACCTGTATGTACATTTGTGTATGATGTAGTACGTGTATGATTTATATCAATAATTAAGTCCAGTAATGGTACTTTATTTAAGTACCACATTATATTCTAGTCAGAATCAAAGCATCACTTGTAATGTACCATCATACAAATTATGGAATTGGTCACAATAATAATAATAATTATAATAATAATTTGGGAGGCTAATCATCCTTACTGGCAGCTGGGGTGCTGAATTGCGAAGGATGTGACTTCAACGTGATCGAGTAGCAGGCTTTCAATGGTTAGAGTGGAAAAGGAAAGCTGGATCAACACAAAAGCGAAATCTGTGCTTTCAAATTTAAAATGCCCCAATTTAAAATGTTAATTCCTGTTGTTTCATCGTGTTCATTAGGAAAATTTCTTAAATATGCACAAACAGTATGTACATGTACCTATACAACCTGATAACACATTCACACAGATAACACAGGCATTTAAACTTTACACCAAAAATTATTTTGAAGCAATCTGCACTTGCTCAGTAGGCCTATATGCTCATGACTCACTGATCCATTATTGACCAATAACCACATAATCTCACTTATTGTGGAATGTTCTGGATGTCTACAGTTTTTTGGCTCAAATGTCTTTACTCTCTGGATCATATACTATGTGAAATAAGTGAGTAATGTTTTTTTTTTTTGCAATTAGGCAGTTTAGTTCATGTGTTCATTTGTTTTCTGTTGCATGCCTGTGTTGGGTCTCACTTTTGTGTCCTTGGCTCTCCTCTTCATTCCACTAAAACCTCAAAACTCTCCAAAAATGTAATTGAACAAAACAGTAACACGTATGTGTGCGTGAGTTTGTTCATTGGTTTTGTTAATGCCTTAAAGGGATGGTACAGAATTGGTAAGGCAGTTTCAAGATCACAGATTCACATAAAACTGACACAGTATAATGGTGATGATAGTCTGAGAAATAAATGAAACTATTTTCCGATTGGAATAAATCGCTTCTAAGCGTTTTATTATGAACGCATAATATCGTTGAAATGTGTAAACGGGTTTTCACTACATGTATTTTCTCGTGACCCAGATGGCTGATTGACCTCAAACTTCTACAAGTTAAGGTATATGATGGATTACATAATGTGCTTTCACTGTCAGCAACGGTTTTGTCGCAAAAACCAGTTCTGTTCCATCCCTTTAAGTATTTCTTATTTAGGGTATCCAACCATAGTATTAGAAATTTAATGGTTTGAATTTCGGGAAAATTTTCAGAAACTGAAAGAAAGTTCAAGTAATAATCTGCGCCTTTGAATGGAATTTTGCAGATACTGTGCGCATTATAAACGCTCTCTGATGTTATTATTAAATCAATGTTACTGTAGAAATAATTGCATTCAGATGTGCAATCATTCAGATGTGCAGAGCTAGCCTTTCTTTTACAAAATCTTATCAGCATCCAAAATCTGTAGATAGAGGGAGTTACATGTTGGTGATACACACAGCGAAAAATTCCTTACATGAATTGGCCCGAAGCGGCCACAAGAGGGCATCACAATCATCTCATTATGTGACCTCATCTCACTGACCAAAAATGACTGAAAGTGTCATAAATACATGTACATCAAGCCTTGAATTTAATGGAGGCCATGGCCTTTGTTGCCCTGGTTCTTGGCCTTCGTGCCCCCTTCAAATGTTTCCATAGACATTATGATTTTCCAATGGAAGTGCCCCTTGCAATGGAAAAGTGGCCTTGCCCTTTTCAGAACCAAATTCAAGGCCTGATACATGTGCACATACTCGACAACGCCCACCCAAATTTTTGCCACTTCGACAGAGCATGTCACGATCTTTCGAATGGTACGAAAAACGTATATCTATATTCGTACAATCCTTCGACCTATTCACGGTTTTCTTTGGTGTCACCCCGAGGTTCAAGAACTCACGGACTCCGTGGTTGTATTTGAACTTTGGTCAGTTATATTGTTGTTGCAATTTTACCACAAAAGCATGCCATCGTCTGAAATATTGTCAACATTTCTTCAAAATAGCCCTAGCCTAGGGTTTTAAGGATTTGCTGAAAGTCAAAAATCTCACCTATGCTGAGGTAAGAACACCGTTAAGTACAAAAACTACGGCGTTACCTCAGTTTAGTACACTCAGGTTAGCTGGTACCGAGAATCGGTCGTATTTAGGTAAGTTAGTTTACTGTAGAAGCTGGGTACCAGCTACCCTGAGTGTACTAAACTGAGGTAACCCCAAAACTACAAATATCCATTTCATTAAATGTTAATCAAGTAGCCATGTGCGTGATCCTTGTTTGCATGTATACATAATGCATGATGATCAATGTACAGTAGGTCGTGTGTAAAATGTAGACTGGTGCTTTGATTGTGTTGTTTAGGGGTTACCTCAGTTTAGTATGCTCAGGGTAGCTGGTACCCAGCTTCTACTAACTTACCTAAATATAACTGAGTCTCGGTACCAGCTAACCTGAGTGTACTAAATTGAGGTAACACTGATAAATGCTAAGGAAAGATGGCCTACCTGATCCTGATAACAAACGTCACTTCTTCACTTCAAAATAACACAGACCATAAGCTCCGATCACCCAACAAGTTTAGTCATTCATTACGACATTAGGATTAGCATCCACCATGACCGTCCATGTCCACATCATGATCATTTGGTTGTCTCGGTCAAAATCATGCCGGGGCCTACTACTAATAGTAATAATGAATATGGCTCGCTGTATAATAACACGAGGCGAAATCTCGAATTGCTTCTCACAGTCACACAGTCTAACATTAGTCTAACGTCATATCAATAGAACTGAACAGAGCCCATCCAGGCAGTGCAGTAGCTAGTCGATGTAGGCCTATGGACGGTCTACCAAAACATCATGAACATGAATGATGACATGATGACTGACGACGTGCGAATTAAACTAATCACCTACCCTTTCTAATTCTATCGCTCATACTGGAAACACAGCAACGGGGTCTCCGCCAAACAATCGTATTCAAGAAGCTCAGATAAGTATGACGAAACTTCTGTTCTATTTTTACGAAAAAAGACGCCGTGTTGTAATGGTGGGAAAAAAAGGTACTTCCCCATACAAACTGCTGTGCTGCATACCAAAATATTGCTGTGACCTTGCTGCTCAGCTCAACGGTGACCTTTGACAGCGCCCTCTATCGTCGTTTGGTGATTAGCTTTGTTTTGATTTGAAAACGTACACGGTACAGTCAACACAGTTACATTTTTTTAATTCCCATTTTAATTTATTTTTTGTCGTGGGATATGGGCCGTAGGTGCTACGATTTATGATATAGCAACGGATGGAGCCATTAGATCTTTCAGATTTGGGAGACAGCAGGAGCTTCACAAGTTATCGAGACACTGTGAGAGGTTCGTAATCGAATCGTCGTGATCGTTCAGTAGGGCCTAGGCTATCATAGTTTAACTTTAAATTTATAGAAATGTCAATCAATTCTCATTGACATTGCATTCAGCATTGTCTGATTGTGATGTGATCTGGAATGTACTGTTTTGCAATTGCACTTTGCAGTAATATTAATAAGGTAATGCACGGGGCCAGTAGGCTACATACAGTAGACCTAGGCCTAGACTTAGACAAGTCAATGTATGCTGATTGCTGTGACAAAAAGTACAACTGTCACTTACTTAGCTAGGCCTTGTCGGTGTTGACTGTTGTCTGTGTTGCTTACTTTACTGCTTAGTGTTGGCCTTAATTTAAGGCTTAAATTCCTAAAATTAATTTTTTAACCAAACTAGATAAAATTAGGTCTATAAAAAATATATAAAAAAAAAAAAAAAATTTAAAAAGACAAGTCAATAGACTATCTTTTTGATTCCTATTTGTTTTCTTTAGGACGAGCAAGTGATTCCTTGCAGGAGTTAAAGCACACATTCAACACACCATTCCCAGGCCCACAATCGCTCAGGCCACCACTGTCTACCAGTCCAAGATATCAGTCATCAACTCCACGATTAGGTCAGGAGCCAGTGCGACAGGCTAGGAGAGAACACAATGGAGCCGTGCAGAAGCTCAAAGCTATGCTGCAGCAGCAGCAGCAACAGCAGCAGCAGAATATGTCACCATATCGCTCATCATCACGTCATGAGGACAGTTTCAAGCTCAACATGTTGGCGCATGCAGTAGGAAGTGGATCCAGGCTTGATTTGGTAAAAATACAACTTTAAATGATATCCTAACTGTCAAATCTGCATGTTTATCTTACATGTACAACATGTATAACCCAAACTCACCTCAATATCACAATTTACCATGCATGTTTTTTCCTGTGGTACACACATGTAAGTGTGGTATCTTATGACAGTGTAATTTCAAGTGTACTTTGTGGACACTGTGGTAATGTATGGTTTAAAGCAGCTCTTGTCTTGTGTTGTAGGTGCAGAGGGTTAGTGTTGAAGAAACAAATTTCTTTCCTTTTGAATACTATCATGCTTGGAGTTTGGAGAGCCTGATGCATTTTGATCCTAGCAGGATCTTTCGCAAAGTCTAAAATGTCTAATTTATATCCTTGACTTTCAAGCGTTGTAATGAATGGCTTGGATTTTCATTCTTGAAGGAACAGAGCACTTTGTCCAATTCTGCACGTGTACATTTGGTTCTTTTATGAAAGCAACTGAAAGCCAACTTCATTATTATAAGGAACTTCCAGTCACAGACACTTGAAGCATTTATAGTTTATTTATAGGTTATTTATGTTGTCTATGGCAACTCCATGACAATTTTCTTGCTATGCTAAAAATTATGAGCCTGCATCACTAATTTAACTGCCAAGAGATAAATTAACAAGTTTGATGTTGACATTTTAGGGCAGGCAGACACATCATGCAGATTCTACATTACCCATTGACATTGGAATAAAGCCTCATATGATGCAAGAGAGCCAGTCATCAAGACTTGAAGATGTCCTACCGTTCATGAGCAGCCAGAGTGCCTATATCCAACAACTGGAAGGAGAAAATCAATTCTGCAAGGTATGGTACATGTATGTACAAGGTTTGTCTGTCACTGTTATAGAGCGCTTCCCACAATTAAATGCATCAGAGTGACTTACTAATGGAAAACAGATTCAGAGGTCGCTGGTTCGCATCCCATTCCGTGTGGAATTTGCGGCCGCAGCCAGAGATTTGGGACACAGCCTTATTCCCAGTCCTTATAGCTGACTCGGGCTGTCATGGCTGTATTGGTTTGGTTTCAATCTTTTCTGTTCATTTCGTTCATTCTTATTGATCTTAGGATGAGCTTTCATCATTGAGGGCTAAGATTCAGAGCGTCGTGGATGATAACATCAGACTACATGAGGAGCTCAAGACATCTGTGGTCAAGCTAGCACTAGATGGGCAGAAACAGGTAGAGGAAGATCTAAACTATCATAATCTTTTATAAAATAGCAGGCCTTATTACATTGTCTTGTTTGTCTACATTTCAAGTTTCTGATAGAGGCAGTTAGGGTGCTTATTTGGGTCCGATTAAGAACTTTTGTTTTGCAAGCTCATTGGGGTGTATATGTCTTTGTCTTTGTCCCAAGCGATCCAGTATTGGACTCGATAAAGACTTCTTGTGGACTGTAGAATCCACTGAGGCTAGTATGTACATGGTCTTAGCATCATTGGTTAATCCAGACAGCACTGAACACGCATTTATTTGCTGTTGAGGACAACATGCTGCTAAAACACCATTTTTTCACTTCTTTTTGTTTTCAAAACATCAGCTGTTACTCCTGGTTAAATTTCACATTTTACTTTGTGTAATTATTTTACATTTTCCTGCTGCGGTACGCAACCCTTTTGAAATATTTGGTGGTGCCACAAAGCCTTAGATCAACCACCACCTAAAATCTTGTATGCTTGGAGTTAGGAGGGCCTGACCTTTCGATCCTAGCAGGAGCTTTCTCAAAGCCTTTTAGAAAGATCCTGCTAGAATCGAAACATCAGGCTAACTCCAAGCATTTTTATATATTTTAGGTCATTCTTTTCGTGGATGAGAAGTTTACAGCAGTTTGTTACTTGTATTGAAATCTTGTATCATAAAGAATCCAAGAGTTTCACATTTTGTGGTTTGGTTTCAGGATAATGAAGAAGATAATAAAGTACCATCAGTCTCCGCTAAGAGGCCATCCGACATCAGCCCAGATACTCCCATGGATAAGAATTCATTTGCCAGATGGGCACAGGAACTGGTAATCAATTATGAATTTATCTTTAATAATGAGATCAATCGGAAGAGTCAGGGTCTGACGTTTTCATCGAAGCAGGATCTTTCTCAAAGGCTAAAGAAATGATTACAATCATTTACTTTTGTGAGACAGATCCTGCTAGGATTTTTCATGTAAGGTCATTCTGCAGCAGTTCATTCTAAACATTCTGCAGCAATTATAACTTGTTTTGAATAGATTGCTTCTGTTGTAATTGTTTGTTTGAATAGCTTCTTACATAGCTATTAAACACCATACAATTTGTGAATTGACTTTAAGATAAGACAGTAACCAACTTTGACAATGCATTTGTAAATACCGGTACATGTACAATGATGTAGGATCTTGCATTTTAAAGCATTATGAAGATAATTGTGACGAAAAAGCCAAAAACCTAAATGGTGTAGAATTAGTGAAATGTCCAATTTAACTGTCGGTTGTGATGCATACAACTTTTGAAATGCTTCTTTCTCATTTTACAATTAAAATAGCCCCTATATGGTGAGCGATTTGAAGCATCTTATTGGCTTTGCAAGTTTGAATTTTGTACCCCCCATACACATTATAGACATTTAATTGCGGAATTCACAAGAAATTGAAATGTTTGATAGAATCACCTCGTAAAAGTCCTCATTGAGCTGTGGTTATCTTGGTCATTTGCAAATCGTCACATGCATAGTTATAAGATATTCATTCATTTATTTGATGTCATAACAGGAACAGATGAAAGCTCTTCATGAAGCAAAGACCAATAGACTAGAAGCTCAGCTGTCATATACAAGGTAACATTAACTGCTGATCACATGCTGTGTCACATTGGTTAATATAGTAAACTCATTTCATTACGTCCTTTTCAACAGACGGGTCATTCTATATGTATGTATTTGAAGTCCACCGTTTTGTGTTTAAGTCCATGTTACTTCTGTCATGTGACTGTGTAAGTTCAGACTATCTTCTCTGATTTGTTGAACAGACGAATAAATCATTGGAAGGTGAAAAAAGTAATTTTGACTGTAGTGGGATTCAAACCTGCAACCTCCCAGAATACCATACCAGCTCTCTTACCAACTGAGCTATCCAGCGCTATGTTGGTGGTGTCTCCAATAGTCAATTATCTTTGATCTCAAGGATCAATTAAGATACATCTATAAACATTAACAATGCTGCAAACCTGAGTTCTAAACAGTACAAATATGACCACATCCTAGCAGTATGTTATGTGGCAAAATATTGTTGTACTGTTCGGAGGCAGATGCTTATAACAATTCTCACAATAGAACGTGAACGATTATTCACAATAATGTTGAATACATGGTTAACTGTGGCCAGTAATAAGCCACTGGCTAAAACATTAACTTCACAGGGTAAAGCCGGATAATATTGTCGAACTGTGTGTCAAATTTTTCGTTTACTTTTTGGTTTCAGGTCCGAGCTGGAGAAATACGAGAAACAGTGCGATGAGCTGCGATCCAAGCTGCGCATGGCCGAGTCCATGAATCTAATGGCAAGAGAGGGGACTGAGTTACAGAATGGACTGTGTGTGAGATGTGCTCAACATGAAGCTGTGATAGCATCAACACATGGCAGTGCTCACGTCAAGGCAGTAGAGAGGATCACATGGTGCGTTAGCAAACATCGTGTATCTTCTCTACCTTCCTGTCCTGTCCTGTACAACACATATTGTTGGCAACCATTCAACAGGGTGTTGGTCACTTTGGCCATTTTCCACTTTGCCCACAGCCACGTTGTCCGTTTTCCACTTTGCCCATTTACGGTACTGTTTCAACCATGGGCCACTTCGTCCATGCACCATTGTGCCATCGTCCAGATTGGCCATAAACCATTAACCAACGGCAAGTGGTGCGTGGCGAAGTGACTGTAAAACATTCAGCAGGAAGTCAGGACGTTGTTTGTTGGAATGATACAACAAAGAGCTGTCATCAAGATATGGTATAGGTTGGTTGTTGGAATGACGGCACAAAGAGCTGTCATCAGGATATTGAGCTAGGTTGGTTGTTGGAATGACGGCACAAAGAGCTGTCATCAAGATATTAAGCTAGGTTGGTTGTTGGAATGACGGCACAAAGAGCTGTCATCAAGATATTGAGCTAAGTTGGTTGTTGGAATGACGGCACAAAGAGCTGTCATCAAGATATTGAGCTAGGTTGGTTGTTAGAATGACGGCACAAAGAGCTGTCATCAGGATATTGAGCTAGGTTGGTTGTTGGAATGACGGCACAAAGAGCTGTCATCAAGATATTGAGCTAGGTTGGTTGTTGGAATGACGGCACAAAGAGCTATCATCAAGATATTGAGCTAGGTTGGTTGTTGGAATGACGGCACAAAGAGCTGTCATCAAGAAATTGAGCTAGGTTGGTTGTTGGAATGACGGCACAAAGAGCTGTCATCAAGATATTGAGCTAGGTTGGTTGTTGGAATGACGGCACAAAGAGCTGTCATCAGGATATTGAGCTAGGTTGGTTGTTGGAATGACGGCACAAAGAGCTGTCATCAGGATATTGAGCTAGGTTGGTTGTTGGAATGACAGCACAAAGAGCTGTCATCAAGATATTGAGCTAGGTTGGTTGTTGGAATGACGGCACAAAGAGCTGTCATCAAGATATTGAGCTAGGTTGGTTGTTGGAATGACGGCACAAAGAGCTGTCATCAGGATATTGAGCTAGGTTGGTTGTTGGAATGACGGCACAAAGAGCTGTCATCAAGATATTGAGCTAGGTTGGTTGTTGGAATGACGGCACAAAGAGCTGTCACCAGGATATTGAGCTAGGTTGGTTGTTGGAATGACGGCACAAAGAGCTGTCATCAAGATATTGAGCTAGGTTGGTTGTTGGAATGACGGCACAAAGAGCTGTCATCAAGATATTGAGCTAGGTTGGTTGTTGGAATGACGGCACAAAGAGCTGTCATCAAGATATTGAGCTAGGTTTTTTATTTTTTATTTGTAGCGAGCGGGATGAGTTGATGGAGACATTGACGAGGCTCAGGGCATCGATGAACGATCTGAAGCACCGGGAATCGGAGGCATATAACCAGGTCAAACAGAGCGTCACCATAGTGGAGCAGGCACAACTAGAGAAAACAGAGGTACAGTACTACACCAGAAACTTCACTATAGTCTCTATAGTGAAGAACAATCCCTTCATCTTATCTTGAAAGCCCCATGGGAACCACAAGCAACTGTGAGCTTTCATTCAACTTGTATTTTATAGAGGGCTGGTCCTTTTTACTTTTTTTAAGTCATTGAAATGTGAACAAAGAAAATTTGACTAGAGCAGGATTCAAACAGCAACCTCTGGAATACCGTACCAGCGCTCTTATCAACTGAGCTACCCAGCTATTGGAGGTGTCCTTGATAGTCTATTATCTTTGTTCATTGATCCTTGGGATATAGCGGTATGTTATTGTTAGTGGTTTCATGGCTTCTGACTGCCAAACATATTCTGTTTTATGAGATCATTTTTAGTAGCAATGTTATTGTGTTTTGACAACTTGATGATTGCATGTATGTGTTTGTTTTCTGTATTGTGCAGCTTCTTGTGCAACGAGAGCAACTGAAGGAAGATCAACAACGTCTGCAGCAACGGATGGAAGGGATGATAGCAGACCACCAAGGCAAACTACAACAAGAACGTGAACTAACTCGGAAGGAATGCAAGCATGAAATAGATCAACTGGCTCAAAAGGTAGTTTTAGAAGTGTCAAACTCCATTTACGATGGCTGCACTATTTTAGGTTTCAGTGTACGTGTACATTGAGGCTTGAGTTATTCATACCAGACAATTTTATGTGGATTCCATATTGTTTGTTATAGCAGCATTACACTGTACACTATGGTGTGGTTCATACTGTGTGCAAATGCACCCTCCCTGCCAAGTGAAACTGATGGCAAAACTGGTTGCTCACGACAGATGTTTACAAGCATTTGAACACATTGTTTGCTGCAAATTTACGTCATCATATTTCGCTTTGAATATCAGTTGACATGACGTACAAACCAGACTTAATCCACCAACTGGAATGGTATCGGATTCTGTATTTAAGATGTGGCACTTGCAGAGAATATACAATGTATTGAAAGCTTACTTTCCATTGAATGAGCACTGACAAAAGTTTGTTTCAACGGTGACTTTTGATGACCAGATTGCCAAGCTGACGGAAGATTTAGGATCGACACATAACCAGTTAGACAGAGTGACTAGGGAGAAAGTCGCCGTGCAGTCGGAGCTGGAACAGTGTAAGAGTCAGATCATGCAACACAGCAGTGAAATTAGTCAGGTATGATGATGAAATCCTCCCAATTCAAACCAATGCAATGATTCGCCACTCAGTGGGCAAAATGTCTTTTGACTGGTAACTGTTAAAGATCACATTCAAGAGGTAGATAGGCCGAAATCCCCAAACATTTAAAGACGAGGTGCTTCTATATTATGTCTTTCAAATCTTTTCATATTATCAAAGGAACATTGATCATGTTTGTACTGTTATTCTAGCCAAATATTATGCTGTCCAAACTAGACACATGTTAGCACACAAACTAGAAACTCTATTCCAAATCCCCAGCACTTATTGGTATGCCATGGGAGCATACTTGTCTTAATACACAAACTGAATATTAAGAGCCTGTGTATGGCTATGTGGTGACTGCATTGCATCTTTGTCCATTTACAGAAGAAAAGGAAGTTTAGCATGACCACTGAAAAAAACGATGGTTTCACTGGGAAATGTTCAATTCCAAATTGACCCAAATTATACCACCGATAAATGAATTCCAAGTTAAAGTCATTGAAAAGTGAACGAAGAAAACTTGACTAGAGCAGGATTAGGACCATCAACCTCCGGAATACCGTACTGGCGCTCTTACAAAGTGAGCTATCCAGCCCTATGTTGGTGATGTCCCTAAAAGTTTATTGCGGTACATGTATCTTTGTCGGCCAGAAGCCAAGTTTGACAGATTTGAAATGTTATGTGTGGTGTACTAACACATGGAAAATGCCATTATTAGCATGGTCAAGCTTGTCTTAGCAATACTCTTAGCTTGGTCCCCTTTGCTTTCAGGTATCTCACGGTGTCCACCTGTCTACAACAACTGCCAAGGTACAGAGAGATGACGCCCTGAGACAACTTGAACGACTGAGGCACACAACTGAGCAGGAAATCAGGGAAAAGGAACAGGTAAGCCTATAGCAAGTGGCTTCCCTGATTATACATAACCAAGTCCTGCCTTAGTTGCAGAAGGCAACTTTAAGCCAGTAAAACAAGTAGTACTAGTAAGTCACCTTACTAGAAAGTTTCTTCTGGCTGGATGACAGTGAAGTTGGAACGCGACTTATCATGATCATGGTCATCAGACCTTTTTGCCTCAACATGACCCACCAGTTTTGTTGTCAGTGTGAACACAGTTTTGCGATCAGTGTGAACACCTATAATATCACTAAAACAGCACTAAGGCCAGCAGACAAACCACTTGACATTACATACAATGACATTACATTGTCTGCATAAATGGGGGATGAAATGCCTATGACAGCCCTGGCTATGATTGTGGCCACAAATCAGACGGCTTACCGTTTTGTGAACGACTGCCGCAAACAGCGCTTCAGTGGAGGTTTCAGTGGGCTGTAAGTTGGAACAACTGAGGATGTGGTTGTCTTCCCTGGACTCTGTTTTGTAGACTGTATATTATGAAAAAAAGTAGAAGGCTTCACACAATACTAAACCACAGTCCACATTCCTGCAGTCAGTTTTTGAATTCAAACTGAATTGGAAATTCATTTACAGTCATCTGATGGTAAAGCATTTCCCATTCCTACTTGTTTTGTCACAGGAACTTGCTCGTGTGAATAAAGCGTTGATTGAGGTAAAAAGACGATTAGAAGCAGCGGAGACGGAAGCCACTGCGAGCAGGGAAGAGTGCATCAGACTGACGGAGAAGCTCAACATTGCAGAGAGAGAGGTAGGTCCACACGTGGTAGACTTGGTCTGTAATCAGGGAGAGATTGTATCAATACTTGACTGGGTTTTATTCCTTCCTCTGAAAGATTTTGTTTTCTGTATTCATTGGCATGAAAACGTTTGGTACAAATAGGTACAATAATAATAATAATAATAATAAAGACATTTATAATGCGCAACATATCCACCCAGAGGGTGCTTAAGGCGCTTACCATTATTATCCCTGGTCAACGGGCCCCACTTACATTCCTGAAACCATCTCAACTCCCTTGGGAGTATACAGCCCCGGCTACTTTAAAGCGCACAGAGGCTAATCAAACCACAAAGCCATCTCTACCCTCACAGGTACCCATTTACTCCTGGGTGAAGAGGAGCAATATGTTACAAAGCGTCTTGCTCAAGTATGAAAGCACCACTAGCCCATGGCTGGATTCGAACACACAATTTGTTGACTGACCACAAGATCTGACACGCCAGACCACTAGGCCACAGCACCTCACATGCGTTCATTTCAACAATAAAATAATACACAATGTTGAGCCCAGGAAAAGATTTAAGGAAAATAGACAGGATGTTACTTTGAGAAAGAGGGTCATTTCTTGACACTCCACAGGCAAGCCAAGTGAAGCTGTCAAGAGACAGTTTAGAGAGGAGCAAGCAGGATGATGTCAGGGCAGTCACCCGTCGAGCTCAGCAACGAGAGATGGACCTCCAGCAAGCAATACATGAACTGGAAACCAAACACTGTAAGTCCAGTTTTCAGCAAAGTAAAAGGCCTGTTCGTATTTCTGCTAATTGTGATGCTAAGCAAATTTTGCAGATGCAACAATCAAATTGTGTCAATGTGCGCTCGTTGTTTTTCTATTGAGACATAAAGAAAATTTACTTTGTTTTGCAAGTTGGCACAAAGTATGAGCTCTATTGATTGTCTAGTCATTGCATCAGGGTCATATGTCACAGGTGCATAGTTTTTCCAGTTTGGAATCAGGCTTATCTTTGAAAATTGAACAGAGCATACACAGTGCTTTATATTTCACTGGGTTTTCATTTTAGCCTTTGTGGACATTCCCACATTTTGTGGGTTTGAGATTAATTATTCACTTGGACCACAATTTTTGTGTCCCAAGTGAAGACACATTTTTTCGGTGTTGTTTTTGTTGTTGTTGTGATTATGTGATAGCTAAAGCGCTCTGCTGGTGCTTTCGACTGCTCTGTGCTTTTGATTGCTCATGCAAGAAACGTGCTGACATGGGTGGGATTTGAAGCTACAACATCCTGCTTATGAGTGCAGATGTCCCAACAACTAGACCAAAAAGCAACCTTGACAAAAATCAAAACAATATTGACATTTTAGGAATGGAACCCCATCCTGTCAGAATGAAGCAATATGATGCAGAGAGCTACAACTTGATGAAACACTTCAAAGTCAAAAAGTAAAATTCAATGCTCAGAGAAATATTCTTGAACACTCCTCTTTTCATTTACAATTTGATATTTGGGAATGAGCTAATTATTAAATGATATTGAACTATGATCCTTTCAGCTCAAACTGTGAGTGAATTAGAAGACATGACATCCAAGCAGCATTCCTTGATCAGTAAGCTCAGAGATGAAGGCAGGACCCTTACAGATCAGCTGGATCAACTCGGCAATAAGTACAGGTTGGTACATGCATTGTTGCTTTATCATTATGACATGGGCCCTTTTCCAAACCTCGGCTCAGGCTCCAGCTCCATTTCGTGAATCCTTTCAAAAATAACAGGTATCAAAATAGAGGATTTGGCTGTTGTTTGGAAGTAGATTCTCTGGTTAGAAAAAGAAAACAGAGTTTCAGCTTCAATGAAAAATCACAACCTATATTTTCAGCACATGTTTTGCCGAACCTTCATGGCTTTCTTCCGTTTTGTTTTTTTCTTTTCAGAACGGAGATTCGTCAGCTCCAGCAGACTAATGCTGAACTGAGCGGTAGATTGGACAGGCTGTCCGTTCAACATGCCGAGATGGAGACACAGTGTGTAGATCATGGTAAGATGCACAAGAAGATGACGGCCAGACTGCATCAGATGGAGGAGCACGCACAGAGGAGTGGCAAGCAGGTAAGACTTAGAGATAGACGCACCGTGTCAAACATCGGCTCAGACACCATTGCCCAGGGTCTGTCATAGTTTTCATTGCTTCGTTTGCTTGTGCAAAAGAGAATTATCTTCTTCAGAGCCACAACCAAAGCCTCAATTATTGATGAGAACGGAGCTAGTGCCGTTTGTTCAATGTATTCATGCCCTCTACATCTACCACCCAAGACAAGTGCTGCTTACCACACATTACCAGTATCCACAGGGGGACTTAACCCTAACCCTCTACACCTACCACCCAAGACAAATGCTGCTTACCACACATTACCACAGTCTCCACAGGGGGACTTGACCCTAACCCTCTACACCTACCACCCAAGACAAGTGCTGCTTACCACACATTACCACAGTCACCACAGGGGGACTTTACCCTAACCCTCTACACCTACCACCCAAGACAAATGCTGCTTACCACACATTACCACAGTCTCCATAGGGGGACTTAACCCTAACCCTCTACACCTACCACCCAAGACAAGTGCTGCTTATTACCACATTACCAGTCTCCACAGGGGGACTTAACCCTAACCCTCTACACCTACCACCCAAGATAAGTGCTGCTTATTACCACACATTACCACAGTCTCCACAGGGGGACTTAACCCTAACCCTCTACACCTACCACCCAAGACAAGTGCTGCATACAAAACATTACCACAGTCTCCACAGGGGGACTTAACCCTAACCCTCTACACCTACCACCCAAGACGAGTGCTGCTCACCACACATTACCACAGTCTCCACAGGGGGACTTAACCCTAACCCTCTACACCTACCACCCAAGACAAATGCTTCTTATCACACATTACTACAGTCTCCACAGGGGAACTTGACCCTAACCCTCGTCTACACCTACCACCCAAGACAAGTGCTTCTTATCACACATTACTACAGTCTCCACAGGGGGACTTAACCCTAACCCTCTACACCTACCACCCAAGACAAGTGCTGCTTATTACCACACATTACCACAGTCTCCACAGGGGGACTTAACCCTAACCCTCTACACCTACCACCCAAGACAAGTGCTGCATACAAAACATTACCACAGTCTCCACAGGGGGACTTAACCCTAACCCTCTACACCTACCACCCAAGACAAGTGCTGCATATTACCACACATTACCACAGTCTCCACCATGCATAACCTCAAAAACCATGCTGCTGTGTATTGTGGTATGCTGGATACAACAGGAAAAACCATGGGTGGTTAACTGTGGTATTTGCATGTGAGTTGAGGTTAAGGTAAGAATAAAATAAGTTTACTTTACAAGCTTCTCAAACAGGCTGCATTTTTCTGATTGATAGATCTATGAGCTTCTCGAGAAGCAGACGAGCCTGATGCAAGACAGGCAGATGCTGAGCAAAGAGGTGGACTTCCTACGTAACCAGCAGAACACCGCCTCATTACTGGCTAACAAGCAAGCTCCCGTCGATCTAGACATGACGCCAGAGTTAGATACAAACGTCAATGGTAGAGGCAATAATGGGTAAAACTGAGGTTAATGGATTCGAGACAATTTCATGTAAAGATACCAGACACTGCTGTTATTGGATAAAAAGCGGATATTATTGGTGCCGTGCATGGACAATGTTTTGCAGACCTAGCACTAGCCAAAAAGGCGGAAGGCTGCACAATTCCAAAATAACATTAAGGCTGTGACAGACAGAAGCCATTTAAGACACTTAAGACCCTACTCTCCTTAGACTGTGGAAACTTCAGGCAATGTTGGAGATTTTCCAAGTCATACAATTGCCGAAGACACTTTCCACTCATTCGTAAGAATGTGACATATGGAAGCATGTGCATGGCATCGTCTTAGACATAGTCTGATAGTTAGACAGATTCCAGATCAATCCATATTATTATTATTATTATCTATTTCTGGTTATGAAACCAAGGATTCCTCAAAAGCACCCTAGGCACTGTAGTTCAAAAGCCTGATGAAAACTTTTATGGACAGATGATGAGAAGAAGATACAGTTTTAGAGGTGGGAGGAAAACCCCAGAGTAATATTCTGGGTAAGACCCACATAATCAGGTAGGGACTGAAAAACTAATCCAGTTGTGGACCGAGCTGGACTTGAACCCGGTCCACCATAGGTGAAAGGTGAGGAAAGATTATGATTATTCATCATTGGTTGGTAATCCTGTTTGATCAAGGAAGACTTTTCATGCTTAAGCAAATTCTGTGCTTAAATAAACAGGTTTATGAAATTGGCCCCTGGTTAGTAATACTAAATACATGTTACAATAGCGTTCCGCACTAATGACGTCACACCATGCATGCACGTGCACACATACAGCTCAGCTCACCACACGTTTGCATGGTTGGTTGCAATGTTTGTCTGAGGTTCGGTGCTATTTTTAGCGCAAGTGCGCAGTGCTATTGCCTAAGCCTGATGTATTTGTAATGATACGTGACATAGTTCCATTTT
The DNA here is from genome assembly GCA_963971285.1 of Astropecten irregularis. NCBI lineage: Eukaryota > Metazoa > Echinodermata > Asteroidea > Paxillosida > Astropectinidae > Astropecten > Astropecten irregularis. The sequence continues at coordinate 26,462,162 of OZ020245.1, read as the reverse complement.
GGTACAGATAGGATTACAACATGAGAACAACTATTTCACTAAAGAGCATAAATGAACGCAAATTTGTAAAACAAAAAAGGACATCGCGACCAAAATAAATCACATTTATATCCAATTCTATTATTGTGAACGCCTTTTAGATATTTCATTCAAGCCATCATAATCCAGAATGCCTTATCTCATTCAAGATCTGTACAAATAAACTATAAATGTTGGTCACTTTGTTTTTAAGAGATATAATTTGGTTCCAAGAACCTGATATTTTATCAGGCAGTTTGTGTTATGTATATTTATGATGGATGCATTTTCAGGGAGTAATAAAGAACAACACCTTTTATATGTAACTGGATGAAATCTTGTTTGCATGGTCAAGTACTTTCAATGTGTGTGAGGTTCCCATCCAGGCCTGTAAGCTATGTGATATCTACACAGATATGCGGATACAGATTCACAAAGATTCTGGACCATGTCACTTGTGCCATCTTAATCATGTTATGCCTGCATTTGTAACATGCAAACATGGATTCTGAAAGAACCACTGTAAAACCACTGTAAATCCACTGTAAATCCACTGCTTAAATCCATCTCACTTCAGTGATGTACAATTATTTATGTTCATTGTGTATGTCACTTTGAACTTTTACTTTACAGAAACTAATGTATTATAAATGCTTGAATCAAAAGAGAGCCAAACTCCAAACAATATTTGTGTTTAATTTCAGATAATTGGCCTTTCAATTCAAAATTCAGTATCCCCCCAAAAATATACACAAGAGTAATGAAATGTGTACCTGCCGTTTTTCAGTTGTTTTAGCTGGATTTTTTGTTATCAAATATCCATTGGTCAAGTTACAGATTCTGTCAAAATTATCTCCATTAACCCATTCCAGTATATGAAGCTAAGTTATTCTGTGTTTTAGTCGTTACCTTCAGCATTGTGAGCAACCAAAAACCTTATCTTCTTGTCATTTCCATGATGAACAACCTTTATTCTCGTATTCAAACCGTTATACCTTCACTCCCCACAACATTCCAAAAAGCACAGGCAGTGAACACATAATCAAGACCCAATAAACCAAACCAATGTTCAACTTTATGCCCATTGATGAATGGATCGATAGACAATAGGAAAATTGTCATTCGTTTACTTGACTACAAGTGTGAATGACAAAATATTCAAACAAATATTGTAAGAATGCGCCTTATCTTACAGTATTCCATAATTATAGGCACACACACTTACATGTTAAACCATAAAAGAATACAATGTCAAACGGCAATACAGTAATAGTGCAATACTGTACAATCATGATACTCTACAAAAGTCATGCACTGAGTCCTTACTTTGAAAGTAAAATAAAATATGAACAACAATAAAAAAGGATAAATTTCATAAAAAACAATGCCTCAAAATTATTATTGCACACTGCTTTGCAAACCAGTTACCATAGTTACTGGAGATAAATAATGAATTATTTTCAAATCTTAATGAATACTTGAGAGGTTTATAAATGATAGAGTTCATGTTTACCATACAGAATTATCTGAATAATACACTAATCATCTAATCAAATTACTTGGCAATTTGGCTTACCATATGAAGTTGGCCCGGCCACAACGAAGTCCTTGTGGCTTGATACTCGTGACGTCGCGGCCACAGCCGCGGTCGCAGCCAGTCAATTGGGACGCGGCAACAAGATGGACGCACTGCCAATAGCTGCAGCCACGGCCGCAGCCAGTGAATTGGTACGCGGCGACAAGATGGACGCGCTGCCAATTGCCGCAGCCACGGCCACAGCCAGTGAATTGGTACGCGGCGACAAGATGGACGTGCTGCCAATTGCCGCAGCCACGGTCGCAGCCAGTGAATTGGTACGCGGCAACAAGATGGACGCGCTGCCAATTGCCGCAGCCACGGTCGCAGCCAGTGAATTGGTACGCGGCGACAAGATGGACGCGCTGCCAATAGCCGCAGCCACGGCCGCAGCCAGTGAATTGGTACGCGGCGACAAGATGGACGCGCTGCCAATAGCCGCAGCCACGGCCGCAGCCAGTGAATTGGTATGCGGCGACAAGATGGACGCGCTGCCAATAGCCGCAGCCACGGCCGCAGCCAATGAATTGGTACGCGGCAACAAGATGGACGCGCTGCCAATTGCCGCAGCCACGGTCGCAGCCAGTGAATTGGTACGCGGCGACAAGATGGACGCGCTGCCAATAGCCGCAGCCACGGCCGCAGCCAGTGAATTGGTACGCGGCGACAAGATGGACGCGCTGCCAATAGCCGCAGCCACGGTCGCACCCAGTAAATTGGGACACAGCCTAAGTCTTTGGCCAAAGCCTCTTAACTGTTGCTGCTTGTATGTTTTACTTGTCCGACAGAATAAATCAATCAAATATAATCCATCAATTGGTTGTTACTTCCTAACAACAATATTTATCAATTAAATTGACTTGTGTAGGCTTCAATTCCTGAATTGCAATGTAACACAAATTGCAACTTCCATCAGGAGTGTCCGAGCGAAATTCTTACCAATTTTGAGGATGATTCAGTTCATAGCCTGACATCTATAGTTGAATATCGTGTACATACAAAAGTTATAAATATCAAACAATCTTCAGAAATATACTGAATTGAATAAATATATGACCAAAAAAAGTTATTAAAGCAGTAAAACGTAAAACTGAATGTACATAATTATACATTGTCTGATAGATTTTTTTACTATTTTAAAAGCCCTTCCACACATCGGATCCTCTCACACCCCAGTGAGCACCAATCACAAAGCTCCTCCATGGAACAGGATCCCAAGGAATCACATATAAGGACCTCGCATCCCTCATTTCAATCGTCTCCTGATGAGGACTAGAGCACGCTAGTCGAAACATTGAGACCTGATTGCGAGAAGTGCGAACGATATAGAAGTGCGAACGATACAGAAGTGCGAACGATATAGAAGTGCGAAAGTACGAATGATTATTACATGGTGTTTCCGCAAACCGATCCACAGACCAATTGTCACCATGCAAAGCCTCAAATCTTTCTTAGATTTTTTACTGTTACAACTTATTAAGTTTAAGCTGCCATTCTGTGAACTTCACACTGTTTTATAGCAAGAAACTCAGGTTCATTATCTAGCAAAGACGAATATACTGCAGTAAATATCATTTCAGTGTCTTAAGTTGGCAATTCAAACAAAATGGGTTCGATTTTACCAAACTCATCATAACTTAATCGTAGCACATATGATGCATTGCAGCCCTACGTAAGATAGGCCCCTTCCGATGGGTTATCCTCCGTATAACTTGAGTTACGATCGATCATTGGGCTTTGTGAAATCAATCCCTGGTGTGGTCTCTCCACAATGATGAACATTTTGTGAACTCTTTAAGATTAGTGTTCTGCGATCCAGGGCCCAATTTCATGGCTACGTTTTATCTCCCAAGTCTGCACTTACGGTTCTCATTTTTCGCTTACCGGTACTGGGTTAGCGCCGAATTTCTACGCTGGCCGAGTGAGAGAGAAATCATTAGTTGCGCAAACTTCGCATGTGCAAATCCTGAACGTTTCTTCCTGATCCATGAAACAGAATCTTGTAGGCACAGAATTGTCTGCTTTTCTAAGCGTCAATTCTTTGCTTACATATCATTACACGGTCCTCCTTATATTAGACGTTACTACAGGGCTCGCCATCTTCATCACTGTAGGTATCTGCCTTCAATGAGGCTGACGATTGTTCCTCTGACCTTCTTCGGTTCATTGTGCCATTGGTTTCTTCGCTGAGTTCAACAACATGGCTTCCACGTTTCCGACTGCAAATCAAGGATAAAATAAGAAATTCATAACAAAATCCCATGATTGTAGAGCTTTTGCAGCAGCAGCATCACAACTCTGGAATACTATTCCAGAGAATATTAAGCAAGCTGGTAATATTGAACAGTTTAAGGCGCTCTTGAAAGCATATATTCTTAAATTGTATTTGGTTAATTTTGGTACTTTTGACTGTGTTTATGTGAATCCTTCTTTGTCCATGTTTATTTATTTCTTCTTTCTTAAAAGCGCTTAGAGACATCTTTGATTGTGATATGCGCTATGTAAAAGCGGATAATTATTTTTAAGAAATCCATCTCTTGGAAAAAAGTGGAATTTTTCTTTCTGTTTCATATCCACCAGTACAATATATGTTTCAATTTTATTCATCAATTTCCATATGTATTGTAAAGGGTTACTGGTGGTGGTGCATTTCTAGTGGAAGTCACATCAAATACAAGAATGAATGCAAATGACATACCTACTACCAGCACTGCAAGTAGGACCAACATGTGTGCGTCAAATCACAGATGCATTTCACAGCATTCAAAGAGAGACAGTGCAAAGACAAAAAAGAAATGTGGGAACAAGCAAATAAAAAGAGTTTTTGCACGGGCAAGCGCGATTGTTTGAGAGTTAATAGCGAGCAAAAAAAACACACTCTTAAATTGTGCAAGGAGTTGTAAGAATGCTTGAAGAAGAAAATGTACAGAGGTTAAAAACAATTGAAATCTATCTTTTTTGTACAAGTAATAAACTGTTACAAACAACTCATCAGCCAAAATAGTGACCTGATATTTATAAAAATGCTTGGAGTTTGGAGGGCCTGACTCGTTTTGATCCTAGCAGGATCTTTATTGAAGGCTAAAATGCAATTTTTTTGGGTGGTGGTTGAAATATAGGAAGTGATTGCATTCTGTATAAAGAAAACACTTCAAATTATTAAAGCAAGAACACTCATTAAGCTTGAAAATAGAGTGCAGATGCGAATGGCTTTAGCGTGCATAAACACTGCTTTGACTGATCTTCCGAAGTGCGGTAATACGTACCTTTTGCCAAAGAAGATATTCTTCAAAGACCCAGTCAAGAAATGTGACTTTTTGGCCGATTTGGCTGGCAGAGTCGAATCATCCCGTGGAGTCTTGTTCAAGTTGGGTTTCTGTTTTGCTCTGGGCGTGACAGAGCTTGTCTCCTTGGATTCACTGACGTCTTTGCTCTCGTTCCAAACATCTTTCAGGATGTTGGGCTTGGTCGATTCTGGAGTGCCTATTCTATTAGCGTGTGACATAGAATGCAGCCTCTTACGACCCTCAGCCCTGCTTCCTGGCTGTGAGTGCGGTGGACTGTCTTCCGAACGCACTGACTTGGCGTTCTGGTGTTTAGTGGATTCAGCGGCACTCCTGTGGTGGTACTTCTGCTGGCTGTGAATGTCGCCTTCTTCCAGGACAATCTGAGTTCTGGGAGAGCCATCGTAATGCTGACTGTCCCTTGGGGTGGAGGCTGTGGACAGTGAATCACTTGATGTTGGCGGGGTAGCACGGGCTCCGTGTCTGGGACTCTGCTGCTGCTGGTGACTAGCCCTGGACTGTCTTGATCTTGATCTTGGCAGTGCACTGGTTGGAGAAGACGGTTCGTATCCATTCTCCTCATCGGTGTCATTCTCTCCGTACATCCCGTATTTCTTTGGCAGATGACTAGGGGATGTGGACCTCCTGTTGCGGGATCTTTCTTTGGCTCGAGGTCTGTGCTTAGACTCGGCATCGTCGCTTGTCTGCTCTGGGATGAACATCATGCCCGGGATGTCTCCAAACATGTGTTTATGATGATGATGCATTTCACTCAGCATGCGTTGGTCGTAGCTGCCACGCCTCTGGCCCAAACGGGTGTGGTTGGATTGCGATGACTTGAGAATGGACCCGCCCATCCCCTTGACCGCTCCCTTGTGGTCCATGAGACTATAGCCAGGGAATGAAGCTCGCCGACTCGTCTTGTAGCCATTCGGAAGTGTTTTGTTGTGGTGGTGGTGAGGTTGCCGGTGAATTACCTGGTTCCCACTCCTCACACCATGTGAGCCATTCATCAGGCTGCTGTTCACATCATGCTGACTGCTTCTGTGATAAGTCAATCATGTAGTGCTCAGATTAAGATCCCGACTGACAAGGGTGAACACACTATTCTGCGTGGACCTACACCACAAATTGTATTATCACAGCAATTAAATCCTATGTCCAGTGTCAAAGAGCTAATTGTACTGATTAACCAGAAAGTTTACCAAGCAAAATGTATTTAAATAGACAAAACCTTTCTGCATTTGAAAAGTGAGCTAAGAAATATTTACCAGAGCGGGATTCGAACCAGAGACCTCTGGAATACCATACCAGTGCTCTTACGAACTGAGCTACCCAGCCCTGTGTTGGTGGTGTTCCTAATAGTCAATTATCTTTGTTCGTATGGCAGTCAGAAGCCATGGAACCATGCACATGCCGCTATATCACAAGGATCCTATCAATACGTGCAGAATTAACAATGCTGTAATATGAGAAACAGTACATGGGGGATCACTCAAAGAGGATGCAGCTTTTTAATAAATCAATCATCAAATAACCACAAGGGAAACTGACTGCATTTGACAGATGACCGTGCTTGATAAAACCAGTCCCTATAAAACTTGAAATCTTCATTCAACTATGCCATTATTAATGCCTTATTGAAATAGATGAACATTTTGATTAATAGATAATATGCCCACTTACTGATGATGAGTATATTGGTTATACACTTGTATATCTTCCATAGACTGAATACCACTACCATTATTCAGGGATGACTGGCTGCTCATCAGAGTGTGAAGGGCGTTACTTGATGCCAGACTCTGCCTCCTAAAATGACAAAGAGATGAGAACAATTAGCCAATATACTCATTGGGTGGAGAATACTGACGCACTGCGATATGATTAAAGAATTTCAGTGGAATCAGGGGCGGATACAGGGGGGGGGGGAAATACAAAGAAATAAAGAAATAAAAAAAGAAGAAAAAACAATAATAGTGAAGCAGAAAGACTCAAAAAGAGAAGAAAAAAGAGGGGGGAGACAAAAAGACAAAATAAGCTAGCTTTGATCTCCACGACATGCTTCCGTCGCTATTGAATTGGGGCATTTTATTTCCACGCCCCCCTCCCCCCATTTGGAAAATCGTGGAATATGGGAATGGCACTATAATGATGAACACAACGATATCCACAGACATTGTCCATAGCAGTCAGTCGTTATAGCGAATTTTAAGTTGAATGTTCAATAATGTGCTATTCATTAATTGTCAAGGACCAATTAAAGTCTGACTTGTCAAGGAGCAAGTAATAAACTAACTGCTGCAAACTGCTCAGCAGCCAAAAAATGACCTATCATTTTTTTAAATGCTTGGAGTTAGGCCTGACGTGTTTCGATCTTAGCAGGATCATCTTTCTCAAAGGCTAAATGACAAGAGGACAAGAGCATGCAAATACTGATGTTCTTGTTCTCTTGTCATTTAGCTCACTTTGAGAAAGATCCTGCTAGGACCGCAACCTGTCAAGCCCTTCAAACTCCAAGAATTTCATCAAGGAGCAATTAGATATTACAGTCTTACCTGTCGGACAGGAAGAGCTTGTTTGTGCGTGCAGCGTGTATAGCTTCCTCAATGTCACTGTTCATCTCGGCTACGAAGTTACCGAGATGAGTCAAACATGACTCGATGTTATCATAGTCTGGATGGCTGGACTCAGTGTACTCCAGCACTGTCTGTAAGAGGAACAAAAACCAGGGCAACATGAGGATGTCACAGCTATTAACTATCAAAATTGTTCAAAAGTGAACAAAGAAAATATTTACTTTAGTGGGATTCGAACCGGTGCACCTCCAGAATACCGTACAGGCGCTCTACCAACTGAGCCATCCAGACCTACGTTGGTGGTGTTCCCAATAGTCAATTATCTTTATTCGTTTGGCAGTCAGAAATTCTCAGTACAAGTAATAAACTTTAGCCTTTGAGAAAGATCCTGCTAGGATCAAAACACGTCAGGCCCTCCTAACTCCAAGCAGTTTCAAATGGGGTTAGCTATAACCAAACAGAAAATACTTCTTTCTAAACTGAAAATACTTCTTTCTGAGAATTTCCTTCATGAAAAGCTTGCACGAACATTAATTACATGTCATTTTAAACCGTGTCACATCAAGGATATAATGAAATGAGACAATGATTGACATTGGTGGCAAGTTTCGGTGACTCAGCTTGACTTGAGCTGATATTTGACTTCATAACTCTGGTCACACTACAAGAAAAATTACGATTTGTTCACTTCAGGAGAGTGAAATCAGCTGAATTGTCCCAGGATAAGAAAAAGTTTCCTGTACCTTTGCAAGGCTCTCTGTCAATATTGTACTTATTTCACTGGTAAGCTCATTTCACTGGTAATCCTGTTCATTTGTATTTTATGGCTTCCGACTGGCAAACAAACAAATTTTAAGGTAATTGACAATTTGGGACACCGCCAACATATTGCTGATGACTAGCTCATCAGTTACTAGAGCACCAGTCCATTTTTCTGGGCATCACAGGTTCGAATCCCGCTCCAGTCCAGTTTTCTGGGCATTACAGGTTAGAATCCCGCTCCAGTCCATTTTTCTTTGTGATGAATGATAATTACATACCTGGAGATGCAGTACATATGCAGGTATTCTCTGGATTGGAGCTAGGAGATATCCAAGCAGGTCAGCTTGCTCATCTTCAATGTCCGATAGTTGCTTCTAAAATGACAAATTGTGGAAAGGGAAGCTGTGGTCAAGATAATAATAATAATAATAATAACTGGTATTTATAAAGCGCCTTTACAGGAGATCAAAGCGCTGTACAGAAAGTAAAGACAAACAGGACATACAACAAGACAAGGACAGGGGAATAAGCCGTTTCCTAAAAACAGTAACAGAGGGAGAATTCCTGATGTTGATAGGGACAGAGTTTCACAGTTTGGGACCAGCTATAGAAAATGATCTTTCTCCGAAAGATTTTGACCGAGTACTAGGAATAGACGGAAGAAGTTTATCATCAGAAGATCGGAGTCCCGATCTGTCTGGTTGATACAAAGTGAGTAATTGAGACAAGTAGGGAGGAGAAATACCATGTAAGCACTTGTAGACCATGAGAAGAAGTTTGAAAGATAGTCGTTGTTTGATAGGTAGCCAATGAAGTTTAGAAAGTTTATGTAATCATGACACATGTCATAACTACATGCCCTCAATGCATTGAGCTAAGATCTCCTTGAAGTATAGACTGCTTCTAACTCAATGAGCCATGGTTAAATATGTAATGCCTATATGCTGCTGAAGACACATTTGGCCAGGTATTGTCCATTTGTTAAACTGAACCTATCCAATTTCCAATGTTTAAGTGTTAAAGATATAGTATCATACTTTGGTAAGAAACCAAAACAGAAATGTTTACAGATTTACGTATAACTTATAGGGTATGAAGATGGTGATGGTAGAAACATAAGTGTTAAAATATTTCCACCTGAAATGGTGTATTTATCCAAAAATTAGTAAAACAATGACCGAAAATCTTTTTGATCTTTTAAAAGATCAAAAATAAAAGAGAAAAGACTTAAGAAATACTGTGCCTGTTTTTCACGGTTTTTTTCAAAAAGTAGGCACCATATGGGACTGAAATTTTCACAGATGACTATTACTGTATCTGTCTTGATATTTGTGCCCATGAATCTGTATTTCTCTGATAAAAACCAAAGTATGATATTACCTTTAAGGCCTTGCAATCCCATTAATTCCTCAATTGATGACCAGTTACATAGAATCTTAAATTGTCCCTTCAACACAGTAATCAAACAGTTAAATATGTCCATGTTAACTTTCACTAATGGAATTTTATTAATGAGTCTATTTCATTCAATAGCTCATTGACTAGTAAACTTCAGCAAATTTGTATTCCAATTTTTAACAAAATTTTGGTAAAAGCATGATGGATATAGTACATTCTGACAAACTGAAAGACACCATTGCAACTTGTGTGAAGTCTGGGCGAGATCTGAACAACATAATACATCTCAGATCACTCTGCCCATCAGTGATGTAGTTCAAGTAAAACCATGATAAACCTTTGAATGAACAATTAACTTGCAAGTAATACTGCATTTTATACTTTCTCCCGGTGGGGCCCTTTATAATTACCTTTAGAAAATTGGTCAGCTTTGCCGATTTCCTTGTGTGGCGCGATAATAAAGAAATACTCTCTGGAAATGTGCTGATGTACGACCGATACTGTGACAAGAGATTAGCCTGCAGGTTCAGATTCAAAGGAATTCAAGTTTATTGGTTAGAATAGGAATATTCTCTTGAGAAATGAATACAAATAATAAAATCTACAAATAGAAACTACTTTTTGATTTCTTTTTGGATGCTGCCTAAATTTTGAATATCAAAAGCCCAGAGTCAAAACAGTAGACTGAAACATCCCCCTCAATCCAAAACAAGAGGCTGCATTTAGTTTAAGCCCGAATCCAGCCTCGTGCCAGGTCTGATGGTTTCCAAGTCGAGATTAGACTTAAGCCTACTTTTTGGACCATCCATTTTTACAGTTTTGGCCCTGAACTCAGACCTGATCTCAACTATGGAATATATACTGGTAATTGGCTGTGATTTATTGTTACAGGTGGGTGAGCTATTCATGGAGTGGGGTTGATGGGTACTGGTCATAAATATTAAATGAAAGAAGGGGATGACAGGTTTCAATGTTTAGGGTTGCATTCTTGACCTATATGTGTATGCCAGTACATTAGTACATGAGATGATAACCCGCATTGATTATTTTATGTCTTTAGGTCGAAAACATGGGGAAAATGTCTGCCTCCCATATCATCTATGTATCTTAACAGAAAGGATGCTTTCTTATTCATAACAAACATCTGATTAACTGTCACAGGTGGCCAAACATGGACAACAGCGAAACAAATAAGATATGATGCTAACAAAAATATGCAATGTAAGATGTTAGAGAATCTCTGGGACAAGATGAGAAATCAAAAGACGAGAGATATTTGCAGGCCTTGAATTTGGTTCTGAAAGGGGCAAGGCCACTTTTCCATTGCAAGGGGCACTTCCATTGGAAAATCATAATGTCTATGGAAATATTTGAAGGGGGCACCAAGGCCAAGAACCAGGGCAACGAAAGCCATGGTCTCCGTGACCTTTGTTAAATTCAAGGCTTGATTTGTGAACACTGGTTATGAACATCTCCAAGTAAACTTCAACAATATGAAATGAAAATGGGCATCATAGAGCCATGACAACATGACATTGATGTTCAATTCAGGATTGACAACACCCTGGCCATGAAGAAGCCACTGAATGACAACCAGGGTCAGAGGGAAGAGACAGAAGATGAGGAAGAATGAAGGACAAGAAGGGAGGAGGGACACAGATGCACTGGGTCCAATTTCATGGAATCCGTTCACTTTACAGCCTATTTTTGTGCTTACGGGAACTGCTTTGCGTGAAATCTATTTCATGGAATCTGTATGCAAGACTTTCGGTTAACGAAGAATTTCTTGGGTAACCGTGATTATTTTCTGCTAACGCGCTGTCATATGCATTCTACAGAAAAACATTGCTTACCGTTACCAAAAAGAAAACTCTCCCGTGAAATATGCTAACCGTAACCAAAAAAGTCTGCTAATGTAAATGAAGAATTTTTGCTAACGGTAACGGATTCCATGAAATTGGGCCCAGGTCTGCTGGAAGAACTATGGATAAGAGCAGCCAAGATACACACAAAAATAACTACAAGATGCAGAATGGCAAATTGGCAGGGACGCCAGAATACAACAATAAATAACTCAGCAGCAACTCAGCAAAACACAGAGAGTACATCTTTGAAAAGTATAGCTATCAATTCTGCAAATGGACAGTCATTATACAGTCACTTGATCTGGGACTTACATTTTCGACTCCCACAAATTTGGTGAAGACATCCGTGTGCATCTCCTGCCATCTGCCATCATTGAGGTGCGTCTCCAGGGCACACAGCAGGCAACAGTGTCTGTCAAACATCTTGGTCAGGCAAGGGGAAAACAACAGGCTGGCAAAGAGAAGATGCACAAATCAGAACTAACAATCAGTTTGGGAGAAACAAAACAAAACTAGATGTGTTTGTTGACAAACACTGAGCTGTTTCGCGTATGTTTTTATAAATAATATGAAAAACAAACATGAATGCAACTGTCCCAGTACAGAGAAATTGCGGTGTTTTAATTGTCGTAAACAACATAAGGAGCGTCGTCACTCGTCCATTAATGTACATATACATACATGTAAGTATACACACGACCATGAGAAACACAGAAATGGCAGAGTTTATAGGCCAGCGCGCAAAGTATGTATGGTTGTGCATGGGCGGTGGAAACAGCAAAATGACTGATTTTCTAGCTCGTTGTACTACGTTTACATGTACACAACTGGCCCACTACTATGGATAGCCATATCAGCGGTCCAAGAATTTCCAAGGCCCGTGTTTTGTGTTATGTTTGACTCTAAATGGCAAAATTAATGATTAAAAAAAAATCAATAAAAATTCAATCTAAGACGTCATCGTGACGTCACTTCACATAAGGGATACTAGTACCATTTCCTACCTACCCACCAAGTTTCATTTTGATCGGATATTCGCTTCTATGTGTTTCCGTGAAAAAATGGCAAAATTTATTATTCAAAAATCAATAAAAAATCAGCCGATGACGTCATCGTGACGTCACTTCAGATTTAATATACTAGTACCATTCCCTACCTATCCACCAAGTTTCATCACCATCGGATATTCCCTTATATGTGAATCAGAAAATCGGCTTTTTGATGACGTCATCATGACGTCACCACTTTTTGGTATTTTGTGGCATATGCCTGTAACATAACAAACATTTTACCGAAAGAATTTCGAAATTGCGATTTGTCGTTCAGGAGATATAAAGAAAAGGTCCAAAAATTGAATAATTCGTATAAAATCACACGATGACGTCATCGACACGTGACTGCAATTTTTGTCTATAACACGTCCCCATATACTTGCATACCAAGTTTGAGTTGCATCGGACTTGCCGTTCCGGAGATAAAGAGCCCTAAAATTTGCACTTTTATGATGACGTAATTGTGCACGTGATGACGTCACGATGACGTACTTACGCGGGACACTATTCGGGGTGGTGGTCTAACTATGTGCCAAGTATAAAGTTGATCGGAATTGGCATAATGGTAGAAGTGGCTCTTAGAAAACCCCTGTGTTATGTCTATGGGAAAAAAGTGGAAACAGAAAAAAAAAAAAATGAAAAAAGAAAAAAAAAATAACAAAAACAAAAGCTGTTCCGCCGCATGCGAAACAGCTAACAAGTTTTAAGAACAGAATAAAAACAGAATCCAATTCATTATGAGTTATGATGTACCAATACTGACTATTAGATTTTACCATGGTTTCATGGCTTCCGACTGCCAAACGAACAAAGATAATTGACTATTGGGGTCACCACCAAGGTAGGGCTGGATAGCTCAGTTGGTAGAGCGCCTGTACATTATTCAGGAGGTCGCCGGTTCGAATCCTGCTCCAGTCAATTTTTTCTTTGTTCACTTTTCGAAATTTTTTATTTTGATACCTTGAGGCTAGAGACATAAGCCTATACAAGGGAAAATAAGCAGAAAGTCATTTAAAACCAGTCTTCATAAATTTATGGTTTTCCAAGACATTGAGAATGAAATGTACATGTGTCGATCCACACCGGGTTTAACTCTCCCAAATTTCATAACAGGTCTGTCATGCACAAAATGCACTTCGAAATGTTCAAACTACTCTACTCTCAAGACACATCATGTCATTGAATAGTGAACAAAGAAAAACTGACTGGAGCGGGACTCGAACAGGCGACCTCTTGAATACCATACACAATTTTCAACACAGGTGAACTGTTCTCAACCTACCTTGCCAGTATAGGGTTAGTTCCAACATGGGTTGAGTGCTTTACACAATTAATGTCCATGCTGTGTTGAAATCTTGCTATAGTCAGTCAATTTTATACGGATCAGACCCGTGCTATTAACCCAGGGATATTTTGTAGTGTGAATTAAAAGTTATCAGGGGCCGATTTCACAAAGCACTAAGATTGATCTTAAGTTTGAATTACTGCTAAGCGTGATGTGATGGCGCAATACAAATCACTATGGTGATATTGGCAACTCATCTTAAAGGGATGGTACAGAACTGGTTTTTGCGACAAAACCATTGCTGACAGTAAAAGCACATTATGACGTAATCCATCATATACCTTAACTGACAAACCTGTAGAAGTTTGAGGTCAATCAGCCATCTGGGTCACGAGAAAAAAAGTGAAAACCTGTGTACAGAGAACTGTACACATGTCAACAAATTAATAAAACGCTTCGAAGCGATTTACTCCAATCGAAAAATAGTTTCATTAATTTCTCAACGAATATGGCATTTCAGACAAAAACATTTCATGGGATGTTTTCTCCTATCATCACCATTATACTGTGTAAGTTTTATGTGTATTTGTGATCATGAAGTGTATTTTGTCTTACCAATTCTGTACCCTCCCTTTAAGATTAATAATCAATAGTGTTTGGTGAAATCCAGTCCAGGATACCTAACCTAAATACTCTTCCCCAAACCCTTAGCCTTCATACTTCAATTTCTCTTACTTGATATCCGATGCATGGATCAGGGACTCTGTAACCAGTGGTAGCATGATGTTATCCAGAAGAGCATTCAGCTGGCCCACGTACTTCCTCTCCGACAATAAGAAATCTTCAGCAAGTCGTAATTTCTGACCTGTAAACCATTCATCAATATTAATTTACAAAAAAAAAAAATAACAAAAGAAACAACCAATACAAATAATAAACTGCCACAAAATACTCTGCTCATCAGCCAAAAGAATGACCTGAAATTTATAAAATGCTTGGAGTTAGCAGGGCCTAGCACATTTCCATCCTAGCATGCCTTTGAGAAAGATCCTGCTAGGATCGCAATATGGCAGGCCCTCTTAAGGGGCCGTCCATAAAGTACGTACGCACGAAATGCCGACTTTTTGGACCCCCCCTCCCCCTCTGTACGCATGGCGTACGCAGTGGTCCCAACCCCCCCTGTACGCATATGCATTCCACATTAGGTTTTTCACTTCTCGTGGTCCCTTACTTTAGCATCATTAAAATGTAACCGTAATCCGGGCCGGTACCGTTATTGGGACGTCACTTTCAAATTCTGAAATGAATGACTAAAGTTTAACAGGTTTGTATACATTTACAGATGGATTTTACTATTTTTTACCATGTGGAATAAGCAAAAAAAGGAAAAAAAAAAAACAATCCCGGTGTTTTTTCACGTTTTTTACCTATCTTTACGCGCGATAATGCTATGCAAATTTTTTGTTTGAGTACGGTACGCATTGGCCTTAAACCCCCCTCCCCCCCCTGTACGCATGGCGTACACATCGGTAACAACCCCCCCTCCCCCCCTTCGTGCGTACGTACTTTATGGACGGCCCCTATTAACTCCAAGCAAAAAAAATTTGTAACATACCCTATAAATTGTAGGGCAACTGCTCCATTTCTTCAAAGTTTATCACTTTTAAGCATTGTAATGTTTTCAAACTGTAACACAAGATAGCAACTGTTTAGGGCAAGAAGACTAAACAAAAGTTTGCCTGCCTAAGGACCGGTCAATATTTTAACCACTTATGCTAGCAGATGACATGTTTACATGCAAATGTTTTTGTTCTGCCAACTTGCAGAGGATAGCATATAACAATAACACACAAACGACATCTTCAGTCAAGTTTAGAAGATCAAGTGGACTGGAAATATCTCACAGAGAATGTTAAGGTTTCAGTTCTAGGGTTTGTTTGGTGATTCGTGCTGCTGCTTTAAGTCATAAGTTTCTCAAAGGAGATCAACAGGCCAAAAGTCATGCCTTTTTCAGTCTTTGAAAGTCTTTTTGATGCTTCATCATTTAGCCAGAATCATACATTGACACAGACAGATACTCTCAGTGAAAAACTAGTAATTTGTGGTGTTTCCGAAAAAATACAGGTTAGGAACAGACAGATTTCTAATGATAATTCCTGTCCTGAAACAGTTAGCCTTCCGAGTCGAAGAAAACTGCCAGATTATGAAGATTTTGGGCCCATCTAGGCCTATCTGACAGCGAAAAAAAAAATTGATTTTAGATAGCAAATTAAGCCAAATGAAAAATTAGTTATAAGCTTTTGTTTGATAACTGGTCCAAACAAAATATTTTTCAAGGATTAATAGTGTTTATTGGATACAAAAAGTAATAATGGTCTGCTCAGCCTCTTGTAACACAAAGAAATGATCTAAAAAAGAAAACAGCTCAATTTGCCCAAACTCCGGAAATGCATCCTCAAGGAGATTCTAGCTGCTTTTGTTGCAAAACATCCAAAAAGTGTGTTGTCAAACTTGTACAAGTTACCGGCACCCAAGCGAAGCTTTGTGTCCTTGAGATGTACAAAGAGAATGCAGGGACCCGATAAACTTGTGTACCGACGCTCATAAAGGCGTACCTCACTGGTCATCCTTGGACAAGTGGATTAGCTACAGTGGCTGAACCTCTCACAATAGGTATCAAATGATCACAGTGACAGGATTGCTTTACTGGCAACAATGCTTAAAGCTAACTTTGCTGGGAATCAACCTCCCTTCAGCAAAATGGACATCCATTAAAAGTTTGCCATGCCCAGATAGATCAATACTAGTGATGGACAGTGGCTCCACATGCATTAAGTGTCCTTCTGTGCTTCAATGAATCAATTGTCATAAAGTGCAAATGCCCTACTGCTGTGTGTCATGAGCAACTTATGCAAAACGCTGACGATTTAATTCTGTACGAAATGCAAATATGGATGTCGAATACTGTGATGTGATGTTGCCATGATTATAGGAATATGAAGAAAATCAATACTCTGTGAAATTCAAATAAAATCAAACTTTGTTCATGAATGGTATTGCATCAAAAAATAAACTTTAAATGCTATGACAAATGCACATGGTACTTGGAATGTTAACTTAGGTCTGAGAAACTGACTTTAGGAGACAGTACGTCTCCTAATCCTGAAGCATCCTAACTACAGAACCGTTGCAAATTAGTGCCTCGCTCCATTGATACATGGATAAAGTGGGATCAAGTAGGATCAAGTAGGGATCAAGTAGGATCAACTAGGATCAACTAGGATCAACTAGGATCATGTCAAATCAAGTAGGAAAGGCAATAAATCAATTGGAGTTTATCCGGTCAGTTTGGTCGAAAACTTTTTGAAGGGAAAACAAAACATGAAAGGAAACAATACCTGAACAATGTACAGGTATACCCCAGAGCACAGTGATCAGTGCAATCACCTTGCATCGAATAATCCTTGGGGCTTTATGCATTACCGCCCACTGTTCCATTGCATTTGCGTCCCCCTAAAAAATTCCTTGCATAACACACGCACAGACAAGCCATCATTCATGTAATGAAAGTATTTACTCAAAATGTGCAAGATTGGAACTAGTAGTGTCTTATCTTATTAAGTAACTGCAGTATTATCCAAAAAATGCCAAACTAACCTGCAGTACTATCTTAAAAACAGAAAAATATAACTCTTCTATAGCAAAGAGACTGCAGGCCTTGATTTTTAAGGAGACTGAGAGTTATCCAGGACAAAAAAAAGAGCTCCTTAACAATTTAAGGAGAGCTGCCTTTTTTCAAAACACCACATACATTTTTTCCAGCCAACATTTAACCTTTGCGGAAAATACAAACGTTTTGCAACAGGACAAGCAAAAGTTTGCATGTTCTCTTTTTCCGACACTGGACACTTGCGAAAACTTGGTTCTCCGCTCTCTGCATTAGTATGAGTAGGCCCTAGATGTTGATTTAAGGAGTTGAATTTGCAGCTCAAACTTGTTAGTGAGAGCCAATCAGTCTCCAAAATTCTCTACGTTGATTTAAGGAGAGTGATTTGCAGCTCTCCTCATTTTTATTAAAATGAAGGCCTGAGACTGAAATCTTGAAGAGGTTAATGAGAAGTAGGCCTACCTTCAGTGCTGTTCACGGAGTCACGCCTCTGCTCCAAATGACTGAATATAACTCGTTTTTCTGATGGCACAAACTGCTGACAAGAAGACAGAATACAAGAAGAGTACATCACAAACAAATTGTGAAACATGGAAATGCACTTAAAGGGATGGTACAGAACTAGTTTTTGCGACAAAACCGTTGCTGACAGTGAAAGCACATTATGTAATCCATCATAGAAGTTTGAGGTCAATCAGCAATCTGGGTCACGAAAAAAATAGTGAAAACCCGTTTACACATTTCAATGATATTATGCGTTCATAATGAAACGGTTCAAACTCGAAGCAATTCATTCCAATCGGAAAATAGTTTCATTTATTTCTCAACAAATATGGCATTTCAGACAAAAACGTTTCATGGGATGTTTTCTCTTATCATCACCATTATACTGTGTAAGTTTTATGTGAATCTGTGATGTTGAAGTGTATTTTGTCTTACCAATTCTGTACCATCCCTTTAATTTCAGGGTGAAACAATAAAATGGAACAAACCTTCACTTCTACATATTCTACATTTAGTTTGTACATACATTATACAAGGGTGCATAAATATAGCATGTTGCATTGTCACTTGTAACCTAAATTCAGCGAACACAAAGCTGAATAGAATATGCAGAACAAGGTATGTCCAATAATTAAATAAATGGAAGAAATTGAATATATTAAATGGCACAACTGTGGGGTTTCCCTGACTGCTATGAGCTGCATACATGTATATCAGTCCTTCTGTGAAATATGAAAAGCCAATTTAAACTACAAAATACTCTATAAACAGTAAAAACAAGTTTTTCTTTGTTGTTCATCCCATTAGTGAAGGAGCAAAGTTCTGAAAATCCTCTTATTCATGTGTTAGCTCAACACCCTCCACATCTAAGGTTTTATTTCATAAAATGGAAGTTTATACCATCAACAGCTTTGCTATGTATAGTATGTGGTTTCAAATTGTGGTATTACTACTATGTGGTGTCATTTTAGGAACAACAAAAAACAAGATTCACAGATAAATAACATTAAAAAAATTAAGTCACAAGCAAGAGCTTAAACCCATTTGTTGAATTTTCTTTTGTTTTTCTTAATTTTTGGGGGAAAATATTGCAAAATTTTTTTTGTGATATTACACAAAAGTGCAACCATAATTTGAGGTCACATAGTACCTAGAAATGTTCCCTGAGGTCTGCTCCATCAATTTCTTAAGTCAGACCTTAGATGTGGTTGGGGTTGAGAACTCTAATTTTTTTCATGGTTTATGCTCATTGACTATACATAGTGTATTTTGAAATATACATAATATATGTATCTTTTATCCTAAATGGGACCTTAGGGAGACATTCCCATAGGGTTGTGCACTGACCTTTACTTACCTATTTCTAAACATCCTCCAAACCAATGAACTTGAAATTGACATATGTTTTTGTTGAGAGCATTCTCTATTTTGTATACAAATTTGGACGGTAAAAATGTGTCTATAAAAGGTACCTAAAACATTAGGGAGACACCAAAATGTCTCCTTAATGTTCGGTGTCTCCCTAAGGTCGAATTTATAGCAAACCTTGTCTCCCTAAGGTCCGATCCAGGTGAATATAAGTATAACTGTGTCTACAACGCTAGTATATACCTTGATTGGATGTTCCCCTTCTACCTGGTCAACATCACTGGAGACAGGTGAAGAGTTATTGGGATCCATAGAGGTGACATCATACTGCCTACTAGATGACTGATCATCTTGCATCTTCATAAATACTCCTAAACAAGTTTAATGACAAAATACAGGGTGAGTCAAAAAGAACTTGACCTGGGGTAGATTTCACCAAACTCTTCGTAACTTAATATCAATCGTAGGACTTATAGGTGCATTGCAACCCTACGTGGGATAGACCTGCTACAAGGGGTTATCCTTCGTAAATCGAGTTACAATCGATCGCAGGGCTTCGTGAAATCGACCCCGGGATGCTTTTAAAAACAAAAAACAAATGACGCTGTAAAGTTCAGTATTTAAGCATATATTTATCAAGCAGTCTCTTCTGCTTATTAGAAAAAAATGATGAAACAAATGAAAAATACCTTAAGAGGAGTTATGTCTATTTTAGTAACTTTAGGTACTCATTTGATTGGTTTTGTCAAGTATTCTATGGACAGCTTGCAAAATGAGTACCTTTAAACATTAAAATAGACATTTTAAGTCCTCTTAGGAATGATCATTTTTTTTTTCTAATAAGAAGGGAAGAGTGTTTGTTAAACATTATGCTTTACTAAACGTTTGAGTATCATTTGTTTCTTTTGAAAAATATCACCAATTGTCCTTTTTGACTCACCCTGCATTAAAGGCATACTAAAGGCTCATTAATACTTGAAGTGGTAATACACGGGCAGTAAGTAATAAACTGCTGCAAACTGCAAGTGAAATATATAATGTTTAAAGAGGTTTTGTTCCTAGCAGGATCTTTCTTACAGGTTTTCTCACAAGTTTTGATCATCAGCGGAAGCATAGTGGCCTTTAGACCAGTGGTTGACCCTCAGAGGAAGTCAATCCACAATGCCCATCCCATGATTGGAGCTGATTACAATGTACATACACTCACCATTATTATTCAAGTCATTACTATCTGGTAGAGAGTCCATGAATGGTTGCATCATAGGAGCCATCTGCCGTGTCCGAGCAGCCTCCCTTAGCCGGCTGCCTCTGTCTCTATGCTCCCCACTGATGACCGGTTGGCTGGACACAGCTCCTGGCATGCTCTTACGCCGCCGTGCCTGTATGCCATCAATACCCAAACTAGAGGGCTTGTTAGCAGCATAATGGCTGTTGTTGTTGATGTTATCGTTGTCTGATTTGCTGGACAGGGGAATACTTTGCTTCCGATGATCTTGTCTGTAAATCAAATTATCTGGTCTCACTTCGCTTCAAATAGGGGAACTTAGGACTGTATGACATGGACAACAATATTCTTTCTGTCTTTTTCATTTGTTTTAAGTCATTTTATCTGACTTATTGTGTGTTTTGAGACTTTGAGTACAATGGAAACTACTAGCATTCATCAAGATAGGAGGACAAGTTAGGAATTTGATATTCCTCTTCAAGAAAAATAAGTCATTACATGATTGGGTGAAACAAACATCCTTTAAGGAGTTCCAAAAAGGCACAGGAATAGGGAAAGACAGTAAAGACTATTAGAATATAAGAATATCTTTCAGTTTTTGGAAAAAAATATCATGATTGTATTTATGACACTGGGCATATCACTTCCAGACAGAACTGACAGACAAGCAGACAGAGCCTGCTCAAGTTTAGGGGCCAGGAAAAGGAAATACTCGGTGAAGTTGAGAGCATCTTATTACTCATGGAATTTGTACTCCTATAAAACCTCCGGTTCATCGGCCCAAAGGCAAATCTTCTCCAAAGAGAAATTTCACATTCACTGCAAATGCAATGGACCCTGATGATGTATACCTTTGCTCTTCGTCTTTGGGTTGGGTTTGTTTCAGCTTCTTGCGCACCCTGCTCTGTTCCTTCCTCAACTTCTCAAACTGCTCGGTCAGTTTCTCCGTTGCTCGGTTGCTCTTCTGCACCTCAGCAAGGACAGCACTCAGGTCAGTCTGCAAAAAAATGGACAGATCCAGATTCCACATTCATCGGTGAAACATGAAACTGGACACGTTTGCAAATTGCTAATTAGCACACTTTGCGTCGGAACTATTAAGAAAAAAATAAATAAACTGTTTGTCACTTTAAGATTCAGATATGTGATGCAGCCATGTCATGGCTATCACCATGTAAAATTTGAGCAAAATTTGACTGAAATTGAGTGAATAAACGATGACTGAATTACCCAACCTCAAAACCAGATTTTCATCTTTCTTGACCACTATCCGTGTTATCCTTGCAAATTTGTTTTTAAGGAGTTTTCTTTAAATTCGTCATATTTTCTCCAATTTCAGCCCCAATATGCTTTAATTCTACATGGTGATAGCCAAGACATAGTTGTATCACATATTTGAATCTTGATTTTAACATAATGGGTCCCGATACAGTGTTGTTGTTTTTTGTGGGACACCCTGTATATGCTGGTTGGCGAATATGAGACCACTCAGAAAACAAATACAGTCTTAGACAGTACG
Source organism: Astropecten irregularis (assembly GCA_963971285.1). Lineage (NCBI taxonomy): Eukaryota > Metazoa > Echinodermata > Asteroidea > Paxillosida > Astropectinidae > Astropecten > Astropecten irregularis. The sequence continues at coordinate 26,440,060 of OZ020245.1, read as the reverse complement.
TACTACGGTTTATCAACCAGGGACCAATTTCATAGAGCTTGCTAATTTCATAAAGCTGGTTAATTTCATAGAGCTGGTTAATTTCATAGAGCTGGTTAATTTCATAGAGCTGGTCAATTTCATAGAGCTGGTTAATTTCAATTTCATAGAGCTGGTTAATTTCAATTTCATAGAGCTGGTTAATTTCAATTTCATAGAGCTGGTTAATTTCATAGAGCTGGTTAATTTCATAGAGCTGGTTAATTTCATAGAGCTGGTTAATTTCATAGAGCTGGTTAATTTCATAGAGCTGGTTAATTTCAATTTCATAGAGCTGGTTAATTTCAATTTCATAGAGCTGGTTAATTTCATAGAGCTGTTTAATTTCATAGAGCTGTTAATTTCATAGAGCTAGTTAATTTCATAGAGCTGTTAAATTTCATAGAGCTGGTTAATTTCATAGAGCTGATTAATTTTATAGAGCTGGTTAATGTTATAGAGCTGGTTAATTTTATAGAGCTGATTAATTTCATAGAGTTGTTAATTTTATAGAGCTGATTAATTTTATAGAGCTGGTTATTTTTTAGAGCTGTTTAATTTCATAGAGCTGGTTAATTTCATAAAGCTGATTAATTTTATAGAGCTGGTTAATTTTATAGAGCTGGTTAATTTTATAGAGCTGGTTAATTTCATAGAGCTGGTCAAATTTCATAGAGCTGGTTAATTTCATAGAGCTGGTTAATTTCATAGAGCTGGTAGTAATTTCATAGAGCTGGTAGTAATTTCATAGAGCTGCTTAATTTTTAAGCATGAAAAGTCTATCTTGATCAAACAGGATTACCAACCAAATCTTTATGTGGTGTTTACTGCTTTTGACTTGTATTTAGCCATTGTTTCATTTCATTTCATTGCTGAGCATAACATTCACAAGAAGTTTTGGCTGGCATCCTGAGTTAAATTAGGAAGGTTTTTGGTGCCAAATTTTGGTGCTTAAGCAGCTCTTTGAAATTGGCCTCAGCATCAACGTGAAGCCAACAAAATGCGCCTGGACAGGTGGGAATTAAACAGCAACAAAACAACTTTCAGATAGAATGTGCATGTAGACTCTATACAGACCTTTTTGTAAACCGGCAAAGATCTGTTTACCAGGGTACACATGTATATTTAGACTGAACTATATATAAACCAGCCCCCATCAAATCCACTGGACTGTGCACCTGGATTTTATTGGCAAGCTCTCACACTGAAAGATTAGCAGCCAATAAAACGACAACAATTCCAGTCTGACAATGAGTAGTAATTGTGCCAGAGTAGTGACAATTCAATACAAAAGGCATGCAATATAAATAATGATGATTACTCTAGCACCTCTACTGAGCAACCAAATAATTGCTATCCCTACTACTATACTGATTCTCAGGTGGTCGTTGAGAGAACGCTGAACTAAAAAGCTGTCTGTTTTTCAAGGGCTTGGATGCGTTATCTTCATTACATTGATAAAATTCTTCATTCCCACAGCCTTCAAATATCATTATTACAACACAAAGAAGCTTTTATTTATGCAAATCAAGTTTGGAGAAATCCTGGCACACTGGACTGTAAAGGCCTTCCCTCATGATTCCCCTCTTTGATCCCTCCTTGAAATTCCTCCACCCATATCTGCCTTGGCTCAGCCGGGCTAATTAGCTAGTTTCATAGAGGTCACAACTAGAGATACAATGTTCACACATGGAACTATTGTGAATCGGCTTCCATGAGTCAATCTTCAAAGGTCCTGACAATTAATGGACGACATTGCCAATTGGATTTCAGTCCTTCCACCTTCATTGCAAAGAACTTATTTGATGATGGCTGCATGATGGATGAAGAATCATTCTTTAAAGTGTGCCAGTCTGGTCTTTGCCTTATGAGATCAGGTAAATTTTAATGGAAGACCAAGCCATTGATTCTAAATGCCTTACAACGTTTAGGGAACATAGCCCACACTTCCCAGTGTGCACAAGGTATACAGCGTGTCCCAAAGAAAACGCAACACTTGGGTTGGGAACCATTACTGTATGTTAAAATTTAACTGTTTCTCACTTCAAGATTTAGTTATATAAAATAATGTCTTGACTATCACCATGTAGAATTTAAGCAAAATCGGGCTGAAATTGGCAAAAATATGACCAATTGAATTGAGTGCTCTTTAAAAACAAATTTGCAGTATTCCAGAATACGATTTACATTATCAAGATTATGAGGATAACACGCATTGTAAGAATGCACAACTCATTAGAAATATTTTATCAGAGCAATGAAGGTAAATTAAAATGTAATACTCAAATTATATTGCACATAACTAAAGTCATAAATAAATGTTTAGTTCGATCTCCATCTGTGGATGCAAGCTTTCACTTAGAAAACAATTCAGTAAGTTCAATGGTTCAAATGGTGTCTAATAGAAGTGGTCAATACACATGTATGAAAGAAAGATAAAAATCAAGTTTGAGGTTGGGTAATTCAATCTTAGTTTACCCCCTCAATTTCAGTCAAATTTTGCTCAAATTCTACATGGTGATAGCCAAGACAGTCCTTGCTCTTTGCTCCTAGCTAGGTATTAATTATATCTTACCCTTATCTGATTGACAGATTCTGTGATCTCCTCCATCCTCCTGTCTGTTTCCTCCTTGTTGCTTTCTACTTTCCTCTGAAGCAGCTGGTCTCCGTGCTGAATCAGGGATAGCTCATCCATTGCCTGAATGAAGCTTTCTTTCATCTGCTCCACCAAACCTTGAAGCTGGGTATGAAAAGGAGACCATCATACTCATAAGCACCAAAACCAATAGCAGGAATCATGATACCAAACTTATATACATGTACAATACCAAACTAAAATACACACACGCACTTACAGGACTCAAATTTCGACAAAAACGTTCTGGACAGCAGGTCTAGTAAATGAAGCATTTTACTAGACATGAAGTATTTTCACTAGACCTGTGACATGGAGCGCGATTGTCGTTGAAATTGTCATGATCTTGCATCATGCATCAAAAAGTTGGGGTTTTGTTCAATTTTTTGTCAAGTAAGAAACAAAGCCAATACAATATCAATTTAGACACCGTTTAAATTATGCGAGGAAAACAAAATCACTACACAGCCTGAATAGTGCAGTAGCTAGTGTAATTACTCTTTACTAGACTGACACTAAAATCACTAGACTTGGTCCTCGGTCTTGTGGATATTCCGAGCCTTTTATAGGAAACAATGAGAAGATTGGTTGAAGGCTGAGAGAAACAGGTAACTGGTATTCAATTATTAGTATGTACCGTCTAATCTTTTCAATATTCTGCTTTCCCCTTCAAGTCTCAAAAAAGAAAACCAATTCATTTGGACAAACACCAAATCAGGACTAAAAACAAGTTTTACTTTTACATGTACCTATAACTAGAACATTATTTAATTGCATCCATTTTCCCAATGAAAACTGTGAATCTCAAAAAAGAAAACCAAGCCTTTTGGACAAACACAAAATCAGGACTAAAGCAAGTTTGACTTTTACCATCATAACTAGAACATTATTCAATTGCAACCATTTTCCCAACAAAAACTGTGACTACTCGATCTGTCCCACCAGATTTGACCGAAATTTGACACTCGTGAGGAATTTTCTTTTCTTTTCCTTTTCAAAGGAGGACTTTGTTGGCCAACTGTCCTGAACTCTATTTTTTCTGCAAACTACACAACAACAAATTTCTGAGATATGTTCATTCATGTACAAAGGTCTAGATATATTACACTTGCAATATTTTTGTTGTAAGGACAAAACGAGGGGCCTATGCTTTCCATAAGCATTGGGTATACAATATAATAGCTAGCAGCTACCAGATTACAGGCTAGCATTCCTGTGTAATAGGTCATTGTGTGCAGAGGCTCAATTGATGATGACAGTTGGGCAAATACACCTTTTAAAAAAACCAGCCATTACTTAAAACCCAAAGCAAACACTCCCTAAACACCACTGGCCTTTCATGTCTCTTGACTCAAAAAAGGAATTACACAAATCCTGGCTATCCCTCTTTTCAGTTGGCCTGTAATGCGGGGTCCCTATACTTCTGTTTAGCAACCCTCTGCTGGTTTAAGCTGGTATGATAATGGGGTGGGAAGTGCTATCCTACTGTACATGATATACGCATGGCGGTTTATTTATGTAGCGTATCCACTCATATATACACTGCGGTATGCCAAGTTAATTGCCTCGAGCACGTAGATGAAACGTAAACCATTTGAACTTAGGGAACAAAAAATATCAGAGGTTCACAATTTTTTTTCCAGGGCAAATTCAGACCCTCCAAAAAGACTTTTGAAAGACTGGCAATACAGTGCAAAGAGCGATCTATTCCCTGTCAAAGGCACACATACAATGAGAAGTTGATAGGAATTTCGAGGTTTTCCGACAGTTTGGCTGCATTTCGGGACTGTTCAATATGGAAGATTGTACAGTGGGTTGAATTCGCTGTGCAGCAATTTTTGGGCCGACTATTTTATATATTGTCTAGTTTGGAGGCCATGTTGGGGGACAAACCAGCTAGCCATGACTGGAGGACAATCATATCCAACAGGCTCCACTTGCACAAGTTTTATATTCTAATTATGAGTCTGATCAATATCTCTGATACGTATCATTTTAGTGCCATTTTGTGTCTACCAAGCACTATATACGTACTATGCATCATGTGATAATACAAACATGTAATGGAAATAAAATTGTGACACAAAATAGAGATGCTAAGACTAAATTGAGGCATAAAGTTCACTCTATCATGCAAGAACATGGGGGTAAAGCTTTTAAAGTATGTCACTTAGGGTGCATACGTTCTCCTGACTGTTGTAAATATCAAACATAAATTTAGTCATAAATCAAAATTCATTAACAAGACAAGCGCTGAAACAGAATAGCCAATTGGCTGATTGAGACTTAAGAATCTTTCTTTGCTGCCAAGATACATTGAACAGACAGAAAATCTCAAACAAAATCTGTGCTGATGATATCACTGAATGCTGTCTAAACTGAAACTGAGCAATTACAGTAATTTTACACATAACGGCACCAGTGCTCAACTACATCATTAGTCGGTTATAACATCATTAGGCCTATATAATATGTGGGATGTGTTCCATATTTCAGTGTTCATCACCAATATGCTTGGAGTCAAAAGCCATGGAAGGAAAATAAATGTTGTTACATCCCAAGGATCTGCAAACCAGGGACCAATTCAAGCGATTTTGGGGCAAATGAAGGAAATTCTCTCTCTCAAGTGGACTTTTTCTACTAACCTGTGACATCTGTTCGCCAACCTCTCCATTTTGTTCTGGACCTGCATAAATATTCAAACACAAATATCATCTCAATTTCACAGATCAGAAAATCCAATTAATCAAGATAAAGTAGAAAATGCTCTAAAAATATGACTCCCATGATAAAATATTTAACATAAAACCCATTTAATTCTCATTTATGAATTTGGTTGCTACAAAAAAACAAAATCAATACTTGTAATAGTGCATACGTACAGCACCTATTTGTCACTTTCTTTTGTAGTTCAATTCCGTACTTGAAGGAAATTCAAATCGCCGATGGTAATACCTACAAACCAGATGAATGATGCAAGAATATCCTCTATCTTACAACAATAAACCCTGCCTAGGTAGACATGGCTACACAAGCCTCTGTATGACAATCAAGCCACATATTGGCATCCCTCAACCCTCAAAGGTATGGGATGCATCACTTGGAGGAAACAAACAGGAGGTTGTGGAACTTTCTCCGTGAGGCAATGACACCATACATCCCTTACTTTGAACAAGAGGTTACTAGAAATAATTTATGATGTCTTGCTAATGGCACGACCTTGCCAGTCTTTGAAATAAACTGACAAATGGAGATTTGTAAAAGCACATTGTAAACCCTGAGATGCTAGGAGTCATGTTCAAAGTGAGGCAGTCTGAAGATTTCAATAGTTGAACATTGCCTCTAAATTCATATACAGGACAGTATAAGTAACATGATATGTCAATATTCAGTTTATGTCATCTGGTTTTAGACCAAGAAGCTGGAATCAGAGGCTAATCTATCAGATAGGCATTTATTAGTCTCACTTTCATGTATACAAGACCATGTACAATATAGCGCCACTACAACAAACACTGCTATATCAAACATTTGGCTATAACGAACATCATCCTTGGCTCCAAATTTTCAGGTACAATGTACTATATTGAATGACCACTATAACCAAAGATCTTAAAAGCACAATAGCACGATAGGACACTGCATATCTGTTTGTACAGGGCACAATGAAACAGTGATGGCGTATACAGATACATCTGGGCAATTCCAGCGTAACGGGCATGACAATTACACAGTTTTTGCCTTATTCAGAGGATCACAAAGTAGGATTGGCAGTTTGCAAACAATTTTAATTAGGCTTATCAGACACATTTAACTATCAGTGACATAAATTTTATGTAATTTCATGGAACAGTTGTTGAGAAAAGGCACTTCTTGTGACCATAACGGACATGACATTAAATGGCATTTGGTGTTGCCCATCTCTATTTTGCTTGCCCAACGTAAGCGGCGCTATTCCTTATTGAATTGGGAATAGCGCCACTTACATTGGGCAAGTAAAAGTGTGTGGAAACTATGCAAGCGCCCAATTCCCCCCACTACTCAGTAGTCAGGTTCCTATTGTTTTACGTTATACAGCACGTGTCCTATCTTGGGCTTATAAGATCTTTGCTATAACAAACAAATTCTGCGCATCCCAGCATGTTTGTAATAGCGTTTCACTGTATGCCGCATGCCTCAGTCAAGCACCCTGCATAAAATTAAATTGAGTATTGCTCTGCCTAAAAAAATATCTTTTCAAATATGTTGGAAATGCATGCATACGAGATTGGTGGCCCGAGGATCCAACCAAATATAGTCACTTGACTTGGTATTACAAAATTGATCCAGGCAATTTGTTTCCAGGCAATTCTTAAAATAGCCATTTATTAATAGCAACTTTTGATTTTATGTGTAAGCCTGAGCTGTGTCATCTGTGGTGAATTCATTATTGTGAATACAGCCATCACTTATATCCATACACACATTCACATAAATATAGATATAAATCCTTTTTTCTAGAATCAGTAGGCAAATTATTACACAAAAAGCTCAACGAATAAATTTCTGTCTACCAGTGTCTACATACAGCAAATCTTTTTTCAATGCAAAATAGTTTGTTTAATTTCCAGAGCACAAGATACAATTGCTCATGCTAATGTCAAACATTTAAAAGTCCTACATTTGATAGTCAGCCCAATATTTGTATAGAAATGGTCCACACAAATTGCAGAGTAATCAGTATAAACATGCAGTCCCAAGTCCCAGCATATAAATCAAGTGAGAAAATTACCTCAACATATTTAAAATGTGAGGGTTTTTAAAGTGGAATTCAACACTGAACTCAGGATTGCCATTGGGATAACAAAGTTACAATGTGAAATCTACACTGTTAGGCAATAAGTGTCAAGATGATTCTTGTAACAGGTGCCATGCAGGCCAATAGGCAGCCATATTATTATTGATGTGGAGTGGGGTTAATTTATTTGACTCACCTTTTCTAGAAGCCATCCTTTATTTTGACATTCAGCACCAACAATCTTTTTTTAGTTTAGACAACAGCCAGCATGGTGATACATTTATGATGTGAAGTTATGAGTCGATCTGCCGAAAGACCTAAAAACACAGAAAAAAATAAATGTGTATTGATTTACTGCACTGCTAGCTTACTGTGCTTTCCGAAATTAAGAGTGAAATGAAATACAGCCATATGGAGTCGAGGTTAATTTGGAAAAGTGAAAATTGTGATTTGACTAAAGAAATGGCTATAAAAACTATGAACAATTTCTCAGGTATTGTATAGGCTGGTAATGACCTGTGAAAAAGATTGTTTAGTTCCTGCAGCGTGAAGCATATATATACCCATTTAAAAAAAAATGTAAATTCAGTTGATATAATTAACATCAAATCATCCTGTATGAATTATTCTCATCTAAAATGCTGTCATTGTTGAGAAAACTGGCTCTGATCGACTGCCTTCCAAAATGCAACAAAAGTTCAAACCAAAACTGTTATTCCTTGTCTCCTTGAAAATATGAATACATGTTTTGCTCAGTGCTATGATAGGTATTTTGGGAAAACTCAATGATAAGAATTCATGAATGTTCTTTAAATGCAAAACAGACCCGGCCCAGAATTAACAAATTATTCATTTAAGACAATAACTTAAGATAGGATTATCATGATTATGAAAAACTGACAAATGAAACAATGCACACTCCAGAACAAAAACATCTTATAAATCTAATTCAATCATCAAATAACCACAAGGGAAACTGACTGAATTTAAAATCACTGAAATCTAATCTAATTCAGTTAGCAAATAATTGATATTGCACCATAGCTGTCAAGTTTTTGATCTTAAAATAATGTTCTAATTTTTGTTTGAAAATTAAACAAGATTTATGGAAATGTACACTATGTTTTTTATTGATCAAGTAAACACTGATCTATGACTTAACTCCACAGATTAACATTTATTTATTTATTATTTTTTTTAACCATATTTCACGAGGGTGACCCATCCAGCTACAAGCTGATCATGTGGGGCCCTCAGAGACACACATTTAACATTACATTAAACAAAACATCGAAGATACATTGACATCAAGTTTACAAAAAACAAGATTAAAAACGTGGAGGGTAGACAACAAACAGACAGTACAAAAAACGTGAGGGAAAATTAAATAAATATGAATATTTACACATATAAAGCAAAATAACAGAATGATCAAAAAGAAATTACATTCAAAGTATAATTACAGAGTTAAAAATATGTTGAGAGCAATTGCGCCCTCCCCCCACCCACCCATTAATGAAACTAACATGGTATACAGTATACAGCCACAAGTACAGTAGTTTAAGATTATTGATGTTAGTCCCCCTTGCTGCTTCACAACATGGCCATGAATGAATTTGATGTTATGTACATGTATATGCCAGAGGATTTACCAAAAAGGGATTGATTTAGCTTCCAATCTGCTGCTAAATCCCCCACCAAAAAAAAAAGGAAAAAGAAAGAAAAAGTACAAGGCATGTATCCTCAATTTTGTTTTGCAAATTTTATATTCAACTCACAGATGGCATGTAGGCCTACGTAATTATATGCCTTTAAAACAGCTTACAGGGTCTATGGTTCAAGGCAACCTCATTTGACTAACTTATTTATGGTTGACTTAGGCTATAATGTGTGACACCAAAATGAAGTTCGTTGTCACTTAATTTTTACATGCTTCTGTTGAGTTCCATAATTCCCCCTTTTTTGTGGTACTCATTCATTGTGCACTTTCCTTAATGTGACCAGAGAATTGTAACCAAGCAATCGCTCAGCAAACATATAACACATGGGCTCAATAACACTTGATCATAAACATTGCCTTTATATTAGTCTGCCTGTGAAATCAAGCGAAACAGGTCAGTGTTTTGGGCTTTGTGAATGGTTTAGGCGGGGAGGGGGGTCGGTCGGTTACCTTCCTCTTTCTAAACTCGACACTGATCTTGAATTCTAATTGCCAAACAGCCGACATGTAAAGTAAAAGTTACATATGAAGAGACCTACTTGGCATTGATTTCAAAAGCCTGAAATTACATGTACACATCTTGTACGCCAGTCAAATTCAATGGCTATAGGCCTAATTGCATCAGTCATGTACTCTGATTTTAGTGTTTTCGGATCCAAAAAAAGATACTACTCCATGAAATTTTGACTGAAATAAATGAATCAGAATCCATTTATTTTCCTTAATTGGCCCTACTTAAAACGAACTCAAGCAAACCAAGTCTGTGGACCCGTATGAGACTAAAGCCCTGTCCGCACTGGACTTTTTTTGGGCAAAGTAACCAAAACGCTGGGTGCTTTACCCATTCTAAATGCGGACGTCTCAGGAAGTCTACCTCTCAGTAACTTTGCCCGAGCTGCGCGGGTATTTCTACCGGCCAACTTCTGCCCGGGTAGAATACCTGAGTCACTTTACCCGAGACGAAAAGTCCAGTGCAGACAGTGCGAGTCGGGTACCCTTATGAGCCTAGTATTGTCAGCTCGGTAATTCTTCCGTGCGTGCACGGTTAAGTTACCAGCTAGTCAAAAGTCCAAGTGCGGACACTGGTAATTTTGCATTTTTTTCATTTTATACCTATCGGCTCGGTTAAATCCCCGGAAAAAAAAGTCCAGTGCGGACAGGGCTTATGGAATAAGCAGAAAAGGAGGCAGATGGTAAAAAGAGAAGGGAGAATAACATGACAGAATGAACAGGGCTCAGTCTGAGTCAGGCCATGCAGTAGGATTGCAAGATTGGAGAAAGATTATTGACAAGGTGTCTGTAATGACAGACATGGAACAAATAATCAACTTATTAACAGGTTTAAACAATGGGTTTAAAGGGTTTAAAGGTAGTATCATACATGTACTTTGGTAAGAAGCCAAAACAGAAATGTTCACAGATTTACCTATAACTTGCAGGGTGTGAAGATGGTGGTGGTAGAAACAAACCGTTAACATTTTTCTGCCTGAAATGCTGTATTTATCAAGAAAAAAGTATAACAAAAAAATGAAAATCTTTTTGATCTTTTAAAAGATCAAAAATAAAAGAGAAAAGACTTATAATACTGTGGGCGTTTTTCACTGATTTCTAAGAAAGTGGGCACCGAACGGGACTGAAATATTCACAGATGACTGTTGCTGTATCTGTCTTGATATTTTTGCCCATGAATCTGCATTTATTTGACAAAAACCAAAGTATGATATATGGTATGTATTACCTTTAACCCTAAATTATTAATGAAATAACCACAAGGGAAACTAATTGAGATTTAAGTCATTGAAAAGTGAACAAAGAAAAATTGACTGGAGCAGGATTTGTCTTTGTTCACTTTTCAATGACTTTAACCCTAAATTGTTAGTTATATGTAATTTACTACATTTCATACATGACTGTATAACTTTATACTGATTATCCTATTGGGGCACCACACATGTAATGGTCGATCAGACCCCTTTCATGGACTGTCTTTAGTTGACATATCACTAGTGCTTAGCCTATAATGAAATCATTATCTGGAAAAAAGGCTCTTGTTGATCACAAAACCATCAAAGTACTACTACCATCTTGTCTCAACAATGAAACCACCCAGCCATTTATAGGTTTTAAGGGATTACGGTTTCAGCGAAAGCCCAAACTGACAATCAATGAGTATGATGGGGCCAAACTGCCAGAATAACAAGGGTCAAAGAACCTGTGACATACTGCAAGATGAAGTAGCTAATTACCCTGTGCTTGTTGTATCATGTACAACATGTATCATGGTTGATGATGTGGATATAAAATTATAATAATCAGTCAAACTTACTAGGGATGTCAGTGACCAAATCTGAAATCACCAAGAAAAATACTGAAATTTTAAAGTTCTTATACAGTAAACTTTTGTACAGAGCAGTTGTACAAAAAGCTGAACTTCTGAGTCAAAATCTAAACCAAAAAAAAAAAAAATTGAAATCAGATTAAAAATCTAAAGTCTCACATTCTTAGCTGCTTTTTCTTATAACATATTATGATCATATTTTCTTTGCAAAAAGCTTCTGCAGAATCTGCTTTTCAATCAGAATAATAAGACAGGTTAGATTTACAGATGCATGGCCCTAATTTTGTGACAGTTTGGTTGTAGAATACCTCACTCAGTGTACTTTACTAAGTGTTCACAAATAATTACAAAGTTACCTAAACACCCAGTACAATCTACAACTTTGTTATTTTCTGTTGTTTAATTGTTTACTTGTAATAATTATATCAAATACCGTATATATCAGGGGAAGAAAAAAATGGCATTGCTGCTTTCAACAAACTGTGCAAAGAGAAAGAAAATGTAGCACCTTGGCATGACCGGAGATCAAATATCAATTTCCTTTCAAATTCACTTTCCTTAACAATCACAGTATCACCACAGATCAATTGCTTAGTTTTGGCCTGGAGCTAAAACTTTGTCTGACTGGCCCATCCAGGCTTCGGGGAGGGAGGTCTGGCCACCCTGTTCAGGCCTGAGAAGCAAGGATGACTAGCTCGGCAAGGGTTCCCAGAAGCAGTTTTAAGCAAGTCTATTTGTTTTTTTAACTGAGGCCTGAATTACTTTGTCTATTTGCTGCAGTATTCCAGCACTTCATTTGGCAAAAAAATGTGACAAGATTGGAACTGATAGGGCTCAAAATAGTACTAGCCCCCGGCATACAATGTCTAGCAGAAATTGCTCTGGGCTAGCTAGACTCATTCCCCTGGTTGCCCATTGGGCTAGTAAAAAAAAAAGAAGAACCTACATGTGCACATGTTACTTTTCATGGATCAAAATCTGCACAGACTAGTAAATATCTAACCCGGTAAATGGGGTAGTAAAATATTATGTTAGCTGGCCCGATGGGCTAGGAAGGACAGAAAGTTAGTGCAAGGCCAGTGATATTATACTGTAATAGAAAGTAACCATTCATATACATGTACAGTCTACCAAGAGTGAAGGTGTGTGTACTTTCTGCTTCATTCCCTCTCTGCCTTCACAATGCACCATCATTAACAAACACAACATGTTTTTGCAGCAAAGCCTTTGGGAAAAACAACTAATCAATGTTTTGTGTGTGTTATAAGTGGGATCAGTAGACAGCTAATATCTTTAAAAGTCAATGCAGTGTGAATTGCTTTTCAGGGCCGAATAAAATCAATGCTCAGTGAAATTGTTGGCTGATCGCCCTTTGTTACTTGAAAGAGCAGATAACACAGTACAAAAAAGCTGAATGCATCAACATCTGACAAATGCTAAGCCTAGGCCTTATAACAGGTTCATTACTAACCGTCAGACACATATTATGTGATGGAGATACATGTATCTACCTTACACCTTAATTGCACATGATGTAAGCACATACACCCTGTACATAAACGTACAGAAATAAGTTTGTGATAAATCAAAGCCAAAATTGCTAGCTGATATGAATATATTGTACTGTAACGTGTAATGAACTTTCCCATTTTAAGTTAGGTATAAAAATTTCTTGTTGTAAACTGAGTTAAGTACGTATGTATGGTACTATCGAGCACAGAGCAAAAATTATTTACATCCAAAGAAGGAACATGAGATTTAAGAACATGAGTTTTTAAATTTGTTTGTATTCATATTGTATAATTCATAAGTTTGTAACTAATATATTATCTTTTTTATTTTCAAAAGTATTTTTGAATCGTGTAATTAAGTGGCATTTAGTCATTGTTGGGTTTATAGAATAGATCAACAAACATCATTCCAACATTTGTACAGCCCCTGGATGGTTAATACCTTTATTTACTGTAATTTTATTTGCTCTTTAACAAGAACAAAATTGTTCCCAGGTAATGCTAATTAGTACAATGTATAGATGTCTCCAGTTTGTTTTTCTTCAAAAGATGACTTTGTGTTTTGTATATTACGGTTCAAACTGAGGGTAAAAAAAGGCAGGGCAATTTGGACAACAGCTAGCTAAGCGCAGAGGGAAAACATCCAGTGAATGGCAAGCCTAGGTATCACCAGGGCCAATTTCATGGAGCTGTTAAGCACAAAAAATGTGCTTAGCACAAAATGTCTTGCTCAATTGAAACAAACCACCATTAAAAATTTGGTGATTGTGGACAAGTGGTTACCAAAACTATATTTAAAGGTAGTATCCTACTTTGGTTTTTGTCAAAGAAGTACAGATTCTTGGGCAAAAATGTCAAGGAAGATACAGTAACAGTCATCTGTGAAAATTTCAGTCCCATACGGTGCCTACTTTTTGAGAAAATCGTGAAAAACGGCCACAGTATTTCTTAAGTCTTTTATTTTTGATCTTTTAAAAGATCAAAAAGATTTTCGGTCGTTGTTTGACTAATTCTTGGATAAATACACCATTTCAGTCGCTAAAATTTTAATGGTATGTTTCTACCAGCACAATCTTCATACCCTGTAAGTTATAGGTAAATCTGTGAACATTCCTGTTTTGATACTACCTTTAAGGAAAAGACAAGTGGTTTCTAAATCTAAAGTTATAGGAAAGCCGAAAGGAAAGCAACTTTTTTCATATCTTCTACTGCTCCCAAACAATATTTTTTGACTTTTAGCAAATGTTCCTGACTCCTTAAAAAATGAAGAAATTTCTCCAATATTTCAGTGAAAAAGTACAATGTTTTAGAAACCACTAGTCCAATACCTTTAGGACTTTAGTTTTAGGAACCACTTGTCCACAATTACCAAAAATTTGATAGGCCTATTCATTGTCAGCGAACAACAGCCAAAGAACAATCACAAGCGATACACAACACATGGAAATTTGGTTGTTAATCCTGTTTTTATTGAGACAGAAATTTCATGGTTAGCAAGTTTGGGTTGTAAGCAGGGACGTGAAATTGGTCCCACATGTGCAAGGAAGTTTCTAGTTATGCATAATACACGTGGCTAACCACTAAGCCAATGTCAACCACATAACTGGCACAAACGTAACCAAGCATAGGATTGTAAGTTAGTCAAATATTGGGGCCAGTTTTACCAGCACCCAAATAACTATTTAGTGTTGCAAAGTAAAACTGGATTAAATTTACTCACGTGCTTTTGTTGTAAATCTCAGGAAATGTTGTTCAAGCACGTAGTATAAATAAGAGCGAGTCACACACACGTGTCGGCTGATTGACAACACTAACCAGTATGCTACAACGATAACATGCACACGCGTCCACAGGCTAAACTTTCACATTAATGGCGACATAAAAAAAAATAGAGGGCGGTATGTAGCCCAGCGCCGCCGGCGGCGACGGCAATGGAAAGTGCAATCTCGGACAAGATAATTATTATTTTGTGAAGTTGGCAGCCTATTCTAATTAACACGAAGACTAACTTACTACAAATTAAATGTGATATAATAATAATAATTGATACATGATATAATTACTGGCATTTAAAAACCACGACTACCGTTCTCATGTTAATTATAATAGTACTGAGTGATGGCTGTTAGGCTCGGCTAAGAATCAACGTCCAATCAGGACAGAGGAAAGACCTGCAGCCGATTTCACGAAACTTTTAACCAATGGAATATCACCACCAAGCTCAGGTTACCGAGACGTTTAAAAGTAATATCATACTTTGGTTTTTATCAAAGAAATACAGATTCATGGGCAAAAATATCAAGACAGATACAGTAACAGTCATCTGTGAAAATTTCAGTTCTATACAGTGCCCACTTTTTGAGAAAACAGTGAAAAACAGCCACAGTATTTCTTAAGTGTTTTGTCTTTTATTTTTGATCTTTTAAAAGATAAAAAAAGACTTTTCGGGCGTTGTTTTACAAATTTCTGGATAAATACACGATTTCAGGCGAAAATATTTTAACGGTATGTTTCTACCACCACCATCTTCATACCCTGTAAGTTATACGTAAATCTGTGAACATTTTTGTTTTGGTTTCTTACCAAAGTATGATACAACCTTTAAGGTAATTATTCAACGGAAGATAATTATAATACACAATTCACAAATATTTATTTGTGTAGTGGTCAGAATAATGTCAGTAATTTCATAAGATGACAGATAATTTTTTAACCGAATTCCATGATCTATAATTTTATGAAATATCAGTTCGATAAAAAAAATAATTGTTGTTAATTAATTTTGGTTATCATTTTTTGTTAGTTAACATTAGTTCAAAAGTATATACCAAATTATTACTTTTCTTATTTATAAGATGTATTGAGTATATTGTGCATTTAGTAATTATTTACAAGTTAAAATTCAAACAGAAATACTAATACATGAGACTGGCATTGACTTCTAAAAAATAATGTTACATTAGATACAAAAAATAAAAAATTAACGAAAAGGTAAATATCACATTATGGCATTATGGCTATAGAAACTGAAAGTAAAACGAATTCTTACAATTGATTACAATGCAAAGATAACCAGTTTGTCGCGCACAAATTAATTTACAAAAATCGCTACATTTAAGGAAATTCATTGTCAAAAGGATATAATCACAAAATTACGACCTGGTGATTTATATGTCCATGTAACCTGAGTTTATACAATATTCAAAGAAAACGAAGACATTGAATCATTATTGAACAGAGATACAGAATGGGTGTGATATTGTCCTTTCTCCGATGAAACCTGGAACAATAAGATATTTGACCACAAAACGGGAAAAAAACTCAATTGTCATCTGACATCAGTCCACATTATTTTTTATCAGTGTTGTGAATTTAGCGCTTGCAAAACCACACATGGACATAATACTATCATCATTGCTATAATACAAAATGTCGTTAATAATACTAGTCTTGACATCCATACTATGCTTGGTAACACCAATAGCGCTTGCAAAACCACACATGGATATAATACTATCATCATTGCTATAATACAAAATTTCAGTAATAATACTAGTCTTGACATCCAGACTATGCTTGGTAACATCAGCATGGTATCAACATCACATTTTCAACACATTTTTCTCATCCATTAATATTTGTTCTCCTCTGTGGTCTACCCGTAACACTCAAATGACTGGTTACATTCATTTTGAGTTTGTGTAAAATATTGCTGCATAGGGGCCTATACTTCCTGAGATTTCAGTTTTAGATCTGAATAGGCTATATACGTTTTGTAACACTGTGGGGCCTAATTTCGATCTCTATACATGTTGTTGCCAATTACCATTGGCCGGTTGGAGGGAAGTCGGGTCAAGTTCTCATGGAAATCGATATTGACATTCTGGACATCTTGTCCATTATTGAAAAGCTCTCTATAGTCGAATGTTAAAACATAAACATGGAGTTGTTAATCGTCCACTGATGGTCAGATTAAGTTCAGCACCGGATACCGACAGCTAGGGACGGACAAAGAAGGGCACGTAGGTTCCTGCCTCAGGCAACGGGATCTATTTGAAAAAATGAAGACAAAGTCATCACTCGGTCGGTAAGGCCATACCTAACTTGGATACCTAAGTATAGATAAATGTAACTGTTTCCCTTGCTTACCTGTTGAGTTAACTGGTCTTGGCATGCCATGCGGATTCTCTCTGCAGTAGCTGGACTGTCTAGGGTGAATGCTCTTGAGATACCTGCATCTTCCCGGGCTGATAGGATGGCATCTTTGATGGCAAAGAAGATGGATGATGCCAGGAACAACGGGGGTTCACCTAACCCCTGTATAAGTCATGTCAGGGAAGATTGACGAAGTCACTCACAAAAAACAGCAAGGCATTGAGTCAGACACAACCAGCCACTCGGGCAGAAAGCAGGGGAGAAATTAAACCAGTACGTCGACTGTGAGTAGCAAGAAACAAGAAATCATGACTATATGAGGTTATACTGACCTTTGACGAGCAGATAGCGCGAGGGTTAGGAACCCTTGTAAGGAGACTAACATTGAACTCTGCCGGGATGTCTCTAAATCCTGGAATCTTGTAGAAACCTGGTCCTTTGGTCAATAGATGACCAGTTGGTGTCATTCGATAATCCTCCATGACGAACAATCCGTAGCCTTGCACAAAGGCTCCTTCAATCTGGAGATGGTTTACATTGCATGTTTCAATTGGAATTGTTGGGAAAAAAGGAAAGTAAAACGTGAAAATCATGAAATCCAATCACGAAATGTTTCCAACATTGACAATAATGGGAGTGTAAAAGACAATCATGTACACCCCATTTAGTATTGGGCCTTAGTACGTTATGTAGCATAACATTGATCATCCATAACATACATTACCTATAGCTGTAGAATAATGATGAATTTTTTGGGTGGTCTATACACTAAAGATCATAATGTTACATACACAGGTTTGTCTCCATTGTACCTATGATATCCTGGGTTCCTTGCTCCAGGTATAACTCAGCAATGTGTTTCAAATAATGTTACCTGTCCTATATCCACGGCTGGATTGAGACTATCCCCTGCATCCATGACTATATCAGTCCGAAGCACCTGATGATTACCAGTAAGACAATCAATCTCAACTTCAGAGACACCCACTCCCCACACATAGTAATTGTACGGATGTCCTCTACCATTATTCCAGTTAAAGTACACGTCTGGGGTTCTAAAGTCAGAATGAGATATATTGATCATCATTATTTTGTGGTGGTTGTTATCAGCTCGTGTATTCCTGCTAATCTAAGCTATAATGCATGCTAAGTAATGTGACACCCTGAGAGTTATTAG
The DNA here is from genome assembly GCA_963971285.1 of Astropecten irregularis. Lineage (NCBI taxonomy): Eukaryota > Metazoa > Echinodermata > Asteroidea > Paxillosida > Astropectinidae > Astropecten > Astropecten irregularis. Next base: position 26,421,729 of record OZ020245.1, on the reverse strand, counting down.
AGCAGCTATAGCTATTGGAAAAAATTAATATTTAGAAAGTATATTATGATACACAACATATGTTAATGAACTCTTATAGTAATATAACTTTAGGCCTAAGTCATTTTATTTCACTTTGTTGTTTTCCAAACAATGAAAGTTTTCAATTTGTAAATAACTCAGTATAGTGAAAGTCTGTTTTGTTGATTTTGTTTGTTGATTTTTCTTATACATGTAGACTGCATTCAACTAGTTTGAGGATGGTTACCAGTAATATCCTCTCAAAATAATGGAATGCTTTGTTTTGATATTAATGTTTTTCAAAAGCAAGTAATTCTACTTGGGTAAAGTATGCAGCGTGGAAAGTATTTAGAATATGATAATGAGAAACTGTGATAAGGTATATATTATGTTGAAGAGGGCTGAAAGGAAAGGTTCAATTTGTATTGTCCATGTTTAATCGTTGGCAGACTTCCAGGTATGTGAAGGGTGCATGTCATTCAGTTACCACTGTACTTCCATGCAACAACTGACGTAAACATTATTTTATGCAAAGTTGCTATGAATATGCAATTCGTTAATTATGTGACTGATAACTAACTTGTAGAATCCTGAAGATGAGAGACTGACGCGGTTCAAATAGGCAGTCATAACCTGAAAGGGAACCGTACACATCAACATGTAGTAAATGTCAGCCGAAGCAAGAACAACATTTAAATCATGCATTTACTTCGCCCTGTCGGCGATTTTTTTGGCATTTTTTTTTAAGATACAGTATACAGGATTGGTAACATACCCAAACAGAAATGTTCACAGATTTACGTATAACTTTCAGGATATGAAGATGGTGCTGGTAGAAACATACCGCATTATTTACGGCTGAAATGCTGCATTTATCCAGAAATTAGTAAAACAACGACTGAAAACAGTTTTGATCTCGGGGTAAGACCAAAACCATTCTTTATGTTTTATGCGAACAATTGAGTCGGGTTTTCTCTATTTTCGCGGGACTTAGACGTCCGATTAAACTTATTTTCACTGTTATTATTTCATATACATGTTTGATTAGATAAAGTCTAGGTGGTGCTCTGTGACCTTTACCAATCATGTATTATACCTTAAACATTATAATTGATAATGATTAAAGGTAATTATATTTACTTTTACTGTTGGTTTGCCTGAATTTGAAAAAAACAAACATTTGTTGTTTTTAATTTAGACGTTATTAGCAAATGTGTCATAATGTGGATTATGAACTGGTGAAGCTTGGTCTGTTTCGTCCAAACAATTAAATCAGCTCAAAAACACCAGTCACGTTTTTAATCTGTTATAAAAGAATCATGATTTTGCATGAAACTGTAAAGCTGCAATTTCCTTGCTTTTACTGATGCAAATTCAAACAGAAAGATACAAATTTTGGTGCCCATGTCATGCAAAATAACTTACCATCCCTAATGTACGCCACTACGAACTAGGCTCACATTTCCTTGATGTATAGTTTCCTTCTCTCATTAACACAAAATAAACTGTACCATTAACTACAGGGTGAGCTATAACACAATTGCAACATTCAATTCATCTTACCCAGGTTTCCCAAGTTCCTTTTGGGTCATCGTGCATAAATGGTTCCAAACGATGTAAGATGGTCTCGCAGGCGCTCTAATCCATTTAAAAATGAGAAAAATTAATACTCGAAATCAAATTGGAGGACCTGTAAAGCCATACTTTGCACATCGACAGCCATGCCATAACACATCAACTGGTTCGTGTCCTTTCATTCATATACCGATGCTATATCTTTCAGCTGTACGCAATTCTATGAACCTCTGAATTAGTGTCAGGGTATGCTTATTACTAAAGGCCGTATCTCACTACAGGAGAAGTCGCTGCGACGTCTCCAACTTATCAGTCGCGGAGACGTCTCAGCGACGTGTCCTGAAAATTATGTAGTCTCTGATGAGTCGTAAGAAGTTTAAACATGTTCGATTGTTTAGGAGACTTTTTCCAGACTCCGCGACGTCTCCTGAAAATTAGGTGGTCTTCGAGGAGTCGTAAGAAGTAAAAAAAAAAAAAAAAAAATTGATTTTTAGGAGACTTTTTCCATCAGTCGCGGCGACGAATCAGTGACGTCGCGGAGACCTGCTGGAGACCAGAAAGACTGATGAGACGTTTCGGAGGCATCTCTTTGAGTCTACATGATGCTGTTTGACCCATTTCAGAAACCAGGTGACTGACCACGTGCTGAAATCCGTCTTGGTCAAAGTCAGGTGCATGATATAGGCAGGAAGACGTCTTGGATACGTCTCCTTGGTGAGAGCGTAAGCCATTTTAATGTTGGAAACTTCTAAAAAGTTGGAGACGTCGCATCAGTCGCGGATGTCATTAGTCTCCGCGACGTCTCAAAAAAATCAAACATGTTTTAACTTCTTGCAATTCCTCGGAGACTCCAGTATTTTCAGGAGACGTCTCGAAGACGCAGCGGAGACGTCTCTGCAACTATAGGCCTATAGCAAATCTGGAGTTGCGAACCGTCACAGTCCAGTCCAGTGAGATACCCCCTTAGTACACGCGGTAGACCTTGGACCGTACGTATACGTACCTTTACAGCCATTCCATTGAGGTCGGAGCCAGTGCTGCCACCCGTAGGCGAAGCGTTAGGTACTTTGTTTGTGCTTGACTCGCTAATGTGGATCTTCTCAGATGGTATCTTCAGAGTTCTACTTGCCACTTGGATCATCTTGGTGTGTAACCCTTGACCCATCTCGGTACCTCCATGGCTGATAAGCACTGTGCCATCAGTGTAGATGTGTACCAGAGCACCAGCCTATTCAATTACGTTATATCACAAGTAGGATCTGAGTTAGGCCTATCAATTACTGAATCAATTATGTAGTTATTAATTTAAGGTAGTATCATACTTCATTGTAGCATAACATAACAGAAATCTTCACAGATTTACCTATAACTTACAGGGTATAAATATGGTAATGCTAGAAACATACCGTTAAAATTTGTCTTTCTGAAATGCTGTATTTATCGCGAAAAGAGTAAAAACCAATGACCAAAACAATTTTGATATTTTAAAGATCAAAAAGAACGGTGTAAAAGACTTAAGAAATACTGCGGGCGTTTTTACTGTTTTCTCAAAAAGTGGGCGCCGTATGGGACTGAAAAAGTTACAGATGACTGTTACTGAATATTCCTTGATATTTTTGCTCATGAATCTGCATCTCTTTGACAAAAACCAACGTATGGTACATGCATTACCTTTAAGGCATAATCTCACGTCAAACAAAAAAGATGTGTCAATGCCATGCATGGCTTCCAAACGAACTGAGATACATAAAACATAATAATGGATGATCTACCTGATTTAAAGTATTTGCAAATCCGATGCCAAACTTCGTAGGTACAACAGCAATGCCTCGTTTCCTCCAACGGTTTTGACTGAAGAAAAACCGATAAACAGAAACCAGTTCATGAATACATTTGAGCATTAATTAACTAGCAGCCTATTGACTTGGTATGCAACTAAGCGAAAATGACGATCTATCTGATTGAGCCTAATTATAACTGCAACCACTGAAATCATGTTTCAATCCCGAGTACCTGTACTCAGTGTGAAGATTTTAAAATTATCAGCTTGAGTTTCTATGAAAGAAACTGTTCTATGTTGATTTCTACTTAATCAGGGGCCTTTCTCAAATCTTGGATCCGGCTCAGGCTCCTGTTCCGGTTCCGGCTCTATTTCGAGATTCCATTCGAAAATAACGGGTACCAAAATAGAGGCTTTTGGCTGCGGTTCGGAAGTAGATTCTCTGATTTGAAATAGAAAACAGAGCCTCGATCAGCTTCAATGAAAAAGGTATGTTTTCAGCACATTGGTGACAGAGACGAAGCCAGAGCCCGAGCCGGAGCCGAGGTCTGGGAAAAGGCCACTGGTTTGCCTTACTTTGAAACCCAACCTTTTGGTACCCTTTCATCAGAAAGAGTGGAACACTTATAGAAACGTAGTTATCTTCCTCTGTCTGACCTTACCTATTAAACTCATCAACATCTCTTCTGCGGTTGACGTAGTCACTCTTAGACAGACACTCGTCCCAGCACCGATACAGATTCATATTTTTCATCTCCTGGCCGTAATGAGTGCAGTCTCCCTCACGATAGAAGTTGAGTTCTCTTATCTGATTACAAATTAAACAGATGGATTGATATTTACGTTGAACTCAATATTGTAAAGAAAAACCACAGTGGATAGCGAAAGACAAAAGCAGTTTCCATTCACCCCTTTCAAAAGTTTTCATGTATCTCATGCACACTTACTTTGCATTGAGACAATCCATACTTGTTCGCAATATCAAACAGTATGGTCTCAATGGTCATTTGAGCCTGTGGTGCTCCGAAGCCCCGAAAAGCTGTGTTAGATGCAATGTTGGTCTTGCACAGATGACCCTTCACTTTCAAGTTGGGAATGTTGTAGCAATTATCAACATTTAACGCTGACTTCCGCATAACCTGGTCAGAATAAGAAAGGCAAATCTGTACATTTACATCACTCCAAATGTATTATTACCGAATTTTCGATAAATCATAAGAAAACTATCTCTGCCGGCACCAGATCTACTTTACTTGTTAATGAACAGTTGTATGCAAAGCCATCAAGACTTACATTTTTAGTAAGATCCAAAGTGTTTCCACCGTTGTTAAACAGATCCACTTGTAGCAGCCTTAATTGTCCAGTGTTGGTAAATCCAACTTTGTACTGTACAAAGTATGGATGACGTATCCCAGTCGTTGTCATGTCTTGGTGACGGTCAAGCACCAGCCGCACTGGACGATTTACCCTGGACAGTCAGACGGGACAAGGCATCAGTAAAGGGAATATGTTGTGAATTTACATCAAATGACATCTTTATCACATACAGGTCAAGCGCTCCACCAGCCAACCAAACAAAGATGTGCTACAAAAACTTACAACAAGTCGCAAATGTCTATAGAATTTGTAAGAATTTGCCAGCACGACAATCGAAAGAAGTCCTTTAGGAGCAGCAGACATACTTGTTAGCTGCCACGGCGCACACAGCAGCATTATAAGCAGTTCGTGTAGACTTTCCTCCAAATGCTCCACCCATTCGCTTGACTCGTGATACAACCTTATGACGGGAAACACCCAAGGCTTGCGCAACTATACCCTAAGGAGCGAACAAACAATACACACACGCATGTCACTAACCACATTTTGAGAAATATTTTGGGTCAATAACAAGAACAATATTGAACCATAATAAACTCGAGGTTGGCAAAGACAGATCCTCAAAAGAAACAAAAACCTATGACTGACAATCATGCAGTGCGATGCGTAGGGAAAATGGACACATCCAGTTTCAGTGGGACTTAAAGGTAGGGCCTACTATCATACTCTGGTAGCATACCGAAACAGAAATATTCACAGATTTACCTCAAAAACAAAGTATGATATTACCTATTACCTATTACCTATACAGAGGAACACTTGGACCTCAACAACAAATGTTTCAATTGTGTCCTGGATTCCATTTCGTTTCTTCAAAAGCAAACATTGACAGTTTTCGGTTACTTGAATAAGTGAGTTGTTTGTAGAACAAAAAAATGATCGCAAACAAATATCAATTTTGGTTAAATATATTTATCTATTTTATAATTATTATCTTTGAGTGGGAGATCATATCATTGCCTTCTATGTGTGACATTTTTGTGAATATATAGATGCACAGATCAACATGGCTGTCCTGGGGTCGATTTCACCAAACTCATCGTAACGTACGATCAATAGCAGGATCTTTGATGCATTGCAGCCCCATATAGGACAGGCTCCCTACGACGGGTTATCCATCGTAAATCGAGTTACGATCGATCGTAGAGCTTCGTAAAATCGACTGCTGGCCTGACATGCTATTTTCACGTATAAGCTCTATGACTACACTCTTCATGTGAATGCTACACAGTTTACCAACCTGCGTCATATGAGGCCACTGAGATGATGATATGACTTCAACCTCACCCCCTTCACCAGGTATGACCACAGTAGAAAAGGTCTCTAGATAGAAGTGTTCCTGCCCTCCGATGCTCAACTCTCCCTCCATGATGTGATCACACTTTCCAATCTCTTCATCCACATTTCCAGTCTCAATGGATACGTTTGATGGGAAGAATGAGCCCTGCTCAATGGCATCCTGTTGGGCAGAATCATTCGATCTTTCACATGTAGGCCTACTCGGTTAAGGACCTTGTTTTACGCTGATTTTAAGTTTAAGACAGTGATTAACAATAAATGACGAAGTAAGTAACTATTAGGAAAATACAACACAACTGACTACTTCATTATTCTCGTCTAGGGCCTCCTAGATGATGCATGTACTTGTTGATGACAGGTCTTTATGAGTCAGGTCAGCAGTGGCAGGACCAACATCAGATATATGGCCGCCATCTTGCCATCAATGTATTCCATGAAGTGGTAACAGCCGTCCCATGCCCATGCAGTCCTTAAAGTAACACACTCCGAATTGTACCCATGACCCTAATTCCAAAGTTGCATACCGTATACTCTGAAACAAGAGTATGCATCCTCTTTGAATTTCATTAAGTCTTCCATTACTTAATCAATATACATGTATGTCTTTTTCTACCTGAATGGTTATAATAGCAGGTAGCTCCTTATATTCCACGTTCACTACCTTGGCTGCTTTCTGTGCAAGAGCTTGGTCATCTGCGACAACCACACCAATTACTTGGCCGACACAAGTCACCTGATTAGAAACAGAATAGAAATTAAAATCTAATCATGAATCTATTGATATATAGGATTTAAGTCATGTGAATCTGGTTTAGGAATCAGATCGAAATAGATGTGCAAAAGTACGAACGATTCTTTCATGGTGTTTCGGGAACCGATCCACATCACTATGCAACTTGAGCCTCAAATCTGTCTTGGAACAATTACCCAAACGAAAATTATTTACTGAATTACTGAAATGATAATTCATTGTGTAGACCTATACCTCTTTATCTGCGAATACTGGATCATCACGGACCGAACCTCTTCCAAGCATGTTACATCCAGGTACATCATTGATGTCTACAAAGGAATGCACACCTTTCAATGACAAGGCAGTGCTGGCATCGACGGATCTATTGATGAAGGAGCAGAATTTACAATGGGGTAAAATATTATACAGATCATTTTCATCGGCTTAACAGCCAATATATCAATATGTCATAATCTTAACCAGCTATAGATGTGTCGTTGACATAAGAACACCTTTAACCAAAGAAATGGCCAATTGCAATAAAGCAGTCCTGTGAACAGACATTTTGTTGGAAAGGTCGAACATCAAGGAGACACCTATTCTACCTGATAATCCAAGACCCATTTCCTCCCTCTTAGCTTCCTTCACACCAGATGACAATGGTCTTCCAATAGCTAAATGTTTCCCTACCGTTAAAATGTTTTAATAAGGTTACTGAAATATCCATATCAACCTACAAGATTCTAGCATGGGCCTTCTTGCTCAACACCAAACCCAAGTAAAGTTCACCTGTACAAAATGAAAAGAACGATGCAAAGACAAATACATGTAAGTGCTTTTGTCTTTAGATTCACTTTAATGGGACACGGGAATAAATGCCACCACAAAGGAAAGGCAAATCTGAAAAAGAAATCAAAAAGAAATTTGGTAAATATCCAGCAAAACGTCATAATCATGTTCTTTGTGTGGCATAGACAATAGAGTAGGGCCTATTTCAACTTTGAAAGTTATAAAGGGCGACAAATTTATCACTTGTGTATACCATACAACTACTTTGTAGCTCGATGTATATACCCAGCCGTAATATCTTATAATTATACACAGATGTTTCTAATTATACGACCGATTCCGTTATATACTTGGTGCAGGAAAATTATTCTAAGGTAAATTTGCTAATGTGTTAGGTTGCTCTTAGAACCTATAATATGGGTTTTCTTTTATCAATATCTGTCAGTCTTTGAATGTTAGAATAAAGAAGCAATGACTATATACTGACCATTCACAGATGGAAGATCATCCACATATATTGCCTCCCCAGTTACTTGCTTGAAGGCAGAATGATGGGTCAAAGGTCGACCGACTGGATCTGATTCTAGTTGACCAGGGGGAATATCCTGAGAATGTAACATGTAAAGTTATGTATTACTATCACTCAAACCATGGAACTTCCTGTCTCCATGCTCAAACATTGTATTTTGAATTAGTATTGTACTTGTAGGGATATTTTAGCTCGGGGGTCAAGCGAAGGTAAAGATCAAATCAAAGCCAATCAACCAATGATACATGATACCTGAGTAAAATACTATGATCGAGAAAATTCTACATTAGGCAGCTTCCTCCTTAATTGAGTGGACGAACTCCCACCCTGGGAATTAGCAGGGCAGGTTACCACCACATAAATTAAAAACAAATTGCAACTAAGTATTTCTATGTTACCTGATACATCTGTAATCCTCGTGCTGAGGTCTTATGATGTTGCTGATTGGCCGTCTTGTATGAGGTAGGAATATGTGCTCCACTCAAACCGGGCTTTCAAACAGAAAAATGACGATATCAATGAATGAATGCTGCTGGTTTAGTCAGACCAAATAAAAGGAATTGACAAATTGCACATTATTATACAAAGTATTATGTGGTCTTATAACGTCTCTTCACGATCATACTTCTCACCAGTTTTAGATTGATCTGTTCCAAGACAGCCAGGTAGAACTTGAAGAAGAAACTCAGAGTAAGTGACTGCCGATAGGATTCCATTCCTCCAGGAGCACCGGGTGCCAAAGGCAGATCCTCAAGAAGCAGAGGGCACATATCCTCCACTAAATCCTCCGTCCACTTTCTAGAAATAAAGACATCAATCAATTTGTTAATAGGGTGGGGTTCGAAAAAAGATGACACTCCTTCCCTCTCTGAAAATGTCACAACTTTGGGAATTCAGCAAATGAGGCAATACAATTTAACCTTTCTCCCACCGCATTCTGAAGAAACATGAATAGTATATCTGTTAATATTTCAGGGGAAATGGGGAGGATATTACAGACAGTATATGTTTAAATGTCACATTCATTAATATGTCTGCGTAAGATAAATTTTTGGTATTTGAAATGGGAAACAGATGAACAGATGGTCTGGCTGGCATTGTGTTGCATGACAGAAAAGACAAGTGACATAATTATTGTTTGGCATCCAAGTCATATTCCAGCCAAAGTCATGTCATTGTTGCAGAGTGACTAAGTTTTGTCAGTTAATGGATCCGGTGGTCCCGTTTTCCCTTTATTTCTAAAGTTGATATCCATTCTAATGTGCAACATCTAGTCCTAAATGAAATATGCATAAATTTATTCACCTTCCTTTGATGCTCTTCATAGTTTGTGAAGCCAGGACTATAGTTGGAGCCATGCCACCAAATGCTAGAGTGCAATCTTCAACCACATTTGTGGCAGTCTTCAATATCACCTTCATACCAGCATTGACTATGGCAATGTCATCTTCAAGACGTTGAGATTGCTTGTACCCATAGAAATACTCATTCTGCCATATTCAAACAAATCAAATATTTAATAAGAGCAAAGCAAGACTTTCATTTCACATCTGCTGTATTTGGTTGTTGCGAGGAGGAAATGGACATTTTTGCCTTCAAAATCATAATTTGTTTTATTCCTTGTCTATTGAAAATTGCACCCTATGACGTATGACCGGCAGACGTCTAGTCCTTATTCCCATGCCAAAAAGTTTTGAATGTATGCATTGTGGGATATCACTGCAGTTTACTGCTTATTTACACACATTTACATACATTTGCATTAAGTTCGGCTCATGACTAGAGCGACGTCTGAAACGATGTCGCTCTACCGCCGTTCTGAATGACCCAGACCTATATATTTCGGCATCAGGCGCGCCTGGTCGCTCCTAATTGTTTCAGACGTCCATCTTTCTATGTACTTAATTCAAATCTTATCATTCCATTGGTTCGGCGCGACGCTGGTACGCCTGGCTGAAACAGGGGTTACTTTCTTTTATGTGTAGGCTTACCTCGGAGGTAAATGGAATGTTCACAGCAAGGATGACCTCATCGGAACGGATAATATTCTTTCTATAACCAGTAAAGAAACTGGAATCCATGGCAACTACACGTGAACCTATGAAAACAGCACATTATAATGATCAATGATTTAACTAGCTGATGGGAAATACAAATTATATAATAAACTATACATGTATAACATTACTCTGTGGCATATTACCTCTTTGGGAGATGACATCGAGATTGCAGCCTGCAGCCATAAGTAATGGATTCAGATCAGAAATAGGGCTACCAGTTGCTATGTTACCACCTAATGTCTAGAACATCAAGAGAAAATCAAAACAATTTACTTCAAACTGAATAGTTCCCTACACATGGTCCTGCATCATACCAAGTTTGGGCTACCTGAGCATGTTGAAAATATCAACCTTGTGTTTCTATTGGCATTAGGATTAAATGCAGCAAATAGTTATATCACCGAGTCAGAATCATAAGTCAGGAGATTTATTATTATTTACGTCTATCGTCATTTTATAATATGCTGTTTCTACTCACTGCAACATTTCTGATCTGCTGGCCCGCAAACCAACGTAGCATCTCTTGAATAGCTGCATAAACACGTGTCTTATGCTCTGCATACAACAAAGATCATACGAAGAATGCTCGGTGTAATTGAAATGGAAAAGGTATAGATAATTCTACCGAATTGGTGCAGGGATATTTACATGGTGAGCTTTCAAATTGTATGACAAACACGTGCCTATATCACTGATAAGAAATCCACATTAACTGTCACTTGATAATGAAGATTAACGTGATAAACACATTTATAATGTGTGTGGTATACGAGCTGCAACCGATTTTGCTTTGCCTACCTGGATGATTTTGCATAACTTCTCCTATGTAGTCTTTGAGTATCGTCAATGGTTCCGATGCTCCCACTCTAATCCCAGCTGCACCAATCTCTATGTTGGTAAGCTCAGTGATGCAACTAACATCAATCAGAATGGGATATGTCTGATCCTTGAACTTGACTTCAATACCTGAAAGCAATATCAGAACCATTATTTGATTTGGATATAATACAGACTCATCTCTGTATGCTTTAAGTGCATCCATGTTATGAGTGATGTTCGTACTCACCCACTTCAGAGTTACCAGCCACTATCTTAGCTTGTGGATACTTCAACTTCAAGTTCAATAACTGGTCCAGTTTCATTGGACGAAACCAGGTCACATGATCCCCACGGAATGTCAACAATTTGGGAATTGACTCATCCAGGAAAATCTGCGATAAAAATCAAATGCAATGATTAAGGTATACATACAGCAAGAAAATAATTTCTTGTAAACCAAGTTTATAAAAGCTAAAATTTAACATTTCAATGTGACTACTTACTGCAAGCTCTGGAGGAAAAATAAGCTCTTGAGAAGGGTCATATGACGTGAACGTGCTTGGGTCAAACAAGCTTACTGAAACCTACAAAGAAATTTGCCACAAAAAGATATCTGTTATCCACTGAAGGTACATTATAGACCTATCGACGTAACAATAGACAGATTGCGCGACCAGGGGCCAATTTAACGGCTCTGCTTAGCATAATAATTTGCTAACCATCCATGAAATTTCTGTTTCAATAAAAAGCAACGTATTTATACAGTTTGATCACATTATCAACATTACAATGGGATTTATAACTTTTGCACAAAACTCGAATTAATTGAAATCCTCCATCCTTTGACTGACCTTTGATTTTGATTTAAGTACCCATTCTATTCGCAAATGTGTTAGGCCTACTGCATGGAGCAAGTACATGATGTATAGGTAATGTTTTTTACATCAAAGTCCATGAACATTTAAATGAAAATGAGAGTTATCAATGACCAGAAATTAATCTAAACCACTTGAATTTAATGTCAATGGTGGTCTTGTGAATAACAATCATTATACCTGTTTTGTGCTATTCAAAGCAATGGAACTAAATGTTCAGTGGTACTAGGAAAAAGGAGCTTAATGTTCATAAAAGCCTGCATATGTAACTGACAATGTAAAATCAAAACCAAGACTGACTAACTTTACACACTGTAATTTGGTTCATCAATTACTATAGTGTAATGTATTGAGTGGTTATAGACAGAAATAATCTATCAAGCTCACCTGGTTTAATCTGCCATCTTGGAAGGTGATTATATTATCATAAACACATGAGGGCGCTCTTTATAAAAGATGTATTAGTTGCATAAAGTATAATGCACATACATTACACTTCCTCCCCACTATATAAAGAGTTCCAATAAATCCAAAAAATGTCCATGAATCAAGCGTCCAAGAGTCCATGTTGATTCATCCAGTTTAAACATATGATGAAACAATTGAAGTTTTGTAATGGGTTTGTCTTAAAGGCTTCCTTAATGTTTCATCCAAATAGGAATTATTTGGTGGAATTTTGCTTGTTTTGTTTCCTTTTTTTTTTTTTTCTTCTGAACACAAGAACACTAAAAATCTTAACAAGTTTAGGAAAACTGAAAACTTAACACTTCTGGCATAAGAACATGTAAAGTGGTTAATTGGGGATAACTTTGTTTAGAGTGAAGGCTACCCAAGCCTATTCTGGGATCTTATAAGAATGGGGTTTAGTTTAAAGATCAAGTCTATCAGGCGGTCTACGTTGTCTCGGAGGATTGCGTCGCTGTTTGCTGGGTGGTTCTGTTGCAGGCTTTGGGTCAACAGGTAGCTGGTGTTCTCCGGACTGGGTGTTGGTTGCGGTTGGTGTTGGTGAAGTAGGCTCTGGAACTGTGGTGCTTGGTGTCCTCTGCTCACTCGTGTCAGGAACAAACTGCGGTACTGGATCTGGCTGCTGATTGAAGACTATGGGTTTTCCAGTGTCGATGTCACAAAGCTGGTCGATGTGTCTGCGCCAGATGGAATCAGGACCAACTCGGACTTCATAAGACAATGGTCCAGTTTGAGAGTGGATAACGCCTGGAATCCACTTTTCACTGCCACGGTAGGTACGCACTGACACATGCTGTCCTGTATGCAGGTTCCGGCTTGTCTTTCCTGATCTGTGATGGAGTGACTGTTCCAGTTGTTTATGAGAAACTCGTTGGCGGATGTCTGGTTTGATGATGTCAAGTCTTGATCTGAGGTTTCGTCCCATGAGAAGGAACGCTGGAGAGTGTCCAGTTGTAGAATGTGGCGCATTTCGGTACGCCAAGAGAAAGCGGCACAACTTCTGCTTTACTGACCCTTTCTCCCTCTCCATTGATTTCAGTCCATTCTTGAAGGTTTGGACAAAGCGCTCTGCAAGTCCATTTGTTGCTGGATGGTAAGGAGCTGAAGTTATGTGCTTCACTCCGTTGCGCTTCAGGAATGTTTCAAATTCGTCTGACTTGAACTGTGGACCATTATCACTAACAAGTTGTTCAGGAATGCCGTGTTGTGTAAATAGGCTCCTCAGGATATCAATGGTCTGGGCTGATGTTGCAGTAGTTGTCGGAATAACTTCAGGCCATTTTGAATGGGCATCCACAGCTACCAAGAACATCTGTCCCATAAATGGTCCAGCATAGTCCACGTGTATTCTCTGCCAAGGTTTTGCAGGCCATTCCCAGGTATGAAGTGGGGCTCTGGCAGGGTTACGTTGTGTCTTCTGGCAACCAGAGCATTCTTTGGCCAATTCTTCTATGTCATGGTCAATTCCTGGCCACCAAGCAAAACCTCGAGAAAGAGATTTCATCTTCACAACGCCAAGATGACCTTCGTGCAGCTCCTTTAGAATTTGTGCACGCAATTTGTTGGGAACTATCACACGGAGTCCCCACATCAGGCAGTTGTCTTGCACTGTGATTTCGTGTCTGCGACTGTGGTAAGCTGCCAGGTCTGGATCAATGTTTGACGGCCATCCTTTCATGGTATACTCAAACACCTGGGCAAGCGTTGCATCTTTGGCAGTTTCCTTACGGACATCACTGTTAGACACCGGTAAGGTTTCCAGCTGAGACACCTGGAGTACATCAACTGGATCCTTTGTCTCAGACTCTTTCTGGCTCAAGGGTAGTCTGGATAGACCATCTGCATTGCAGTGTTTCGCAGTATTTTTATACTCGATACTGTAATCATGACTGCCAAGGAAAATTGCATACCTTGCAAGTCTTGCAGCAGCGGTTGAAGGAGTGCTCTTGGTGGGATTGAAGATAGAGGTAAGTGGTTGATGATCTGTCACTAGAGTGAAGTTCCGCCCACAGAGGTACAGATTGAACTTCTTCACTCCCCACACCAAAGCAAGTGCCTCCTTGTCAATTTGGGAGTACTTCTGTTCTGCAGTCGTCAGGGTGCGTGATGCATAGGCAACAGGGCGTTCAGAACCATCAGGCATGACATGCGACATTACAGCGCCTAGCCCATAGGGTGACGCATCGCATGCTACTTTCACTGGAAGCTCTGGATCATAGTGTGTCAGGACTTCGTCTGCTGTGATCAAGGTTTTTGCCTTCTCGAACGCCTTCTCACAAGTAGGAGTCCACACCCACTTATGATTCTTCTGCAGTAGTTCATTCAGTGGGTGCAGTTCGGTCGCCAGATTGGGTAGGAACCGATGGTAGTAGTTCACTAGGCCAAGGAATGAGCGTAGTTGGCTCACACCAGTAGGTCGTGGAGCATTCTTGACTGCATCGATCTTGTCTTGGGTTTTCTTCAGTCCTGCGGACGTTATCTCATGTCCACAGAAGATCACTCTACGCTTGAAGAACTCACATTTTGCTTTGTTCAAGCGCAGGCCACGGGCCTTCAGCACATCAAGTACCCTCCTCAGGTTGCTGAGGTGTTCTTCGTCATTGCGGCCTGTGATGATCATGTCGTCCAGGATACACTGGACACCAGGAATTCCTTGAAGAATCTGCTCCATTGTTCTTTGCCAAATGGCCGGTGCTGACGCAATTCCAAAGGGTAGTCTGTTGAATGCAAACAGACCTTTGTGTGTGTTGATTGTCAGCAACCTTTTTGATTCATCATCCATGGCCATGTGTAAGTATGCCTGACGCAAGTCAAGCTTACTGTATTGTTGGCCACCAGAGAGATTTGCGAAGACATCTTCCACTCTGGGAAGTGGATAGTGATCAATGTTCAAGTTGGGGTTAACCGTCACCTTGAAATCTCCACAGATGCGTACTCCTCCATTGGGTTTAGCCACAGGAACAATTGGAGTCGCCCAATCACTGGTGTCTACAGGCGAAATAATGCCCTGGCTCTCTAGCTTGGTCAGTTCCGCTTCCACCTTTGGTCGTAGGGCGTAAGGAACTTGTCTGGCTTTCTGGAATACGGGCTGGGCCTTGTCATGGAGGTTAAGTTTCCCCTTAATGCCTTTGAGCTCGCCAATCTCCTCAACAAAGAGCTCAGGATACTCATCCAGCATCATTTTCAGCTTCTCGTCGGTATCGCCCACTTTAGATGATGGGGCAGTCGTCATGGCAAAAAGGTTTGGCCAGTCCAATTTGATGTGGGATAGCCAATCTCGGCCCAGAAGTGGTGTACTTGTGCCCTTGATGACATACATCTTGCCAGTATGCTGCTGATCTCTGTACTGGACATTCACATTCAGCAGACCTTCGGGCACAATCTTCTCACCTGTGTATGTCTGTAGCCTGGTATTTGTTGACTGCAACTGCTCATAAGGAAAGAGCCTTTTATAATCGGCCATGGATAATATGGTGATAGCTGAGCCTGTGTCAACTTCCATCTTAACTGGGCAATTGTTGACCTGAAGTGTCACCCAGATTACAGTGCTCATGTCGCATTGGTTGCGGGCCACATTGTGTACGTCAATTCTAGCGATCAGCACATCTTCATCAGAATCTGTCTCCTGAATCTGAGTGTCCATGGCTTTAACTTTACCCTTATGTTTGGTTTGGGGCTTTTTCTGATTCGGCTTTTTCGGTGAACGAGGCTTGGAGCGGCAGGCAGGAGCTATGTGTCCTTGTTTTCCACAGGAATGACATGTCGCATCCTTGAAGCGGCAATTGTCAGCAGCGTGACCATTCCTGCCACACCTGTAACATGCCTGCTTACGCTTAACTACCGTATGTACAGTAGTACTTGGATGCGTTTGTTGTTGCAGTTCAATTGCATCCTTTGCAGCCGTTTCCATTGCTACGGCCATTTCAGTTGCCTTTTTCAGAGTCAACTTGTCCTCTGCAAGAAGTCGTTTCTGGATGCTGCCTGCACGTAATCCACACACAAATCTGTCACGAAGTGCGTCGTTCAAGTAATCACCAAATTGGCAATGTTCAGCAAGTTTCCTCAGTTCAGCAAGGTATGTGCTGACACGCTCTCCGTCTTTCTGATCGCGTTTATGGAAACGAAATCGTTCCGCGATGACCAGCGGCTTGGGGGCCAAGTGTGAGGTCAAGATTTGTACGAGTTCAGCATACGACTTTGATGATGGCACATCAGGAGCAGTTAGATCTTTGAGGAGTCGGTATGTTTTACTTCCAATCAAACTCAGAAGTGCTGGAACTTGTCTGTCGACTTCAATGTTATTGGCTTGAAAATATTGCTCAAGCCGCTCTACATATGTAGGCCAGTCCTCCTCATCGCTGTTGAAGGGATCAATTCGCCCAATAAGTCCCGAAGCCATATTGTTCGCCGACTATACACACGGATTAGGCCTATGTGTAAGCACGAGCAAATGTGTGACGAGAATATATATAGTGACACGTACGTTGCAAAAACGGTCCGTAAATCACTCAAAAAACAGCGTAACTATAACTGCTATATGGCAAATATTTAACCAGACAGGTGAGTAACTATGTTGTTAACAATTCTATGTAACAAAAATCCTATCCTCGTCGCCACTTTGTAATGTATTGAGTGGTTATAGACAGAAATAATCTATCAAGCTCACCTGGTTTAATCTGCCATCTTGGAAGGTGATTATATTATCATAAACACATGAGGGCGCTCTTTATAAAAGATGTATTAGTTGCATAAAGTATAATGCACATACATTACATATAGTACTCATTCCAATCTTATTATTTTATGCAATAAGTCAAGAATATGTGTAACATACGCCTTCTTGGGGTTCACTGGTGCCATTGGTTGACTTATTCATGCAGCAATTACTACTATCTGCTCCACAGCATCCGTCCTAATATTAAAACAAATTCAATTCATTAAAGGTAGTATCATACTTTTGTTTTTGTAAAAGAAATACAGATTCATAGTCAAAAATATCAAAAAAGATACAGTAAAAGTAATATGTGAAAATTTCAGTCCCATACGGTGCCAACTTTTTGAGAAAACAGTTAAAAACGGCCACAGTGTTTCTTAAGTCTTTTCTCTTTTAGTTTTGATCTTTTTAAAAGATCAAAAAGATTTTCGGTCATTGTTTTATTAATTTCTGGATAAATACACCATTTCAGGCGGAAATATTTTAACGTTAGTTTCTACCAGCGTCATCTTCATACCCTGAAAGTTATATGTAAATCTGTGAACATTTCTGTTTTGGTCTCTTACCAAAGTATGATACAAACATTAGTCTTAAACGTGTTAAATTGTACTTCATCAAATGACATTATTTCTTTCATTCCAGTTTTGAACAATAAATTGTAAAACAACTTGCACTTAACTGTCATAATGGGGCAAAGGGAACAGTATTAAGACAAATGAATTAGTTTAAATTTATTGAAAATGTTTTAAGGAATCGAGCAATTCCCTAAGAAAATAATTAGGTGATGTGTGTAAGTCACCAGGAACCTCTATACAGGGTGTCCCCAAAAAAGCGAAACACTTGTGAAAAGAACTATTATATAAAAAATTTACTATTTACCACTTCAAGATTCGGATATGTGATACAACTTTATCTTGGCTATCACCATGTAGAGTTTGAGCAAAATTTGAATAAAATTGAGTGCAAAAACTAAGACTGAATTACCCAACCTCAGAACCAGATTTTCAGCTTTTGGTTATACACATTATGTGTGTATTGACCACTATGCGTGTTATCCTTGCAAATTTGTTTTTAAGGAGTACCCTTTCAATTGGTTATATTTTCACCAATTTCGGCCCCAATATGCTTAAATTGTACATGGTGATAGCCAAGACATGGTTGTACCACATATCTGAATCTTGAAGTGATTAAGAGTTTAATTTTAACATAATGGGTCACCACAATGTGTTGCTTTTTTTCTGGGACACCCAGTATATAAGAGAAAAAGTACGTTCATTGACATCCGATAATAAAGACCTAAGGCACATTATTCTGACCTTGGTGAAGGTTTTGTAACCCTGCAGGATCGGACGATAACCAGTACAACGACACAGATTGCCTTGAAGAGCATCTTCTATATCCACCATAGTAGGTTGTGGTCTGTTTCTCAGCAGAGTGTACATGGACATTACAATACCCGGAGTGCAGAAACCACACTGAGACCCATGGGCTTTGGCAAGACGCTCCTAACAGAATGAAGAATCAAAATTAGATAAAAAAGAGTCAAATCTGGTTAACATCTGACTTTAAAATGAACTATTTGGTTTGGCAGAGTCTTTTCTAGTTTACGTACGGTATTAAGTATACAGGTTGAAGTAGCATCTATTGGTTAATACGGTGGCAACAACAACAAAATATTGTATATTACAATGGGATCGTGTTAAATAAAAGTTATGGACAGAAACATGGCTAGACAACCCAGAGACCTTACAAATAGAAACCATTTTGTATAGAGCATTATTGTGGATTGTGATATGAAACTTTATGGACCCTAACGATATAATAATTTCCATCAATTTGAACCTTAATCCACAGTCAAAAAACATCTTTAAAACAAATCATCTGAAACACTCCAACGAAACGCTGAAGTAGTCGTGCCTTCCCATCCTCCCGAAATTACTCGATTAAAAATGAACACAATTAAAAGTGCATAATACAACTACAGTACTGTGATCTGTGTTTTTTTTTTTTTATCTCACTATAGTCTGTATATACTATATATTAGATGTCCTTACCTGTACGGGATGTAGTCTGGTTTTGGTGCTGCCTATCCCTTCAACAGTGGTGACTGCCATACCATGTACTGAACAGATTGGAGTCAGACAGGCAAGGACTGCACGGTGACTGCAACATTCAGGTATAGAGAGTGAATCATTTTATTTCGGCACATCGGTACGTGCTAAGTAACCTACTCACTTGGGTTTTACCCATGCAGAATAGTGTGTACCTTGTAAATGAGTATGATGAGTGACAAATGACCGAGTACAATTTGCATAATGGTAAAAGTGAGTATTTCACTACTCATTATACTCGTATAATTATATCACAGTAATTCCAAGAATTGTGTTTGAATCAATCCGGTGCAGATGAATTTCTTTCAGCTTACCTGATGGTTTTGTCTTTGGTTGAGTACGAGGACAGCATGACCGTACAGGATCCACATCCTCCTTCCCCACAGCCCAGCTTACTCCCAGTCAGTAGTACTATAGGGTATTGCTTAGTTAAGAAATCTACTTCGGCAACTGTATGGTATTTCTTCACACATGCTCAATGATTTTGGCCTGATGGCTGCTAGGGTAAAAACCCTTTTAATCACATTACATTTTAAGGATCACAAAAAGGATACACTTGGTGCGTAGGTAGGTCAAGAGGGTAAGGCTGGGCTCAATGTGGCCATCAACAATCTTAAGACAATAACAAACAAAACGGTCACTGGAAATTTCAATTGGCTTAATTACGAAAATAAGGCTACGGTGTCTTCAAATCTTCTTTTTAGTATTTTTTTTCAACTTAAAAAAAAAAGATACTTTAACACGGAAATCGACTCCAAATATGTGGTCACTGGTGTCACGGATATGCATTTTCTGTTGGGGTGTTGATGAAAATTTATTTTGAGTTGGGCTTTAAACTAGCATTTCCTATGGAGGTCAACATGATTTTGGGAGCATTTTCTGTTGGTTCCCTTATACGCCTTGCTACTGCCGCGCCGAACTTAAATCAAAATGAGTGCGGCAATAGCACGGCAATAGCCTGGCAGTTGCGCTAAACGCCGAGCTTAATTAAAAGTCTCGCCCCACTTGCCGATCCGAATACCGTATCGGATAGCGCGGCAGACCCTGTCGAGCCAAAGAGCGTGCCGAACTCAATTTGCCGAGCCAATTTCACGCTAAACGCCGTGCTATTTCCGTTTTTGAGTTCGACACGGCAGTAGCACGGTGTATAGCCAAGGCCTCACTGAACTGAACGGCAAATTAGTTGCACGGTACTAAACCCAGCTCGCCCTGTCAGAATTAACTATGGAAAATTATCTTTCAATCTATATATAAAACACATTCTGATTGGTCTACAGGAAAACGTTGCTTTTCTGTCCATTATAAAGAGTTTTTCATTGTTCTTTGGTGACCTAGTTTTAATGCATATTCGGTGGAAGTCTGGTTCTATTGTTGCAGTATGCAGGGAGGGCTATGAATACCGCATTACCGCAATAGGAACCAGGTTGGACACGTTTGCTACGTCAAAGCATGTTCCTTCCTCCATGGTAGCCTGGCTTGCAACAAGTACAAACTTGCGTTGTTTCTTTGGTTTTGTTTTGTTGTTACACCAACTATATTGTTCCTAACATAGTATTCCTATGCCTATTCTACCCTGGTTTTGTCTTAAACGTCTAATTTGAGAAGAAAAATTGGCTAAAGTTGCATCAGGTTTGAGGTGCTTAGTGGTCGGATGGAAACATTAATTAAGTAGGGGTGAGACAAGTCACCCCTACTTACACCTTTTGTGTAAATGTGTTTTTCTATTTTTCTGTAGGAGATGGTTGGGAAGGCATTGTTAGAAATAATACACTAAAGATTGTAATTGTGGATCACATTCTGTTCACCATTAGGCTACAGTGAAACTATACCTCTCCCCGAAGTAAATAGCGGTCTAGTCCACTGACCAGTTTGGTGAGAATGTATGGGGAGAAAAGCTAAAGGGTTCCTGCAGGGTTTTTTTCAGTCAGGGTATTTTATTGCCTTCACAAGAATATACTGACAGATAATGAATGACAAGTCTTATTTTGGTGTCGAACTAGCATTTGGTTTTTCCTTTGAATAGCTTTGTTCCTTTGAATGGCTTTGCAAAACGGGGAATTTCCATGCATGCTCATGTGGAAACCACCAGCAAAAGTTTATAATGGAAAAAACAACATAAAAAATGAAGAGGCAAACTTGACCCACAGAAATGGTTTGGCAAAATGTTACACCACCAGTTGAGTGAAAGGAACATATTCTGCACAGTAAAAGGTCTGTCAGAAAACCTATATATAAATAACCACCTCAACTTATTGTGCACACATCAATTGGGTAATACTGCTCTCAGTTACCCAAATGACATAACAGTTTTGCTCATGAATATGGAAATTCTAATTAGCATAGAAACACCTGTTGTTAACCCTGGAACAGTGGGAGGAAAAATCAAGTGGGTAAAATCACAAGCCCCATAAAACAGTTGTCTTTGGACAAAGTCATGTTCAAGCCATAATATTCCTATTGCAGAGACTCTCTAAGCGGTACACACGGGGTCAGTGCACACACAATAATCCGTGGCACACAGCAATCGGAATTTTTTGGGGCGTTTGTGAGCCAAAGCTGTTCACATGCAAAGTGCGCTTTCGGTGACTTTTATCAATCATTTATTATATCGTTATTATAAAATAGACACCCTGACCTTCATCTTTGAAAATTTGATATATGCGCACTGATCCGCAAAGCCTGCAGTCGATGGTGAGATCAAACACAATAACGCAAGTCTGGCGATTAAGCTACGGCAGATATATCGCTTGCAGTATCACATTACTCTATACATGTGGGGAAAACTGTCATCCGTTTCAATCACTGTACTGATAAACAATTAATGAACAGAAAAGAAACCTCAATTAACCTGTAAACTTGGCAAATATATCACGCTGCTGACATCTTGCTTGTTTCGATCGTTTCGACGTTTCCACGTCAAAAACGGCGGACGCCGAACGGAATAAAATATTCCTTTGATAAATCTTTTACAATATTTTGTGGACTGGTAATCCCGATGTATTGTGTGTGATATTCACAACAATAATGATGATGGTGAGGTAATACACAATAGCAAGGCCGGTCAGACCTGGGCATGTATAGTGTGGTTCCTTATCCAGTGCAAAACTGCGGTGGTCGCCATGACACATGACACATGGGGCGCGCATTACATTACTCACATGATTGTGTGAAATTAACTACCGTATGAATATCATGCGCAAGACGGCAAAAAATGGTGGCGCAGGAGAAACTTCGAACATCAGAAATATCTTCGTACATATTTTGTGATGTTTGGTACTTCGTACATCACAAATTCACAAATCTGCGCAGTTTCGTTATGCGATGTTTTCACGTGCATTATAATGAAGTATAATAATACATCGTGCAACACAAATCTGCGCACATTTTTATTTGTGTGTTTTTATAGTGGCATGATTTTTTCTGAAAATCTGTTCTTGGTTTAGTTTACGATAATTAGAAATCAAGTGAAATGTACAAAAAAAGTTATTAAAACAGCGGTCAACTGCCGCGAACAGCGCAATAACTGTATGCAGTTAGTGGTTGTGATTCACCCATAATGTCATGTGTCATGGCGGCCACATAGGCTCGCACCACAGTATACCACGTGGCGTTCTGCAGGTGACGTAAGCAAGGGTTTTCTTCGCGAAAAGTGGGGTGTTAAATTATCGGTCTAAATTTTTTTTAATTTTTTTTTAATTTTTAGCACAAACAATGATAGGGCCTAGACATGTTGAGTTTTATAGCAATACAGATGTACAGGTAGGCCTATTTAACTTCACATAGGTTTTGATTATAGTAACCCTTTAAAAGAGAGCCATTTACAGCCCTATGTATGGGGCTATGTGCGAACTATTTGTTACTGGGAGAGTATATGCCACACCTAAGATGTGTAAATTCAAGTCTTGGATAAACATAACACGAGTTACCTTTCTTCCGTTGCAAAAGAACACCAACTCATGGCAACTTCCATCATCAGTTTGTTCTAGCTTAACAGCAGACATATTTGACTTTTCTATTCGCAAAAAGCCTTTTTCGGGATTCGTTTCGCAGTATAGACCAATCCGACGGCACGATACAGGGCCTACTGTCCGCTATCCCTGGAGTTTTGTTCACCCGCCTTTTGTCCGACAACCAAAGAATTTACGCTCCGCCGCGGCACTCTATGGCTGCATTCAAGCGGTTACTCCTAGCATTGACCAAGGCTATGGCTTTACGAAACGATGGATTAGGCTTGGGCTTAGACTTAGGCTCCGTCACCTATTAAAGCTGAAAATACAGGTTGTGAATTTTCCCTGAGGTTGAAGTTCCGTTTTCTTGTTCAAAACGGAGTATGTGCTTCGAAACCGAACCCCAAAACCTCTATGTTCATATACCTGTTACTTTAAAATGGATGTAAGAAATGGAGCCGGAGCCTGAGCCCAACACCAACCTCCTCGTACTCATCACCAGTCCTGGCTAACGCTAAATGTGTACGAGCTCGAACATCTCCAAACAATTATTTCCCGCTATACACCGATCCGACGGCGCGACCGAGGCCTAGAAAATACCCGCCATTACTGGAGTGTCCCGACACGTCTTTTGTCCGGCAACAAAATACTTTACGTCCGCCGCTTTCCATGTGCAGAGTGTACGTCCCCCTAAATGTAACGTTTCACACACACCAAAAAGCGCGACTATTTGGAATGGCTCGTATTAGGTTTAATAGGTCTACGGATAGACACATGTTATGATACACAATTCACGAGTATTTATTGTTGTAGTGGTCATAATAATGTCATCAATTTCATAACGTGACAGATGATTCTTTTTACCGAATTCTATAATCCATATCAATTATCAGTTCGATAAACAAAACATTTTTTGTTTGCATTTTTTTGTTACTCAGCATTTACAATAGTTTAAGATGCACCAAGTTATTACTTTTCGTATTTTAAATAATGTACTGAGTATATGTCATTTTTAAGATGTACCAAGAAGTAATTTTGTTAAAATTTACATTGAAGTTAATATTCAATATTTCTATCATAATATCTAGATGTATAATATTATATCATAATAGGCCTACATCAGATTATGAAAATTATAAATGCACTCCACAATGACAGAAATACTACATGAGACTGAAATTGCCTTTTCTCATACTTTTAACTTTAAGAATGTTAGATTAAATAAAAAATAATAATTAACGAATGATAAAGGTAAATAAAGCATTATGGTTGCGTTATGAAAATAGAAAGTAAAACTAATTCTTTCAATCGAATATTGAATGCAAAGATAACAAGTTGTGGCACATGAATCATTGTGGCAAAAACAAAAAATAATAATCTGACAAATTAATTTTACAAAAATCATTAAATGTATGAAAATCCATTCTCAAAAGAGTATAATTCTATTATTTCACAAAAACCTGAATACACATATTGGTACTAACAATGACGACCTGAAGATTTTTACATGGCCAAGCAACCTGACCTAATTAACAATTCAAAGAAAAAGAAGACATTCAATACATTATTGAACAGAGATACAGAAACGGTACAATATTGTCCTTTATCCGATGAAACCTAGAACAATAAGATATTTCACCACAAAACGATAAAAATCAATTAGTATTCGACACCAGTCCACATTATTCTTTGACAGTATATAAGTGATGTGAATAGTAAAACCACATAGGCCTATGGATAAAAATTGACTTTACTATCATGATAACAAAATGTTAGTATAAAATAAACTAGTCTTGATGTCCCAACTACATAAAGATTGGTAACATCAGCATGGTATCAACATCACACAATTTCAACACGTTTCTTCATTCGGTAGTTTTTAATGTGGTCTACCTGTAACACAATGACTGGTTACATACATTTGAGTGTCTACGTGAATCGTTCCTGCATTGACTCAATGTGGTTTGCTTTTCATTTTCAGATCTGAAATAAACCTTGATCCATAGAGTATAGACGATAGATTTTTAAAGGTATGATACACGATTGGTAAAGGTCACAAAGCCGCACTCGCACTTTGTCTGATCAAACATGTACATGGAAATGATGGAATAATAAAAGTGTGAAAATTTGAGTTCGGTCGGACATCTTAGTCACGAGAAAATACCGAAAACCCGACTAAATCTTTCTTATAAAACAAAGAATTGTTTTGACCTTACCCCGAGATCAAAATTGTTATTCGATCGTTATTTGACTAATTTCTGGATAAATAATTATACCATTTCAGGCAGAAATATTTCCACAGTTTGTTTTTAGCAGCACCATCTACAATATCTTGAAAGTTATACGTAAATTTCTATTTTGGTATGTTAACAATCCTGTACTGTACCTTTTACACAATAATCGCGATCTCTATAATGTTGCCAACTACCTTTGGCCGGTTGGAGAGAAGTCGGGTCAAGTTCTCATTCTAATCGATATTGACATTCTGGACATCTTGTCCATTATTGAAAAAGCTCTCTAGTCGAATCGTTAAAACATGCAGCAGTTATAAACCAAGTATATATATTTTTGTACGGTTGAACGGGCCAGTGAATAATTACGAAAATTAGTTCTTATAGGAATATTAGTCCGCTGCGCGGAGAGTTTTGTCGGTGAAAGGTCCAGTGGGTATATAAGGTAGGGTGGGCCAATAGTCGCCATCTGCATACCGACAGACAACTACACTAATTATATAGGCCTATTGCTCAGCCAATCCATACGATCTATCGCAACCAATCTTATCGTCTGTCGGTAGGCCCTCCCAAAGTTGTAAGCAGTTTGTATGCTTGTAAGCAGTTTGTATGTTGTAAGAATTCAGATGGCACAATGGTTAACAGTCCACATGGTCAGATCAAGTTCAGCACCAGATACCGACAGCTAGGGACGGACAAAGAAGGGCACGTAGGTTCCTGCCTCAGGCAACGGGATCTATTTGAAAAAATGAAGACAAAGTCATTACTCGGTCGGTAAGGCCATACCTAACTTGGATACCTAAGTATAGATAAATGTAACTGTTTCCCTTGCTTACCTGTTGAGTTAACTGGTCTTGGCATGCCATGCGGATTCTCTCTGCAGTAGCTGGACTGTCTAGGGTGAATGCTCTTGAGATACCTGCATCTTCCCGGGCTGATAGGATGGCATCTTTGATGGCAAAGAAGATGGATGATGCAAGGAACAACGGGGGTTCACCTAACCCCTGTATAAGTCATATCAGGGAAGATTGACAAAGTCACTCACAGATACAAGGCATTGAGTCAGACACAACCAGCCACTCGGGGAGAAAGCAGGGGAGAAATTAAACCAGTAAGTCGACTGTGAGTAGTAAGAAAGTCAAAGACTATAGGAAGCAGGTTACTGACCTTTGACGAGCAGATAGCGAGAGGGTTAGGCACCCTTGTAAGGAGACTAACATTGAACTCTGCCGGGATGTCTCCAAATCCTGGAATCTTGTAGAAACCTGGTCCTTCAGGCCAGTGTGTAAAGGTGCACAAACCAAACATTAATTTGCATTAAATAACACCGCGCGGAAAGAGAGAGAAAAAAGAGAGAAACTTAACACCGGGATTTTTTTCTCTCCATATTCAACAAAATGAAAAATAGTAAAATAGGTTGTGGGTTTTCACTGAAGCTGAAACTCTGTTTTCCTTTTCAAACTAGAGAATCTATATACTTCCGAACCGCAGTCAAAAGCCTCTATTTTGATACCCGTTATTTCAGAGTAAATTCATGAAATGAAGCCGGGCATGGGCTTGAGCCTGGGCCTAACTACTAATACACACTAAAATGAAGTCTTTCAATCATTACATAGATCATTAAGCAAGTCTGACAAATTAGTACGATAATATTTTCGTGGAATTATATTTCTCTTTGATAAAATTGAATTTACTAAGCAATTTCTATCATAAATTTACCGTGACAATACAGTAGGCCTACAATGCATGATAAAACAGGCCCCAAGAAAAGCATGGAACAGACGAATTAATGATATAAGTAAACTTTTAAGGAGATTTAAACTCAAATCAATACAAGCAAATAATAAAATGTCGGTACTCAATAGCAATACAAATCATATTTCCAGTATAAAAACTACAAAAAACAAAGCAATATTCTGTGCTGAAGTGGTTAAAACTTATTAAGATTCATCAGCCAAATTGACACTGTGTTTCATAAGTTTACGGTGGTCGAATTATTCGAACACATCTCAATACCGATATGCATGTAATGGTTTAAATTAGCCAATAATACCTTAATCCAATAAATTAATTACACGAATGATACTTCGAACGTATCAAACCTGATCAGCCGAGAAATACATGTATAATATTCCACCATGACGTCATGGTTGCCATTGGGTTGATCGACCGTGACTTTCGAACTTACCAAACTAATGGATGAGTTAATTCAATCGAATATAACGCAAATTATCGAATCACAAGTCAAATTCACAAATTGACAGATGAATACAAACTGGAGAATTATACATAGTTTAACAGATTGACAAATGAATAAAAACTGGAGGATTATACATAGTTTAACAGATTGACAAATGAATAAAAACTAGAGGATTATGCATAATTTAACAGATTGACAAATGAATAAAAACTGGAGGATTATACATAGTTTTACAGATTGACAAATGAATAAAAACTAGAGGATTATGCATAATTTAACAGATTGACAAATGAATAAAAACTGGAGGATTATACATAGTTTTACAGATTGACAAATGAATAAAAACTGGAGGATTATACATAGTTTAACAGATTGACAAATGAATAAAAACTGGAGGATTATGCATAATTTAACAGATTGACAAATGAATAAAAACTGGAGGATTATACATAGTTTTACAGATTGACAAATGAATAAAAACTGGAGGATTATACATAGTTTAACAGATTGACAAATGAATAAAAACTAGAGGATTATGCATAATTTAACAGATTGACAAATGAATAAAAACTGGAGGATTATACATAGTTTAACAGATTGACAAATGAATAAAAACTTGAGGATTGCACATAATTTTATTTTAAGTTTAAGGGAATCCAGTGCCGAAAACCTCTCGTGAAATCTTTTAACAATAAGAAATTTGGTTGTTGCCGAACAGAAAAACGTGCATGACACCAGTGCACATTTTGTTTGGTTTTATAATCAGAGTTGTGAATAACATGTGCGAACCACAGAGGAATTCAAATGTACGTATCACTCCGATAGCACGTCAATAGCTGAACGGCTAGACAATTATTACCATCACCATAATTATGGCATGATCAAGGGTTCAACTCCTCTTTCATGCAGCTAGGAATATGATCCTATATATGATCCCTATTATGTGGTCTACCTATAACTCATTTGCTTCCTGCATTTTAATTATTAACATTTCAATTTGATTTACAGATCTCAAATAAACATTGATTCATATAGCAGACTATACACTTATGAATATTAGACAGTTATTGTAGTCTCTATTATTGATTCAATTATAGGCACCTATATAGCTTTGACCGGTAGGGGCGGAGTCGGGTCAATTGCTCATTTTGATCGATATTGACATTCTTGACACCTAGTCCAAAAAATATTAAAAAGCTCTTCATTCAATTCTTTACAAGATGAAGCGATTTATAATCCATGTTTGTTCAGGTGATTCAGATCAGGACCAGCGCTAGATAGGCAACAGCTAGGGACGGACAAAGAAGGGCACGTAGGTTCCTGCCTCAGACAACGGGATCTATTTCAAAAGATCAAGACAAAGTCATCACTCGGTCGGTAAGGCCATACCTAACTTGGATACCTAAGTATAGATAAATGTAACTGTTTCCCTTGCTTACCTGTTGAGTGAACTGGTCTTGGCATGCCATGCGGATTCTCTCTGCAGTAGCTGGACTGTCTAGGGTGAATGCTCTTGAGATACCTGCATCTTCCCGGGCTGATAGGATGGCATCTTTGATAGCAAAGAAGATGGATGATGCCAGGAACAACGGGGGTTCACCTAACCCCTGTATAAGTCATGTCAGGGAAGATTGATTGACAAAGTCACTCACAAAAAACAGCAAGGCATTGAGTCAGACACAACCAGCCACTCGGGGAGAAAGCAGGGGAGAAATTAAACCAGTAAGTCGACTGTGAGTAGCAAGAAACAAGAAATCATGACTATAGGAGGTTATACTGACCTTTGACGAGCAGATAGCGCGAGGGTTAGGCACCATTGTAAGGAGACTAACATTGAACTCTGCCGGAATGTCTCCAAATCCTGGAATCTTGTAGAAACCTGGTCCTTTGGTCAATAGATGACCAGTTGGTGTCATTCGATAATCCTCCATGACGAACAATCCGTAGCCTTGCACAAAGGCTCCTTCAATCTGGGAATGGAATAGTGTCAATTGTTGAAAAAAGAACGAAAGGAAAACAGGAAAATCATGAAATCAAATCATGAAAATAATGTTTCCAACATTGACAATAATTGGAGTGTAAAAACATATACATGTACACCTCATTTGGTATTGGGCCTTCGAGTGCGTTATGTAGCATAACATTGATCATCCATAACATACATTACCTAGCTGTAGAATAATGATGAATTTTCTGGGTGGTCTATACACTAAAGATCATAATGTTACATACACAGGTTTGTCTCCATTGTACCTATGATATCCTGGGTTCCTTGCTCCAGGTATAACAGCAATGTGTTTCAAATAATGTTACCTGTCCTATATCCAGGGCTGGATTGAGACTATCCCCTGCATCCATGACTATATCAGTCCGAAGCACCTGATGATTACCAGTAAGACAATCAATCTCAACTTCAGAGACACCCACTCCCCACACATAGTAATTGTACGGATGTCCTCTGCCAGTATTCCAGTTAAAGTACACGTCTGGGGTTCTAAAGTCAGAATAAAATACGTGTATATTGATCATTATACGTTTGTACTTGCTATGCTATGTGACACCCAAAGAGTTATAAGAGCAAAGCTATTACAAAAGACTAAATATACGATACACAGTATGTTAATTAGTAAGATTTTTTTATTATTAAGCATAGGCCTAAGTCATTTTGTTTGACTTAGTTGTTTTCCAAACTATGCAAGTTTTCAATTTGTAAATAAATCAGTATGGTGTAAGTCTGTTTTGTTGATTTTGTTATTTAGTAAATCGACAGTTATTTAGTTTAGAATGCCGTTACCCGTAATTGCCTCTGAAATGGAACGCTTTCTTTTGATGTTAATGTTTCAAAAAGAAAGTACTTCTACCTGGGAAAGAATACAGCATTGAAAGTGTTTAGAATGTGATAATGAGAAACTGGCATAAGTTATATGTTGAAGAGGGCTGAAAGGAAAGTTTCAGTTTTGTATTGTCCACGTTTTGGCAGACTTCCAGGTATTTGAAGGGTGCATGTCATTCAGTTACCACTCAGTGTACTTCCATGCAACAACTGACGTCAACATATTTTATGCAAAGTTGCTATGAATAGGAAACTCGTTAATGATGCGACTGATAACTAACTTGTAGAATCCTGAAGATGAGAGACTGACGCGGTCCAGATAGGCAGCCATAACCTGAAAGGGAACCGTACACATTATGTAGTAATGTCAGCCGAATGTGTAAATTTGAAATATACAAGAACAATATTTACTTCGCCTTGGTGGCGATTTGGGGGCATTGTTTGAACATTAATATCGGTTATAATTAACGTTAATTACATTTGGCCTCCCTGAATTTTAAACAGATTTGATGGCTTTTAATTTAGACATCAATAGCGATAGGGCGGATTATACTTGATGAACTGGTATAGCTTGGTATGTTTCAAGATAAGGTGTTTCAAGATAACATCTGACACCCATCATTCGGATAATTTTACTATTTAAGCAGCTCAAAAACACTAGTCACGTTTTTTAAGCTGTTATAGACTCGAATGATGATTTTACATGAAACAGTACAGCTGCAATTTCCTTGCTTTTACTGATGCAAATTCAAACAGAAAGATCATTGATACCCAGCGCATGCCACAAATACTTATACCTAAGGTACGCTATATACTAAGAACTAGCCTCAACTTTCTTTGATGTAGGCCTGTGCCTTATTTATAATTGGGTTATTTCCCTCATCAATACAAAATAAACTGTACCATTAACTATACAGGTTGAGCTAACACAATTGCAATATTCAATTCATCTTACCCAGGTTTCCCAAGTTCCTTTGGGGTTATCGTGCATAAATGGTTCCAAACGATGTAAGATGGTCTCGCAGGCGCTCTTATCCATTTAAAAATTGGAAAAGAAAAAAACAAAATCAAATTGGGAACCTGTAAAGCCATACTTTGCTTTACATCGACGGTTCTATGAACCTCTGAATTACTGTCGGTATG
The DNA here is from genome assembly GCA_963971285.1 of Astropecten irregularis. NCBI lineage: Eukaryota > Metazoa > Echinodermata > Asteroidea > Paxillosida > Astropectinidae > Astropecten > Astropecten irregularis. Next base: position 26,390,249 of record OZ020245.1, on the reverse strand, counting down.
CGTTTATCAGTGAACAGACATTGCAAGATTGTACATCACAAAGGGTTCGAAGAAATACAAAAGCTCCATGCTTTCACTTCCTCCAAGTTTACTAAACAAAATCTAAGTACACGTACCTTTACAGCCATCCCATTGAGGTCTGAGCCAGTACTACTGGCTGTGGATGAAGCGTTAGGTACAGTGTTTGTGCTTGACTCGCTAATGTGGATCTTCTCAGATGGTATCTTCAGAGTTCTACTTGCCACTTGGATCATCTTGGTGTGTAACCCTTGACCCATCTCGGTACCTCCATGGCTGATAAGCACTGTGCCATCAGTGTAGATGTGTACCAGAGCACCAGCCTATTCAATCACGTTATATCACAAGTAGGATCTGAGTGAGGCCTATTAATTTATTACTTAATTAGTTATGTAGATATTAAAGGTAGTATCAAACTTTTGTAACGGTCCATCATCTTGTTAGGGTCACACATTGACAGCATAACGAAACAGAAATCTTCACAGATTAACCTATAACTTACAGGGTATAAAGATGGTGATTGCAGAAACATACCGCTAAAATTTGTCATCCTGAATTGCTGTATTTATCGAGAAAAGAGTATAACCGATTACCAAACAAAATACCGGTGAAAAGACTTCAGAAATACTGAGGGCGTTTTTCACTGTTTTCTCAAAAAGTGGGCGCCTTATGGGACTGAAAACTTCACAGATGAGTGACTGTCAGTGTTGCCCATGAATCTGCATTTCTTTGACCAAAACCAAAGTGTGATATTATACATTTAAGGCAGTCTCGCGTCAGACCTAAAGATTTTTCAATACCATGGCTTCCAAACCAACCGAGATAGGCATACGTACATTATACATAAAAAAACATGATATGATCTAAATACCTGATTTAAAAAAGGACTTGCAAATCCGATGCCAAACTTCGTAGGTACAACAGCAATGCCTCGTTTCCTCCAACGGTTTTGACTGAAAAGAAAAACCCACAAACAAAAAGGCAGTTCATTCATAAAACCCAGCATTTAATAACAAACAGCCTATTGACTTGGTATGCAACAAACGACGATCTATCTATCTGACACTGCAACCATTGAAATCATGTTTCAATCCCGAGTACCTGTACTCAGTGTGAGGATTTTAAAATTATCAGAGTTTCTATGAAAGAAAGTTTTATATTGACTTCTATTTAATCAGGGGACTTTCTCAAAGTTCGGATCCGGCTACGTCTCCGACTCCGTCTCAATTTAGTGAATCCATTTTAGAATACAGGTTTTGGGCTGCGATTTGGAAGTAGATTCCCTGGTTTGAAAAAGAAAAGAGAGCAACAGCTTTTATGTAAAACCACAACGTCCCGCAGTGCCCGAGCAGGAGCCTGAGCTGGAGCCGGAGCCGAGGTTTGGAAAAGGTCACTAGTTTCCCCTACTTTGAAACTCAACCTTTTTGGTACCCATTCGTCAGAAAGAGTGGAACACGTAACATTGTATAATTGTTTATCTTCCTCCAATCGATTCCAACAAATACTGACCATACCTATTAAACTCGTCAACATGTCTTCTGCGGTTGAAGTAATCACTCTTAGACAGACACTCATCCCAGCACCGATACAGATTAATATTTTTCATCTCCTGGCCGTAATGAGTGCAGTCTCCCTCACGATAGAAGTTGAGTTCTCTTATCTGATTACAATTTAAACAGATGGATTGATATCAACGGTGAACTCAATTTTGGAAAGAAAAACCACAGTGGATAGCGACAAACAAAACCAATTCGCATTCACCCCTTTTAAAAGATTCAGATGGCAATTTTATTGATGCATTTCTCACACTTACTTTGCATTGAGACAATCCATATTTGTTCGCAATATCAAACAGTATGGTCTCAATGGTCATTTGAGCCTGTGGTGCTCCGAAGCCCCGAAAAGCTGTGTTAGATGCAATGTTGGTCTTGCACAGATGACCCTTCACTTTCAAGTTGGGAATATTATAGCAGTTGTCAACATTGAACGCTGACTTCTGCATAACCTGGTCAGAATAAGAAAGACAAATCTGTAAATCTTACAGTCAACATTTTGGCTGACACGATTGTCCCATTCATGAAGTAGTCGGAGTATCACCCATTCTAGTCCGTGTCACTACGTACGAACGTCTGATACATGCGGGTACGCAAATTTTATTCAAAGCGGCACATCAGCCAATCAGATCTGTTTTGAGAACATTTCCGTCAGGATCGTGACGGAGGAGGATGTTGATCGGTCAATTTCGCGCGTCCGCCCAGCAGCAGCTATCTTTGTAGTAGACGCGCTCACCAAACGGTATGATAATAGATGCCCCCTGATTGGTTGAAACTTAGAGCGGGCAGTGCTGGGTTGGCTTGCATAATTAATCAGGAAATCTGCAGGCATGTGATAGATGCTCGCTCGCTGTACGGCGAGTGCGTCTATCACATAAACTATTCATTAAGTGCAAGGTGAAAAAAAAAACCGAAATCCAATATTAGGCTATATTTGGTTCAGCTGAAGAAAATATTTTCGAATTTTCGATAAATTATTAGGAAACTTTAACTTCACTTGTTAATTGACAGTTTTATATCCAAAGCATGATCAAGACTTACACTTTGAGTCTGATCCAAAGTGTTTCCACCGTTGTTAAACAGATCCACCTGTAGCAGCCTTAATTGTCCAGTGTTGGTAAATCCAACTTTGTACTGTACAAAGTATGGATGACGTATCCCAGTCGTGGTCATGTCTTGGTGACGGTCAAGCACCAGCCGCACTGGACGATTTACTCTGGACAGTCAGACGGGACAAAGCATCAGTAAAGGGAATATGTTGTGAATTTACATCAAATGACATCTTTATCACATACAGGTCAAGCACTCCACCAGCCAACCAAACAAAGATGTGCTACAAGAACTCAAGATGTATTCAACAAGTCGCGCATGTCCGAGAACAACTCACATCATATACTTTCACGGAAAACACAAAGAATTTGCAAGCATGGCAATCGAAAGAATTCCCTTAGGATCAGCAGACATACTTGTTAGCTGCCACGGCGCACACAGCAGCATTATAAGCAGTCCGTGTAGACTTTCCTCCAAATGCTCCACCCATTCGCTTGACTCGTGATACCACCTTATGACAGGAAACACCCAAGGCTTGCGCAACTATATCCTAAGGAAAGAAAACACAATAGACACAATGCACGCATGTCTTTAACCACAATCTGAAAAGAAATGGGTCAATAACACGTAAAATATAACCAGAATAAACTTGAAGACATGCAGATAAAGACATTATACTCAAAAGAAAAAACTTAAAACTGACCACCACGCAGTGCGATGCTTAGGGTAAAATGAACACCTCCAGTTCCAGTGGCACCTAAGCAGAGTAGAATTGGACCTTAACAACAAATGTTTATGTTGTCTTATGGATTCCGTTTATTTCTTCATAAACGTACGAATTTGACACTTTTCGGTTACTTATAAACAAGTTACTTAAAACAATTGATTGCAAACAAATATAAACATTGATTGATAATTTCCTTTGGGGGGATTTTTGTGAATTACATAGATGCACAGATCAACGAGCCCATGGCTGTCCTGGCCTGATTTCCATGTATAAGCTACGGTATATGACTGCACTCTTCATGTGAATGCTACACTTTACCAACCTGCGTCATATGAGGCCACTGGGATGATGATATGACCTCAACCTCACCCCCTTCACCAGGTATGACCACAGTAGAAAAGGTCTCTAGATAGAAGTGTTCCTGCCCTCCGATGCTCAACTCTCCCTCCATGATGTGATCACACTTTCCAATCTCTTCATCCACATTTCCAGTCACAATGAATATGTTTGATGGGAAGAATGAGCCCTGTTCAATGGCATCCTGTTGGGCAGAATCATTCAATCTTTCACATGTACTTTCAAGTGATTAATAATAAATGACGAAGTAAGTAACTAAGGAAAATACACCACATACAGCTAGATAATCTTTAAGGAGTGGTATATTGAGTCTCATGTTGCTGCATCTACTTGTTGATGACATGTCTTTATGAGTCAGGTCAGTAGTACCAGGACCAACATCAGATATCTGGCCGTCATCGTGCCATCAATGCAAACCATGAACAGCCATGTTATACAGTCCTTAAAGTTACCTCATGACTTTACTTCACGAACGAAGAACTATGAAGGTCGTCCACGTATCTGGTCCTTGCATGCCCTCTCATGGCTCACGAGACCAATACGCGCACGGCAGACGGCCTTGCTGACAGCGTGACGCCACTAAACTCGATCAGCTTCTTGGGATGTCCACTGATTTGGGTCAATGCCGCATATTTTGAGGCACTTCTTGAGGCAGTCTTCTTTGAAACGGTTCTTTGGGGCACTCCTGTCCCGGTGTCCGCTGGAGAGTTCGCCAAACATGGTGATCTTTGGTAGGCGATGGTCTTCCATCCTGGCGACGTGTCCGGTCTAGCGCAGCTGACACTTCAGTAGTGTGGCTTCAAAGCTGGAGGCTCCTGCCTGCTCCTAGGACAGGACCTCGGTGTTTGTGACGTACTCTGTCTAGTGGATCTTGAGGATGGTACGCAGGCACCGCTGGTGGAAACCCTCCAAAAGTCGGATGTGGCTGCGGTAGGGGACCCAGGCTTCTGAGCAGAACAGGAGGGTGGTAAGCACGACTGCCTTGTACACACTGATCTTGGTGTTGGTCTTGTAGAGTCTTCCAAAGACGCTGTTGCTTTTGCCAGCCTGTTTAATGCGAGCATTAGCAGACATGGTGCAGCCAATGTACATGTAAGTGAACTGCTCCACCGATTTCAGTTCTTTGTTGCCGATGGTGATGTGGGAGGGGGAGGGGCGCTATAGGCTTCTCGGGGAGCAGGCCGATGGAGAACCTCCGTCTTCTTCAGTATCACCTCTTGCCCGAAGAGCTTGGTAGTCTGGGCGAAGCAAGACGTGATGCGCTGGAGGGCTCTCTCAGAGTGGACAACAAGCGCAGCGTCGTTGGCAAACAGCAGGTCCAGTGGTCGATTTCACAAAGATTTGCGATTCATCTTTTAGATGAGTTGTTCATGTTTCCATAGCAGCTAGTATTGTGACATCACACTTTGCTTAGCAATTAAGATTGATACGCATGTTGCGATCTATCTTAGCCTTTCGTGAAATCGATCCCAGGACCAACTATTCGAATGTCTTAGTTTGGGACCTTGCCGGGTCTGACGTTGAAGAGGTTGCCGTCCAGGCGATACCTGATTTAGACACCGTCCTCCTCATCGTCAAGGTCCTCAGTAGCTTCCTTGAGCATCGAGCTGAAGAAGATACTGAACAGGGTTGGGCCAGGACGCAGCCCTGCTTCAGGGCATTTTTGATGGAAATGGTTCCGACAGATCGCCGTTGACTCTTATCTGTCCACGCTGATCCTCATGCAGCTGGATCGCCAAAACCAGGACCTTGGGGGGGGGGGGGGTTTACATCCAAGCCGCTCCAGGATCTCTCACAAGCCTGTCCTGCTCACTGTGTCAAGGTCGACGAAGGTAGCGTAGAGACCCTTGTTCTGTTCACGGCACTTTTCCTGCATGAAGTTAATTGCCTGAGGACAAATACCATGTCGGTTGTGCTACTGCTGGCTCTCGGGGGGGGGGGGGGGTGATCTTCGGCAATTGCTGGAATGAGTCTGTTCAGGAGTACACGCGGGAGGATCTTGCCTGTCCCCGTGTAATTTGAGCAGTCGAACTTCACTCCCCTGTTTTTTGTACAGAGTAATGATGACTGCATCACGGAGGTCTTGTGGTAACTTGCCTTGCTCCTAGCAGCACATGAAGAGCCCGTGAAGCTTCAAATGCAATGCGGGTCCTCATTTTGTTTTCCAGATCTCATTGGGAATGCCATTCACGCCCGCTGCCTTTCCACTCTTCAGCTGTAGGATGGCCTCCTCGAGGTGGTCTCCTCGACGGGTGGGGGGCTCGTCCACCTCCTCCCTCACTGGTTTATTGGGAATGTGATTGATTGCAACATCTTAGACCTGGCAGTTGGCGCTGACGAGATCCTGGAAGTGCTCTGACCATTTACGGTTAAGGATGTTCGCCCCATCGGTGAGGAGGGACTGACTGTCGGAGCTGCGCAAGGGACTCTGGACCTGGTGGCTGGGGCCGTACACAGCCTTGAGGGCCTCGTAGAAGCCTCTGTAGTCCCCAAGGCCGGCACGCATCTGGGTAGATTTCGTCAAGTCGGACACGAGTCATTCTGCATCTCCCGGAGCTTGCGCTGTAGGCTGCTACACGCGCGGCGGAATTCTGTATTTTTTTCTCTGGGACTGATGGTTGATCTAGGTGGGCTTGGTGTACAAACCGCTTTCTTGTGAGGAGCTCCTGGATGTGGACGTCATTTTCGTCAAACCAATCATTGTTCTTCTTTTTGTTTAGGAAACCCAGGACTTCTTCAGACGTATGTAGGATAGCAGAATTAAGCTGTTCCCAGTGCGTCCGGGGAGGGTTCAGAGCTGTTGCTAGGACTTTCGAGTCGTGGTTGAAGGCTGGACTGAAACTTTTCCCTCCTGACAGGGTCTGCCGGCCAGCCAGTCTGGAACTTCCTCCTGCGGGGTCCACCCTTTCTCATTGCCTTGGGTTTGAAGAGTAGCAGGAGTGAGCAGCGGACTAAGCGGTGGTCTGTTTGGCACTCGGCGCTCGGCATCACTCTAGTGTGGAGGACGTCCACCCAGTCGCACTGTCGCACAAGCACATAGTCAAAGAGGTGCCAGTGTTTTGACCGTGTGTGCATAGAGATGTTATCCGGCTGTCTTGTTGCTGGAAGATCGTGTTAGTGATGACGAACTGCTGCCCAGTACATAATTCATTTAGAAAAGCAAGTAGCAAGTAGCACTCTCAGAATTGTACAAGAAGACTGTATTTCCAAATTTGCATATACTCTGATACAAGAGTATATCCCATTTGAATTCAATTAAGTCTTCCTTTTCTTAATCAATATGACTTTTCCTTGCTTAATCAACTTTTACACTGCGATGAAAGCAGCTGGTGTTATCTCCTTTGCCTACCTGAATGGTAATAATAGCAGGTAGCTCCTTGTATTCAACTTCCACTAGCTTGGCTGCTTTCTGTGCAAGAGCTTGGTCATCTGCGACAACCACACCAATTACTTGGCCGACACAAGTCACCTGATAAGAAACAGAAAATAAATTTAAATCGAATTTTGAATCTTTTGATATATAGGATTTAAGTCATGTGAATCTGGTTTAGGAACAAGATCGAAATAGATGTGCGAAAGAACGAACGATTCTTACATGGTGTTTCAGGAACCGATAGACATCACTATGCAACTTTAGCCTCAAATCTGTCTTGGAACAATTCCCCCAGGCGCGGTTCTACGGGGGGGGGGGGGGGGGCTAGGGGGGGCTGTAGCCCCCCAAAAATTTTGTCTAGCCCCCCAAAAACAATGCAAGTGAAAAAAAAATCTTGAAAATACTGGATTTTTTTCAGTTATTAAGCGCCAATTACATAAAAAACGCGTTGTGTTGGCTATAATGTGCATGTTTTTCGACCCCTAATAAGACTTAGCAGAAGCGAGTGTTAGAAGAACCCAAAATATTGGGTCTTCTAGCCCCCCTAAAAAAAATAATGGCTCTTCTAGCCCCCCAAAAATTTTGACTCTAGAACCGCGCCTGAATTACCCGAACAAAAATTATTTACTGAATTACTGAAATGATAATTCATTGTGTAGACCTACCTCTTTATCTGCGAATACTGGATCATCACGGACAGGGCCTGCTCCAATCATGTTACATCCAGGTACATCATTGATGTCTACAAAGGAATGCACACCTTTCAATGACAAGGCAGTGCTGGCATCGACGGATCTATTGATGAAGGAGCAGAATTTACAATGGGGTAAAAAACTATACAGATCATCTTCATCGGCTAAACAACCAATAATTATATCGACTGCCATTTGAGCATCTTAATAAGCTAAGATGTGAACAAGACATAAGAACAACTTTAACAAATGATTACAAGCAGTCCTATGAACAGCCATATGTGTATGGATGGAAATGCTGACCAACAGAGAGGACATCTGATAATCTAACACTCATTCCCTCTTAGCTTCCTTCAAACCAGATAACAATGGTCTTCCAACACCTCTATGTTCCCTACCGTTAAAATGTTATAATAAGGTTACTGAAATAGCCATATAAAGGCCTTTTCACACGGCGCTAAAAAACTTTTAACCATTGAGAAATTCTCCCATGGTTGCAAAATCTTACAAAAGTGTCATCGTGTGAAAGGACACCAATGCTTGAGAGTGACCGACGTCCCTGGTGAACCCTTGAGAGATTTTGACCGAGGTCCAGACCCATGAGATAATTTCTCAATGGTTGAGTGTTTTTTTAGCGTCGTGTTTAAAAGCATTTAACCTACAAGATACTAGCATGGGCCTTCTTGCTCAACACCAAACCCAAGTAAAGTTCACCTGTACAAAATGAAATGAACGATGCAAAGACAAATGAGTGCATTATATATAGAGATTTATATAATGGGACACGGAAATAAATGACACCACAAAGGAAAGGCAAATCTGAAAAAAATTCAACACAAATAATTTTTTTAAAAATATCTAGCATAAGGTCATCATTTAATGGGCGACAAATATAATTGAATTTATCCCTTGTACCCAGCCGTAATATCTTTTATACACAGATGTTTCTAATTATACGATTGATTTCATTATATACTTGGTGCATATACTTGGTAAATGTGCTAATGTGTTGGGTTGCCCTTTGAGCCTATATGGGTTTTCTTTTTCTTTCAATATCTGTCAGTCTTTGAATGTTAGAATGAAGTGCAATGACTATATACTGACCATTCACAGATGGAAGATCATCCACATATATTGCCTCCCCGGTTACTTGCTTGAAGGCAGAATGATGGGTCAAAGGTCGACCGACTGGATCTGATTCTAGTTGACCAGGGGGAACATCCTGAGAAATAACACAGTATCATATCAGTGCTTTATACATACCCATACTGTTTGGATACAATAATCAAGCAGGAACAATCGTTGGATCAGGGACCAGTCCATCAGAGGCACACATTTACTGCTAGATGATGCTGACTGTATTATGCTTGTACTTTGGATTTAACAATCTGAATCAACCTGAGGTAGCAGAAATATCGTATGCAAAAATCAAAAATAAATTGCAACCAAGTATTTCTATCTCACCTGATAAACTTGTAATCCTCGTGCTGAAGTCTTATGATGTTGCTGATTGGCCGTCTTGTATGAGGTAGGAATATGTGCTCCACTCACACCGGGCTTTCAAACAGAAAAATGACGATATAAATGAATGAATGCCGCTGGTTTAGTCAGACCAAATAAAAGGAATTGATAAATTGCACATTATTATACAAAGTATTCAGTGGTCTTATAGCGTCTCTTCGCGATCATGCTTCTCACCAGTTTTAGATTGATCTGTTCCAAGACAGCCAGGTAGAACTTGAAGAAGAAACTCAGAGTAAGTGACTGCCGATAGGATTCCATTCCTCCAGGAGCACCGGGTGCCAAAGGCAGATCCTCAAGAAGCAGAGGGCACATATCCTCCACTAAACCCTCCGTCCACTTTCTAGACATTAGACACAAACCAATTTATAAATAGAGTGGGGTTCGCAAGAAGATGTTATACTCCTTTGCTCACTTTGGAAATTCAGCAAATGAGGCAATTAAACCTTCACCCCAACATATTCTGAAAAAGCATGAATAGTATACATATATCTGTCAATATTTCCTGGGAAAATGGAGAGGATATTACTCAGGGAGTTGAGATGGTTTCAGGAATGTAAAATATGGCCCAATGACAAGTGATAATAATAAATTTTGTGCGCCACGAATGTCTCTGGACAGTTGGGTGCGCGGAATAAATTCAGAATTATTATTATTATTATTTTTATTATTATATCCCATTCATTAATCTATCTGAGTATTTTGTATTTGAAAAGGGAAATAGATTATAACCAGGTCTAGCTATCAAAACAGCACCTTGCTCTAATGATAAAAAATGGAGGCTCAAATTACCCAGACCTAAAATAATGTGTGTCTGAAAAAGCACATATCGTGAATGTGTCAACATTTCGCACATATTATGCTACATGATGTTTTGAAACTACTGTGCAGTTACTACAGAGTGATTTTGTCATGAAATTGATCTGCATTTCGTTTCTGCAAAATCTACAGATCTGAATACGATACATGTACTGACCTTCCTTTGATGCTCTTCATGGTTTGTGAAGCCAGGACTATGGTTGGAGCCATACCACCAAATGCTAGAGTGCAATCTTCAACCACATTTGTTGCAGTCTTCAATATCACCTTCATACCAGCATTGACTATGGCAATGTCATCTTCAAGACGTTGAGATTGCTTGTACCCATAGAAATACTCATTCTGCCATATTCAAACAAATCAAAACATTCAACAAGAGCAAAAGCAAAACCTTCATTTGACATCTGCTGTTTATAACTGATGGTACACTGTATTCTACAGATTTAGCTTCATCCGATACTGCAACAACTTTATGGTTAACAGGTAACGTTAGAAGGAGCCCTTTTCAACCAGTTGTGTTTTTAAATGTTTGATTTATTTAATAATGTTTAAGTCATTATTTTGGTTCATGAGCTTGTTACTTTATTACTTGTGCAATATTTATCTGCTATTTACTGATATTAATCAATACAGGTAATAAACTGCTGGAAACTGATTGACGACCAAAATATTACGATAAGAATCTGTTTTAAATGCTCAGTGGTATGAAGACTGGTGGGCCTTACATTTGAATCTTTGCATGATTTTTCCCAAAGGCTAAATGAGAAATACATTGCTTAAATGGAAATGTCAGGCACTCCCTGCTCTAAGCAATTCATTCATTAATCACTTGATTTATCATTTCATTATGTTAGTTGTTTACTTGTTCGCAGAACGTGTAAATGGCAGGCTTTAAAAGCCGGACAAAATACATTTTACTTTGAATTCATTTCTGAAGTGGGCTTACCTCCGAGGTAAATGGAATGTTCACACCAAGGATGACCTCATCGGAACGGATAATATTCTTTCTATAACCAGTAAAGAAACTGGAATCCATGGCAACTACACGTGAACCTATGAAAACAGCACATTATAATGATCAATGATTTAACTAGCTGATGGGAAATACAAATTGTATAATAAACTATACATGTATAATATTACTCTGTGGCATATTACCTCTTTGGGAGATGACATCGAGATTGCAGCCTGCAGCCATAAGTAATGGATTCAGATCAGAAATAGGGCTACCAGTTGCTATGTTACCACCTAAAGTCTAGAACATCAAGAGAAAATCAACACAATTTACTTCAAACTGATCGAGTAGTTCCCTACATATGGTCCAGAATCATACCAAGTTTGGGCTACCTGAGCGTGTTGAAAATATCAACATTGTCTTTCTATTGGCATTAGGATTAGGCCTAAATGCAGCAAATAAGTTTACTAGTAACACTTCCATTTATACCACTGAGTCAAATCATCTTAGAGCAAATGTATACATGTATATTATTTACGTCTGTCTAAACGTGCTATAATAACAATAATATGTTGTTTCTACTCACTGCAACATTTCTAATCTGCTGACCAGCAAACCAATGTAGCATCTCTTGAATAGCTGCATAAACACGTGTCTTATGCTCTGCATACAACAAAGAAGACACCAAATGGAAGAGTAGTAATATTGAAGAAAGGCTTGAATGTAGAAATGTAAAGTATCTATGATTCTACTAAATCTAATTGCTCTATGGATATTTAAATGATGAGTTTTCGAAATTGTATGATAACAAACACGTGCCTTTATCAATGATAAGAAATCCATATTTACTGTCACTTGATAATGAAGATTAACATGATAGTTGTATGTGCAATGTATGCTACTTTTGTTTATTTTTGTCAGAATTTCTACTCCGTATTTGTATATAATAATCTGGGTCCTTCTTTTCAAATGTGTGTGGTATACGAGCTGCATTTTCAATGGTTTTATTGACCGATTTTGCTGGCCTACCTGGATGGTTTTGCATAACTTCCCCTAGGTAGTCTTTGAGTATCGTCAATGGTACCGATGCTCCCACTCTAATCCCAGCTGCACCAATCTCTATGTTGGTAAGCTCAGTGATGCAACAAACATCAATCAGAATGGGATATGTCTGATCCTTGAACTTGACTTCAATACCTGAAAGCAATCATCAGAACCATTATTTGATTTGGATATAATACAGACTCATCTTTGTATGCTTTAAGTGCATCCATGTTATGAGTGATGTTCGTACTCACCCACTTCAGAGTTACCAGCCACTATCTTAGCTTGTGGATACTTCAACTTCAAGTTCAATAACTGGTCCAGTTTCATTGGACGAAACCAGGTCACATGATCCCCACGGAATTTCAACAATTTGGGAATTGACTCAGTCAGGAAAATCTGCGATTAAAATCAAATGCATTGATGAAGGTATACACCGAGTAAGAAATTTTTTTTTTTAGGTAACCCAAGTTTTTCGCAAGCGAACGGATACGGTTAGCGCGCCGGATACGTCACCAGTATTTGTGTACTTATGACGTCACAGTTTTTCCGCTATCCGTTATACGTCTTCGAGGCACGGATAATCTTGCTCGATAAGTGTTTAGGTAATTCTCTGTTCATTTTTTGTCATGTGCATTATTAGATTAAAAAGGAAGGATTTGCTGTACACGAATATGTCATTTCTATGCATTTCAAAACTTAAGAATAAGACAAAATTTGCCTCAAATTCAGGTAAAAAGCCTTTTGGTTCTCTGTTGTCTGATATAGACTTCACTTTTGCAAAACATCAGATCGGCTGTTGACGTTTACGGATAACTAAACGAGTAAACGTACGCGTATGCATATCCGTTCGCATGCGAAACCTCCCTATTATTTGACATTTCAATGTGAACAGTTTTCTGTGACTACTTACTGCAAGCTCTGGAGGAAAAATAAGCTCTTGAGAAGGGTCATATGACGTGAACGTGCTTGGGTCAAACAAGCTTACTGAAACCTACAAAACAAATTGGCCACAAAAAAGATATCTGTTATCCAATGACAGTACATTATACCAATTGATAGGCCCATCGACGTAACAATAGACAGATTGCGCGACCAGGGGCCAATTTAAAGGGCCCTGCTTAGCTTCGCACACAAATTTGCTAACCATGAAATTTCTCTCTCAATAAAAAACAGGATAAACAACCAAATGTCCATGTGTTGTGTATCACTTGTGATAGTTCTTTGGCTGTTGTTTACTGACCATGAATATCTAATGGAATTTTTTAAAGGTAGTTTGTTTTATTGGGCAAAACATTTATGTGCTTAGCGATATTTTGTGCTTAGCAGCTCCATGAAATTGGTCCCAGTGTTTGCATGCCACTACGTGACTTAAAGTGGGTAATTTCGTCTTATTTGGCACAGGGCAGCGGTTGAAACGTGCAAAAAGAAATTAACCTTGCTGTTAATTCTGCACCAAACGAGATGACGAAATACTCACTGTATACGTCACGTGATGGCATGTAAACAATGCTCGTGCAATTCGGTATATTTAATGACTGATTTAACGTGTATTAAAAATGAGCAAGTACACAAATGCACAAAACTCGATTTAATTGAAATCCTCCATCATGTGACTGACCTCTGATTTTGATTTAAGAACCCGTTCTATTCGCAAAATGTGTACAGGGTGTTTAGATAATGTTTTTGACATCAAAGTCCACGAACCTTTAAATCAAAATAAGATTATCTATATATAATATAATATGATAATATAAGGTCAAAGATGGTCTTGTGAATAACAATCATTATCTACTTGTTTTGTGCTATTTAATGCAATGAGATTAAATGTTCAGTGGTAAATAGGAAACAGAGCTTATGCTGATAAAAGCCTGCATACGTAAATGACAATGTAAAATCAAAATCAAAATCAAGACTGACTCACACACTGTAATTTGGTTCATCAATTACTAAAACTTACACGTTCCAATCTTATTATTTTATGCAATAAGTCAAGAATAATGTGTAACATACGCCTTCTTGGGGTTCACTGGTGCCATTGGTTGACTTATTCATGCAGCAATTACTACTATCTGCTCCACAGCATCCTTCCTAATATTGAAACAAATACAATTCATCAACATCAAGGCTTGAGATTCCTCTTCAGTTATGGTGCCAATTATTGTACCGTGTTAAATTGTAATCCATCAAATCACTATTTTCTGTTATCACAGAAGTAAACAACTAATTTAAAAACAACTTGTAGTTGAATGTTACAATGGGCCAAAGGGCATGTGAAAGCAGAACTATAGGCAAATTAATCGTTTGAAATTTATTGGAAATGTTATAAGGGATTGAGCAAAATTCAGATATTTTGTGTAAGTCACCAGGAGCCTATAGGAGCATTAGTACATGTACTTGCATTGGCATTCAGACCTAGAAAGGCACAGTATTCTGACCTTGGTGAAGGTTTTGTAACCCTGCAGGATCGGACGATAACCAGTACAACGACACAGATTGCCTTGAAGAGCATCTTCTATATCCTCCATAGTAGGTTGTGGTCTGTTTCGCAGCAGAGTGTACATGGACATTACAATACCCGGAGTGCAGAAACCACACTGAGACCCATGGGCCTTGGCAAGACGCTCCTAACAGAATTAAGCATCAAAATTAGAAACAAAAATCATGTTCGATCTGGATAAGATCTGTCTTCAAAGTTTAAAGTATGTATTATGACAGAGTCTTTTCTGATTTCAGTATTTCAGTAAGTAGCATCTTTTTGGTAGTGGCAACAAGTGAGATCGTGTTAAATAACAGTCATGGACAGAAACATGGCAAGACATTCCAGTGAATTCACAAATAGAAACCATTTTGGGTTGTGATATTTCGAATGAAACTTCAAACCTGTATATACGGACCCCAATAATAAAATAATTTCCATCGATTTGAATCTCAAGCAAAAGCCAAACTTCCTCCTGAAATAATGATCTTGAACACTCCAACAAAACGCTGAAACGTAGTCTGGCCTTCTCACCCTCCTTTAAATTCAGTACTCAATAAAAACCAGCAAAAATAAACAACATTAAAAGTGTACACAACTACAATGTAGTACTGTGATTGGTGTTTTCATTTAGATATCCTTACCTGTACGGGATGTAGTCTAGTTTTGGTGCTGCCTATCCCTTCAACAGTGGTGACTGCCATACCATGTACTGAACAGATTGGAGTCAGACAGGCAAGGACTGCACGGTGACTGCAACATTGAGGTATAGAGAGTGAATCATTTTATTTCGGCACATCGGTACGTGCTAATTAACCTACTCACTTGGGTTTTACCCAGAATAGTGTGAACCTTGTAAATGAGTATGATGAGTGACAAATGACCGAGTACAATTTGCATAATGGAAAAAGTGAGTATTTCACTACTCATTATACTCGTATAATTATATTACAGTCATTCCAAGTATTTTGGTTGGAATCAATCCGGTGCAGACAAATAAACACTATTTCTTTCAGCCTACCTGATGGTTTTGTCTTTGGTTGAGTACGAGGATAGCATGACCGTACAGGATCCACATCCTCCTTCCCCACAGCCCAGCTTACTCCCAGTCAGTCGTACTATATGTTTTCTTAGTTAAGAAATCTACTTCGGCACCTGTTTTGTATTTCTTCACAAATGCTCAATGATTTTGGCCTGATGGCTGCTATAAGGGTGAAAATCCGTTTAATCACATTACATTTTAAGGATCAAAAGGATACACTTGGTGCGTAGGTAGGTCAACAGGGTAAGGCTGGGCTCAATGTGGCCATCAACAATCTAAAGACAATAACACAAAATAATTAAGAAACAAAAAGTTCAAATGGCACAAAAGGTGTTGCAAATGACATAATCTAGTTTACATTATAGAAGTATCGACACTCGTATGCGTCTACTTTTCATGAATGGGGGGGGGGGGGGGGTTGATTGGTGATTTCACGGTGTCCTATGCGAGGGAGGCTGTGGGAGGTGGGATACCCCCCTACCAAACCAGGGACTTTTTAATAAAAGTCGAAAAGTCGAAGAGTCGAAAAGTCGCATTTAAAAACGATATTCAGAAGAATTAAACAAATAAGACACTGCGAAGACTAAACAAAAACACAAGGATCATGTAATATTTCTATACAATAAACTTGAATGACATTCAACCTCGAAATATTAGGCCTAATTATTTTGGCCAATATTTTTGCCTGATGAAGGCTATAGCAGTACCAGCAGCCGAAACGTCGCTACCAGCAACACGACATCGCGTGACTTTGATCACCTTTCTCCTTATTCAATTGCAAATATTGGTATGCATTAACGATGCAAGTATTGGCGGTGGTGATTTTTTCGAGAGAGGTAGTTCCGCCAAGCAAGCACGTTAGAAATATTATACTATAACAAAATGACACGTCCCACGTTTTGATAATACACATAAATCATGTTGCAATGACATATACTGGAACTTGCAAAGTACAGAGTTTGAGGTAACAGACTTAAAACTGAAGCTCGTTGGAGATGTGCGAATATAGGATTGATGTGGCTTGCCATGGAAGGAACCCACGAATGTCGGCAAGTCGAACACGTGGTGACATACTGACATCATTCTTCGTTATTCGATCAGCTCGCGGGGTACCATCGACGACGATTATAGTATTTTGGTGGGATTTTCGAACGGAGCGGGAAAGCCTGGAGATAATTTCTTGTCATATATGAAAATCATTTCATGCCCTTAAAATCTTTTTGTCTCATTATAAAAATTATATTTTGTGTATTCATGTGTAAATCGTTTAGATTTTTAATAACAATCCTGAAATTGGTTTAATAAAGGTACAGTACAGGATTGGTAATGTAACATACCCAAATTTACGTAATAACTTTCTAGGTATGAAGATGGTGCTGGTAGAAACATTAACATTGAAATTTTTCTGCCTGAAATGGTGTATTTATCCAGAAAGATTAAAACCAAACAGCAAAAAACATTATAACACCTTCTTAATGTTTTATACGAAAAATTGAGGCAGGTGTTCGCTATTTTCTCGTGACTCAGATGCCCGATTCAGCTCATATTTTCACAGGTTTATCATTTTATGTTGATGTTTGATCAAACAAAGTGCGCTGTTCTGTGACCTTTATCAATCATGTATTATATAATCACTTTATTATTAAATACATACCCTGTCCTTTATCTTGAATGTGATCTGTGGACTGATCCGCAAGGGTGCAATCGTTATATCGATGGTGTTATCATATACATTATACAATCGGCCAAATCTGGCAAGTAAGCTACGCTAGTATCACTCACATAAATATTTATCTATTACTCTAATTTGGGAAAAACTGTCAACTGTTAGTCAATCATGTACTAATAAACAATTAATGAACAGAAGAAAAATCTCAATTAACCTGAGCCCAATTTCATGGAATCCGTTACCGACTTGTTTGGGTTATGATTATAGCCTATTTCACGGAAGAGTTTCCTTTTTAGTAACGGTATATAAGCAAGTAATATCTGCAGAATGCATACCGTACAGCGCGTTAGCAGAAAATATAATCACGGTTATACCCTAAAAATTCTTCGCTAACTGAAAGGTCTTGCTTACGGATTCCACGAAATAGATTTCACGCGTAGCAGTGCCCATAAGCACAACAAAATAGGCTGTAACGGATTCCATGAAATTGGGCCCAGTTAACTTGGGAAATATTACGCTATGATGAAATTTTGCAGTCATTGTTTTTTTTTTTTTTTTTTTACATTTTCTGTGTATGTAGGTATAATAATGGTAGCACCTTAGCTGTAACTTGAAGTCTGGGATGAACATAACATGAGTTACCTTTCTTCCGTTGCAAAAGAACACCAACTCGTGGGAAGTTCCATCTTCAGTTTGTTCTGACGGTTTAACAGCAGACATATTTGACGTTTCTATTCCCAAATGCCTGGGCGGGATTTACTGTATTGCAAGTAACCCACAGTGATATAAATCCAACTGCGTGTGGCATTTATATAGATATCCCTGAATGATGATGAATACATCGATGTTACACGCAAGGATAGCCTCGAAATGAGGCTAAACGAATATTTATTTAGTGGAGTATTTTTACCAATTGCATCATGGGAAAAGGCGGAAACTTAAACACGAACTATGGCCTTCACGAAATGAGGCTTGAGGCTATAGGCTTATATAGGATTGAGTTTGCTACCGCCATTATGTTCATTATGTTTCTAAATGAAATGAAGGTTTTAATATACTTTGTTCGGCTTCGCCATGTGGCCCAATCCCTTCGTTTCGTTTGGTGAGCCTCAAAATGACGGTAGCGTAATAAGTCCCCATGCAGCCTGGGCCCAATTTCATGGAATCCGTTACGGCCTATTTTGTGCTTACGGGCACTGCTACGTGTGAAATCTATTTCATGGAATCCGTAAGTAAGACTCTCGGTTAGCGAAGAATTCCTAGGGTTACCGTGATCATTTTTCTGCTAACGCGCTGTCATATGCATTCTGCACAAATTCCTTGCTTACCGAATTACCAAAAAGGAAACTCTTCTGTGAAATACGCTAACCGTAACCCAACAAAGTCTGCTACAGTAAGCCCGCAGAAATGGAAAGACGTCAAATGTAATTAGCTGTGCCATTGCAATACGATCAAATGAAGAGCGATTCAATACATTTGCTGCAAAGTATCGTAACGTATGATGTCATAATGATACTGAATGTCGTAGGGAATCATACATCGTAGGGAATGACGTTCCAAAAGTAGAAGAATACGTCGATGCCGTTCCGCTGTGCGAACCAACTGACTTAAAGATACATTTCCGGCTTGAAAACGTACATAATTACTTGAGCTTCTATTTTTGGGCCCTGTACAAAAATGAGACCTATTGGGAAATCACTGGGAACCCACACACACCGTACATATGGGACTAAATCGGTGTTGGTTTTACGGTGGTAGTTTATATAATGATATTTTGAAAGGTTGTTCTTTTCTCAGTTTTACTGATATAAATAATAACATTTGTCCGAAGTGCAACTTTTTCAAACTTGACTCGGCCGATCCGGTTTTCGCCGGTTCTCGAACCCGGTCCGTCCGGCTCGCAGGTCCGGACCGTCCGGACCTGTTCCGAAGTGCAACTTTTTAAAACGTTACTCGGCCGATCCGGTTTTCGCCGGTTCTCGAACCCGAGCTGTCCGGCTCACAGGTCCGGACCTGTTCCGAAATGCAACTTTTTCACACTTGACTCGACCGATCCGGTTTTCGCCGGTTCTCGGCTGATTTGGTCTAAAGTGGAAGTATATCAGAGTTAAAGCTCAGTGGAGACGTACGTGGGGCTGATGTGGCTTGCTGGCAAGGGAACCATATCGGCAAGTCGAACAAGTGGTGTATATTCTCCGTTACTCGATCAACACGCTGGGGCCTCAACTCATGAAAATGGCACATACGTTTTGTGCACCAGTCACCTTTTAAAAGTGGATGTGTTTATTATTGAATACATTTATACCAGCCTGTCGTAGTAAAACGAGTCGAGATAATACATTCTTCCTTTGTTAAACTTCATTTAGTATACAGGGTGTCCCAGAAAAAAACGCAACACTGTGTCGGGAACCATTATGTTAAAATTAAATTGTTTATCACTTCAAGATTCAGTTGTCTGATACAACAATGTCTTGGCTATCACCATGTAGAATCTAAGCAAAATCGGGCACTTGGCGAAATATAAGCAATTGAAAGAGTACTCTTTAAAAACAAACTTGCAGTTTTCCAAAATAAGTGGTCAATACACACAAAATGTGTATTGAAAGATAATCCTAAAATTAAACGAGTCTAGAATTAGGCGAAGTTTGATTGGGATTCTACCGACCTATTGTGACAAACGGAAGGGATTACGTGAGATAGCGCTCACCAGCCAGCAGCACGTCAGATTTGAAAGCACAAGTCACACTTATCGAAAAAATAGGGAGGGATAACAGGTAAGAGGAGGGCACGTAATCCCTTCCGTTTGTCACAATAGGTCGGTAGAATCCCAATCAAACTTCGCCTAATTCTAGACTCGTTTAATTTTAGGATTCTACCTCCCCATTGTGACGTCACTACAGAGACTACGTGAGATTTTCAGAGAACGATAAATGTGACCTGAAAAAAGATAACCAAACAAATCATTCTCAACTGAAGTATCCAGATTTAATGTCATTAACACATTTGTGTATAAACTTACATCCCATACTTGATAATACACTAGAGGTGGTTTTCCTCTACCTCGCAGGTTGCACACAATTAATCTTGTTTCTTTTGCAAAACAGCAGTAGAATATGCAGGGTCATTTACAATGGGTTTATTATAGAAACGGGCAAATGTTTGTGCCCCTGACCAGCCTGCAGTTGACATAATGACTTGTAAAGGAACTCCAGCAGTCGCAGCTGCTGAAGTAGATGCGGCTCGAACACTATGAGGTGTAAATACTGAAGTGTCGATTCCTGCTGCATTAAGTGTATCTCGTATCCATCTACTTATACTGTCTCTGGACAGGGCTCTAAATGGTTTTTGAAAACTTATAAACAAGCGTTTTTCTTGGCCACGTACAAGCTGAGTACGTTTAATATATTCTTGTAGGGTAGAAACAACACAAAGTTTCACATTCTGTGAATAAATTGGCAACAAAATATCAGGTTGATGTACCCCTGGCCGACTCTGTTTCAACAATGATCGAATTATCAGGCGACACTCTGTGTCATATATGATAATATCTTCAAGGCATAATAAATGCAGTGTTTGCACACGTTGTGCCGTCACTAGGCTTAGCAACGTAACAAGTTTCTTACTTAAAACTTTTAACGAAAGTTTACTGTTGAAATCAATTTTATTAAAATAATTCAACAAAATATTAACATCCCAGACAACTTTGTAACGAGGGAATGTTGGTCTAGCAGTAAATACTCCTTTCATAAACCTGGAGGTAATTGCATGACTGCCGATTGGAGTGCCATCTATGGGCAAAGTAATAGCTGAAATCGCCGACCTGGCTGTATTAATAGAGCTGTAACTAAGGCCTGAATCAAACAACTCTGTCAAAAAACTCAAGGCTTTGCCTATTGTTGGTTTTATGGGGTTTATATTCCCCCGTCTACAAAATGAGTCCAATCTCCGTAAATAGGAGGTGTACTGTTTTTGGGTCTCAGTTCTCCATGAAGAAACTATTATTTCTGCAGTCCGGCTTGAAATGTCCGTACTCTGGAGACGTTCCCTGATAAATGGCATGCTAGCAGGGACATCTTGGCCTGTAGTGGATGCACTGCATCTCTGTCCTGTGGCAACCTGAGCGGTACTGCACTCGATGGGATGAGCACTGGCTCTGCCATCAGCATGTGGATTAGTCTCGGGTACCAACATTGGGTTGGCCAGTTGGGGACTATCAGGAGTCCTTCTGCTTTGTCGTCCTGAGTTTTCTGGAGAACTCTTCCGATTAAGCTGAAGGGAGGGAAAGCATAAAACTTGTGAGTTTCCCAAGAAAGCATAAATGCGTCTATGGCTGCTGCTTCTGGGTCATGTCTCCATGACACATAAGGCTTAACCTGATAGTTTAATCTCGAGGCAAAGAGATCGATTTGTGGTGTAAAAAATTTGCCACATAGTTGTCGAAATAAGTGCGGTTTAAGCATCCATTCCCCATCGACATTCATTTTCCTCGACTCTATGTCTGCTGCAACATTTTGTTTGCCTGGAATATGAGCTGCACTGAGCCATATTTTGTTTTGTTTAGCCCACAGCCACATTTGTCGTGTTAATTTGTCACAGTTTGCGGAATGTGTTCCTCCCATGTTGTTGATATAGGCAACTGCCGTTGTATTGTCAACATAAAGACGTACATGGGCATTCTCCCCTTTCTTTGTGAAGGACTTTAATGCAAGGAAAGCAGCCAATATTTCTAACTCATTAATGTGAGCTTTAGCTTCTTGAGGTGTCCAATGACCTCCTGTTCGTATGCCATTACAAATAGCACCCCATCCCGAAAGGGACGCATCTGAAGTGATTGACAAATTTGGCTGTGAGTTAATCAAACGTAAACTCCTTGTGGCTTCATTGGATTCAATGTTTTCAATCCACCAGGTGAGGTCATTTAATGCCTCGTGTGACAAACTCATTTGAGTATCATAATTCCCGTCACTTTGCTGCAAAGCCAGTATTTTGTCTTTTTCGACGTACCGGTAATGAAGTTTCCCAAACATTACACCTTGAAAGTTTGATACTATCATACCAATAACTTGTGCTACTTCTCGTATGAGAAGTGACTTTTGGGCAGTCAACTTCTGACAACTCTCCTTCAGTTTCGTGACTTTGTGAGTTGTTAAGGAGACCGTCATGTTTGTGGAGCTAAGCACGAACCCAAGAAAGGTTATTTCTTGCGTTGGTTCAAAGACCGATTTAATTTCATGCACAATGAAGCCTGCTTGGGCCATTAGTTCTGTTGTCGCCTTCACATTTTTGCAGCATTCTTCTAGTGTTTCTCCATACAATAAAGAATCATCAATATATGCAACAGACTGTAACCCTTGGCCTCTAAGGGCCGAGTAAATGGGTTTCATGAGTTTTGTGAAAATGCGGGGAGCTGAAGCAAGCCCATTTGGGAGACAGGTGTACTGATAAATAGTATTACCCCATTGGAATTTCAAATACTTCCTATGTTCGTGTGCTATTGGCACAGAGTAATAAGCATCACGCAGATCAATAGATGCCATGTAACAGTCGCGTGTCATCAACTGTATCGCAGACTGCAAAGTTTCCATCTTAAAATGATGATACTTTACATGCTTATTTAATGCCTTCAAATTCAATATCATTCGATATGTTCCATCTTTCTTTGGGCGCAGAAATATATTTGACAAGAATTCTTCAGGCTCATGCCCTGTTGTTTCAACTACGCCTTTTGCCAAGAGCTTATCAATTTCTAATTGAACTATATTCCGCTCAGAACAGTTCATTGCATACTGCTTCGGTATAAACATCTGTTTTGGTGGGGACTCAAATTCAATGTGAAGTCCCTGCACTATGTCTAAAATAACTGGGTCTGAAGTTAATTGATCCCATATTGATAGGTAATATCTAATTCTTCCTGCAACAAATGAGCTTGCTTCGTTTTGGCTGAGATTGTTGCTTACCTGCCTGCTTTCAGCTGTTATGCATGAGACAGTTACGGGCATGTACTCTGGCCCCGTTTGTTCCCCCGGCCCCGGGCAGTGTTGCCTCTAGACGGGTAACCCCTCTGATAGGGAGAGAATCGACTTCCATTGAAGTTTTTTGCCGCTGTTCGGCCAGAATAGTGCCTGTATCCAAAGTTCTTTCTTCGGTCATCAAACTGCTGACGCCCAAGTTTGTTGCCGACTTTATTTGTCGTTTTTATGTCATGCACTTCCTTAGTAAGGTCGTCCCCAAACAGGAGCTGAGTGATTGGTACGGACTGAGCGCACAAGCGCTGATATTGGACATTTAAGTCTGGACGCATAAGCTCCCTTCGCCTAAGATTGAGCTCAGTGTTGGCATTAGCCATTAGCGTCATGGCGTCCGTAGCCAAACGGACTTCGTCTTTGACGTGTTCTTTGGCCAAAAGTTTTTCGGTTAGTTGCAGTAAGGGGACAAATGCTGAAATTAGCAATTTCTGTACTCGCATGAATTTTAAATCACGGGAGCGTGTGGCAGGTTTGAGTAATGCCCAGATTTCTGGGTTTACCTTTGTCTTCTTTAGTTTCTCACAATTTTGTGGTCTGCAATAAGCCTTTTGTTTTTCGGCAATTTTTTCGTCCGACAATTTGGTCAGGAGGATCTTATCCGTTAAGGATGCAAGTTTGTCTTTGATTTTTGGGCCCACCTTGTCCTCTGCCTCATACTCTTGTTGTATGTCACCCAATAAGTCATCATTTGATGCACTTGTCTCTCCCTCGGAAAGGAGGCGATTGAGCTCCGTTTCAGAGTCAGTCTGACAGTCTCTGTGACAGGACCCGGTACAACTACAACTGATTTCAGTCGTTTGGGTTGTGGTTCAGGCACATTGGTACTTGAAGAACCACGTTTGCAGTCCGCTTTGTTGGTTGCATCCAAAAAAGCGCTTGTTAACTGTGCAAAACCCGCCTGCATTGTATTTATCAATGTCTCATTCATTTCCTGCCATGGTTGGCTGGTTACGGACAGAGGTGTTTCGGCTACGCCCTGCAATGGCGGCTTTACGGCAGGTTTTTGTGTGTAGACCCCTGTGGAAGTATGTTTAGGTTTCGACAATTTTGCTTTACCTTTACGCTTCTTTGGCTCAAGATTTTCCAAGGGGATGTGAACCTCCAATTTTGGAGACTCAGACGTACATGTATTAGCTATTAAGCTATTGGCAATGGACCCCGCTGAAGTACCCTCTAGCCGCGAGGGCGTTGCATGCGGCGAAAGGTCAGACATGTCTCCCAGTTCTAAAAAACTGTCTATGTATGCCTCAGTCATTGCAAGATTGAGGAAAGGTGATGTGCAGTCGCAGAAGTACACAAACTCTATGTTAATGTCGAATAGTAATGATACATGAGCATTGGCTTATGCAGCAATACATGCAGTGTATAAACGTGAAGCGAACGGAGATTACGTCCGTTCGGTAGCTGGCTAGATCGCACACTGACGTGCTGCTGGCTGGTGAGCGCTATCTCACGTAGTCTCTGTAGTGACGTCACAATGGGGAGGTAGAATCATTGACGCAATATTTGTCAACCATTGGACTGGTCAACACGATGTTTCGTGCACAACATGGACTGGTCAACACGATGTATCGTGCACAACAACAATGATGATGGTGGGGTCATAGTACACAATAGCAAGGCCAGTCATGCCTGTGCATGTATTCACTATGCGTATTTCTCTTGCAGCCTATACCTGAGCGTAATTTGCTACTTATTTTTGTTGGGGGGGGGGGGGTGGAGATTCAATCGTTGTATGATGTGAACCTAAATTAACCTGTAAACTTGGCAAATATTAAGTTCTGCTTGTAGGCCTATATTTTGACATTAATTTTTACTATAGTTACTCTTTTGATGCTTATTAATATACTTTAGGCTGCGTATTATGAGCGGCTGGCGCCCTATATGTTACTGGGAGAATATAATATGCTACACCTAAGCTGTAACTTGAAGTCTTGGAAAACAAAACATGAGTTACCTTTCTTCCGTTGCAAAAGAACACCAACTCGCGGCAACTTCCATCCTCAATTTGTTCAAGCTTAACAGCAGACATGTTTGAATTTTCTATTCGCAAAAAGCTTTTGCGGGATTGACGATATCCGGTAGGATTATCCGAAGTCACCCGCAGGTATGATATAGTACTAGAAGCGAAATATATGTACAACTGTATAGTCTTCCCGTGTGTGCGTGAGTTCGTGTGAGGAACACGGACATCAGTCTGGAGGTCGATCCAAAGCGAGGCTTCAGTCGTCTGATTTCCCGCTAGTCTGGTTCCCGGACCCCAAAAGCGCCAGACTATTGTCTGTCAAATATAGGGTCCGGTATCGGCTACGTGTACTGGAGGGTCACGTGACCAAAAAGACCAAGTTTTGGTCTTTTACGGAAAAATCCGAATGATTACGAACTCGTTTTCGTTCAACTTCGGATAGTAACGTTGACTTTCGGCTATTTCCGACAGGTCACGCGAGGTCACGTAGTTCAGGAAAAGACACGTCATGTAAATATGTTTCATTCCGGCTACAGTTAGCCCAAACAGAGCATAATTATTGTTCACATACAACAGAGCACTTTTCCTATTATGCACTTTTGAGGAGTTTGTTGTATGGTTTTTTTCCCACCCTTTGATTTCTTATTTTGTCCAGATAAAATTGCATGTGCTTACAAAAGTGCAAAAATGAATGCTAAAATTGATTCTCGCTAAACGCTAAAACTAGCTTCCGCGCCTGCGCAGACATGACAGCTGTGTCATTTTCTATTTTTAACCGTAGCCGATACCTGACCTAAGATTTTTAATAAAAGTCGTCAGGGAATCTTTGGGCAGGGAACCAGACTAATTTCCCGCACGTCACCGGTCAAAAAAAAAAACACCCACATGCATATAACGGAAACAGGTCAGGGGGCGAGTCGGTCAGGGGGCGAGTCGGCCAGGGGGCGAGTCGGCTAGGAGGCGAGTTGGTAAGGGGCGAGTCGGTCAGGGGGCGAGTTGGTAAGGGGCGAGTCGGTAAGGGGCGAGTCGGCTAGGGGGCGAGTTGACTTGTAATCCATATAACTATAGTTTTACAGAACAACGACCAACATTGCGGTGGTGTATAGGCCTTGGAGATGTGACGTCATCGACTATACAATAGAAGATTCTGACCAATCAGCTTCAAAGATTATTGCTTCGTCCTTTGGGCAAAATTACCGTCCTACGGACGCCACTCACTCACGTCTTCCCTAATTTTCACTTATGACTGAGGTAATGTTTATTAGTATATGAAATTAATTTGTTCCACGTGGCATGGTGGGTGAAGAGAACTTTGACTGAGCCTGGTGCGGGTGTATCGTTATCTTAATTTTGCAGAGGTATGATGCATATTTTGTCCCACAAACAATTTGTTTTATATCTTAAAACGGTGAGTTTCCTCCAAATCTTTATTCACAAAAATGACGACAAGTGTCATCGGCTGGATATTTCTTTAATACAGTCACCCGCTTACCAAAAATAAGGCCTATGTGTTTTCAACTTTTGAATAACAATTTATGTGTGTACTTTTCAAGAGAGAATCAATTCTGAATATGTGGTTATTGCATAGTCTTTTTATTGTTTTTATTTATTATGAATATCATTATCATTTTTATAAACATTGCCCAACACAAGCCCCTTATACAGGTCCACTCAAAGGTGAGGGCTAAAGGAAGGGGGTTGGGGAACCGGGTAATTGGAAAGATCTGATTGCAAGAAAATGCATGATTGAAATGCATTAAGAAAATGCATTTTCTGCCTGAATTTTGTCCTCATCAGAGACAGTTCGACCACAGATTTATACAATTCAACTTCGAGACAAGTCAACTTTTGATTTCCTATGTCACTTTAGTATTATTCAATCATATTATAGTTTGCATTTCTAGGTACTGTGTCCGTCGCGCACAGTCCCCGCACACTCCCCGCGCATGCCGGGCATCGGCAGTGGAGCCTTGTCCCCGTGGTCAGTCTGTCCGGTATACGTGAATGGTGTATACATAATATAAATTTATATTTGACAAGGTGACCTACGTGGACTGGTCAGCATTCAGCAATGATGATGGTGGGGTCATTCACAGTGACAAGGCCAATGTCAGACCTATACAAGTAAACCATGCCAGATATCGCTAACAGTATGCATGTACAATACAGTGTGTCACCAACAAAAACAATACCCATTTTAAACAAAAATATAAAAAGAAAATGTATATTTTCAGCTATTTGATTTTTTAGTCTGTTGCATTAAGTATCTCAATTACTGATTGTCTAGAAAAGTCAAATTTCCTGTCATGACACTATTGAGTGACAATAGTATTCTTACTATTCTTCAGTTGTGACCTGTAAATCTCCCCTCGACGTGGCCGCCCACACTCACTACTCACAGATCACCACGAATTAATGGCTGCATAATGAACTTTTCCAGACAATCAGTAATTGCCCGGAGATACATGAATGGATTGCATTGAAATTGGGTCAGAATGTATACCCAGTGAGATAGTGAATGCAATAGACTAAAAATCAAAAAGCTGAAAACATGAAATTTCTTTTCATATGGTTCGGAAAATGTGTATCGTTTTGAGGGGACACACTGTAGAGGCATATATTTTTTTCAATTACACTGTGATTAATCAAAATATGCAAAGAAATGGACCTAAATTAAACTGTAAACGTGACAAATATAATGCTTTGCTTGTATATTCTGACATGTTACTTGTCACTCATTTTAAATGATGATATTTTGAGTCAGAGGCGCACGTGGAGCAGGCCATGCCCAAAAGTTTTATCTTGAAATTGGGACTAAACAAAACATGAATACCTTTCGTTCCTTGCAAAAGAACACACTAATACAACTCGTGGCAACTTCCGTCTTCAATTTGCATGATAGCGCAGAAGACATTATTTGATGTTTCGATATGTGGGATTATGAGTTCTTGATATTGAAATGCAAGACGTCACGGAACAGCTCGAAACCACAAATTAAAGGGAAACTGATGATAAGTGAACAAAGAAACATTGACTGGGTAGCTCAGTTGGTTAGGACGCCGGTACGATTTTCCCGGAGGTCACTGGTTCGAATCCAGCTCCATTAATTTTTTTCTCTGTTCCCTTTAAATTAAATTGTAAAGTTATATTTTCCGGGACATGATTGTATGACTGATATATGGATTGATGTGAATTGATGTCGTAACCATATAAGCTCTTATGTGGTAGACGCGTGTGCACAGTATTTTAATTCATATTTTTTAAGATCTGAGAAAACAAGACTTTATCAGTACGGGACATTCAAAAGAGTTCACAATGTGCTGGTCAATCACAATGCGCTGGTCAATCACAATGATTTGTCCACTATTTGCATCGATGTGAACGTTGAGGGCGACTGATGATATATCAGTCGCTATTCTGTAGCCCCCGTAGCTGGGTGTGCCGTTTGCTGGGTCAGCACAAAGGTCCTTCATTTCCCCAAAAAGCAATGGATATCCTCCAGAAATAGGAAGGTGATATGGTACAATCACAATGCGGAATGTCACAATGTCCACTGATCAGCATCCAGAAAAGACGACAAATTTCGCGCATCGTGAATGGACAACGCGTTGCAAACTCTTTGGGCGCACTTTTTGGAATCGCTCTTATCATAGGTGAGGTGAACGACGGCTAGACATGTTGTTTTTGTCTGTGGGTCCAGATTATGATTCAAGCACCCTACATACCGCTTATAATCACGAAATAGATTCACATATCACTATATAATTCTATCTATTTTTCGAGGTAGTATGTCAGATTCAACTTGAAGCCATGTGTCTTTCTTTAGCTGGTCTCCAGTTCTCCGTCTCCCAAATGTTCACCTTCAGTTGCTATCCTGTCTCCCGAATTACACCCTTTTTATAGACTAATTTGCAAACTTTCTGAGCATACTAGAGCATACATTATTATTTTCAGTATTATAGATTAAGATAATAAAATGACAATTTGATTAATGATCCAGTTAGATAGCACTAAGTAAGCAGGGTAAAATCATAGTTGCTATACTAAGGGAAATGAAGTGATTGGTCTATGATTTTTATTTTCTGTCACATAATTCATGAAAAGGAAAATACTGAAAGTATATTCCCATCATTAGATTGTTCTTTTCCACTAAACTTTTTTTTCGACCGACCGACCCCCCCTCCCCTCAAAGTGAAAGGGGCCGTCCATAAAGTACGTACGCACGACATGCTGACTTGTTTGACCCCCCCCCCCCTCCCCCTCTGTACGCATGGCGTACGCAATGGTCCCAACCCCCCCTCCCCCCTGTACGCATACGCATTCCACATTAGGTTTTTCACTTCTCATGGTCCCTTGCTTTAGCATCATTAAAATGTCACAACAATCCGGGCCGGTGCCGTTATTGGGACGTCACTTTCAAATTTTGAAATGAACGACTAAAGTGTAACCGGTTTTTATACATTTACAGATGTATTTTACTATTTTTTATTATGTTGAATAAGAAAAAAGGGAAAAAACGAATCAATCCTGGTGCTTTTTCTCGTTTTGTCCCTCTCTTTTCGCACAAAATCATTATGCAAATTTTTCGTTTGCGTAAGGTACGCATTGGCCTGAACCCCCCCCCCCCCCCCCCCCCCCTGTACGCATTGGCTGCGTTCGAGCGGTTACTCCCGGTAACACGAGTGTGATGCGCGCGCAATACTCTCCGGTGCAGGAGTATACTCCCCAACGGGGGAGAGTATACTCTCGCTGACCCGAGTGTCGTTCTCCGGCCGTTCGAGCGCTCAGGAGAATACTCGTGTTAACACGAGTAGCTCGCTCGAACGCAGCCATGGCGTACGCATGGGAAACAACCCCATCCCCCCCCCTCCCCCCTCCATGCGTATACGTACTTTATGGACGGCCCTAAAAAGAAATGAGAACCACAGTAATAAAAAGGGGCGCCGGTATACGGGAGTAATGGTTACTTCAGAAAGCTGAAGTGGAAGTCATAGTGAAAACTACGCGTATCGGCAACGTGCGGAAAACCAGACTCGTCTGAAGCCTCGGTTTGGAGCTGTCTCGTGACGTCATACATAATATTTCCATATTCATACTCATATCTGAACGCCACGCAGTCGGGCCCGTAGCTAGGCCTATATCATCGCGGGTATAACTCCGGATATCGTAAATTCCGCAAGTTTTTTTGCGATAAATAATTATTATGTCTGCTGTTAAACCAGCTGAAGATGGAACTTGCCACGAGTTGGTGTTCTTTTGCAACGGAAGAAAGGTAAAGTCATGTTCTGTTTATCCAAGACTTGTTACAGCTTTGGTTTGACTTTGGCCTACAGCATAGAGTTATATTAAGAAAACTAGAGGGCGCACCTCGGATTTGTCGCGTCACGAATTGAAGAATTGGCCGCCATTTTCTAAGAGGGCATTTAATTTGGGGGTTTATGTTTACGTTTCGCGTTTTACGTTTGCATTATGGCTTGATATGCCCAAAAATTGCGCAGCCTTTGGCTGCAGGAATCGGAGCAACAAGACCATCAACGTTTCATTTCATAAGTGAGTAGTATTGCTTAGTCTAACCTAAATATCATTAAATTTAGTCGATTTTTCATGGAGTAAGAGGGGTTAACGTTACTTTAATATTAAGTTAGGCCTATAAAAAGGCTATAGGAATTTGTGCTGCTATATTTTGTATTTTATTACTTAGTCGACTCTGGATCTAGATTTGGATCTGGATCTAGGTCTGGATGTTTACTCCGGCAAAGCTGATTCCCGCATCATGTCAGAGGTTGAAATCATCCAGGTAACTTCAGGAAATTATCAAATAATGAAAGAAACAGGTCAGATCATCCTAGAAAAGTTGCCACCAACACCTTCCTCATAGTGTTGCCACTTTACCGGCACAATGAAGCGGAACATCGCATGGACTACCGTATTTTATTCGTTGTAACTAATTCTTTTTTAAACTAACTTCTT
Source organism: Astropecten irregularis (assembly GCA_963971285.1). Lineage (NCBI taxonomy): Eukaryota > Metazoa > Echinodermata > Asteroidea > Paxillosida > Astropectinidae > Astropecten > Astropecten irregularis. The sequence goes on along the minus strand of OZ020245.1, from coordinate 26,358,988 downwards.
TTTACAATTTTATTTTTACTTATTCCAGATGCAAAATTAAAGATAAGATACAAGATCCAAGTTTCAAGATCCAAGTTTCAAGATCCAAGTTTCAAGATCCAAGTTTCAAGATCCAAGTTTCAAGTTCCAAGTTTCAAGATTCAAGATCCAAGATCGACGTTTCAAGATGGAAGATTCTTCAGGGCTACCACCACCAACAAAATCAAAATGGCCCTTTTCAGGACCACCAAATCATCCCAAAAGAGATTTATATTCAAGTCTGTTGATTACTAGTGCCAAAAGATGAAATCCATTTTCTTTTTTTCAATTTCATTTTTTAGCACTCTCCTTCAAGAATACAGGTCCAGATTTCAGGAATGGCGACATGACTCAAGATTCATGATACAAGATGTCACTCAGATGCAAGATTTAAAGAAATAACTACTAACTAGATTTTACAAAAAATGTATTGTCATTGAAAAGTGAACAAAGAAAAATTGACTGGAGCGGGATTCAAACCGGTGACCTCCTGAATACCATACAGGCGCTCTACCAACCGAGCCTTCCAGACCTACGTTGATGGTGTCTCTAATTATCTTTTGTTCATCTCTTGTAGTCTATTATCTTTGTTCATTTGGCAGTGAGAAGGCATGAAACCACGCAGTAGTCACACACACACCGCCATATCCCAGGGATAAATGTATAATATTGAAGATTCCTAGCAAAAGGAAAAGAAAAATTTAGACCTCTCATGATCATGTAGGTCTAGAACTTTATCTCTGTCAAAATTATGATTGACGCTTCTTTACTTTTCATTTTTGCAATAGATTTCCCCTGAATGACCACACGTTGCTTTGTGCATGGCTGAAAAATGTAAGTGTCCAAAAGTTGGGGGGGGGCTACCAAAGCATGAAACTACCTTTAAGCGACTCTCAAACTGCCGTACTTCCGATCTTCCTTGCTGTTTTTGCATGTTTCCTAAAATGAACTTATTTATGCTGATGGTGAGAAAAAAAAGGTTACACGTTTATAATATGCTGGTTCCATTTGAAAAATTCTTCAAAGAAGATAGACGATACCTCAAGTTTATTTATATAATTACTATATTTCTATTGTATATTTTGTCTATGTCCAGTCTTGTTAAGATCGTATACATGGTACTATATGGGGCAGTAATGCACCCGCATATCCGCCGTGCATCTATTTATCCAAACGGTGTGTCATCCCTTCGTCAATAATGGTGTAGTCCTACATCGCTTTCCATCCTAATATTTTAAGCCTATTTATTTATTTTAATGTCGTGTCTTCAGCAACACAACTAATCTAATATAAGTACAAATATATATTTTATGTGTATCTGTATTTTTGTTCATCGAAATATATGTGTATATTCCAAAATTTAATGTATATATGTATTAATATATTGATTCAGAACAGAAAAGTCGAAAATCTCAAGTTTCCGTATTGTGTCAAGTTTGTGGCTGATTTATTTACTTGGATCCGTAGTTGTAATCGAGTACAATAAATAGCGGTTATGCCTCAGTTCCATCCCACATTTCTCTAAACTATACATGCACGTGACCCAAGATATAAAAACCCGATACCCTCCTTGTTTTAGATTAAGACTGACAATTAATGAAACGATATTATCGACGCGCAATCGAATTATGACCGGCCCTCGACTTGAAAAGTGGTATATCCTAAACTAAAGCTGAATTCGAGTGGAAAGGGGCAGTTTTAATGTAAAGGATTTTTTGTAAATTATTGCAATTTTTTTCAAATTGCACTAGTTTATTCCAAAAACAAACTATTGATGAGTAGTATTTATGACGATAAGGCCGAAACTCCCAAAAAGATTGGAGAAAATCGACTTTTAGTAATGCGTTTTCTGAGCGCACTGTGTAAAAGAATAAGCACATCCGGGCATTTTACACGGTTTTTGCCCACTTAGAGACGCCATCTTTGATTCCCCGTGTGTTGCCGAGAGCGCGTCACACAAGGCACGGTGAGTGCGCACTCTAGTTTTCTTAATATAACTCTATGGCCTACAGCCATATTATTACCTTCACTGTACCACTGGCGTAAACTTAAAGTCCTCACGGACCTGGGGCTATATGATCCAGTAGCTGGGTCGTACTTCCATGTTTGTGCACAAATACATACTGTACATTACAATCAAAATGAAAACCTGGATTGGGATGTTGTACCCCCTCTCCCACCCCCATGATCTACGCCAATCGTACGCATAAAATATAGTAGCAAGCAAATGTCAATATAGGCCTGCTGATTTTGTCACATTTACTTGTTAGTTTAGATACACAGCTTTTCATTAATTCATTATTAATACAGTAAATAAAACAGTTGACATTTGTTCCCCAAAGCAAATCAGAGTAAAAGATAAAATGCAAGAGATATCTGACGTGGCTTAATTACTAATTGCACACAAAGTCCAGATTTTCCTTATTGTGTATGATTCGCCACCATTATCATTTATGTATACGTGTAACAAACAACATTATGTCACGTAGATATGCCGGTGCACAGTTCACATTGTCAGAAATCAAGGTTAAGCTTAATTTCTATAGGCAAGGCAGCGAGCAGAGTATTCAAATTGCAGGTAACATTGTCAAAGTCTCAAGTTATTTGCACGTATGTGTATGTTTGCTGTATACCATGTCATCTTTTATTGAGAATGTAACACAATACGCCATTGTTAACTAAATCCTTTGTAACAACAATAGTTAATACACCATTAATGTATGTGGCACAGTAAAAGCCTGTCGCACACGAGCGCCAATTGAGTACCGGTACATTCACGAATGAACTTTGGCGTACTAAGCATATACTTGGGGTCTGTTTCCTTAACGCACAGGATCCGATATTTTGGGATCCATCTCCTATGCAGGGTATGCTAAAATAGAATCCGGATCCGCAGGATTCGTCATAAACAAACAGGCCCCTAGTGCTCGTAAACGCGGCACAGTAAGATGATCGCAGATGGCTTCAGTTGATACAATTAACGTGCTGTCTAGTTGATGACGTCACGGCCTAGAGGTACAAAGCCGCCATTTTGGACATCGAAACGATCGACATAATATTAATCAGTTACAAGTGATACATTTTCCTTCGCCATTATAATCATGCATAATATCGACCCACACCATAATGTGCCAATATCCGTCAGCCATCGCAAGGGTTGAAGTCCCCAGAAATATGTTGATGTGCCTCTTATCTGATCAAACGTAATCGAGATAAATAAACCCAAATTTATTGATATACTTTTTGTTTTCAGTTAAGGTTTCCTTACATGTTCCCTTCATTACATGTATTTGAGAATTTTTCAGGGGTAATACAGGAAAAAATTTATAAAGTTAAAAGATATAGAATAATGATGTCGACTGGAATCAATTACAATGCCTCAGTGCCATAAATTATGGATTCTAAAATATATACGGTCAGTAACAATTATATAATGGTCGGCGCAATAATTCCAGGGTCACACACTGTGGCAGTCACATCATGTTTAGGATTGCCGCACGGCCTCGGCCATTGAGGATACGGTGACAACCATCCCCAATAGGCCTATCTACAATCTATTTTGACAGATAAGTATCCCGTGGCGCAGACTGCCACGGGGGCCGCAGGGTGCGCAACATGCCGCAAGGCTACCATACGGTCAGCGTATGGCCGCCTTATGGCAGCCCCGGGGCGCCCTTGGAATGTTTGGAGTCGCACGGCAAACGCAAGACCACCTAATGATTTTTGTGTGCTTAAGCAGCTCCATGCAATTGATAACTTTTTGACTTTTTTAACATATGCTTTGATTTTGCGAGGCCTGACGCATTGCGATTCTGGCAGGGTCAAGTTCTTTATCGAAAGCTAAAAGTAGTTTTTAGCCCGCCTTATTAGTTTATAACGTCTTATTAGCTGCATGGCTCCACCTTATTAATCAGCTGGCTTCACGATATTTATGTCGTTCGAAAGACCTATAATAACGTGCCGTTTTGATTTCGTTTGTTTCTCCAGCATATTGTTGTTACCCCGTCATTCATTTTGGTATCAATGGGAGACTTTTGGGCTGCGTTCGAGCGGTTACTCCCGGTAACACGAGTGTGATGCGCACGCAATACTCTCCGGTGCAGGAGTATACTCCCCAACGCTGGAGAGTATACTCTCGCTGACCCGAGTGTCGTACTCCGGCCGTTCGAGCGCTCAGGAGTATACTCGTGTTAACACGAGTAGCTCGCTCGAACGCAGCCTTGGAGAGTCGGTCTTGAGTCAATAGCGCACGCGCAGACCATGCTTGCGCAATTGTGAGCATGCGCGCGTTGTATTGCGCGTGCGTGCGCGTGCGCTGTTGACTTGAAGACCGGTTCTTCAAAGTCTCTCATTGCATTGATTTGTCCTTACAAACGCATTGTCTTTAGATTGTCGATGGCCACATTGAGCCCAGCCTTACCCTATTGACCTACCTACGCACCAAGTGTATCCTTTTTGTGATCCTTAAAAATAAAGTAATGTGATTAAAAGGAGTTTCACCCAAACAGCCATCAGGCCAAAATCATTGAGCATGTGTGAAGAAATACCATACAGTTGCCGAAGTAGATTTCTTAACTAAGCATACCCTATAGTACTACTGACTGGGAGTAAGCTGGGCTGTGGGGAAGGAGGATGTGGATCCTGTACGGTCATGCTGTCCTCGTACTCAACCAAAGACAAAACCATCTGGTAAGCTGAAAGAAATAGTGTTTATTTGTTTGCACCGGATTGATTCAAACACAATTCTCGGAATGACTGTAATATAATTATACGAGTATAATGAGTAGTGAAATACTCACTTTTACCATTATGCAAATTGTACTCGGTCATTTGTCACTCATCATACTCATTTACAAGGTACACACTATTCTGGGTAAAACCAAAGTGAGTAGGTTAATTAGCAATTAAAATGATTCACTCTCTATACCTCAATGTTGCAGTCACCGTGCAGTCCTTGCCTGTCTGACTCCAATCTGTTCAGTACATGGTATGGCAGTCACCACTGTTGAAGGGATAGGCAGCACCAAAACCAGACTACACCCCGTACAGGTAAGGACATCTAAAAGAAAACACAAATCAAATTACATGTACTAGTTGTGAACACTTTTAATGTTGTAAATTTTTGGATGGTTTTTAATTTCGGGAGGGTGGGAAGGCCCGACTACTTCAGCTTTTCGTTGGAGTCTTTCAGACGATTTGTTTCATAGATGTATTTTGGCTTAATTTGTGTTCAAGTTGATGGAAATGTTTATATTGTCGGTATACAGGTTTGAAGTTTCATATGAAATATCACAACCCACAATAATGCTCTAGTTACAAAATGGTTTCTATTTGTAAGATCTCTGGGTTGTCTTGCCACGTTTCTGTCCATGACTTTTATTTAACACGATCTCATTGTAATATACAATATTTTGTTGTTGTTGCCACCGTAACCATTAGATGCTACTTCAACCTGTATACTTAATACCGTAAACCAGAAAATACTCTGCCAAACCAAATAGTTCATTTTAAAGTCAGATGTTATCCAGATTGAACATGATTTTTGTTTCTAATTTTGATGCTTCATTCTGTTAGGAGCGTCTTGCCAAGGCCCATGGGTCTCAGTGTGGTTTCTGCACTCCGGGTATTGTAATGTCCATGTACACACTGCTGAGAAACAGACCACAACCTACTATGGAGGATATAGAAGATGCTCTTCAAGGCAATCTGTGTCGTTGTACTGGTTATCGTCCGATCCTGCAGGGTTACAAAACCTTCACCAAGGTCAGAATACTGTGCCTTTCTATAGGTCTTTGAATGCCATTGCAAGATGCATGTACTGATGCTCCTATAGGCTCCTGGTGACTTACACAGAATATCTGAATGTTGCTCAATCCATCATAACATTTCCAATAAATTTCAAACGATTAATCTGCCTTAGTTCTGCTTTCACATGCCCTTTGGCCCATTGTAACAATTAGCTGCAACTGGTTTTAGAATTAGTTGTTAAATTCTGTGATAAAAGAAAATAGTGATTTGATGGATTACAATTTAACACGGAACAATAATTGGCACCATTACTGAAGAGGACTCTCAAGCCTTGATGTTGATGAATTGTATTTGTTTTAATATTAGGAAGGATGCTGTGGAGCAGATAGTAGTAATTGCTGCATGAATAAGTCAACCAATGGCACCAGTGAACCACAAGAAGGCGTATGTTACACATATTCTTGACATTTTGCATACTAAGGTTGGAACGTGTTAGTAGTGTTTTATAAACGAGTTTGCCTTGTTATGTTATAGTCAGTCATGATGATGATTTTCAAATTGTCATTTATCTATGCAGGTGTTTTCTTTGCATATTTGATGTTTTTCCTGTTTAGTTTGCTGCTGATAATGTGGTTCCATTGTTCAAAATAACACCCCAAAAAGCTCATTTATCATTTTTATGATTTAAGTCTATTATTGAAATAATTTAAGGGATTTGGATTAAAGTTCAATCATTCATTATCTAACTTAAAATAATGTGATATTGAAAATGCTAATGTATGTTTCCCGATTCTACCACAGTGCTCTAGTAGGCCTACCACATCTGCTAGCAAAACCATCAGTCAAACGACGGATTTCAATTAATTCAATTTTGTGTTTGGGGTTGTAAATTCTATTTTCATTTCGATAATGTAATCGAATCTTCGATCACACACCATGCACCTGGTGCTTAACCATTACCAGTTAAAGCAATAACACGGAATTGTTACGTATAAAATAGGCCTATAATGGCATTGGATTTAATTATTTCCTGTTTTGTTATCATATTTCTTTGTAGGTTTCAGTAAGCTTGTTTGACCCAAGCACGTTCACGTCATATGACCCTTCTCAAGAGCTTATTTTTCCTCCAGAGCTTGCAGTAAGTATAGTCACAGGAAACTGTTCGCATTAAAATCTCAAATATTAGCTTTCATAAACTTGGGTTACAAGAAATTTATTTTTTGCTGGGTGTACACCTTCATTATTGCATTTGATTTTAATCGCAGATTTTCCTGACTGAGTCAATTCCCAAATTGTTGACATTCCGTGGGGATCATGTGACCTGGTTTCGTCCAATGAAACTGGAGCAGTTATTGAACTTGAAGTTGAAGTATCCACAAGCTAAGATAGTGGCTGGTAACTCTGAAGTGGGTGAGTACGGAAATCACTCATAACACGGATGCACTTAAAGCATACAAAGATGAGTCTGTATTATATCCAAATCAAATAATGGTTCTGATATTGCTTTCAGGTATTGAAGTCAAGTTCAAGGATCAGACATATCCCATTCTAATTGATGTTAGTTGCATCACTGAGCTTACCAACATAGAGATTGGTGCAGCTGGGATTAGAGTGGGAGCATCGGTACCATTGACGATACTCAAAGACTACCTAGGGGAAGTCATGCAAAACCATCCAGGTAGGCAAAGCAAAATCGGTCTGTAAAACCATTGAAAATGCAGCTCGTATACCACACACATTTTAAAGGTGTTTCTCGCGTTAATCTTTATTATCAAGTGACAGTTAACGTGGATTTCTTATCATTTATATAGGCACGTGTTTGTCATATAATTTTGAAGGTTCATTATGTTAATATTCCTGCACCAATTGAATTCGGCAGAATTATCTATGCTTTTCATTTCAACACCCAATCCATCCTTTAATGTTACAATTCTTCCATTTGGTGTCTTCTTTGTTGTATGCAGAGCATAAGACACGTGTTTATGCAGCTATTCAAGAGATGCTACGTTGGTTTGCTGGCCAGCAGATCAGAAATGTTGCAGTGAGTAGAAACAGCATATTATTATTATAGCACGTTTAGACAGACGTAAATAATATACATGTATACATTTGCTCTAAGATGATTTGACTCAGTGGTATAAATGGAAGTGTTAAACTTATTTGCTGCATTTAATCCTAATGCCAATAGAAACACAATGTTGATATTTTCAACATGCTCAGGTAGGCCCAAACTTGGTATGATGCCGGACCATGTGCATTCAGTTTGAAGTAAAATGTGTTGATTTTCTCTTGATGTTCTAGACATTAGGTGGTAACGTAGCAACTGGTAGCCCTATTTCTGATCTGAATCCATTACTTATGGCTGCAGGCTGCAAACTTGATGTCATCTCCCAAAGAGGTAATGTCACAGAGTAATATTATACATGTATAGTTTATTATATAATTTGTATTTCCCATCAGCTAGTTAAATCATTGATCATTATAATGTGCTGTTTTCATAGGTTCACGTGTAGTTGCCATGGATTCCAGTTTCTTTACTGGTTATAGAAAGAATATTATCCGTTCCGATGAGGTCATCCTTGCTGTGAACATTCCATTTACCTCGGAGGTAAGCCCACTTCAGAAATGTATTCAAAGTAAAATCAATTTACTGGGTTCAAGTTTGTCCATCCTTACGAGCTTTTGCGTCTACCATTTACACAATTTGTGAAAAAGTAAATAGCTAAAAAAATTATTTGATAATTAATTAAAATAATTGCTCAATTTCAATTCTACCCATATCTTTCTCATTTAACCTGTGACAAAATCCTGCAAAGATCCAAATGTAAGACCCTCCATACCAATGAACATTTGAAATAATTTTGGTCAATTGCCAGTTTGCGGCAGATTGCCACTTGTATTTATTGATTAATTAAATGCAGATGAATATTAAATCAGACATGAAGTAAAAAAGATTTCAATTCACGAATCAACCCTCAAAGTACAAAACTGTTATAATACAACGTTACTTAGAAAGGTCTGCTTCTAAAGTTTTTCGTTAATTGTCAATTTGTAGCAGTATCGGATGAAGCTTAATTTGTAAAATACAATGTACCATCAGTTATATACAGCAGATGTCAAATGAAGGTTTTGCTTTGCTCTTATTAAATATTTGATTTGTTTGAATATGGCAGAATGAGTATTTCTATGGTTACAAGCAATCTCAACGTCTTGAAGATGACATTGCCATAGTCAATGCTGGTATGAAGGTGATATTGAAGACTGCCACAAATGTGGTTGAAGATTGCACTCTAGCATTTGGTGGCATGGCTCCAACCATAGTCCTGGCTTCACAAACCATGAAGAGCATCAAAGGAAGGTGAATACATTTATGCATATCTCATTTAGGACTAGATGCTACGCATTAGAATGGATATCAATTTTAGAAATAAAGGGAAAACAATACGGCAGGATTCATTTGCTGACAACGTCACTTTGCAACAGTGACACGACTTTGGATGCCAAACAATAATTCTGTAACTTGTGTTTTCTGTCATGCAACCCAATGCAAGCCAGACCATCGGAAGTTCAGATGTTAATGGCACAGTTCAAGTTTGCCCACTCTATTTACAAATTTGTTGTATGTCCATAATGTCTAGAAAGTGGACGGAGGATTTAGTGGAGGATATGTGCCCTCTGCTTCTTGAGGATCTGCCTTTGGCACCCGGTGCTCCTGGGGGAATGGAATCCTATCGGCAGTCACTTACTCTGAGTTTCTTCTTCAAGTTCTACCTGGCTGTCTTGGAACAGATCAATCTGAAACTGGTGAGAAGTAAAATCGTGAAGAGACGTTATAAGACCACTGAATACTTTGTATTATAGTAGGCATTTTGTCAATTTCTTTTGATACTAAATCATGATTGAACTTACTAAACCAGCAGCATCCATTAATTTATCTTGTATTAATATCATTTGTTGGTTTTGTTTCGAAGCCCGGTGTGAGTGGAGCACATATTCCTACCTCATACAAGACGGCCAATCAGCAACTCCATAAGACATCAGCACGAGGATTACAAGTGTATCAGGTGAGATAGAAATAATTGGTTGCAATTTATTTTTATTTTACAAAACTCTTATATTTGTAGGCTATTTCGCCAACCTCAGATTGATTCAGATTGTCAAATCCAAAGTACAATCATAATACAGTCAGCATCATCTAGCAGTAAATGTGTCCCTGTGGTGGACTGGTCCCTGATCCAACGATTATTCCTGCTTGATATATTGTATCCAAACGGTATACGTATGGATGTATGTACATGTAGATACATTGATCTGTCAAAAGCACATGATATGATACTGTGTTATTTCTCAGGATGTTCCCCCTGGTCAACTAGAATCAGATCCAGTCGGTCGACCTTTGACCCATCATTCTGCCTTCAAGCAAGTAACTGGGGAGGCAATATATGTGGATGATCTTCCATCTGTGAATGGTCAGTATATAGTCATTGCACATTATTCTTACAGGGTATAGATGGTGCTGGTAGAAACATACTTTATTTTCTATGTCACACAAAGAACGTAATTATGCCGTTTTGATGGATATTAAATCAATTTCTTTTTCAATTTTTTTTGGTCAGATTTGCCTTTCCTTTGTGGTGTCATTTATTCTTGTCTTCCATTATACACATCTATATATAATTCACTTATTTGTCTTTGCATCGTTCATTTCATTTTGTACAGGTGAACTTTACTTGGGTTTGGTGTTGAGCAAGAAGGCCCATGCTAGAATCTTGTAGGTTGATATGGATATTTCAGTAACCTTATTAAAACATTTTAATGGTAGGGAAACATTTAGCTATTGGAAGACCATTGTCATCTGGTGTGAAGGAAGCTAAGACTAGAGGGAGGAAATGGATCTTGGATTATCAGGTGGAATAGGTGTATCTTTGATGTTTGACCTTTCCAACAAAATGTCTGTTCACAGGACTGCTTTATTGCAATTGGACATTTATTTGGTTAAAGGTGTTCTTATGTCAACGACACATCTATAGCTGGTTAAGATTATGACATATTGATATATTGGCTGTTAAGCCGATGAAGATGATCTGTATAATATTTTACCCCATTGTAAATTCTGCTCCTTCATCAATAGATCCGTCGATGCCAGCACTGCCTTGTCATTGAAAGGTGTGCATTCCTTTGTAGACATCAATGATGTAACTGGATGTAACATGCTTGGAGCAGGCCCTGTCCGTGATGATCCAATATTTGCAGATAAAGAGGTAGGTCTACACAATGACTTATCGTTTCAGTAATTCGGTACACTTTTTTTTTTGGGGGGGGGGGGGGTGATTGTTCCTTTACATATTTGAGGCTTTGTATGGTGACAGTAGACATATAGATCGATTTGCGGAAACACCATGGTCATGTAAGAATCGTTCGTAATTTCGCACTTCTATTTCGATCTTGTTCCTAAACCAGATTCACACGATTTTTATTCTATAACAATAGATTTATAATTAGATTTTAATTTCTTTTCTGTTTCTAATCAGGTGACTTGTGTCGGCCAAGTAATTGGTGTGGTTGTCGCAGATGACCAAGCTCTTGCACAGAAAGCAGCTAAGCTTGTGGAAGTTGAATACAAGGAGCTACCTGCTATTATTACCATTCAGGTAGGCAAAGGAGATATACACACCAGCTGCTTTAAGTTCACCGCAGTGAACAGTTAATTAAAACAGGAAAAGATATATTGATTAAGAAATGGAAGACAAGTTGACCAGTTGTTGTGTTTATTCAATAGTTACTTACTTCGTCATTTATTATTAATCACTTAATCGAGTACATGTGAAAGATTGAATGATTCTACCCAACAGGATGCCATTGAACAGGGCTCATTCTTCCCATCAAACATATCCATTGAGACTGGAAATGTGGATGAAGAGATTGGAAAGTGTGATCACATCACGGAGGGAGAGTTGAGCATCGGAGGGCAGGAACACTTCTATCTAGAGACCTTTTCTACTGTGGTCATACCTGGTGAAGGGGGTGAGGTTGAAGTCATATCATCATCCCAGTGGCCTCATATGACGCAGGTTGGTAAACTGTGTATAGCATTTCTCTCACATAAAAAGTGTAGTCATAGCTTAGTAATGGAAACAATGTCAGGTCATTCCTACATCCAGTTCACAAAGACATACATGTATGTGGAGGCAATGATTTTCCCCAAAACATTGGATACCATTTTTTGTGCGATCAGAAAATTTTATCCAAATTAGAATCATTTATATTTTTGTTGTATACAAAGCATTATAACCCATAACCTGCTTTCTGACATCTTGACAAACAACTCAACTTGTAAAAGTAACCGAAAACTGAACATCTTGTAAGTTACAAATATGTAAATATAATCAATGACACAATATAAACATTTATTATTGAGTTTCAATATTATTGACCTACTACTATTGGTGCTACTGGAACTGGATGTATCAATTTTCCTTACAAATCGTGCTGCATGTTGGTCAGTCTTGCCTTTTTGTTATTTTGAGTATTTGTTTTTGACAACTTCAAGTTTATTATAACTGTACTTTTTATAGTCTCATTTTTTTGTAAATGACATGTGTGTGTATTATTTTGTTCTCTCCTATAGGGTATAGTTGCGCAAGCCTTGGGTGTTTCCTGTCATAAGGTTGTATCACGAGTAAAGCGAATGGGTGGAGCATTTGGAGGAAAGGCTACACGGACTGCTTATAATGCTGCTGTGTGCGCCGTGGCAGCTAACAAGTATGTCTGCTGATCCTAAGGGAATTCTTTCGATTGCCATACTAGCAAATTCGTACTTTGTGTTTTCCGTGAAAGTATAATGATGTGAGTTGTTATAGACATGCGCGACTTGATTGATAAATCTTGAGTTCTTGTAGCACACCTTTGTTTGGTTGGCTGGTGGTGCGCTTGACCTGTATGTGATAAAGATGTCATTTGATGTAATTTCACAACATATTCTCTTTACTGATGCTTTGTCCCGTCTGACTGTCCAGAGTAAATCGTCCAGTGCGGCTGGTGCTTGACCGTCACCAAGACATGACCACGACTGGGATACGTCATCCATACTTTGTACAGTACAAAGTTGGATTTACCAACACTGGACAATTAAGGCTGCTACAATTGGATCTGTTTAACAACGGTGGAAACACTTTGGATCTGACTCTATTTGTAGGTCATAGTTAACAACATTTAATTAAATTTGATTCTGGCAAAACTTTTTTTATTATTATTTAAAATTGGAAAAGGATTTCAAGGATATCATTCATATTGAAATTTTTCATAAAGACTTTCCTCAGCCGAACCAGATATGAAAATTTGTTTGTACATGTCAGTCTATTGAGTCTATGCATGAATGGACTATCGTATACCAGCCATTAAGCTGATTTGTCATTGGTCCATCCGTTCGCGTAGTCCAATGGTTCCACAATTCTCATTCTTTATCTAAGTAAAATGAGGGCGGTATAGTGAGTTTGTGTCGGCCTTAAGGATGCACCACACTAAATAGCTCAAAAATCAATGCGCCGAGCTGATTATCATAATGTGTGTACCCTCAAATGTTTTTTAAATATGCAATTTGGGGGGTCGTGCAATTAATATATTGTGTAATTTTGACTGGTTATGACAACCTGGGGGTTCAGTGCTTCAGCCTGTTGTGGAGACTTGAGATATTTTGGTTTAAAATCCGGTCCTACATTGTCTTGAACGTGGAGGGTTGCTTCACGAAAACTCGTAGCAAGTCGGTTACGGAAGAAGGACATTTCGGGGGTGTTTTTTTCTTGGAGCAATTAGCAAAAAATCCAATCGGTTACCCATCCAAAAATTGAAAAGAATTGGGTAGATGAGAGTTCACACTATCATTTACACTATTGCACCAACAACTGAGAAACTTCTGGATGGTGATTTTTGAACTGTGAAGTTGAGGGATTTTACACTAAGGTCAATGGGAGTTTATTTAGTGTGGTGCACCCTTAAAGATTGTGAGTGGTGTCGGCCTGAGAACATTTTAGTCGATTGATCCACTCTGAACATGTGCGGGCATTAAGTGAGCTTTATCTGATTCAATGTTTGATGTTCTCTTCTTGCCAACATAAGCACACACTTCTATTGACTAAACACAATTGACTAATGCTGTTTTGCCAAGTGGAACTGAGCGGTTTAGTACTGGGTCCATACATGTAATCTTTACCAAATCTTCCCTTCTTTATCACGGCCAGGTTATGGAGAAGGCAGTTTTAAACGTTGATAACTGCTACAACATTCCCAACTTGAAAGTGAAGGGCCATCTGTGCAGGACCAACATTGCATCTAACACAGCTTTTCGGGGCTTCGGTGTACCACAGGCTCAAATGACCATTGAGACCATACTGTTTGATATTGCGAACAAGTATGGATTGTCCCAATGCAAAGTAAGTGTGAGAAATACATGAAAACTTTTGAAAGGGGTGAATGCAAATTGGTTTTGTCTTTCGCTATCCACTGTGTTTTTTTTTTTACAATATTGGGTTCACCGTAAATATCAATCCATCTGTTTAAATTTTAAACAGATAAGAGAACTCAACTTCTATCGTGAGGGAGACTGCACTCATTACGGCCAGGAGATGAAAAATATTAATCTGTATCGGTGCTGGGATGAGTGTCTGCATAAGAGTGACTACTTCAACCGCAGAGGAGATGTTGATAAGTTTAACAGGTAAGGTCAGTCTTTGTTGAAAAAGTTTTTTTTAAAGTTTTTTTTTTCTCAAAAGGTTGGCACCGTATTATATGGGACTTGGTATTTGTATCTTTCTTGATATTTTTTGCACATAAATCTGCATTCCTTTTACAAAAAAAAAAAAAACAAGCATGGAATTACCTTTAAATAGAAGTCAACAGAAAAAAAATCTTTCGTAAAAAACCAAAACATCTTTACCTGCATGATCAGTTTTAAAACCACACTGTGTACACGTGCTCTGTGTGTTATGAGATTCAGTGGTTGCAGTGTTATAAACTCACCCACAATTAATAGATCGTCGTTTTGGGTAAGTTGGATACAAAGTCAAAAGGGCTGCGTTTTTATCAAATGCTCAAATTTATTCATGGACTGCCTTTTTGTTTGTGTTGATTTTTCTTCAGTCAAAATCGTTGGAGGAAACGAGGCATTGCTGTTGTACCTACTAGATATGGCATCTCATTTCCAACTCCGTTTTTAAATCAGGTATATACTTTAGATTCATCCGTTATTCTGGTCTGTTCATGATGCAAAGATAAGAAAGCAACCAATTGTATATGTATGTTTGTGTGTATATGTTATGTATTATGTTTTTATTTGGTTCAGTGTAAGGCACGGGGTGATTACATTTTGGCAACTTTATGACTTAATTTCCTCTTGAAATATGATGCGATTCAACTTTAGGCTGGTGCTCTGGTACACATCTACACTGATGGCACAGTGCTTATCAGCCATGGAGGTACCGAGATGGGTCAAGGGTTACACACCAAGATGATCCAAGTGGCAAGTAGAACTCTGAAGATACCGTCTGAGAAGATCCACATTAGCGAGTCAAGCACAAACACTGTACCAAACGCTTCGCCTACGGCCAGTAGTACTGGCTCCGACCTCAATGGAATGGCTGTAAAGGTACGTAGAATTTGTACTTGAATTTTTTTTGTATCTATGCACCGTAGTCGGGTTGTAACTGATTTACTTGGTTTACAATGTTTAGGGCACCAAACTAATTTGTAATGTACAGTCTTCAAAAGGTCATTGCTATATCCATGCCTAAGACACTACTCATAGTATAAGACACTAATTCAGAGGTTCTTATACAGCAGATTATGAATGAAAAGGACATGAACCAGTTGATGTGTTATGGCATGGCTGTCGATGTGCAAAGTATGGGTTTACAAGTCCTCCAATTTGATTTCGATTATTAATTTTTCTCATTTTTAAATGGATTAGAACGCCTGCGAGACCATCTTACATCGTTTGGAACCATTTATGCACGATAACCCCAAAGGAACTTGGGAAACCTGGGTAAGATGAATTGATTGTTGCAATTGTGTTAACTCACCCTGTAGTTAATGGTACAGTTTATTTCGTGTTAATGAGAGAAGGAAACCAGTTACAAGTAGGGCATTATACATCAAGGAAATGTGAGCCTAGTTCGCAGTGGCGTACCTTAGGGATGGTAAGTATTTTGCATGCCCTGGGTACCAATGATATTTCTGTTTCAATGTGCATAAGTAAAGGCAAGAAAATTGCACCTGTTTTTATGCACTTCGTCAATTAAAGGTTGCAGTTGGTCTTTTTGAGCAGATTTAATGGCGAAATTATCTGCCAGAAAGGTGTCAACATGTGTTACCGTGAAGAGCGCGATTCCAGTGATTTAGGCGCTATTTTTACGTAGGTACGCCCCCGTTGGTTCATTAGGCTGGAAGCGAGTTACGCCATATCACAAAAACACCTCAAGTCATTTGGATGAAAAGACCAAACTAAACCAGTCCGTCAAATATAATCCACCCAATATAAAACCTAAAATAAATGGCAGTAAATATGTGCACAATTGCAAGCCAATGGCAGAAATATTGTTCATTCCATTCGTTGTAGGCCTATATTAAAGGTTAACCGTCTCGTATAATTAGTAAAAATCCTCAATGGTCGTCACTGAAGATGATCAATTATTGTAATTTGTTTTACATGCTTTAAATCTACACCTTTGACTGACATTATATTGCTAATGTTCCCTTTCAGGTTATGGCTGCCTATTTGAACCGCGTCAGTCTCTCATCTTCAGGATTCTACAAGTTAGTTATCAGTCACATCATTAACGAGTTGTCAATTCATAGCAACTTATCAAAATAATGTGACGTACTTTCTCTCCCCTAGGAATTTTTTCACAAAACAATACGTTCCATGGTAGTAGGCCTACAATGGTATATTAAGTGAGTTTTTCACAACACCCCTAATGATTGAACGGCATGCGTTTACGTAAGTACCTGAATGTCTGCCAACAAACGTCGATAATAAACTCTGAACCTTTCCTTGCACTAGCTCCATTTCAACTAAATTTCAATCAATTAATTAATTAAACCTCACCCCAGTTTCTCACTACAATACTTTATTTCCCCAAGTGGAACCACTTGCTTTATAAAACAATGACATGAAAAGATAAAATCCCATTTGAGAGACAATTAACTTTCCTCGAACTAATTAACTATTGCATTCAGTATGTACAACTTTCATGGAGTAAATAAAAACAAAGAAACAACTTAAAGGTACCATCATACTTTTGTAGCATACCGAAATCTTCACAGATTAAAACCTATAACTTACAGAGTATACAGATGGTGATGGTAAAAATATACCGTTAAATTTGTCTGCATGAAATGCTGGTTTTATCCAGAAATGAACAATGACCAAAAACAAAATACAATTGGTGTTTTTGATTGTTTTCTCAAAAAATGGGCACCGTATGGGACATGGAATTTCACAGATAACATTATTTCCTTTCCTCATTATGACTAGAACCCCAGACATTTGTTTCGACTGGAAAACTGGACGAGGGCATCCATTCAAGTACTATGTGTGGGGAGTGGGTGTCTCTGAAGTTGAGATTGATTGTCTTACTGGTAATCATCAGGTGCTTCGGACTGATATAGTCATGGATGCAGGGGATAGTCTCAATCCAGCCTTAGATATAGGACAGGTAACATTATTTGAAACACATTGCCGAGTTATACCTGGAGCAAGGAACCCAGGATATCATAGGTACAATGGAGACAAACCTGTGTATGTACCATTATGATCTTTAGTGTATAGACCACCCAGAAAATTCATCATTATTCTACAGCTAGGTATATGTTATGGATGATCAATGTTATGCAACATAACGTACTAAGGCCCAATACTAAATGGGGTGTACATGATTGTCTTTTACACTCCCATTATTGTCAATGTTGGAAACATTTCGTGATTGGATTTCATGATTTTCACGTTTTACTTTCTTTTTTCCCCCAACATTTTCAACTGAAACATGCAATGTATACCATCTCCAGATTGAAGGAGCCTTTGTGCAAGGCTACGGATTGTTCGTCATGGAGGATTATCGAATGACACCAACTGGTCATCTATTGACCAAAGGACCAGGTTTCTACAAGATTCCAGGATTTGGAGACATTCCGGCAGAGTTCAATGTTAGTCTCCTCACAAGGGTGCCTAACCCCCTCGCTATCTGCTCGTCAAAGGTCAGTAACCTGCTTCCTATAGTCTTTTGTTTCTTGCTACTCACAGTCGACTTACTGGTTTAATTTCTCCCCTGCTTTCTCCCCGAGTGGCTGGTTGTGTCTGACTCAATGCCTTACTGTTTTTGTGAGTGACTTTGTCAATCTTCCCTGATATGACTTATACAGGGGTTAGGTGAACCCCCGTTGTTCCTGGCATCATCCATCTTCTTTGCCATCAAAGATGCCATCCTATCAGCCCGGGAAGATGCAGGTATCTCAAGAGCGTTCACCCTAGACAGTCCAGCTACTGCAGAGAGAATCCGCATGGCATGCCAAGACCAGTTCACTCAACAGGTAAGCATGGGAAACTGACAATGTTACATTATTTAGGTGGTTGGTCAGACATACAGTGTGTGTTTTTCCATTTTAGGTATTGCCATACCGACCGAGTGATGACTTTGTCTTGATCTTTTCAAATAGATCCCGTTGCCTGAGGCAGGAACCTACGTGCCCTTCTTTGTCCGTCCCTAGCTGTGTGGTATCTAGAGCTGGACCTGATCTGAACAAACCTGGATTATTAATTTCTTCATCTTGTAAAGAATTGAATAAAGAGCTTTTTCATATTTTTGACAAGGTGTCAAGAATGTCAATATCGATCAAAATGAGATTTTGACCCGACTTTGTCCCGACCGGCCAAAGGTAGGGGCCTAATTGACAATTATAGAGACTACAATAATCATATAGTATTAAAAAGTGTATATATAGTCTCCTATATCGTTTAATCCTTTTGCAACGTCACATTATGCATAATCCTCCAGTTTTTATTCATTTTTCAATCTGTTATATTATTTATAATCCTCCTATTTTTATTCATTTGTCAATCTGTTAAACTTGTATAATCCTCCAATTTTTATTCATTTGTCAATCTGTTACGTTACATTATGCATAATCCTCCAATTTTTATTCATTTGTCAATCTGTTAAAATTTGTATAATTCTCCAGTTTTTATTCATTTGTCAATTTGACTTGTGATTCGATAATTTGCGTTGTATTCGATTGAATGAATTCATCCGTTAGTTTGGTAAGTTCGAAAGTCACGGTCGATCAACCCAATGGCAACCATGACGTCATGGTGGAATATTATACATGTATTTCTCGGCTGATCAGGTTTGATACGTTCGAAGTATCATTCGTGTAATTGATTTATTGGATAAAGGTATTATTGGCTAATTTAAACCATTACATGCATATCGGTATTGAGATGTGTTCGAATAATTCGGCCACCGTAAACTTAATAAGTTTTAACCACTTCAGCACAGAATATTCTTTTGTTTTTTTGTAGTTTTAATACTTGAAATATGATTTATATTGCTAGCTGAGTACCGACATTACTTTTTATTATTTTGCTTGTACTGATTTGAGTTTAAATCTCCAAAGTTTAATTATATCATTCGTCTGTTCCATAATTTTTCTTGGGGCCTGTTTTTTCATGCATTGTACTGTCACGGTAAATTTATGATAAAAAAATTGCTTAATAAATTTTAAATAGCAAAGAGACATTTCGTTTTACGAAAATAATATCATTCTTTAGTACAAATTTGTCAGACTTGCTTAGGCCTAATAATTTCGTGTAAATACCAGTATAATGTTTGCATTGTATTCGATTGAAAGACTTCATTTTAGTGTGTATTAATAGTTAGATTTAGAGTCAACATCTAAGATACAGAACAATTATAAATATAGAACCTTTTCGAAACGGAGGCTCTGGCTCAGGCTCAGGCCCATGCTCCGGCTTCATTTCATGAATCCATTCTGAAATAACGGGTATCAAAATAGAGGCTTTTGACTGCGGTTCGGAAGTATATAGATTCTCTAGTTTGAAAAGGAAAACAGAGTTTCAGCTTCAGTGAAAACCCACAACCTATTTTACTATTTTTCATTTTGTTGAATATGGAGAGAAAAAAATCCCGGTGTTAAGTTTCTCTCTTTTTTCTCTCTCTGTCCGCGCAATGTTATTAAATGCAAATAAATGTTTGGTTTGTGCACCTGTACGCACTGGCCTGAACACCCCTCCCGGCCTACCTCCTTCGTGCGTATACGGACTTCAATGGACGGCCCCTCATTCCCACGAGTTTCAAATTAAGCCTTTATTACTCGAAACGGAATTTGCAAAAAGTCACACCTTGGCATTGGGTTGTTTTTAATTGTATTTCAATTCACGGCACTCCGTCATTGTCATGCACTAGATAGGCCCTCTATCGATGAAGCACGAGACAATAAATTGTAGAAGATTCAAGCTTGATTCGATAACTGGTCATCACTTTGCTGGTACGTTATCAAAATGGAGAAATTAACTGTGTTGTAAATGTCATGGCTGCCACGTGAACTTAATGTGTCCTCCGTTTTCTACAGTTAACAAAAAATAGTCAATTGACGAAAAAAAATTAGTCAATGTCATGGTCTAATTTGACAAATATTCAATTAGTCACCCAGTCAAAAGATTAGTCAATACCCGCGGTGACATGACTAATAATTATTAGTCTTCAAAAAACGTCTAATTTGACCAATTGTTGGAAGGATTAGTATCTAATTAGTAATCCCTCAAAAATAATTAGTAATCCCTACAAAATAATAAGTCATTCACTCAATTCTCAAATTAATTGGTCTTTTGATTAGTATTTCGACACAAATAATTAGTCTGCAACACAAATAATTAGTCAGCTAATTTTCATATTCAGTTTCATGAATATTTTGCCAATTTACAATCCATGAATGAATGAACAATAATTAAGTGATCAACATTTGAACAATCAGCATAAACTTAGTTCCTACGAACAGGCTTAATTTGGAATTTAACAGTGAATTACTTTTCCCATGTGACACAATTTCAATACTGATAAACAAAGTACGTTTCCTCACGACATAATAAAAACTGAATGTTGTCAATAAAGTGCACACTTATTTAGAAGTGTAATAATTTCAAGGTATCATTTTCCGGAGATAAAATACTTTGAACTTTTTTCTTCATATAGCCGCATGTTTTATGTCTCATGTTATGAGATAGAGGATAAAATGTTGATTAGTAAATTCTAGAATTGTGCCCATACAGTTGATTGATGACTATGCACTCGTGCTTGTTAACTCATGATTACCGAAGTTTACACCAAGACTCGCACGCTGTTTACTTGAACTTTCTTTACTCGCACGGCAGACTCGTCCAGGTTTACCGGTAGGCCTACCCGACTTTAAGTTGTAACGTGTAATTGCATACTTAAGGTAATTACTAATGATTTGTACATACACTCAGGTCGATGTCAACCATGGAGCCCAACTTAACTCTCACCATTGTCACTAAGGCCAGATAGATAGACGAGACAGGCCCAGCCTATCTAATGAGCTAGCCCATGCAGGATAGGCCTAGACCATTCTAGACCCAGTATTAAACAGTATGACTTGAGGACACTTCCATACTATAGCGTACGCATTGATAAGGGCAAGGCCATCTATGAATATGACGCGACGTAACAGACAGACCCAGTACTCACTGTAGGCTGTACTTTCTTCATTCAAAAGCAATGACAGTTAGGCCTTACTTATCGTGTCTATTTTATACTAAGATCGACCTACCATAATCAGACAATTCGTATCTTCACTCATCTTTGCTCAATGCACCAGTGATTCGCGACGTGCACAACGATACATGTCAGTTTCCTTGTCGTCGGCGAGTAGGCTATCAGCCAGTACATTATTTGTATACAGATATGTACGCGTCGTGTAAAAAAAAAAATCGGCGCCAAACTTTCGCAAAAGCTTCTTGCCATTCTAAAAACTGCGCTACAGTCCACCGGAAACTCATGACCGGACGATACTCTACTAGTACTAGGCCTACTACTATTACTAGTAGTAGTAGTACTACTATTACTAGTAGTACTACTAGTCACACACTAGGCCTACACAGGTTGTACAACTACAAACATGACAAAACAACAAAAATCTTAATCATCCGTTTATGATGAAATATTGGTTGAAACTCACCTTGTTAATGTCTTGCTCATTTTCTGTACACCCCTGACGACAATTATAAACTAACTCCCTAACTGAATATAACGAAAATTAAAAAGGAAAAATCTGCTTTCACTGTGATGCGTAGGGCCTACGTGATGAGGCTCGGCCATTTTCGTCATTTTGCAAATCCGGCGGGAATCAGCTCATCGTGTAGACTGGTTCCCGTTCCCTAGACTAGTCTCCTGACGTCTATCGTCACTCGAATGTATATATTTTATGTATTGGGACGGGAACCAGTGTACTCAACGTGCAGCTAGGCACAACCTGCAGCTATAGGATCTTTGGTCAGGCACCAGACTGAGAATTCTTCTCATGCAAATTTCTCCCCGTGTTCCCATTGTGAATCTCTTCCTCAATCTCGGTAAATAGTGTACGGAAGAGTGTAAAGGCCACCTGCAAAAAAAAAACAAATAATAATAATAATAATTTGATATAGGCCTACTATCATAGGCAAATCCAACTTGTGGGCTTATAAGTTGTCTTGCACAAAGATCGGTTGAATAAATCAAAATGCATGCAAGAGGGAAACCAAGAAAGGTTATAAGGAGAAAATCTTTCAAATAACATTTTTTTTTCCGTTGAATATGCTGATTCCTAGGGTTTTTTTTATGGAGGGTTCAAATCATATTCTCTGACCGTTATTTTGCCGGCACTTCATCAGTCACCTTTTAGCATTTTTGTTTTTCTTTGACTATTGACTAATCATAGATGCGATTATGGTTGTTCCGTTTTCATGTGTTTTAGTCCACATTAGAACCAATAGGTAAGCTGTCGGTTCATTTTGTATTGATGTTGGTGTACTTCCAACTGTCTTTAATAAATCCCCGTCTTCCTTTCTTCTTGGAAGGGAACCAACTTGGTTGGGAACCATTGCTTTAAAATTAAACTGTTATCACTTTAAAATTAAGTTATACGATACAACCATCACCATGTAGAATTTAAGCAAAATCGGGCTGAGTTGGTGAAAATGTGACCGTTGAAAGAGTACTCTTTAAAAACAAAGTTGCAGTATTCCAGAGTAAGTAGTCAATACACACATAATGTGTATTGAAAGAAAGATGAAAATCAGGTTTTGAGGTTGGGTATAATTCAGTCTTATACTTGTTTCCCCTTCGGTCCAATTTTGCTCTGTCAAATTCTACATGATGATATATATAGTTCACGACACAAAGTGTTGCGTTTTGGGAGGACACCCTGTACAGGCTTTGGCTCCATATTTGTATTGGCAGGCATGAGCAAATTTATATGGCGAAAATATAATTCTGGAATATTTCAAAGCTTTAATTTTATATATATAAAAATGAGGATCCTGAAAACCTTAATTTGTTTAAGTAGGGCCTACCCTATTGTTAATTACAATGGTCCCGAACTACCTTAATTGATGATAGAGACGGGCCGACCAGTCATAACAAAAGGCAATTCGTGGCTAATTGCAATATCTATTAAGCCATCATCTTCCTTTTGTTCTGTTTACAGTAATTGTCACAGATCGTAAATTGACTGCCGGCTGTCAGATGTTGTTTAATACATCAATTCAGGCCAATCCAAGGGCAATCTGGAAGATTGGCAAAGCTTTCATTGAATCGACAGCAAGTCCCAAGACGGAAATGCTATGAGGGGTGTTTGTAAAACGTAGTAATTAATTCACAACAGCCAATTGGCTATCAATTAAAGACTTGCACTGGTCAACCAAAGAACTCAGTATATGCCGCTTAAAACACAAACCATCTTCAGTCAATAATCAAGCACTAAACCAGGGGCCAATTTCATAGAGCTGCTTAGCACGAAAATTTGCTAAGCATGACATTTCTGTCTTAATAAAAACAGGATTAACAACCAAATGCACATGTGTTATGTATCACTTGTGATTGTTCTTTGGTTATTGTTCGCTGACCATGAATATCAAATGGAATTTTCAATGGTGGTTTGTTTTATTGGGCGAGACATTTTTGTGCTAAGCAAATTTTTGTGCTTAACAGTTTTATGAAATTGGCCCCCAAGACATTTATTTTTTTCTTCATTTCTTTATTTTTCTCTTATCTTCTTATAAGGAAAGAAATTTCATTTCATTTAATTATTTGTTTAATTATTTCTCTTTGCGTAGCTTTCATATCTAGCAATAATACAATTATACACATTTCAGTGATAAATTAATGGCGGTACTGCAAATGGTTCCCCAATACAAAAAAAAAACACCCAAAACCGGGAAGAACCCCCCCCCCCTCCCACTCCTATCCAGCATGGGTCACTGGCTAAAAACTCCCTAAAAGAGTCGTAAGAGTCCATCGCCTCAGACTGCAGACCCTCCTGGCGCTAGCTCATCACCAAAGGAGCCCATGCAGCAGAGGAACACGGGTCCCATCAGGTTGAACAGAAACGTTCAACACGTAAGGCTGGAGCCACTAGCACCAACAGGGCAGCACCATCCAACTTCTGCCCCACCTGTGGGAGAGGCTTCCTCGCCTGGATTTGGCCCAACCAGTCACCTCTAGACACACCGTTAATCAGTCCATCAACAAACTAGAGTCATGATCATCTTTGATTACGAAGGACAAACAAAAGCAACAACAGCAACATATACATGTAACTGACTTCTCAAAATCATAAAAATAATTAACAAGAATTTCCTTGTTCATTAAAATAAAAGAAAATATTAATTTCCAAAAGGCACTTTTCAAATGCATTTCAATATTATTTCAATCGGCAATAAATCAAACATGATAAAGAATTTTTTTTTTACAGCTTTGCATGTCAAATTCAATCCAATTTTAATTGGCTGAAACAAAATAAAAATGTTCTCTTTAACGATTATTCATATATAAATTTGTCATTAAAAGTATACAAACTAATAGCAAATGGCAATTTCATATTATTGAAAAAATAATAAAATAGAAATTAAGACACATGAAATGATAAACACAATATACAATTATTTCCATAACTGGGAAAAATATCTTCAACTGCATAAACCTTCTTGTTCTCTGCTTGTAAGCTTGCTGACGATGAAATGTTGGTGATGCTCGATAAGTTACAAGACTGATGATTGCGAGTTCTTTCGACTTTACAAAGTGGTGTCTGTTTACCAGGGGTCTTTCTCAAAGCTCAGCTCCAGCTTCATTTCCTGAATTCATTATGAAATTACATTTATCAAAATAGAGGCAATTGGCTGTGGATCAGAAGTAGATTCTCTGGTTTGGAAAAGGAAACAGAGCTTCAGCTTCAATGAAAAACCGCAACCTATATTTTTAGTATATGGATGACAGAGACGAAGGTGAAGCCTGAGCCGGAACTGAGCTTTGAGAAAGGCCTCATGTTTACTTCACCATCTGTCATCTGTCATCTTGATCACCTGACCAAGTCACCTGATCATGCTGCCACTGGCTTTGACGAGGGCAGCAAACTCTCCCCCCGGTGTGGTCAAGAGTTCCTGCGGGGAGCCCTTTTCAATGATCTGCCCTTCGCTCATGACCAAGATGGTGTCGCAGTTCATGATAGTGGCAACCCGGTGCTAGGAAAGAAAAATGGACGGAAAAATAAAGCAGCACGTGTTACTGGGACCAGACAAGTTGATTATTAGCATCCATCTTGAAATAGAGAAATGCATCACTGCTCTTCATCCCTGCTGCCTTGGGATGGAACATCCCTATGATCAACTGTCTTTGCTCAAAGCACTATGCAGAGGCTACATCTCCAAAAAAACACACAAACACAGCTGATATTAAACCCATGCGCTTTACTTTCTAATGTGAAAGTCTCAAATAATTTCATAATTTTGCCAGACTGGGGGGAAAAAGGGACGGACAATTTAAAGCTCAAAACTCACTGCCACAATGAGAACAGTCTGATCTTTGAATGCTTCTGCTACAACCTGCTGAAGGGTTTTGTCCTGAGAAAAAAAAGAAGTTCATTTTATGTATTAAGAAAACATGTAGAAAAGAGTTAAACTATACTTTGGTAGCATACCGAAACAGAAATCTTAACAGATTTACATATACCTTACAGTTACAGGGCATAGATATGGTGATGGTAGAACCATACCATTAAAATTGTTCTGCCTGACATGGTGTATTAAAACAGAAAAAGAGAAAAATGTAATGACCCCAAAACAATTTTGATCTTCGGAAGATAAAAATAATGGTGAACAGATTTTTTTTTAATACCATGAGTGATTTTCAAAGGTTTTTTTTTTCAATCTGGGAATTGCACGGATGACTCTTACTGCATCTTTTTTTCTTCTTTTTTTGCCGATGAATCTGCATTTCTTTGACAAAAACCAAAGTATGATATTACCTTTAAGAGTTTGCCTTAGGAGATACAATTTCTTGAGACGTAAGAATCATCATTGTTTTGAATGGTTTGGAAATTTGAATGGTTTTCACAAGTACCTGAGCATAGGTGTCGATTTCTTTTTCATGATTGGGGGGGATGATTGGTGATTTTGGTGTCCTATGCGAGGGAGCGAAGCGACCGAGCGGGAAGGCTGTGGGAGGTGGGATACTCCCCCCTACCTAACCAGTCGAAAAGTCGCATTTTAGGGCATTTAAAAGCGAATTAAACATACAGGTGTAGTATAAATTCCCCGCAAAGACTAACAAACAAGAAGGATCATGTAATATTTCTATACAATAAACTTGAATGACATTCAACCTCAAAATATTGGGGGGGATGATAATACACGCCATCAACCCCACCTCAAATATTTGGGGGGATATATATCCCCCCCCATCCCCCTCAGGATTGACACCCATGTACCTGAGGGTTCAAACTTGACTTTCTGGCCAGCCTGCTCATGCAGCAATGAATGTAACTTACCATCTCTAAGTCAATTGATGCAGTCGCTTCGTCCATGATGAGAATGTGTGACTTGCGCAGGAAGGCTCGGGCCAGACAGAATAACTGCCGCTGTCCAACGCTGAAATTCTCGCCCCGTTCAGACACCTGAAAGTCTGTGTACAAAGATGTGGACAGCTCAGTCAAGAGAAATGTATCTTTGATTAAGGTAGGGAGGAGGGCCAACGATCGTAAGCTATCAACGTTTTTATTGGTTGATATGTTGCAAACAAAGTGACTGAAGGGTGAACAGGAGAAAGAGGAATAATCTCTGGATCTCTCTTTCATCTGTGGATTATCCATAAGATCTCAAGTTTAACCAATCAAATAACCCAATACTATACAAACTCCAAAAAGACTAAGGGAAGCCATTTTTGATGATTCTATATTTCGTTCTTTATTCAGAACAATTTCAGGAATGAAGATGTTTGTTTGTATAAGAGATTTTGAATAATATTGAAGAGTTTGATATGATCGAAGAGTTTGAATAATATTGAAGAGTTTGATATCGAAGAGTTTGAATAATATTGAAGAGTTTGATATCGAAGAGTTTGTATAATATTAAGTTATCTGAATATTATTAGTGGATCACCATCTGGTTTAACCAATCAGTTTCATGGATTCGGTTAAGGCCTATGTTTGTGCTTATGTGCACTGCTATGAGTGAAATCAAGTCTTAAGCAAGTTGTTCAGTGCTTAATCGCTTAGCAAAGAATTTCTAGGCTAACCATGATTGTTTTCTGCTAACATGATGTCAGGTGATTTCTGTAGAAAGTCCTTGCTTAGCGCAGCGAGAAAAAAAACTCTCCCGTGAGATTCGTTAACCGTAAGCAAAATACACTGCTATTGTAAGCGAAGAATTTTTGCTTATGGTAAGGGATTACATAAAATTGGGCCCAGACCACTCTGCCACAGCGTTCTGGCCATAGCATTCTGGCCAAGCACTACATACCTAGACCACCGAGTCCAGATACTAGTCCCTTGACCTGAGCAATCTCCAGGGCCTTCCACACATCAGCATCGCTCTTCTTGCTGATCGGATCCAAGTTTGTCCTTCGGCAAAAATCAACAATTGTTTCAAATGTAACCATCAAATAACCACAAGGCAAACTGATTATGTATTAAGCCCACCGCACATTATACAATCCGACATTCCGACTAGGACCCGACTGGTTTTTGGAAGGATCGCAAAGCATTCTGGGAGTCTTAACCGTGATTGTTCCCAGTCACAGACCCACTCTGATGGCCAGTCGGCAAGATTCGACTGTCGAATCACGGTTAAGACTCCCAGAATGCTTTGCGATCCTTCCAAAAACCAGTCGGGTCGTAGTCGGATCGTATAGTGTGCGGTGGGCTTAGGTGCATTCGTTTAGCTCTCCTGGTCAGCCCTTGCTGGGAATGGTCGTGCTATACTGCACAAAACAAGCGAGAGAATGGGGACAAGGTTGCCTGGTGTTGACCAGGGGAAGCTAAACAAATACACCTTATAAATGCAAATTAGGCTTGCCCTTCACCGACGTAGATGAGCACCGCGTAGTTCTTGCTAAGTGCATATGTGAAAATCAAGTGCTGGCTCAGTTGGGATTGGAACCCAAGACCTCCTACCTACTAGGGCAGATGCCATACCCCTTGGCCACGAAGTTACTTATTTTTTACATGTGCACTCAACAAGAACTGAGTATGCAGTGCTCATCTACATCGGTGAAGGGCAAGCTTAATTTGCATAGTTATATCTTCCGACAAAAAATCATTAATATTAATAAATGGGTTAATAAGGTACTGAAAGGTGAACAAAGACAAATTTGACTAGAGCAGGATTCAAAGCTGCGACGCCCAGAATACCGTACCGGTGCTCTACCAACTGAGCCAAAATACAAAATGTGTTACTCAATAAAACAACCCAGCATTAAAAATTTCATTTGATATTCATGGTCAGCAAACAACAGCCAAATAAGAACAATCACAAGTGATACACAACACATGGAAATTTGGTTGTTAATCCTGTTTTTATTAAGACAGAAATTTAATGCCCAGCAATTTATGGTGCTAAGCAGGGCCGTGAAATTGGCCCCTGTTCATGAAATGACAAATTTTTAGTATAGTTTTAGGGTTTTGTCCCTGAATATCACCTTTATTGGGGAACTCATAATCATTTTCAAGAAAACTTAAAAGGGGAAAAAGTACACTTCCTATTTTATTGGGACTAGCTCTTTTATACCTTATTGTTCCTGAGAACAAGACGGGGTCCTGGGGAATGATGGAGAGCCGTTGCCGTAGGATACCGAGAGAGACTTGCGATATGTCCACGCCGTCAATCACGACAGACCCTGGGAAAGAATGATGATGATGACTTCAAATGATTAATACCCAAAATGGTACATCTGTTTGGGTGGGGGTGACTTTCCAACAGAAGTTCAAACAGATGTTTCTCAACTTAAAAACAAAATTGTGCACTACCACAGGATGGACTGACCATTCATCCCCAAAATCCTCACAATATCAAGAAATAACATTCAAACTTATCACCGTACATGTGATCACGTCATTACTGCCTGTGGGAAATGGGAGACATTTGAGAATCGGTCTTCAAGTCAATAGCGCACACGCAAGCAATTGTGAGCATGCGTGTGAGCATTGCGTATATTCAAAAGTCTCCCATTGCACAGCAGCTCTTTAGTGCAATACAGTACATTAGAGCAAACAGTGTATAGAAAACTGAACACAGAATGAGCGGCCATTTTGGTTCCTAACGCTGCAGTCACTGAACTTAACCTACAGCTCTATGGACTTTTTCGAAATGCAGGCTCAGGCTAAGGCTCAGGCTCAGGCTCCAGTTCTGACATCCATATGCTGAAAATATAGGTTGTGGTTTTTCATTGAAACTGAAGCTCTGTTTTCCTTTTCAAACCGGAGAATCTACTTCCGAACCGCAGGCCAAATTTCTATTTCGATAGACCTACCCATTATTTAAGAATGGATTCACGAAATGGAGCCGGAACCTGAGCCTGAGCACTGAGCCTGAGCCTCCGTTTCATAAACCCCCTATGTATTCTCCCATGGCAAGTTCAAGAGGGCGCCCTTCTTTATTCCCTACTGCACTGAAGGATTGCCAGCAGGGTACATGCAAGCGTATATAATTACCTTCATGTGTATCAATCATCTGAAGCAGAGCTAGGGTCAGTGAGGACTTCCCGCTGCCAGTCCGACCACATATCCCAATCTAAAGGCAAGAAATTATAAAACAAAAA
This sequence comes from Astropecten irregularis, assembly GCA_963971285.1. Classification (NCBI taxonomy): domain Eukaryota; kingdom Metazoa; phylum Echinodermata; class Asteroidea; order Paxillosida; family Astropectinidae; genus Astropecten; species Astropecten irregularis. Next base: position 26,328,854 of record OZ020245.1, on the reverse strand, counting down.
GTTAAATCAAAATGTGTATGAGAACATCATACAAGGAGAAGTGTTAACTGAATGTTGAAATTACTGCTGACCCTAGATTCATGCTTACCATTTCTCCGGGCTGAATCTTGAGGTTGATGCCACGCAGGACGGGCTCTAAGGTGACGTCATAACGAGCGGACAACCCCGTGAGTTCTATCCTTCCATTGGTCGGCCAATCAGGGCCTGGATCCACCCCTGTAGTCGACCGATGCGTCAACATACGACGGAATGGTAAGAAGGAATTGAATGAAACAGGAACATCAAAACAAACCTGAACCCATTGCATTTACCACACATCAAGACAAGTGTTGCTTACCACACATCATTACCACAGTCTCCACAGGAGAACACAAACCATGCTACATTACCACAAAAGACACTCTGGGGTGTATTGTGGTAATCAGGATACCACAGTTTTTACCACAGGAAAAATCAAGTGCTTTAACATGTGTCATGCATATTGGGTTAGGAATAAAGTTAAATGAAAGGATAACATGTACGAGATAAAGAGGTTAGGCAGTAGTCCATCCAATTTCTTAAAAAAGGTCTTCCTTTTTCTCCTGCCCTGTCTACAAAAAAAAATTTTTTTTACCTTTGAAAGAAAACCCCAAACAAACAAAACACATGACATCTTTCAGCTCCAAGAGTAAATACTGAAATCAGTTAAAAAGCAGGATGGGGGAGTGCGCTGAGAGGAACAAGCAAAGGTCATCATAACAGGTCAACGCCATAGCAACTCACCATGGTATTTCTCAGCTGGTAGGATTGTGTAATGCTCCACTCTCTCTACGGCATTCATTCGGATTTCCAGCTCACCGTAATAGCGTGCCACATAGCTTATCATGGTGGAACACTGTCAGAAAGAGACGCAAGTTATTCAAGCATGGAATTAGCCAACCGTTGGAGAATTAGAAGGGCTTAAGCCCTGTTCCCATTGTACTTTTTTCCGCAGCCATGCGGTAACTTACTGCTACATTCCTTCATGTCAATCTACTGTGCGTTCCCACTTGGACTTTCATTTACCACCTCGGACAGTTTATTGGCCGTAATAAGTGCACACATTGCGAATGGTGGACAAATCACCTTTGACCCCAGCAGGATATGACTCATATCTTGACGTAACTTTCGCGCGTCGGCATTAAGTCTTTCCAGTAGACACACACGGCATGTAGATATAAAACTGAAATATTAATTTCTACTCATAAAGAATAATCCATAAAAGAGACCAACGTGTCATCGTGACGAATAACAAAAGATAACCACCAGCTTGATGACAAGAAAATGGATTCGGCGAGAAAATACTGACGGTTCCAAAGCACAAACTTGGCCTACGTCACACATGACTACCGTAAAGTGCCATGTATACGGCGCACTTTTTTTCACCTCGGCAAAGATCAAAAGTTGGGGGTGCGCCGTATACATGGGTACAGCCTGCTGGCAGTCTCGAGAGTGTGGGTTGTGATCATTGCGCCGCGCCTAGTTAAAGCATGTGATGCACCGGCAGCAACGGTAACCAATTAGCACGATGTCTGACTGAAAATTGAGCAAATGATTCATGAAAAATACGACTTAAAAAATCTAATATTTCCGACTCTTGCGATTGGCCAAGGAAAACTGAAGTGCAAAAATCGATAAGGGTAAGGACTAGAGACACCGAAAATAGCGTGCGAAAACACGGTTGGAGCGCCGTAATGTGCACGCGACGACGGGCGAGTGGACATGTGCATTTACATTACAGTAAATGAAATTTCCGGGCCGTGACGGTCCGATCGTTGGACTATGGTCGGACTCGGCCGTACATATTTCATTTAAGAATGTCGTGATTGTTCAATGGGTAAAAACGTCAAGTTCACGACAGCGTTTCGCTGCAACGTGAACCGCCATTTTGATTTGTTCTAATGTAAGATGACAATTTGTAAAGCGCGCGCAGATCGTCTAGCCAATCACAAAATTCGCTCGCGCTATTGCGGACGTAGGATGAACAATTTGAGGTGCAATTGAGCCAACTCGTACGCCGCTAAACCCGTACGCCGTGCGCTAATTACCAACTCGTACGATCGGGTCGGCGTGCGAGTTGGTCGGCGACTCGGCGTATGGTTGGTAGCTCCCCGTTTATAGCTCCATGGTACGAGTTGCCAGCATTCATCGGCCCGACCACGTGCAATTATTTCGTGCGAGGAAAATGCTGATAGCTTTGGATCGAGTCGAACGTTATGATCATGATAGTTGGACACGCAGCGCTTGCAACAATTTGTCCACTCACACACAAAATACGGAACGGGAATGTACAATTGTCCGTTGAATATGTAGACTGCTGAGGAAGTCTACTATGGTGGAGATCGAATACTGTTTGCACGTGTGCACGACAGGATGTAGGCCGCGCCGCA